>OX335694.1:6437500-7095000 GCA_946894065.1 Acleris literana
AATATACTTTAATTGACTATCACTGCACACATAATCACATAATCTCGCCGACTGTCCCTCTGCACGGCTAGCACAAGTTGCCCGCGACTTGTTTGTCGCTGGGATCTCCCTTTCCATCTAGTCAGTAAAGATAGAGACGCACTGAGCGACAAGCGAGAAAATACAACTTGTGCTACCCGTCTGTATGTACGTTTAGATCTATCAAACTACGCAAAGAATATAGAGTTATTCGAGAGGAAGGTTTTTATGTATGTTAAATTCTACATTATTTCGGGTTGTTACAGAAAACTTGCATAAACCGATGCGAAGCGAGGGCGGGTCGCTAGTGGTAAATAAACAGTTAATAGTCGACAGAAAACGTCCAATGTTACTTAGAAAATGTTTATTGCTTTTACTAGCTAACATTAACATGATGCAACGCTTATGAGCGTAATTCTATTTACCGATTATTGGTTAATTTGGCCGAAATCTAATCTGCGAGAGATCTGTTAGTGCTAGTGTTGCCAGGTGTAGTCTATCAAAAATCGGTACATTGTCAAAAAAATCGGACTTTGGCTTTTAAATCGGGACAGTACTAATAAATACATTTTAAAAATCTCGCGAATTACAGCCTTCTTACAATGCCGACTGTAACGAACCATGTTTGGCCTTCGGTTGTTATAAAATAGTAGTTTACGTGACGGTTGCGTAATGCTAATTACGCAGAGTCACGTACAATACTTTATCTACACACATATTATAAGTACTCTAAGATGGGTTCAGAAGCCGAAAGGCAAATGACCAGCATTACCTTACCTGTGGTAGTAGGTGACAGCTGTAACGTAATTTTGAAATTACGTTATCGAATATTGTAAGGTAATGAGATACAAATTTGGAAAATCTTCCAAAATTAACAGCTGTCATCGCTGTCACCTACTACCACAGGTAATGCTGGTCATTAACGAATTGAACGCATAATAGAGGACTTATGATATGAGTGTAGATAAAAGTATCTTATGTATCATTGCTCTGGCCATGTGCTGAAAATCGAGACAGTTAGCGTCGCGATCAAGGTTAAATCGGGTCGTGTCCAGATACCTCTCCAAATCGGGACGTCTGGCAACACTAATCAGTGCCTAATACGTGCGTGTCGATGCAAATCGTTTGCAAATAACCGCTCTGACGTGGGGATATTAAGGGGTTAGAATGGAACCCATCTACCTAGTGTAGTTGTTAATATTGCCATGTAGTTAATTAATTTTAAAGCTTTTGGATTACAATTACGACTTGAATTACGTACTGTAAGAACTTTGCACACTTTTCATCCGTCTTTAAACTGTTTAATTTAAAGGGTGTTTCTTTTTATTTTAAGTCAAGTTATAGTAATAATCAGGTAATAAGCTTGAATCTAAAATAAAGGGTCGGTTGTCAGTGTACCTTCAAATAGGTCAATTTATATCGGTGGGAAGTCAGTTTCCGCTACTTTTTATAGCAAACTTTGATGTTATTGTTGATGTTTGTACGGACGGTATCAAATGTACCATAGTAAGTAACAAAGTATTTTCGAAAAGACAAGCAGATATTACAAGTAGTGTATTTTATTCTCTATCTTAACTAAAAGCATCATATCACTAGCGATATATATAGTACATTACCGTACCTGTTAGTTTGTTAGTTGTTAATATAACTTGCTAAGTGGGTAACTCCGCAACAGAACTTAGTTCGGTTCTTGGAACATTCGAGTCGTTAATAGCTGTATTATTTTGGTAGTTTCCTTGATATATTGCTTAACAGAAAAGTTTCAGTTTAGTGTATGTTATAATACTTATATACTTATATAATTTATAGGTGTTTGCAACGGTTTTGTTCGGAATCGTGGCATGCGTAGAAAGTGGGTTAAGTTTTTAAAAAAACAGTGTAAACTTACCTAGATTTATTTTATCTCTGTGTGTGTCTGTTTTCAAATAGCTTTCAACCAAAGAGTACCAAATTAAACAATTTCTAAAACGGATTACAAATGGCACCGCTGCAACTTGAAGATAAGTTACAATCGCCCTGTAGATGCAGTAACTTCGGGTCAACTTACGGCACGAAACACTAGGTATCATTAATACTTGCAGGTTCTGCGGGACTGTTATGGTCGTGTTTATCGATGTGGATGAACGTGGATAAAACATCTGTCACTTTCTGATCAGCATGTAAGTGCGAGAGTGACGGTTGCTTTATCCACCACGATAAAGGTGACCACCACAATATGGGCCCTGGCTACTTACTCTTTTCTATGCTAGAGCTAGAAGGTACCTTCAATATCAAAAAATAGGTTTTATTTGCAATGACGTGTCAGGTTACAAACGTTTTATGAATACGTGTGTGTGTGTTCTATAAATACCGGCATGAATTTCAGCCTCCCGCTAGTTGTTTTCTCGCCAGTGGCTCTCGCCATGTATCATTTTGCTGTTTTTTTATCACATGTCCACCCGGCTCTTCCTCGCACCGGTGCCTCGGCTCGGCAAAAAAACGAAATGCGCTATACCGCGCTAGGCCTAAAAAGGCCCGTGCATGCTGTGATTTTTATTTACATAGACCTTTTTATAACTAGGGAAGCTTTTATGTTTCAAAATACAATTACGTTTGAATTTCTGTATGGCCAGGGGTTTTAGAAAGGTTACAATTTTGCCGTTTTGTTCTGGGAAATTGTGAAAATGCTCTGTCGTATTTTTTCCAGTGGCTAATTTATAGCATCATGTATATCAAATTAAAATTAAGTTATTATGAGGGGCCTATATTGACTGACATAATTATTTTTAGTCATAATATGCTTTAGGTCATAATCATCGCAAGTCATAACGTGTTTTTTTAAAGAAACTGTTACTTTTTCAGGATTTTTATAAATCAAACCTAACCTAACGTAGCCTTGTCTAGACGTTAGATATTTCAGAACTTCTGAAAAGTTTACGGTTTCAGCGATATACAAAAATATGACTATCAAAATTTATGTCAACAATTTCATTATGACCAATAAAATTATGG
Organism: Acleris literana; assembly: GCA_946894065.1. Lineage (NCBI taxonomy): Eukaryota > Metazoa > Arthropoda > Insecta > Lepidoptera > Tortricidae > Acleris > Acleris literana. The sequence goes on from OX335694.1 coordinate 6,440,510, forward strand.
GAAACAAAGGGCCCTATTATGAGACTTGCCGTGTGGTTGCCGGGTTAGAATAGTGCCACTCCATGTCTTCCCGTGGATGTCGTAAGAGGCGACCAAGGGTATAAAGGCTTGTAGTATTGTTAGGCGATGGGCTTGCAACCTGTCACTAATATACACTGGCAAACATCTTAGCCTGTTTGTGCAAAATATGGTTACAGAATTAACAACAACCCCACTCTGGGAATGAAGGCGTAAAGGTATGTATGTATGTATTATTGAGACTTATGAGTGTTAATCGTACCTATATAACAGTAAGTACTGTTATTATAGTTAATTGAAAACCGTGATGCTTAAGATCTTACGCAGGAGACTATAAAAAAAAACTATTCTCCTAATCGGCTTAAATGCTTAAAACATTGTTTAAACATTATTGCGTTGTGGATAAATGTTTTTTAATCATTATTTTTAATAATTAACTGATTAAAATAAATACCTGAGAAAAATAATATACTTAATTAGTTAATCTTTGTTTTTATTTGCGTTAAGACCTGATTGAAACTATGTTAAATAAAATGTCTATCAAGTATGATACATTTATACATTAACCAATAGAAACCATACAGCAAGCTGACGCAATGTCGTAATTTCATTCCTTTTGTGCGTATTTTTTTATCCTCTGTTGTTGTTTGTCACGAATAAATGTTTTCCTTTCTTCTTTTCTTTTAATAAATCTATTTAAAAGACAGATTTTGAAACTCGAAGAAAACTTAAAGTTCGACTTATTTCTCAAGGTAATATAAAAATAACAAAGACATCGTGTTTATGTGGATAAACGACGACGAAACATCTGTCACTTTCTGACCAGTACGTGAGTCCGAAAGTGACGGATGCTTTATCTACCGCGATAAATAAAGGCGACCATAATACGGGCCCCGTGCGGCTAGTACAAATTGCCCGTGACTTATTTGTCGCTCGGATCTCCCTATCTATCTAATCAGTAACGATAGAGACACACTTGTGCTACCCGTGCTGCGGGCCTAATATGGCTGCGTCTATATTTTGGATCAAATGTGGATAAAGCATCCGTCACTCTCGTCCTTATCTACGTGTCAGAAGGTGACGGATGCCTTATCCAAACTTTGTCACGCGATTAACGCAGAATCACTTTCCGTCCATGGCCATATTGTTTTTGACCCATGAAAAAAATCCCGTACACCCAACTTGTGGGGGCGTAGTGAGGGGCGGTGGCGCTGCGGGGCTCTGCGGAGCGGCGGCGGCGGCGGGCGGCGGCTCGTTGTGCGTGAAACTATCTTAACTAATACGCTTATGACGGAAACAAACATTATCTCCGAATTTGTCAAGGTTTTTAATAGTACATTGTGTATTAAGGGTGGTAAAGACAGAAATACAAACGAGAGTCTGTTAGAAGCCCAAAGCCGAAGGCTGAGGGCTTTAATGACTCGAGCTTCGTATTTCCTTTACCACCTATGTAACATAAAATGTTTTTCATCACAATTGCGAGGAAAAGAAATAAAATCAGACAAACGATCATATTTTTAACTTACAATTTTCACTAATACGTAGTGACGACATGTTTTTTATTGATATACATATAAATTTTAATATGTGCACAAAGACACCCTTTTAACTATTATTTTGGAATCACACAGTTTATAAGATTTCAGTATTTATAAATTAACGGCAGACTAAATCATTGTCTATGACTTACCACAGATAATGTCAAACGTGTTCAGGAGTCCGATTCTAGTGACAGTCGATATCAATAGTTTATATGCGAGATTTTTAGAAAATTGTATGCAACTGACATTTCATCTCGAATGAAACTTCTTATCGAATGGCACAAGAATTGGGGTCCTAAAAAAAGCTATTACGCACGATAGGGCGTAATGGTAAAAAAAAGGCCCGCGGGTATTATTTTGGATTTACGGTCGATTTTTCTAGCATATTAGGACACTATTTACGAGCAAGTGTGATGAAAAATTACTTATAATCATGTATGTGTATCATTTCCTCGCATTGTTTGAGAAAAGCATTATGTATGCCTCGGCGGGAACGAGGATTTCCTGACTCGTATTTTAGCAAGCCTCGCTATTGCTCGGCCTGCTAATCCCTTACTCTCCGCGCCTAGGCAACAATGTCCTATTTACCGAGTAGAATAGTGCCTCTGGTATAACAGGTGGCTATATGATGTGTCAACGAACGGCGGTAATCACTTTATATCTCGTGACCCGCAGGCATAAAAAAATATCTTCCGGTCTTTTTTCATCACGTCAACTAGCTTACACGAAACATATGTGCAAATACTATTCAACCCGTAACGTAACACGGAGCCTCAACGCTTCTGTTATCTCCCCATGTCGCCCGAGATTTACCCTATTCCAGGGAGATTTACCCCATTCCCGAGAGTTTACCCGGGGAAGGATTACTTTTATATCACGCGACTCTTGTTTGTGTGGGATTAATGCAGCTTCCGCGCGATATTGGAAATTTAGAAGCTTTTTGCGGGTACTGCGGTGGTGCCATGTTGAAGCATGAAGGTTGATGCTGGTTGTCGAAGGGGTTGGGGGCCGATGAGTGTTTAAGCTGGGCCGTTTGTCTCGGCGACGTGCGCGTTCGCTTTACACTGCGTTGTATAGTGACACGTCGTATGAGAATTCATACTATACACCGCAGTGGAAAGCGAACGCGCACGTCGCCAAGACAAACGGCCCGGCCGTTAATGCCCAGCGTTAGTTTGATGTACCTAGTGCTCCTAATGTGGTTTTAAGTTTCGTGTTCACTCAAATGCTTACAGTGATTACTATGCTAAATTACATTTGATACGTTATGGTTAACAAGAGATATAATTAGGTACAAAGGGTTGCCTTATTTTATCTAGGTCTTGCCTGCTGGTTGTCGCTGAACGTAAAATTATTATTCCCCTGAAAACTGTCTCATTTTCCGGGATAAAAATATCCTTTTTCTTTATTTAGCTTGTAAACTATCGTATAATTACATAAATCGGTTGAGGCGTCTAACTGTGAAGAAGTAACAAAGAAACACACACACTGTTACATTTGGAGATGAGAGGGAAGGTCCTGCTGTGGACATCCTTCAGCTGATTCGATGATGATGATGAAGGGTAAGGAAATATCGTTGTAATAGGAATAATCGAAAGGGCCTTGCTGCGATCGATTAGGTTGGAGAATGTTATAAAAAAAAAACGAAAAATAACCTTATAATCTTACAAAAAATATTATAGTTAAGGTATTTTTTCTAAGTTCCTGTCAAAGCAGTTTAAAAACGTCGTCTGGTTTTTAGCTTTCCAAGCTCCGCTCCGCTCTCAAAGCTAATTGCCAGCGGAATCGATGGTTTGCTTAGAAAAGCGTATTTTTCCAAAGCTCTCCCAGTTCCTTTGTCGTTAAAAAGCTCGTTAGCCTTGGAAATTGAGACTTCAAAAGTATATTTGTTAAAGCTCGATTGCCTATTCGCTTTTTATCAATAATGGGGGGTAATATACATGTTGGGAATGTGGGAAATTGCATCGGAAAGCTGTAAATTGGCTTGCGTGGTGTACACTCGAGGGAAATAACTTTAGTGCACAGTACGTACAAATTTACGTACGTGATCCGTTTTATTGCTGGTAGTGTAGTTTTTTTAATAACATATAATAAAGATTTTGATTTCACCCTTGAAACCAAAGACTCAGGATTAGGTTTTGCAAAGAGCGTGCTGCAGTAAATAATGACAAAAAAATAAGTTTTTATGCTTTTGAGACAAACCTCTAACTACAACAAGCTCTTATTTAACTTGCAATGTATGTATGTATCATGTATGTATGTAAGTATGTATGCATGTATGTATCATGTATGTATGTACGGGTTAAATCATGTAAGTTAATTTTGACCCACTTGCCGGTTTCCGCTGAAGCTTGCATACACCTTTTGTTATGCGGGCCTAGTATGGTTGCTGTTTATCACGTGACAAAATGTGGATAAAGAATCCGTCACTCTCCTACTTAGTGTTAGTGTACGTGTCAGAAAGTGACGGATGTTTTATCCACATTTTGTCACGCGATAAACGCGGCCATATTAGGCCCCCTGATGACGATACAATAATATGAGTAATACTATCGAGCTGGTCTGATGATGGAGACGTAGTGGCCATAGGAACTCCTATATTACACATGATAAACCCGTCGTGTTAGGGCTCGTTAGAATCGTCTTGACGAGTAGATGACGACTGTGCAAAGAAAAGTACAGTCGGCAACAAAAGCTTGTCCCAAAAATGAAGTTTTTGACAGAAACTTATTTATTAGAAGCCCTTTTTAAGAAGTTCCTGTTGCCAATTATACGACATTGTTTTTGTTGTGTTTGGTCGGATATGTTCGTATTATTCTTGCTTTGTCAATTATCTTATCGATAGCCACTATAGCTGCTTGAGATAGCAAGTTAACTACGAACATATCACCAAAAACGATGTCGTATCCACTACATCTGTAAACGTTGATAATCCCGAGGACTAATTAAGATGGAATAGCTCTATGCTAGTAATTTAACTCCGGTTAACTGGAATAGAACAATGCGAACACTGGGCTTCTGTTCTAGGCGGTAAACACCATATCGTCTTTGACCTGTTATCGTATTGTTAACGTTATCAAAACGCTCTAACTTACTTGACAGTTACAGATCTAGTGAATAATCCTTTCACATCGTGAAAACTCGGAACTCACGTCTACTTCCGAATGATGCCGACGTGTCTATTAATTATTGAATTATTAAGTGACATGTTTGTATTAAATAAATATAGTACTTTAGTTATCAGTGTCAAATGTCAAACCACGAGTTTGAAGTATATCATACCGAGATGTTAAAACCACCACGATCAAATATATAGAAATTAGGTGTAGGTAAACAAGAAGAAATATAAATAAATGTTGAAAATAATTTCACAGGCTTGTCGATCTAAATGTTTCCCAGGTCTTAATGCTTGCGGCACGACTATTAAAAAGAACTGAAAACAAACTTAATCTTAATTAACAAAAAGATACTCTGGTATAAACCACTCTATATCGATTATCACTCTCGCGATGCGACGTTCCCCCACGTTGTCCTGATGGGAACTGAGTCTGACTGAAGTAGCATGAGAAATACGAACATTTCCGAGAAAATACGATGTGAAAGGATATTTCACTACATCTGTAAATTTGTTTAAATTGACTTAACCTCCCATAGACTATAGTTTTTTGTTTTTTGTTTCCTTGATGTTGCCAACTATAACTGGTTGCAAATTTTATGGTCGTTCGAAATAATCTCGAATGATTGTTGTGTAATCCATGTTGTTTTTCTTTATCATTGTTTTGTGTTAAGTGTGTCACTTTCCGTCTCTTCACCAAGCGGTTCCAACGGAAGACCAGCGCTGTCTTCACGGCTAGCGAATGCTGAGTCGGGACCGTTTCGCAACAATTTCTCTGTGTCTTGTTCTTTTTGTATCTATGTAATGTAATTTTGTATTGTTGCGAATAAATGTCTCTTTATCTTTTTATATAATGGCCAGTGACAGGAATAGGTAGAGTATATTTACCTAAAGTTCGCAAAAGGACACAGTATAGAGTGGTTACAACCGTGTGAAATATTAATTTATTTTTATTGAATTCCGGATATCCGGTTTTTTTCTGGTAGGTACTAGTAAATGCAGTGGCAAGGGAGTCTCCAGTTTATGATTATGACTCTGTTCTAAAAAGTTTAGGTAAATATCCTCCACTATTACATAATTAGATATTAGGAATGAGTTACAGGCCCCTTTTATAACAAACTAACATAAAAAAAAGTTTAAAAAAACAAAAACCCGCCTTCAAAAAGCAAAAAATAACTTCTTTAAAATGGTAGGTAAATAGGTCAGTCCAACTGAAGTCTGCTTTTGGTTAAAATATTGTTGGACGCCGACTTCAGTTGGACTGACCTATTTACCTACCATTTTAAAGAAGTTATTTTTTGCTTTTTGAAGGCGGGTTTTTGTTTTTTTAAACTTTTTTTTATTTTATACTTTTTAGTGATCATAATTATGCTGTTATTCTCCCATTTATCAAGAAACAATAGAACATTTCAATCTCGCCGCAAGCAACGCCGTGGGAAAGTCATAGTCATATATTTAAACCTAAATATGCTTCGTCATAGTCGCTCAACTATCTTAATCGAAATATCTTGTCGCCACCCTCGAAATATATACCGTTTAGGAGTTCCGGTGGCCATCTGTGGTCTTCATCATCAGTTCCACTTCACCAAATAGTGGTTTCCAAGACCAAATACACGAGTTACAATGAAAAATACCAAAATCGCTATAGGTGTGCCTATAAATTTTGAAGAGTTCCGTCGATTCCTCATGGATTCCACCATCAGATCTTCATTTTGAAAAAAATGGGACCAATCTGGAAGCACCAGCTTTCAAATAAAAAAAGAATCTTCAAAATCGGTTCACCCAGTCGAAAGTTCTGAGGTAACAAACATTAAAAAAAAAAAAAAAAAAAAAAAAAAATATACAGACGAATTGAGAACCTCCTCCTTTTTTTGAAGTCGGTTAAAAATATCCCAAACCGTGAGTAAATATTACGTATATTTAGCATAAAAAATACCGGAAATCCGGAATTCAATAAAAATAAATTAATAATTCACCTGGTTGTAACCACTCTATATTATGTCCTTTTGCAAACTTTAGGTAAATACATACATACATAATTTCACGCCTTCGTTCCCAGAGTGCGGTAGGCAGAGCTACAGAATTACAAACATCTCTAAAAACTTGTTGATAATTCTATAACCACAAATATGATATATTTCTTTAGGTAAATATACTCTACCTATTCCGATCACTGCTAATGGCGGCCGAATTAAAAACAATACGATAACAGGTCAAATGCGATTTGGTTTTTACCGCCTAGAGTAGAGGCGCTGGTCGGCGGCGGGTTAACGGTTAAGGAAGACTGTGGGTGTATTTTTTTAGATGCCTGAGAATTTGCACGTAGCGGGTGGCCAAAATAAAGCGTCGTAGAGTGACGAAGCTCCTTTTCCAATTGGCTGGATAAACGAATTCCATGTGGTCAAAATCTGGAAAAGTTCTGTATATACTTATAGGGCATATTTGCTAGTTTTCGTTCGATCTTAGGTAATCTATACATATAAAACTATTTCGATACTGATAATTTAAAATATATACGGGTAAAAAAAATATGTCCAGTTAAAGAAGAGTTAGTCACCGTAACGAAACTGTCGATTAACGTCAAACACATACATTTTTGTAACGAAATTGTAAGTTAGACATCATTTAAATGATATTTAAATAGCGTCTTTATGTACATTTATTTTGGTATTTACCCCTTAACTAGCTTCTGCTTTTAAATTTTCCGGGATGAAAAGTACCCTTTATGTTAATCCAGGGTATAAGCTATCTCCATTTCAATTTTATCCAAATCCGTCCAGCCGTTGCAGCGTGAAGAAGCAGAAAAACAAACAAAAAAATAACTTTCGCATTTACAGTTAATATTAGTAGGATAGTAGGATTAAGGACATATTATTAGATTTTTAAGGATTAAACGAGGATGTAGGCTTGTTTACAATTAACTACTTTTTTTAGCGACTCTACTCGTAATTAACGAGCTCTTTTTTTTTATTAGCTCTTTACGAGATCTCCAGCTGTAGTTGTTACTTATGAAACAAAAATGTTTCTAAATAAATAATACATACTCACAAAGTGCATAAATTAAAATATCTTTAAAAGCTGAAGGCCGTTTTGCTGACCGTATTGTAACCACATTACTAAACTTCAGTCGTCTCCGCCAAGTGTGGCTGAGACAGACAAATCCAGAACTACCCTCAAATTCTAATTAAAATCAAACTTTAGGTCCAAGTCACTGCGAACTAAGTAGATAACAAATTGCCTGATTTCAACAGTGCGAACGCTCCTGCTCTGCGGCTGGCTCACGACAAGCAAGATTTAGTATTTATCTGTTAAAACTGAACCAGAAAACGATTCAGTTTTAGTCGTCTTCTTTGAGCTCATTAGTCAAGCTGAAATTGTGAAAACAAACCAGAATGTAGTTATTTCGTTTTCTGCTGACACGGTAAAACCTTTTAGTTTAACGCTGGATTTTATTAAAATGTAGGGCGCAACTGTCTGTTATTTATGGCAATTCGCGTTAACTTTACCGCCCGATTATTAAATTATAGAGTTATTTATTACTTGGCACAATTTTGTGATATATTTTGTGAAAATGCTTGTATGTAGGTAGTTGTGTAAAGAACTGACAGTGCTTTTAAATGGCCAAGTTAAAAGTGTCACGAGCCTATTTCTTTTCATTTTACCCCTTTTGCAATAGTATACTAGTTTACGACTTGGCCGCCTTTGCTGTCTTGATAATAAGAGCTATAATATTTAGAAAAAGACAATGCAGATTAAGGCTCCGAGTCCGAATACAGATTTTTAAAGTTAAATGAAGTACTTATACATGCTTTGCTTGTAAAGATTTGCTAGGACTAAAATATGATGCATTAGCTTACTTCTTACCTAGACAAGTCAGTTAACACTAAAAATAATACGATGTAGGTAATTCCATTGTACCTAATTGATAAATTGAACTAAAACCAATCAACCAACTTACGCAAGAAAATATTTTCAATATTATATTATTTAGGTACTCGTACAGTACCTACAAGAAGTCTTAAAAAGTCTACACTTGTATAAAAGCGTATGAGAGCAACTGAGAGAGAGGTACAAACCTGAAGCTCTTTTTAACAGGTGTCTTACTGTACTTTGTGTAACTTAAAGTCCTTATGACTTACAGTCAACAATTTTATTCGCTTAATACACTTTAAAATCACAATGCATAAACAAATTTCCCGAAGTTTTCACATGAACTCAGCTTCAATTTTTCACTTATCCAATAAAATTCACGTCACACGGCACATACGTCACGTGCCAAGTCCACTGCGCTACCAAACTCGCGTTACCCAATAACTCTGCATCCACAATAAATCAGTCCAGCCCCCCTGCATTACGTTCTGGAAAAACTTGACAGCGCTGTCTTGGCCCGCGGCCAAGTTCAGGGGTGCGCGATTTTATCGGCCAAGTTGCATGTTATGTGTTAAGGAGACAGTGGACGGTTAAATGTCAAATGATCAACGTGGGAAATGTTGCCGGTTAAATTGGTAGTTGTTGCCAGATCTGATTGGGAGTTGTAAATTGTCTGTGGCCAGTATTTTCAGAATGCATTTAAAATAAATGTTGTGGCGCTTCAGTTGGTAGTATTTGCCAGAGATTGATCTTACGCGTCTGAGTTTAGACATATCGAATGAAAGGGATGCAACGAAAATGTTTGATAAATACGTAACACAACAGCCCAAGAACTGATGCAATAAGATTAACTAAACAGTCATCTGTAATGTTTAGATTGTGTTACTTTCTTGGACTGTGTTTTGAGAATGATAAAGAATATGATTTTACAATTAGTTCGCCACTGAGTCCCCAACTAATATAGAACTACTTGAATAGTTAATTAGTTCACGAATAATTAGATGCAGTTAACAAATAAACAATTCCAAGGAACTATTTAGAACTTGTTTTCTTCATAGATTATGTCTATCGTTATACTACTACTCCTAGTTATCTTTTAAAAGATAAAAGATAAAAAAGATAAAAGATGTTTATTCAGTAAGTAGGCCGCACGGGCACTTTTACACGTCAAAAATCTACCAGCGCTTCGCAAGAGACCACTGCTGAGAAGAAACGCCGCAAGAAACTCAACAGTCAGTCGTTTTTTTTTTAAATTACTTATACAATTATAGAACTTAACCTAGCATTATATAAAACAATGAATTTAACATTAAAATATATATATCATGCGTAGTTGAGCAGGAAAATGTGTCAAAACTCAGTATGTTCAGATGAACTCTTAAATTGTAATAATAATAGTATACATATACTTACCCATGACGGTGCAAAACAACCACATAGTTTTGATACATTCTCCTACAGAAACCGTGTCCCCTAGACAATAATTATACCTACAATGTTTAGATATTTTCCTGACTAAGCTATTACTAAGTTATTTAGGTGTTTAATTTAGGCCAAGCATTTTTATCTGTTAGATAGTCCTCGACCCTATAATAAGCTTTCGACATCAACGACTTTTTCAAGTAATTTTTAAGTGCTGGAAATGATAACTTTAAAACTTCGTCAGGTAATTTATTATAGAAATGAATGCATTGACCAACAAATGATTTATATACCTTACGGACACGAAATTTTTTAATAGCAATTTTATTTTTATTTCTTGTATTCAAATTATGTATATCACAATTCTTAACAAAAGAGTCTTGATTTTTAATGACATAAATAATATTCTCATAAATAAATTGTGACGCTACTGTCAAAATACTAATTTCTTTAAATAGTAATCTTAAGGAATCACGGGAGTTTAGGTTATATATGGAACGAATGGCTCTTTTTTGTAACACGAATATAGTCTGTATGTCAGCAGCTTTTCCCCAAACCAGAATACCGTACGACATAACACTATGAAAATAACTATAATAAACTAAGCGAGCTGTCTCAACATTGGTAAGTTGCCTGATTTTCCTAACAGCATAAGCTGCCGAACTTAATTTACCTGCTAGTACTGCTATATGGGGACTCCATTGCAAGTTTTTGTCTATAGTTATCCCTAAGAAAAGCGCCTTGTCCACCATCTCCAAACACTCATCATTTAGAAATATACTAGATTTTACCGGTCTAACATTAGGCAAAACGAACCTAACACATTTAGTTTTCTTAGCGTTAAGTAGCAAATTGTTAATAGTAAACCAATTAAGTACTTTAACCAGCGTGGCGTTTATCCTACTGTAATCGACGGATTTTCGGTCCACCTTGAAAATTAATGAAGTATCATCAGCAAATAGCACAATATCACAAAGGTTATCTACCGTGGGTGGTAAGTCATTTATATAGACCAGAAATAAGAAAGGACCTAATATAGAGCCCTGAGGCACACCTAATTTAACAGTTGCTCCAATGGACTGTGTTTGGTTTACAACAACCGTTTGTGTTCTATCGCTAAGATATGAAGACATAAGATTTAGAGAATTATTTGACAGACCATAATGTTCTAATTTTAATATAAGAGTCGCATGATCTACGCAATCGAAAGCTTTGGAAAGGTCACAAAAAATTCCTATTGCATCACAGGATTTCTCCCAAATATTGTATATATATTTAATGAGTACAGATGCTGCATCAGTTGTGGATCGTCCTCTGGTGAAGCCGAACTGATTACTGTTAAGCAGTTTATTTCTATTGAAGTGACCTAACATATCTTTTAACATTAACTTCTCAAAAACTTTACTTAAAACCGGTAGAATAGAAATGGGACGGAAATTCGTTAAATCACACATGTCGCCCGATTTAAAAAGTGGTATGACTTTACTATATTTCATAAGATTTGGAAAAACCCCGTCTCGTCCCCGTTTTAACGTCCCTTGCAGAAGTGTTCGCATTGTGTTGGTCCGGTGTAGAGGCATAGAGGCATTCCATCTTAGTCCCCAGGGTTGGCAACGCATTTGCGGTCTTATGGCCGTATTAATAAACTCGTCTTGACTGAGATGCCCATCTTGAGAGACGTCAAAGTAAACGTCAACCCATAGAAAGCTGTCATTTTTGACGTATCTTGTGATTGACATCTCAAACAAGATGAGTTTATTAATACGGCCCTTTGTATTGCAGTCTTAAGATTTTAGTCTTGAGAATGCTAATGTCTGTGGGTCGCAGATCCATCAGGTGGCCTGTGTGTTCGTTCGTCTTCTCTATGCATAATATATTTAAAAAAAAACAACCGCAAGTTGAAAAAGCGTTGTGTGTGTCTGCCTCGGAAAGAACGAGTACTCATGGGTTCTCACTCACAGCGGCTCTATTCAGGACGGTAAAAACAATATCGTATTTGATCTGTTATCGAATTGTCAACATTTTGATAGCTCTTATTTTCTTGACAGTAATGGCGGCTGACGTCATAACAATACCATAACAGGAAAACTACGGTATCGTTTATACCGCCTAGAATAGAGGCGCTAATCTAGTGAATAATCCTTTCACATCGTGAAAACTCGGAACTCACGTATACTTCCGAATGATGCCGACGTGTCTATGAATTATTGAATTATTAAGTGACATGTTTGTATTAAATAAATAGATTACTTTGGTTATCAGTGTCAAATGTCAAACCAAGAGTTTGAAATATATCACACCGAGATGTTAAAACCACCACGATATACAAATTAGGTGTAGGTAAACAAGAAGAAATATAAATTTCACAGGCTTGTCGATCTAAACGTTTTCCAGGTCTTAAGTCATGCCGCTTTCGGCATGACTATTAAAAAGAACTGAAAACAAACTTAATCTTAATTAACAAAAAAATTCTCTGGTATTAACCACTCTATATCGATTATCACTCTCGCGTTGCGACGTTCCCCCACGTTGTCATGATGGGTACTGAGTCAGACTGAAGTAGCATGACAAATACGAACATTTCAGAGAAAATACGATGTGAAAGGATATTTCACTACCTGTACATTTCCTTGACCGTACATTGCGCGAGATAACCGATCGTCAGTGGCCCGTCGAAAATATCTGAGTCGTCCGTTTCTCGCGACTGTTATAAAAGTTGAGCAGCCCTAACTTACATATTCCACGTCGACATTCCGCAAATTAGGCGTCCCTAGCTCCGCGGCCGAAGTTGCCGCGACTTGAGACTGCGCTCGGCGGAGCGGGACTTGTTGTACAATTTACGTGTAATAACTCGCGATTTATGGTCCAGAGTGTGTCTACTTTTTGGAGTTTTGTGGAATAAGCTACTTTTTAGTGAAGTTATTGTATGGGAGTTTGGAAGACGGTTCTTTTTACATGTCTACTCGAATGCCTAAGAAGGAATATTTCTATGAATATTTAACTTATCAAGTTTTAACTCTTCAGTCCTTGGGCTGCAGAGGTAGTCATTCATATTCTTTAAAAACAGTAAGTTATTTAAAGATTCCCTTCGTTTCACTTCTTTCAAACTTTTATTAAACTATAATATACATGTCATCAGAACGTGAACAATACGATACCATGTCTAATTTGTCTAATACCATATGGTTTCATATCAATCATCGTTAGTATTTTTCAAGCTCTGATGTCTGCATATCTGAAATAATTATTTCCTTAAACAAAGGTGTCATCTTGTGCCACTTTATCTTGTCAATTATCGCTATCCACCTCTAATCACGCGCTACCCAAACATAAACAACGTAATCGATATACCTAATATCTATTTATTCGCAACTATCCAAACACGGTTAATATCGAACTCGTCGGCAACTCAAACAGCGAGGCGACGACTAAAACTCAACTTGAGTTTGAGTTGAGTTTGCGCTCAGATAGCGATGGTTAATCATGAGCAGCGTAGGTATGTCTTAAGTACGTACTATACAGTCGAAGACAAATTTGTGACCTAAGGTCCAAAGTCAATCTGATATTCTACAGCAATAAGGTTGAGTATCCTATTACTTACAAATGACTTGGCATCTCTAATGACTTTGACGACTTCAAGCTATTTATGCAAATGCAAAAGTTTATGTGTTTGTTACTCCTTCACGCTGCAACGGATGGACGGATTTGGATGAAATTTGGAATGGAGATAGCTATACGATACCCTGAAAATAGGACATTTCCCAAGTAAATAGATACATACTTACCTAGTACCAGTCGAGTTCATAAATATGTATACACTTTAGTACCTTGTCTATTTAATGTCATGATCAAATTGCCATATAAGAATTATCACAACGATTAAAGTGACAAGGTACTAAAGTGTATACATATTTATGAACTCGACTGTACATACTTTCCTAGTACCTACTAGGTACAGTCAAGGACTTTAATTGTTATGCCACGATGGAACCCTGTCGCATAACGTTAATCATTCATTTAAGCGTAATTTCTGTCATGTGGTTTGACGCTCTCATTATGACAGGGTTCCATAGTGGCATAACTATTAAAGTCCTTGACACCTATTATAAAATACTTAAAAGGCGTTCAAATTCGAATCACTCTCTTCGTATAATATCTAAGTTAGTAATAGTAGTAGCCTTGTTATTTGTAGTTACAATAGCTAATAACTTAACAACTTGATCTAGACTTAAGTATTGTCTATTAGCCCTAGACGAAGTTGTAGCCGGTAGCCGACTAACTTAGTTAGGACTTAGAGCTAAACCTAATTTACTTAAACTAGACGGATAACTCGATGAAATCTAGTTAATAATCGTACTTGAGCAGTCTTAACTAATTAGCTTAAAATTGGCTAGCGATAAAGGTATTAGTGACAGATTGGTAATTATCGAACTTTTGCTTCAAGGGATCTTACAGAGATAATCAGTAAAAAACCGGTCAAGTGCGAGTCGGACTCGCGCACCAAGGGTTCAGTACCACCTACCGATGCGCAAGTTGCCGAAAGTTTCCAAAAAGTTGGAAGTTTCTAAGAAATTTCCGGAAACTTTCACTAGAAATATAGGAAATTTATATTTAAGAAACGGAAAGTTTCAATCCCCATACAAAATTGTGAGAATTTTCCGAAATTTTCCTACATGAAATGTTCCGCAATTTTGGAAAGTTTGCTTTGGCACATCAGTAGTACAGTCAACAGCATAAATAAGTGAACATTTATGTACCTTGTCGCTTATCGTCAATCATTTCACGATTTTGTATGACATTTCAAACACGACGTTAAAGTGACAAGGTACATAAATGATCACTTATCTATGCTGTTGACTGTACCACCGCACAATAGGTATTATTATATTCCTATTTGAATTTGAGTTCGAATCGAATCAGCGCAAGCCCAACTTTACCATTTTTTAGTATTTGTCATTTTTATTTTGGGTTTGTACTATAATCATGTCAAATTAGACGCTTCTATGTTTTACCGTTTTTGCAATACAATAAAAAAATACATTTAAAAAAATCGTTTCATGTATGGGGAGTTTATTATTTCACAAAAAAAATTGTTAGTAAATCCGTCGTAATAAGACTTTGTAAAAAAAACCTCCATCTATTACGGTTTAAAAGATACAGACCTTTAAAGTTAAGATGGACGGACGGACGGGCCGACAGTGTAGGCTATTATACGGTCCCGAACCCTAGGGTACTGAACCCTAAAAAAGTCATTAATACTCTGATCTGTAATGAAAAATTGAGAATGTTTAATTAAGTTTCTAGGAAAGCATTGAACAACCCACTTCTATTTACGGCTCCATCATTTGCAATGTCTTTGACTTCTTCTATTTTCATACCTCATTCGTCAGCTTTTACCACAATCGCTACATATACCTACGATAAAAAATATATAGGGTGATTGGAAATTTGACTTATCTCTTTTAGGGGGATATAACGGAGCTTATTTGGTCGTGTCCTAAATCAATAATTTCGCAGATTTAACTCTTGCTTTTCCCGCGACTTCGTCCGCGTAGATTTCCATTATCGCTATTCCCTTGGGAACTTTTAAATTTTTCGGGATGAAATGTAGCCTATGAGTTAATCCGGGGTATAAGCTATCTCCATGTCAAATTTCATTCAAATCTGTCCAGCCGTTGCAGCGTGAAGGAGTTACAAACTAACACACAAACTTTCACATTTGTCATATTGGTAGGATTTCTATAATTACGATGAATTTTATAATATTGGTAACATTACTATTTTTAAATAGATTTATTTATGACATATTAATAAACTTATTTAGTTCATCAACCGTCTCCCTAAAAGCAAGGTCGAAGCTACATCTGTGTTTCCACCTTTATCTTTTAACGCAAGAGAACAATATAGCTTTTCCATTATTTCTCACGTGAACAGTAATTTATCGCCGCGATATTTATTTCATTTAGGAGCACTCGGCAATTTATAGCTCAATGCCTGGCAAGTATAAACCACGATAAAGCACGTAAAAACACCCTTATTGTTTTATACGAGTATGTTGCCGTATCAGCTTGGTTGAACGTTGCGAGAACGTGATAATGTGTTTACTGGTTTATATTAGGCATTTTAACAAAGGATATAAGTTTCTGTCAATAAGTTTAATTTTTGGACAAGCTTTTGTTGCCGACTGTACTTTTTTTTGTAATCTTTATCTGCTTATCAAGACCAAACTACGGGTATGAATCCTAACACGGTGGGTCTACGTTAAGAATAGCGGAGATCCTGTCGCCACCTTCCGACTCCATCGTCAGATCACCTCTTAGATACCATAATGTTGCGTTGTCATCGCGTTTACATATGTGGTCCAAATTTTAGCCCATTCCGTTAAGGGGAAGTCGTTCAAATTAAACTGGCAAGATTTGACCCGTACATACATACACATATTGCAAGTTAAATAAATTCTTGTAAAAAAATGAGGGACTTGCCGTACTTGCATTATCAACAATAGGCTAGTGTCCTAGAAAATTCTAATTAGTCCGTCTTTTACATTATCAAAAAATATTGAACACTTATTTTTCTTTTGTCAATTAAACAAAAAATGACGAAGATAAAGTGCGTTGAAGTTTCGCGTGACGTCACGCCGTGGCACACTTTATACCACGTTGTGACGTCACGAGCCCCCACTCCCGAACTTTGATGCGCGTTATAGGTATTTGTCAATTTTGATTGATTTGAAAAAGCAAAAAATACGTGTTCAATATTTTTTGATTATCTTACTGACGGACTAATTAGAATTATTACTTTTTTACCCAGGACACACCCCTATTGTGCCTCAAGACCAAGCTGGCGAGTTCGAGCTTTGTTTGGGACTAGGTGAAGTCCATAAGATTGTGACTAGATATTTATTTACTATAGCCTTTTCTCGTGACTTGCAGGATTAATTGATTTTTCGAGATAAAAAGTACTCTATGTCCGTCTCCGGGGATATGCTAGCCATGTACCAAAGTGTACATCAATCAGTTGATGCTTACTCTCTTATTCAGAAACGCGCAATAGCTATAGCGTGCTTGAAATCTCTGTCCTTAACTGACATTATCTTATCACATTTCAAGTTGACAAGAAAGGGACAAAGAACACTTTAACTAAATAAAATAGTTTTATAGTGTGTTTTGAATAAGAAGTTTAAACTGTGAAGATGTAAGAAACAAACTAAGACACAACGCAATTATAATTTTAGTAAGGACCTAGTGCCAGCGGCAGTGCAACAATTTCCCCAGATATTTATGTATTTAAGTTTCAAAAGTAATACAAATTCGCAACTAGGTACTTGCAAAGTAATGCGGAATGTTATCAACTGTTAGAAACAGCTGGAAACGCGGCGGGAGTTCCCGGGAACTTAGTTGAATTTATTTCTTTGCACTCGCTTACTCACTTAGGCAATATTGTACAAAACAAATAGTCTACTTTGTAACTCCACTTCGCATTGCAGTTATTTTCCTTGTACCGATAGGTTGTTTCTGATACACTTTTAAAGGTGGAATGGGCTTGTGCAGGGCCCGTCCGGATGGCTTCCATCTTCAACCTTTATAACGTTATGAATAATATCGTTATCATAACGTTATATTTCGTTAGTGCTCAAAATTTCGTTTAAATATATCGATATTTTTTATAACATTTTTGTCCGTTTAGACATCGCAACCAACGTCCTTACGATGTCCGTTCATATATACCGTCCTTTTCCCGTCCCTTTTCAAATGGCCTGCTAAAATACTTTGCTTTATCACAAAAACTGCATTTTATAATGCAAATAACAAACGCAGATTTAAAAATTACGTTACCCGAAAATAACGGTTATTAACGTTATTATATTGCTTACCGAAGTATCGTTATACGTATAGCGTTTTGTTTGATAACGTTATAATACCGCTACAGGAAAGGCTATAAATAACGTTATAGTATAACGTTATTTGTTTAATATAACGTTATGGAAAATAATGTTGCCCGAAAATAACGGTTATTAAAGGTCTGCCATCTTACCATTTAACCTGCCGCCAACAACAGTATTTTTCTATTGATACTATGTCTTTAGGTGGCTGATAACTTATTTGACCGACTGTTCATGCAAACCAAGGCTTAGTTCTCTAATTAGAGTTAAATTGCCTTGGAACTTCTTTTGTGTAACAACAATAGAAGCGCTGCAAAGAGAGATAGGGAATGGAATTAATATTGCATCAAGGGGAAAATCTTGTATTAGATATTATTATAAAATAAGCTTAGTTCTACTTTTATCTTGAGAAATAAGTACGAAGAAACGGAACTGTTCCTTCTGACCTATTTTACCCGTAGAGCAGACTGGGCGAAGAAAAATAAAATGGTGGGTATGATGTTAGTATGTTTGTTCGGTGTCAGTATGTTCATCCGTTCCCTTGTAACTTCTGAGAACCCATTTTGCCAAATGAGGTGTCGGTACCTTTATTTTAGTGTTTTATGCGTCTTAGCATAGCCGATGTGATGTCAAGTTAAAATTTAACATTATGCATATGGACGAGCATAAAATGCTGAGGCCAAAAGTATACAAATAGATCATGTTTAGACTTAAAGAAAAGGTTAACCATTTACATTTCGAATATTTATAATTTATGTTAAAAAAATCTTACATATCACTTTGTAAATTCGCGTATAAAAAAGCAAAATCCTGACATTAAGCATTAAGTTCTCCTTTTGTACTCAAATTTGTATTTATGGTGTAATAAAGATGACCTAAATAATTAAATTAATTAATTGATTTATTTATTTTTCCAATATTTCATCATAAATGGTATTGAATGAGTGTCGGGCAGATCTTCAGTACCTCCATGTTAAAATAACATTTTTAAGAAGTTTTTATTTTAATATTACCAACATCTACTCTCAAATTGTATAAGGGGTGGATCTTTTTGTTACAATTTCACGGGTCATCCCAATATTTTCCTCTTAGTAAATTAAATAGTTCTTAGACGTGTTATTTGGCAGTTAGGGCGTGATTTCCCGAACTAGGTTAATGCTTATTCGGACCTCGCTCCATATTTCTCGGCCAGAAATTAATTAACTTATTCGTTAATTACTATTAGTTCAACAAAGTAACTGGTTGGTTCATGCGCTTATAGGAGCTTATGGTACGAGCGTCGTTTCATATTTTAAACGGATCAGTTAACTATAATTTGGTTTTTTCCTATGAAATGTTGGTAAAAAAATGCTCATCACCATAACTTTCATTATGTTGATCGTTCTCCTACAGAAAAATACAAACCAATACAGTGAACAGCAGTTATTAAAAATAACAAAAATAACAATTTAATTTAATTTTATAGTAATAAAATAATCTAACAGACGGGGTACCCAATAGTACTCAATTTCTTTTCCATGTATGATTCTTAATCATTAATCATCGTTGAAATCGTACTAAAAACAAAGGGATTTTTACACACTCAATAAATTCCCACTCGAGTAGGTATCTGTCGCTCTTAAAACCCCACTTTAATACAGAATGATGAATAAATTCACATATCGTTCTGAACTAATGCGATGCTGCAGAAACGGCTTTTACACACTCGAAATAAGGTTCAAATGAATGCGAGTCAACCCGTGTAGCGTGGGATCGGGAATTGATTCGGATCTCGAGTCGGACACGGCTCCTGGTGGATACATTATTCATAGCTGCCATATTGATTCGTGGGTAGGGACACCCCCATATTGCCCCGACGCACTACGCGCTGTATATTTACTAAGACTGAACAAACAGAACAAAGAGCAGAAGCATAAAGACATCCTATATAAGGTGACCCAGGGTTGTATCTACGCACGGGGTTATTGTATATTTGATTTTTTTAGCTAGTTTAAGCCATATTCGTGCCATTTGAAAACTGTTTTAGAAAATGTTAAGTTTGCTATTCGCTCTTAGTAGGTATAAGTATACTTACTACAAAAAACAAAGATTTTAAAATATTTCAGTACATCATCCATCAGTACGGATCTAGTGAATAATCCTTTCACATCGTGAAAACTCGGAACTCACGTCTACTTCCGAATGATGGCGACGTGTCTATGAATAATTGAATTATTAAGTGACATGTTTGTATTAAATAAATAAAGAACTTCTTTAGTTATCAGGGTCAAATGTCAAACCACGAGTTTGAAGTATATCACACCGAGAAGTTAAAACCACTACGATCAAATATATAGAAATTAGGTGTAGGTAAACAAGAAGAAATATAAATAAAGCAATCTCGCATTATAATACTCGACAAAAATAAAAAAGTGGCTCATTTATTCGATCATAACTAAAATGACATTTAATGTTGAGCATTAAAACTTAAAGAAAAGCAGTATTTTATCTGTAAAATCACAAAATTAAGCAAAACCGGCAAAATTTCGTAGTCGGCCTCTTAAAAACAAAACGGTAACATGTCACATGGCGTCAAAAGCAATACGGTTTCGTCGAGTAGATTTATTTTTATCTCATGCAATGCTTTCATCCTAGACTTCATACGAATTAATTACCTTATTCAGTACCGAGCTATGCAAATTCAATACATTGTGGACTGAAATAGTGTGTTCCCGGCACTAAACGTATTTGTCTTACGTCGGAGACATCCGAGGTTTCCGCTAATGCTTCGGGGATAGGCTTCATTAACCAGGTAATTTGAGAATTAAGTGACTGGAGGCACTTTCAGTCCTAGACTAATGGGGTTGGAGAATCCTGAATTCCCGGAGGCCTAAACATTTCAACGGGAATTTGTACAAATAAATTAGGTTTTCGGAAAATTATTCGTTAGTAGATAGGAAATTCGTAACAAGCAGGCTGTCGTAAAATGGTTGATTTTCACTAAAAGGAAACATTGAGTGTTTTCTCGGCGTATAAATAAGTCGTAATAATTTTGCGAGAGGTAACTGTTGGAACTATATTTCTTGCTCTTACTATCTTTCTTTCTCAGCTGCCTACTTTTATAGTTGCACGATCTTAAGCCGACAAAATTGTAGAACAAAGTTTTGTATTATTATTTGAAATCCACGGGGAAAGCGAATTTCTCCTGAAATCTTATCGTTTTTAGGTTATCTTAAGCGTGGGTTACGTAGATGAAAAGAAAATTTGGCGAAGTAAAACTTTCTATGATCTATTATCGGTAGTATCGGTTGATCAGTCGGTTGTAGTGTCGGTAATTCAAGGGAAACCGAAATCCTCGTCATGCAAACAAAAATTAAATCATGAAGCGAAAAACAACTCGTGGAAGCAATTCAAGTTCTCCGTCCCAAGACGAAAGGAAGTACTTAATCCGGGGACATTTTTCAAAACTGTGCCCGCGTCTCCGCCATTTGCAAAATGAAACTGTCTTCAAAAGCGAACTCGCCGCGGAACGAGTCTTATACAGCTCTTATAGCACTTATATGCGCTACAGTGGCGCTGTAGACAGCTGTCCCATTTTGATTTGTGGCGGTGTGGAAGCTGGAAACAGTTACCGCTTTATGAAAGTGGTTGTGTTTTTAAAGTAGGGCTCACTTGTTGCTTGAGTTTAGTGAGTTTTTAATTCGTAAAAAGTTATTGCTAGCAAACAAAACCAATAAAGAGATTGGTTTAATGTAATAAAGTTGGTTATGTACTTCTTCTACTTACGTGTAATAGTTATTTGTTATACAAGGGGGAAAGTTGTATTTTACCTGCGAGAGTTCATTTGAAACACGAGCTAGCGAAAAGATTCTATGATTGACTACGAGCGAAGCTAGTGGTTCAAAAATAGAATCCTGAGCGTAGCGAGTGTTTCAACACACGAGACGTAAAATAACTTTACACCCGTGTATAGCACAAAACTATTACACGTAAGTAGAAGAAGTACATAACCAACTTTATTACATAAAACCAATCTCTTAAAAGCTCAATTCCGCATTTTGCACGGTTTCCCGTAATTCCACAGGTGTTAATACGTCTTTCGTCACTCGAATCACTCATTTTTTAATAACAAAACAAACTAGAAAAATATGCGAATATTTAACGTTGACGCAAAGATGAAGGAAAACTGCTTTAATACCTCTGTGCGTTGACGGCTTAATTAAAAAGTTTTGACTTGAGTTTTTTTTTATTATTTCGGATGCGTTTTGTTCGCACATCGACTTACTTGGACTGTCAGAACATTTTATCCGTTTTTACAACAAGAATGAAGGTTAATGTTGAATGCTGATATTTATGAATTAAAATAAAGTTGTAAGATTGTATTTAGTGTTTTTTACTCGATGCAATTCATTAATTGTGATGTTAAAAATTCAGCGGTTTTAACGTTTTACGTTTTGTTAGCTGTCAAATATCACTAAAGCTGCCTTCAAATGTCAAAACTATTCACATGTGGATAAAAAGCGGATAGATATCAAACAAACAAAAAGGGCTTTCCGAGCTAGTGAGATGAAAAACAAATTACTTCGTGATAGATAGTTCAATTACAAATCTCTATTACCGGAGTAATAGAGATTGATTTGGATTTAAGTACCAAATTTAACTGCAAGAGGGTTCTACGCTACGGTAATTCTTGGACTTTACATTCAAAAGAGGAAGCGTACATTTGAAGCATAAACTTACTCATGAAACATAGACAATATTAGCGTACCCTTACCATGAGTTAGAATTACCGTACTCGCTAGCGAGTCGAATGCTCTGTCCCTCGCACTCTATAAGAGTACTGCGAGGTCTGCGAGGGACAGAGCTTCGACTCGCTAGCAAGTACGTTAATTATAACTCATGGTAAGGGTACTGAACTACAACTTAAATTCGTAAAGACAACTTTGTCTCCAAACGTAACATCAAAACGTAATGGCCAATTAAAGCTGCTGCAAGTTTTAATCAGTCGTATAACAAGGTAACAAAATGCTTTATCATGCTTCTACGTTTTACTAGGCGCTATTAAAGTGGCGAAAGGCACCGTTATAGCTCATACCGATTGATTGCGACTTTACAAGTTGTAGAAATCAAATCTTAACCTGTAGGTAACCTAGAGTGTACAACGGCATATAATCCTGTCTTATTCTTATGTTACTAATATTATAAATGAGAAGGTTCGGATGTTTGGATGTTTGTTACTCAATCACAGGGACAAAACTGGGCACACTTATAGGTTAGGTCCTGGAATAGGACATAGGATAGTTTTTATCCCTGAAAGAGAGCAGTGATAAACGACTTATACGCCAACTGAGTCGTGGGCAAAACCTAGTTAAGTATAAATGTATAAAGGGGGGGGGGGGGGGGGGCGGAAGATGGCCGATTGAATGATGCTCGGCTTTTATTTATGATTTATTCTGTTGACTGATTTACTCTCACTCGCTTGATATTTTTTTTTATAAAAATAGAAGAAGTATAATTTTTTTGTTGTTTCAACATTTCTTTTATAACATCTCAGTGTTTGATATAATCGTTGTGTCATTCTGTACAACGCTTAAAAAGGTTTTTAAGAGAAAGGTTCTGCCTGTAAATAAATACAACCAACATGCCTCTGGCCCCAAAGAGACAAAAGAAACTGGGCTTCGGGGACGACGACTGACTTGCGTCCGGACAACCCTTCCTGGAACACGTTTAATGAATGTTTGTCGCTCTATATACAGGGCGTCTCAGAGGCTATAACTTAGACGCTAAGGGCTGGTTAAACTTATCTTTATTTTATTTTATTTTAATAAGGTACGCTAACCATGGTATTCTGGTTTGGGGTAAGGCAGCTGACATACAAACTATATTTGTGTTACAAAAAAGGGCCATTCGTTCTATTTACAACTTAAACTCCCGTGACTGTTTAAGATAACTTTTTAAAGAAATTAATATCTTGACTGTAGCGTCTCAGTTTATTTATGAGAATATTTTTTACGTTATTAGAAATTTAGATTCTTTCACTAAAAATTCTGATATACATAATTTAAATACCAGAAATAAAAATAAAATCGCTGTCCGAAAATTCCGCATCCGTAAAGTATATAAATCATTTGTTGGTCAATGCATTCATTTCTATAATAAATTACCTGACGAAGTTTTAAAGTTACCCTTTCCAGCACTTAAAAATTACTTGAAATGGTCGTTAATGTCTAAAGCGTATTATAGGATCGAGGATCTAAACCCGAAACTTAGTCAGTAATAATTTATTCAAATGCAAAATCTTTATCTTGTCTAGGGGACACCGTTGATGTAGGAAAACATATCGAAACTTTTATGTGGTCGTCTCGCACCATCTTATATACACATAAGTATGTGTTTTTTTTTTCTCTCTATCTCTCCCGTAAGATTCTTAATATTTAAATATTTAATTTAATATTTATAGCTTTATATAATGCTAGACTAAGTAGTACCATTGTAATAAGAAATATGTTTAAAAAATGTCTGACTGCTGTGTTTCTTGCGGCGTTTCTTCTCAGCAGTGGTCTTCTCTTGGGAAGCGCTGCTGGTAGATTCTTGACGTGTAAAAGTGCCCGTGCGGCTTTTTTTACCTTTTTTATCATGCTGACCATTCATGAATCAGAAGTACCCAAATTAAACATTGAAATGTGACGGTTTTTTTTTTAAATATCGCAGTAAAAAAAGTGAAGTATAAAAGTATAATACTAATGACGCTACTACGTTAAATATAGTCCATTCGCTTAGATAGTGTCGCTACAATCACACATACCTGCGGTTATTGTTATAGAATACGAATATAATTCGAAGTAAACTGCCACATTCACTTGCGGCGTAACACCCGCAAGAGAATTTGGTAGTTTACGTGGAATTATATTCGTATTTTATGACCATAACCGCAAGTACGTTATGAGTGTAGCGACACTATCTAAGCGAATGGACTATAAATAATAATAAATATCAAGGGACAATGTCACATAAATTGACCTAGTCCCAAACTAAGCTCTATGCTTGTATTATGGGTACCTACTAAACGATGATAAACATATTTATATAATGAAATACATAGAAAATATCCAAAACTCAGGAACAAATACTCGCGCCCATAACACAAATATCTACGCTTGCTGGGATTTGAACCTAGGACCGCTAGCTTCGTAGGCAGGCTAATGGAAAAAAGGCACATCTACTATATGAATTGTACTACACGTCCAACCTTTGAGAGTTTAACCATTTTCCAGGCCTTGCTAAAATAAGGATACAAGTAAGAAATGGAATAGAGCCACGAATTCGTAACTTCCAGAAGAATACTGATCCATAAGTCATATTTCAGGAAAGTTCAATTAAATTTGTGTCATAAAATGTAGGTAGTTAAGTTAATTTTGACCGACATGAATGTGGTCTATGAAATGTAATATGCCTGGAAAAGGGTTACTATGCTTCTATGAATTAATTACCCTTGTGCCTTTTCTCCGTTGGAGGGCAGTAGTCCTGGTCAAAATTGAAATCAATTTACTACGTAATTTGGTCTTTCTTACAAGTCAAAAATTCAAAACACTGACAGGTACATATATTCGGTGGGACGAACCCTAACCCATATTTATATGGTTTTATGAAGAAGGCACGCGTTTTTATGCATATTAAATGTTTGGAAAAGTTCTTAAATGGAAGCTTTTTAATAAATTGGAGGTAAAAACAACATGTGGCAGACTGGCCCGAGGGACACCCGGTTACTTACGGAGACAAAATAAACAACAACGCTGTCGAATGTAAATCGAAAGAGGTAAAAGTCGTATCGCGAACAAATATATTATTCAATACGCAGAAAAGATAAGATACCTGCCAAATAAAGGCTACCTTTCGTAACTATATTAAAACGAAATAAAAACGTCGGTCTTAGGTAGGATTCGAACCTACATCTCCTACCTTTCATGTTAGAACTTGTTTCTTTTCGGTTTTTATTATTTATTAATATTTGACTCGACTTCACGTCCTTAACTCGCTTTTTCGAAGGAACTGAGTTAAGTGTTCATAGATTGAATTTATTTATTTAATCCCTTATTCATAAACACACAATAAACCTATTATAGTTAAAGTATATACTGTCCCTTTCTGTCCAATTCAAATATCATAACGGACAGAACGTACTTCAAGCACACTTTATCTACTCATAGATTGATCTTATTTATTTACCTCCTTATACATAAACACACAATAAACCTAATTTAGTTAGTCCAATTCAAATGTTGTAACGGACAGAGCGTACTTCAAGCACACTTAAGCTAAGTTTATTCACATCCCTATTAGCCATGATCTCCGTATTCATCCTTTTTTTCCTTATAATATATCAATACTTCACGCAACACATCCATCTCTACTTATATATAATCTACCTATCACATATTCCAAAAATATAAGAGCAACATAATCTGTAGTAAATTTTTTTTTTTATTCAGCGCTAGGCTTCCGAACCCCAACATAAAGCTCAATATTGAATTGATGGCTCTGAATATATTAATCAAAATACAAGCCTTTTATGGATTGCTGAAGCCTCCATTCCGTTTACTGTATTCATACATCCATCAAAATATAGATTCCCGAACCTATAATTTATAGTGACAAATTGTCATCCGAACGCGTTCTGAATGGAAACTGGTTTGAATTAAGGGCGTTTGGTCCCTCTGGAGGGTAATGGAGGGTCGTAAGTGCTGGTAGATGCGCTTTTCACTCGTGAGGGCCTGTTGATTAGGGTACGGTAGGTGAATAAGTGGGATGATCAACATTTTGTTTTTCAGCCTCTTCAGGCTTGATGTGTAATGAAATTCAGTTAGCTTTTCATCAAGGATTGTATCGTTTGTTTTTCAGGAAGTATGCCTCAAATTTGTAGTTTATGTAGTAAAAAATAATATTTTTAAAGGTCTTTAGTAAATGTAGTTCAGAACGCTATTTAAATGTCATGCCGGATCTTCGCTGTTGCCTTTCTTTGAATGATTAAAAAAAACACATTATATGAGATACTTACCTGGTGAAGCTTTCCATTTGCTCTTTATTTGGGCTGGGCGCTATGTTAGTTTTTGACTTCTAGATTATTTTTTTTATCTAAGTATTATGTTTATTTAAACGTCCGAAATGTTTTCCAAGCACCCCGTTAACTGTGGACTAGCAAAGTTCCTGACGTGGCGTTGACCGCCGTAAGCCTCGTTGAAACAATATTTGTTCCCAAAGCTCTGGAATTTTCCTGAAAATGGTAAATAACTTTGAGTCGATGTTAATACTCGCATTTAGCGGAATCACCTGAATTATTACGGCCTGTTTTTCTCATTTAACGTCAAGGGTTGAATAATTCTCATAATTTTAAAGTTTAAAATGAAAAACCAGTTTGTTTAAAGTTTCAGTCTATTCAGGCTTTTACTACGTCTACGTAACATGATTCCTACATAAATTTGGCTTTGTTGTGTTTTTTCATACTTTCATATGTTTTTAAATAACGTTTTGAAAAGTAATAAAAGAACAATATCATGTACACAACAGAGAAAATTGTGCTACAGGAACTAGGGCACTGCAATTTGAATATATCCGATTGAAACTCAGTTTATTTCATGTCATAAATATGACACACATCCGATGACAATGGAGTTAGAAGGTTTTAAAACGGCCCTTAATTTGTTGCAGTATTTGTTCGCAGGTTGCATAACCAACCGTTTTTCCACTAACGGTTTATAAAAGTATATTTAATTCTCCATGGTCTCTAACGGTAAAACTCTAGCAAGATCGATTAAACACCTTGATAATACACAATATCATTTTTTGGCGCCCACTGGGGCTTTGGGCTAAAAATTGGCGACGTTGTATGTTGTTTTTGATAGCAACGTAGTGAATTTTTATACAACAAGTATCTTTAAATATGATCTTAAAGCTGACGCAGTCTCTTTTATGCGAGTAATTCTTTCCATTTTCAACACTTTATAGCCAAAAGGGAAATTGGAAAGACCGGCGTCGGTTCCTCGCGAGATTGAAGCTCACCTTTTGACCTCGCACGGGTATATAGTGGGTCTTTCTTTTCCAAATAAAATTTATTCAAACACATAAATTGTCCGTCCACAATACAAGTAACAAGCAATAAGGGCCCTTCACACGGCGGACGCGACCGCAGCGTCGCGCGCTGAATGCAAAATTAGCTTCAGCCGACCGACGACCGTCAAAAGACCGCTGTAAAAAACGTGAGTATGTACGGAAATGCTTTTTCGCATACGAAGCATTTTTCAATTTGGAGCACAGTTGCAGGGCCTTTTGGGTTGCACTTTATGTTGATTGAACGTTTTTATCAATGGGAGATGCATTCTGAATGTTTAATAGCACTTTTATCCTCGTAAGGCCCACCATACTACAAACAGGGAGTTTTTTGTGAGTTCGACTTTGAATCTACCAATAAGGCAATAAAGTTCAATTACGTTTGCTCGATAATGCAATTGTCAGTTTATGAACACAGGAAAATAAACCTTATTCTTATTGGAACACAGTTCAAATTAAATTGCCTTGATTATGTACGTCCTATTGCACACTGGGCCTTACGAGGTTATTATAATACATATTCAGTAGGGTGTGTCACCTTAGTATAGGAAATAAAAACTTTGTTTTTTTGTTGATCTAATAGTAATCAAAAGATGCATTGAGATCTAAAATAACAAAATATGTAAAAAATATAGGATTTTTTACACATCTTTGGCTCACTCAATTGAGGTAAAGTTTTTGGGTCTCCATACTAAGAGCTCAAAATGAATATTTGAATTCCTAGTATATTACACTCTTACAACACCAATTAATCGGGTTCCTATACAACAAATAAGTTTTTAGCATGGGAAATTACATTAATAGCACAAAATAAACAAACAAGCATTCTTATCATTAAACTTTTTAACTGCGTGCGTTAGGAGACATGTGAATTGATTGATTACGTCACAACATGACAGCTTTTTTGTTTTTCTTAAACAAGACAAACATTATAGTTTATGGATATAATTATGATTATACACTAAAATAAAAAATGCAGATTTTACTAACCTTGTATTTTGCCAATTTTACCAAACTTCAAGGTCAATGAGCGAGCCAAAAGTACCACTAAATATAAAATCTGTAAATGCGAATCTTAATTACTCTTAAAAAAGAAACTTTTGTGTGGTATTACTTTTCGAATTTCACAGTTTGACAAAAATGACACACCCTAATATTCAGTTATGTAGAATTCATGACGTTTCAAGTGTTCTTATCCTTGCTAATATTATAAAAGTAAAAAGTGTTTCATTTTCCTATGCAATAACGATCACTACTAAACTAATTCTATCCGCATAACGTAAAGTCGTAGATTAAAAGCAGTATATTTGAAACTTATAGCTCAGTCTCAAACCTTTAACCTCGTAAGGCCCAGTGTGCAATAGAATGTTCATAATCAAGGCAATTTAAATTGAACTGTGTTACAATGGTAATAAGGTTTATTTTCCTATCTTGGTAAACAGAAAATTGTATTATCGAACAAACGTAATTGAACTTTATTGCCTTGATGGTAGATTCAAAGTCCCACTCACAAAAAACTCCCTGTTTGTAGTATGGTGGGCCTTACGAGGTTAAATCTCAATTTGAATAAGAACTTATTGAGTTGCACAAGGACTTATCCCTTTTATGTCGAAGGTAAGTAAACTAAGGTAGATAAGATTGCCGTAAGCTCTTTTTAGAAATTTTCTTCTAAAATAAATCTTTAATCAAACTTAGGAGATGAGCTTTTGTGGTTTTTTTTCTTTTGACTAGATTTAAATAAATCCGATGTCCTATTTTTATATACGGCTTTGCGATGAAAGACGAGGAAAACAATGGGTTTTAGAGTGTTATTTTAAGATGAAGATGACTAATAATTACTTTAAAAGAATTAGAGTTTTTTTTCCAACTCTATTGTATTTTATACGTTAAAACAAAACTACAGCTTATCTTGTAGCCAACCTACTTTTTTCTTTGTTATTTCAGAGGTTGTCAAAGATATTTTTGAAACATATCGCACTACTAGATCAAAAAAGTAGTAACTCAAATGCAAATGTATTTTAAAGTCAACTTTAATACAATTTCTATTAACTTGAAACAAAACTAGCAAGGATTTTGAGTTAATACTGTTTTGATCTAGCACTGCGATATTCGTTTCTTATAGACTGACTGATTGAGTGTTAAAAATCGTTGGTAAAAAATATATCCAAATATAACCTCGTAAGGCCCAGTGTGCAATAAGATGTACGTAATCAAGGCAATTTAATTTGAACTGTGTTGCAATGGGAATAAGGTTTATTTTCCTATATTCATAAACTGGAAATGGCATTATCGAACAAACTTAATTGAGCTTTATTGCGTTGCTGATAAATTCAAAATCCCAGTCACAAAACACTGCCTGTTTGTAGTATGGTGGGTTTTACGATTATATTATAATGTCTAAATCTTAAAGTGAACAAATGACAAATGGGGGAACTTGTTCTCCTCCTTTCGTAGGCGGTATTATCTAAATGATATAACTAGCTACAACTGTAACATTGACTACATTGATTATGTATGTATGTATGTATGTAAACACTTTATTGTACAAAAGAGAAACCAGAAAAATACAATTAATATAAAAATATGTACAAAGGCGAACTTATCCCTTTAAGGGATCTCTTCCAGCTAACCCTTGATAGATTGAGAAAAGTGAAAGGTTGCGCATCGAGTAAGCAAGTGTACAAATTTATTTAGAAGAACATAACACATTAACCAATAAAACCTACGTAAATAAAATAAAACTAATAAATTACATTCAAATACCTACACAAATAAATACAGAAATATATATTAGTACTTAGATATACATACATAAACTACATTTTATGTACCTAGAGGATATTATATATTATATTTAGGAGGAGTCAAGCTAGAACTTCTTTAATTTGCCTTTTAGGGAATCTACCGATTGTGATTGCCTAATGCCAGTTGGTAGCCGATTCCACAACCTGACAGAAAGCACCGAGAAGGATTTGGAATAGGATTTGGATCTGTGGGACGGGAAAGCGAGGGTGAGATTGGCCTTTGAGCGCAACCTGTTTTGGGAGCCGGTGGCCATGAAGCTAAATCGCTCAGAAAGGTAGAGGGGAGAACGAGGATTAAAAATAGTATTAAAAAGCAGCGACAGGATGTGAACATTTCGGCGAAAACGAATAGGTAGCCAGTTTAGCTGTGCACGGAAGTGGGAGACATGATCGTATTTGCGAAGGCCGAAAATGTATCGAATGCACACGTTTTGGAGTCGCTCAAGTTTATCAAGGAGCTGTTCTGAGAGGTCCATATAAGCAACGTCAGCGTAGTCTAGGAGAGGGAGAAGAAGAGATTGGGCTAAAGTTATCTTGGTTTGTTGAGGAAGAAAATTCTGCAGGCGCCTGAGAGAATGAAGAGAAGCGAAGAGCTTGCGACTGACTTCGGTAACCTGAGTCGACCAGGAAAGTGTCTGATCTATTGTGATACCCAAATTTTTTACTGAAGAGGAAAAGGGAATTATGCTACCGTCAAACACCAAATTGGGCATCGCAACGTCAGACAGCTTCGAGATGTAGTGGGGACTTCCAACAACAATGGCCTGCGACTTCTTTGCATTGACCCTTAATTCAAAATTAGTGGCCCATTTCTGGATCGTGGCAAGATCATCATTGATAAGGTCAATCAGGGAAGGGAAGTCATCAAAACTAGCCCCCGCATAAATCTGCAAATCGTCAGCGTATAAGTGGTAAGAAGAAAGAAGGGAGGTTAAAGTTATCTTGGTTATCTTGGTTTGTTGAGGAAGAAAATTCTGCAGGCGCCTGAGAGAATGAAGAGAAGCGAAGAGCTTGCGACTGACTTCGGTAACCTGAGTCGACCAGGAAAGTGTCTGATCTATTGTGATACCCAAATTTTTTACTGAAGAGGAAAAGGGAATTATGCTACCGTCAAACACCAAATTGGGCATCGCAACGTCAGACAGCTTCGAGATGTAGTGGGGACTTCCAACAACAATGGCCTGCGACTTCTTTGCATTGACCCTTAATCCAAAATTAGTGGCCCATTTCTGGATCGTGGCAAGATCATCATTGATAAGGTCAATCAGGGAAGGGAAGTCATCAAAACTAGCCCCCGCATAAATCTGCAAATCGTCAGCGTATAAGTGGTAAGAAGAAAGAAGGGAAGGGTTATACCATTTATGAAAATTGAAAAAAGAAGAGGAGAGAGCACAGCCCCCTGAGGGACACCAGCAGAGAGAGTATTCCAGTCTGAATGATTATCATCCATCTTAACAAGCTGGCGCCTTCCAAGGAGGTATGACTCAAACCACGTAAGGGCCGAAAAAGAGAAATTTAGGGTCTTGAGGATGCCGAGAAGAATATTGAAATCAACTGTATTGAAGGCACTACTGAAATCTAACAAAACCAGGATAGTCAGGTGTTTATTTTCTATGTTTAAACGAATGTCGTCGGTGACCTTGACTAAAGCAGTGACAGTGCTATGCCCGGGGCGGAAACCAGATTGAAAGGGATTAAAAAGATTGTGCATATTTAGAAAACGAGACAGTCTTTGATTAACAAAGTGCTCTATAATTTTGGAAAGTACAGGAAGAATAGAAATAGGACGATAATCGGACAAGGACGCAGGTTTTGACACTTTTGGAAGAGGGAGTACATGAGCAAGTTTCCACAACGTAGGAAAACTGCCCGAAGAGAAGGAAAAGTTGATAATGTCTGAAAGGATAGGAGCAATGGAATCCGCTACCAGCATGAGCATGTCTAAGCTTAGGCCATCTTCACCGACGGCTTTGGTTTTTATAGACTTCAGAAAGTCTATGGTCTCCTTCGGAGTAATAAATCCTAAATCAAAAGGGGGAAAGTCGGGGTTCGGGGCATTAGCAAGAAGAGATAGTGTATTTATTATTCTTTACGGAAGGGTCTAAAGTGACTGGAGAAGTGCTAAAATGCTTATTCAGGGCATTGAGATTCATTTTATGACTAGAAGATTGAGTTTGGGATTATCCATGAGACGTATATACAGTTTCGAAACAAACCTACAAATGTGATTGGTTAAATATTCATAAGAATGATAAACTACTGTTGCATTTATCTCTCTTTATTTCCCACATCTGTCCCAGACAGTATTGAACTGTAAAATCCATCGGCGTTTACAAAATGCAATATAAAATTGCGATTGGCAACTGCAGCGCTGCAAGCGGGTAACGCCTCGGTGAGCTTGTATCTTATAGGGATTCTCGTAGCTTGTACCGAAATAAATCAGTTTAAAGTTTACCTACTTAGATTGGGTATAGATAGGGTGACCTAGATGGCCAATTTTCCTTGGAGCGATAATAAATCTGTAAGGAAAGTTTAAATTTAGATTATGAGTAATTGGTGTAAAACTTGATTGTTTTATTTCTTGCTTTTCGATACTTGACATCATTAACCAAACAAGGTCTTGATTAAGATAAGAGAAGTTAATTGTAGAAAAATCCTTTAATGACAAATATAAAAATGCAAACCCGCATTTTAGGATTTTACAACGATATAAAAGAACGAATACTTTTCGTTCAATGTCACTTTCTTCAGACCCTTTCAGTTTTATTAAGGCAAAGAAAAAAAAAATTTACGACTATTATGTCGTCGTAAATATTTGTACAAAAGATCTTATTGTACTCAATTATTTCGCTTGAGCAAACAACCAGCGTAGAGAGATCCTAACTCTTAAAACAGAGATGTATATTACCGAGGCAAATAATATATGTGCAATAATCACCGTTATACAGCAATATTTTAAAATAAGGCCTTTTTTCCTGGCATCCGATGAAATTAAAAGGCCTTTTTGCGAGGCATCCCATGGTCCCTTGGGGCATGCTACTAATGACAAAAGAAATAAGAGCTTTGGTTTGGCTTCTGATAACTGGGTTCTTTCTTATGTACGGGCATGTATGTAAACTCTTTACTGTACATAGAAATACGTTAAGTAAAGGGTGTTTACAGGATAATCTTAGTACAAGGGTGGGCTTATCCCTTTGAAGGTTCCCTTTGGGTTGCAGATGAAAGAAATACTTCAGCAATTGTTAAACGGGCAAATCATACAAGAAAATAGGGTAAGATGTGATACTCAAATGTTATTGTAATAAATCTAGACTTACAGAACTGTTTTGTTCCTGACTGACAGGCAGGCAATGCTCAGCCTAAAACCTGAAGGCGTTTATGAACTGTTAAAGCCTGCCAAGTTCCATTAAGTGAAAAGGAAAGAGCTGCAGGAGTCGTACATGTCTGTTCTTTTCACTGCCTAGATCTATTAGAATTTTACAAATTTTTATACGGCTTCTGAACTAAACGTGACATCTGAAATGTATAGGAACTTCTAGAGCAACACGTACGCTACGCTAGCGTGGCGGAGGCATTTTGTAAGACGGTATTGCCATAATAAAAAATCCCTTGGTAATATATCTAGTTACTTACCTATCCTTTTTATTTATGACATGGGAAAGGCGAACGAAAAAACATGCCACTTGATGGTAACAGGGATCTGAGACCCATATCAATTTTACATTGTCAAGACTACAATCTTAGGATTGCAATCCTAAGACCGCAAATGCGTTGCCAACCCTGAAGACGGTTGTCTTATCTCCACACCGGAACACAACTGCTTGGCAATAGTTTAAAGGATAAGATGGTGGTATCGATCTGGATGGACCTTCCACAAGTCCTACCAGAACTATTTATATTTAACCTCCTCTAAATTGGATGATGTGCACCGTCCTTATTTTGCTGTCGCCAATATTTGTGGCTATTTCGAAGCGGCACGTGCCGGCCCAGTTTTCGTAATCGACTCACTCAGGTACCGATTTGATTCCCGACCTGTGAACGTGGCGACGAAGTTGTCCCCGATATCGGGACAAGCGATCAGGGAGGAATTTGTTAGGATGCAGCTGTTAGAAGTGGTTGCGGCAACTAATATGTATAGGGTTTATGGATTGTACAGTCACGAGATTAAATTTGGTACCCACCTAAGGTCCAAAGTCAATCTGACATTCTACAACAATAGGATGAGTTTCCTAAAAGTTACAAATGATTTGACATCTCTAATGACATTGACGACTTCAAGCATATTTTGCTTGAAATGGGTCAAAAATGAACGCTCGTGATCGTATGTTTGCTTCTAATAAACTTGACTGAGAGATATAATTTAAGTATTATTAGTGTTTGAATTGAAGTTACATAATCATGTTCCTAGAACTACTTATTTTCATGCAAATTATCCGCTTCTGTGTTTAATATTTCTGAAGATCTGTTTTATTATGGCTGTTTTTGACGTTGCAGATAGTCTGCTTGGTAGTGAGGCTGCCTGCGATACTAGCGGGCTTGAGTTCGATTCTCGCTAAGGAAAAACATTTTGTATGATGAGCACAAATAATGTTCTTGAGTTTTGAATGCTTTACATGTATTGTCTAAAAGTAAATATATCGTTGTTTATTACCAAATACAGTCGACTGAACAGGCCTAGGGCTTAGTTTTGGATTAGGTAAATTTGTGTCCAATCGTTTCCTGACATTTTTTTACTGCCATGCCTTAGAGGGAAGGAATAAAAGGGACAAAGAGCAATAGAACACCAAACTACAATATCGCCAAGATAATGTAGAATATGCTCCGTTCCGGTATGTATGGTACAGTCACCCAATAAAAATGTTGAGCATACTTAGAACCTTGTCATTGTGAATTTCATTGTCATTGTCATGTGTGTCATTTGATGTTCTGTTTGAAGTTTAATATGACAACGCACTAAAGTGCTTAACGTTTTCGTGGGGGTACTTGAGTTTTATTCAAAATTTACATTGCTCTTCCGAAGTTGTTTATTTTGCGCATGAAGTAGATCCTTGTTCTTGGATTTCCTTTTAAATAAATTCTAGCTCAAGTCCACTTAGGATATTCCAATCGCCGCAGGAAAGGCCCTTTCAGCTCTTTTTCAACGTCTAAGTAGTTTTATTTCCTCCTGCTAACGGTTTTTGTTGAAATCTTCTCTCTATTCAGGGAAGTAGTTTTTATCGTCCTTCGTTTTTAACTTTGATGATTATAAAGCTCGTTAGATTATGTAATGGTATGAGTTTATGCATAATGTGCAACATTTTTGTAAAATTTAAGCATAATTTAGAAGTAAAAAGTAAAAGCAAACACAAGACTGACATGCCACAAAGCCCTCGAAGAACAGAAAGCACTACTTACCGTAAATATAAGAAAACCGTCAAGGCTGTATAATGTGCCAATATAGGAATTCTTATCGAAATAAGAGTTGGAATAACGCTATTATATTTCCTCTATGCTCTAACTGATAGTCGTAATGATCATCTATTTAGGGCCTGTTGTTTGATCAGGAAAATTTGACACATTTCCTTGAGATTCTAACCATTAATAACGTTTTTTTGACCATTAGTTCGTTTAACTACCGATCAAACAACAGGCCATAAATCATGTGTGATCATTTTTACATTTAAGCAATGACATACAGTCGCATTAACGTTCTTAAGTACTAATTTCCTTTAAGGACACCTTTTGTCCCTATCTAAATTGCTAAGGTAGAAAGTGTAAGCAACTGGGCAACATTAGGACTGAACTTGTTATTTAAAGTAGAAATCGCGTCAGGTTCTTCGGAAGTTTAGGTATGTCATGCACGTGGTTAAGATTTTAACTAGACAACATCGAGTGTAAAGCGAGTTTTATAGAAAGCAGAAAATATAACCTCAAACACTCCTTAAACAAGTAATTTTTACTGTGTTGACAGCTGTCAAAACGGGCCTTTTACAATGGCGCGACTATAGTCACCATTGTAGACACGTACGAGTATTATCAAGATAGATATATATAACCGTTATCAAAGTCCTCGCACGAACTTGCCCCATCTCATCTAAGATTGTTCGAAAATATTCTTCTTGAAAATAATTTGCGAGGGCCGGCCGTAATGGTGCCATAACCATTCTAGAGCATTACCCGGCGGCCTGGCCGTGTGAGCTCTTGGAAAAAACACTTCATCTACAATTTTATAGCCGAAGCATATTACACCCTCTATTGTACTGTACAGGGTCTCATGTGCAATACCATTTCTTAAACACATCCGCCCTCTTCGCTGAGGAGAAAGCCATTGAGAGAGCTGTCATGGCCGCCAGATGATTTTCGCGCATGTTAACTTCCTACGCTTTAATGAGTTGAGGAAGAACTTAATTGAAAGTAGGATGGTGAAAACTTAAGATTTGTCTTAATACTATTTTAGAAAGATAACAGGTTAAAGAGTGTGGGTAGTTAATCTCTAGTTTTGTCTGCGTGGCAGCTCCAGACTGAAATGGCAATAAATTCACTAGTTTACTTATGAAGAAGCTCATAAAAAAGTTGTTATGTGCCATCATTATGGGCGACAACCGAAGTCAAAACTGAACCTCAGACTCGTGGGTCTTTGGCTGAGGAACGACCCTTTGGGTTAGCTCATGAGTAGACTACAATGACTGAGCTAAAAGCATTTAATTACTTTTCTGTATGTTTAAACGCTGTTTGGGAAACTTGAGGATGACATTCAGAAAGACATTTCGTTTCTTATTCTGTGTGTTATTTTCTTAACTTATATAAATACTCCACTGCTGGGCAAAAGCCTCTCCCCAAGATCTAGGTCTGAGGTTAGGAGATCTCCAAAAGATGCCTCTTCCAACTATTGAATGAGAGTTACATCCAAAACATCATAGACTAACCTCACTTATTCTTTTCAGACGTGCCATACTTGGAGCTGGCGGAGCCCGAGGAGGGCTACCACGGGCTGATCCGCGAGAACGAGACCCTGGTGGAGGTGACGCCGCCCATCCGCGCGCGCGGCCCGCTCTGCTCCTTCCTGATCCTCAACAATAAGCATCATGGGGAAGCGCCTTTCGAGGTATGACGGAACTTTTTTATAGTAGAGCTTTTTTTTGTAGTTTAACAAACATAACAAAACCTACTAGAAAATTTTAAATTTGGAATGACCTTGTGCCCCGTATATGGTGCTATCCAAGTGCACTCACGTACGCAACGCACAAATAATAAATGTTTTGTGATTTCTAGTACAACACTTGTCTGAAGACATGGCGTAAAATGAATTCAAAGTTAAACTTCAATGCAAAATAAACCTTCCCCCATTGCATTACACTCACATTGGCGTTGTTTATATGTAACTGTGACTTCACTTTCTACAATAGTTGTTAAGTTTATGCACCAATAGAGTGATATTTTATTCGCATGCATCCGGCAATAACCGAAGCCTTCTCTAGGACCCTATTCAATGTGCTAAAGGGCTGTAAGTGACAGCACGCGACTTCTAGCAACATACAATTTAATTAACGTTTGTTCCAATGAGCATAATTGTAATAATAAAGCTAAGGTCATACCTTCAGTAGGTAAGCCGGACAATATGGGAATCGTGACCGCCCTTCGGCCGAAAATGGACGTGTTTAGGGCAGCACTTCATTTTGTTCCTTTCATCGGTTTCACAAGCGCCATCGTTAGTTCGGTGCCGAAAATGCTGCGAGAGAATATGTCTGATTGAATGTGTGATTACCATGACAAGGATTGATTTCTCATTCTATTTGTAGAGGTAGTACCTAATGGTAGAAATAGTGAGTGAAATTTTTCTGTAATCTTAGGCACTTATAACTCAACCAGAGTTCACGTACTGTTATATTATAAATGCAACACTAAGGCTAATAAAAATTATTCATGAAACAGGTTCTCTTTGTCCCCTGCTCTTTCTTGCTTGTGTGTAAAAACTTTTGCCAAGCTGTCGAGGAGATTCCTAAGAGTTCTCCCATTTACAAATCCAATGGTAATAACGTCCCTTTAAACTAAACTTGCCCACTCCCAACCGCGTTTTAAATAACAGCAGATTTCTTCATTTTAAAAGTGATATTGCTACAATCTCCAAAAATACAAAATCCTTTTTAAGCCCTCTCTCACAACTCAATTTATGAATTCCAACAATCAAATAACGAATCGGTAGTTACCGAGCAAACACCGCGGAAGCGATAGCTGCCCCAAACAACACACCCGTGTGAACATGGACAATCCAATATGGCGCAAAAATTGAAAACCATTCACGGTACGATTTAGTGCGGAAAAAAACGGATCCAATTGCAATCGCTGTGTCCAAAATTAGAGCAAATATACTGTTTTTTGATACTCTACTCCACATATTTGTGTGAATAGATGAACATGAGTGACGCGGTTTGTGTTAGAGGGAAATATAAGTTAGCTGGTGTCGTTCTAACATGTAGAAACCACGACCTTTACGCGTAGAATTATTTTGCTGTTACTTTTTCATTTCTTCCCTTTCGGGGCAAATTTTCGAATAGTCCTTTTTTTAGTACATCCTAAGGGTACCCAAGGAATACTCCCTGCAAATTTTAAGGTTTAGAAGTTTAGGCTGTGCAGTCAGTCGTAACAGTTTTAGTTAGGCATTGTATGATTTTTATGTCATTAATCTGCGAATTAAGTATAGACAACGACATTATGTCGATGATATTTTTTTTACTAGCTCGTTTATCGTCGACAAAGTCTTCGTAAACCCAGTATCAATATAAAAAAACTTCACATTTTGATGATGACAATGCAATATTATAGCGTCTAAAAGCTTATCTAACATATTTAACGTAAACCCATCGAGTTTGGACTCGATAAGCAGACCATGACTGTGCTAAAGAAAGTCTTTGGCAACAAAAGCTTGTCTTAAAATTGTTACTGTTTTTATTAGTTTTATGGGTACGAAATCATACAGGGCACTAATGTAACACTATATGCTTCTCATATTCTTGTACAGTCGGCTACAAAAAAATATATCCACTTCTGGACCTTATTACGATGCAAAAAGGAGAAAAAGTTTAGTTTGTAGTCAATGTACTCAAGTGAAAATCCGAGTAACTAAATGACATATATACTTGTAATAACTTACCTACAGTGAACCGTGTTTCTTCTTACCAAAATCGACTAAGATCTCTTCATCACTGTCGATTTTTCTTCTGTAAGGCAATTATTTCAAATTTATTTAAAATGATTACGCTTATTATTACGAGCCTCGAGCTAAATATTCAGTCTAAATTATGTACGAACCAAGCATGCTCTCAAACTCACACAAATTACCATAGCAACCTGGGACTCTAGACTCCACTATCAAATGCATAATTACATCTCCCTCTCCCTTGGTTGTGTAAACGCTGAGGAGTAACAGGGAGTTCCGAAGTCTCGAAACTGGTGTCGGAATAAGCCATCTCCATTTACATAGACGCACAACTTCGCCACTTATCTCCATCCGAACTAAACTTAACTGCTCCAACAATAAAATTTATTTCAGAATGCACTCTGTAGGCGATAAGTTCTGGATTGATAAGGGTGCTCGAGTTTGAACTTTGTGCAGTAGTGACAGGTTTTAAAATGTCTGAGGAGCAAATGGGAGCGTTGTTATTCAATAATGCTCGGCGTATTGAATGTAGGAGACATTTTGCAATGCAGGTGAATTTACAATTGCGATGCACGCGTGTTGAATTCGTGTCGTGTCGGCTGCTACTGCCGGATATCTTGGTTGTTTGAAATACGAATGTTGACGTGATTTTATATTAGGTAACGTTATGTTTGCCATATTTGGAACTGAATCACTTAAATATCTTGCATTGTTGGTGAGAGAATAAAAGCCAAAGACAAGAAAGAACCCAAGATGAATACAATTTATTGAGTAACACTTAGTCTGATTGGGAAGCAAATCCCCGTTTTTTGTCTCACTTAAAAATGTTTTACAAGCAAAAAAAAAAGGAGGTACTACTACATTATTATTTTTTAAGAAATGGTTGTTAAAGTATATGTATAGCTTTGTTAACTTGCCTTAGACCAAAGAAGCGTACGGTAATTCAGAGATTAGTTAGACAAATGTATAAAGAATTTGCTAACATGGCATAACATGTAGTACAGTCGGTTACAAAGAGATGTATCTACTTTTTCATCTTAGTGCAATAAGGGGAAAAAGTAGATACATCTCTTTGTTGTCGACTGTACAGTTGACTTACGACAGGGTTCTTTTCTTTGTTCTGTTGTAGCACAGTTATTACCCTATTTTAACTTTAAACTACTATAACAAAGTCTTCAGATCTTTTGAAATACCGTCAAAGAACCCTTTAGCTCTTCTACTTCAACAGGTTAGTTTTTAAAGCGGGGCCTGTAATCTCCAGTCAATAGTGAAGTTCCAGCCAATAGCTCCAACTTTAGCCGCCATCTTGTTTTACTTTGCTTTTCAAAATGGCTGTTCTGAAACTAAATGGCGCTCGAGTTTGCATTAGCAGCTGTTTAATTCTGACTTCGGAAAAAAAAATAGTTAGAAAATGTTGCTAGCATTGAAAATAACGTGTTTTTCAGTGTTATTGTTAAACTCTTTGTTGTTACTGAGTTCGAGTAAAGCTCTTGTTGCCTAGGCGATACTGGTAACTAAAAGTGAAAGTAGGTACTTATGGGTTAGGACTATTACGATAAATAGTAAGGAACATGACCAGTGATTGGAATAGATAGAGTATATTTACCTAAAGTTCGCAAAAGGACATAATATAGAGTGGTTACAACCGGGTCAAATATTAATTTATTTTTATTGATCCCCAGATTTCCGATATTTTTAATGCTAAATATACTTAATATTTACTTACGGTATGGTATATGTTATGTTAGTTAGTGATAAAAGGTGCCTGTAACTCATTTCTTTTAAGTATCTACATAATAGGTGGAGTATATTTACCTAAACTTCGTAGAACAGAGACCTAAACTGGAGATTACCTTGCGATTACATTTACTAGTACCGGAAAAATACTGACAATCCGGTAATACCGGTATTCAATAAAAATAAATCAATATTTCACCCAGTTGTAACCACTCTGTATTATGTCCTTTTGGAAACTTTAGGTAAATATACTCTACCTATTCCGATCACTGAACATGACTCATAAAAATTATGTGATTGACCATCATCTTAAGCAATTACAACCGCAGAACACAGTGTTCTTACGACCGTACCTATTTATTTATTATTTATTTATTTAATAGAATCACTAACAGCAGATACAATTTCCTTAAAGTCTAGTTAAAATATAACAAATAAGTCTATATGACAATGTACATTACAACAATTGTATTGCTCGTCTCAAGGTGCGTCAAAAATGACAGTGTTCTACGGCTTGCCATTTACTTTGACGTATCTTGTAACGGACATCTCTGCCAAGGTGAATTTATTAATAGGCTCTTAGTGTCATATATTAAATAAATAAATAATAATAATATACATCCATATCATAACTTCCCTACAATATGTTCAGAAACGATAAGCAAATGGCCTATATTAAGAAACCTGTATCTGTGGTTGTACTTTATTGTTAACATTAAAGTATTACGTGTCGTTAAAGTATCGGTTATCGCAGTAGTTGCATCTTAATGTTCACATTAAAGTATCGGTGACCTATACTTTAATGTGAACATTAAGATACGGGTACAAGAAGATACAGGGTAACGAATACAGGTTTCTCACATATTATAGAAGACTTATGATATGTATCTAAGATAAAGTTATGTATGCGACATGCGACTGTACGCATAATTAGGCATTATGCACCAGTCACATAAATAACTAATGAATTACCGGTGAATGAATGAATGAATGGTGAAACGTCATACATTGGCTAACTCGTCCCATATTTTCAGACCAACCTAATCTAATAATCGCGACACTAACCCTGGGTCACAAGCACCTCTATGTATTCAGATGTTTCCCAAAAACGTTGCTATTTCAATATACTCGTACTTCAGTAGCAGCCATTTTAGAATGTTCTGAAGCTCTCACTAAGTAAACTGGCCGCTATCCTTATATTTATATTGTGGCAATAGGAAGCATCCCGCTATTTTCACAAGAAACTTCTCTGCTGATTTATTTGCCTTGTGTTTGTAACGGTACTTACAAAGAAACGTAACCGGTGGCTGTTCAGAAATTTAAAAATATCATGCACATAATATTTGTTACTGTTTACTGTGTACTTATCTGTTTTTCAATCCACTAGTGGTCTATCTGTCTGCCAAATTTCAATAAAAACATTTCAATCGTTGGTGTGTGATTGAGTAACATAAATTTTAACTATTTTATAATAATTGATTGGTTCTTATTGTTTTTCGTTGATTGCATCCATGTTGTATCCTACCTATTAAAATATTTGCTACGAATACGAGTATACATAATACATAAGAGCGCATGTGAGCGAGTGAGAGAGGATTTTCAAGAGCTATGGCACCGAAATTTACCTGTTGGTTAGTAACGTTGCGTTTATCGTGTGACAAAATGTGGATAAAGCATCCGTCACTCTCGTACTTATATACGTGTCAAAAAGTGACGGATGTGTTGGTCCGCCCCCTGATCCCGAAATACTTTTTAGAACGTTACTTTACACTGTACCTTTATGGTTATTTTAACAATGCAATGTAATAAATAATGTAAGGTGGTCATAGAACCCTTGTGCAGGGCTTGTCCAAATCTTTGTAGTAGTTGGTTTCAAGGACATAACTAATAATTTCTCCGATGTTCCTCCAATTGCCTCTACTCAATAACTTAAGCTCCAATAAGCTCGCCTTTAAATCGAAGATTCAATCTCAGCAAACAAGATATCCGTATCATTACAGCTTCAGTCGGGATAGTTCCCGACTGCCTCCGGCTTTTTATCTGTTGTGCTGCAACTTTATATCGGCCTTAGTTTTATACGTAGTTTTATTTCTATGTTGTGAACTAGCCTTTAAGTTTTGTCAAGAATTATGCTGCAACTTTGAATAGCCTTAGAACAAGTATGTTAAATAATTCTATAAGATGCAAAAAAGTGTAGCTTCCATGTTTTTCTATACACGTTGTAATACATTAGTAGTTGTGTTAATAACTTGATCCGAGCCCTCGTAGGCACTATTCGGCGGTAGGTATCAATATCAACTTGAACTTGTGTTGAAGAATCAGCGCGTAAAACACGCATAACATAGTTTATACGCGCCCACAGGTCAAGTTAGTCTATACTCAATACTCATTTTCCACAACGTGAGTTGGCAGTGGACAGGTTAGTCACTTGCTAAGCTATTACAGATGTAGGGAATCATGTTTTGACATCGTTTTTTGTCGAAAAAGTTCGTTTTTATCTTGCTGTCTCAGTCAACTTTAGTATAATACAGTCAAGGACTTTAATTGTTGTGCCACTATGGAACCCTGTCATAATGACAGCGTCAAACCACATCACAGAAATTACGCTTAAATGAATGATTAACGTTATGCAGCAGGGTTCCATAGCGGCATTACAATTAAAGTCCTTGAATGTACCTACCCACCGATAGGCTAATTGAGAAAGCAAGATCAATACGAACTTATCCGAGAAAAAACGATGGCAAAACATTATTCGCTAAATCTGTACAGTAATTAATACAAATAACTTTATTATTGCCCCGGTTGGACACAGCAACATTAGGAGAGGGCTTTAGCTCATTAATCTTACATTGTACTAGTTGGTAAGTTCTCTTTCTTCCCCCAGTTCTCAAGAGAATAACAATCTTAATACTTTTACATCCTTTAATATAATCGGAGCCCGTTAGAAGTACTCGCTTGGCTAAAAGCAAGCCGCAATGTATTTCCCGTGGGATAGAAGCGCCTGCCCGCCGGTTAGTGCGGCTTCCTTACCTTTATGCGGTTATCTATTCAAGGATATTCCGTTTTATGATAATAACTTCCGT
Organism: Acleris literana; assembly: GCA_946894065.1. Classification (NCBI taxonomy): domain Eukaryota; kingdom Metazoa; phylum Arthropoda; class Insecta; order Lepidoptera; family Tortricidae; genus Acleris; species Acleris literana. Next base: position 6,485,201 of record OX335694.1, read on the forward strand.
ACTAATTAGCTACTGCCTTCTGAGAGTTGTCTTCTTTTTGGCTTCTTCTGTTCTATGAGTTACGAGTAATTAGTAGCAATGATTATTGCGAGTATAAAATATACATTGCATTGCTTCTAGTGGCCAATGTGAGGAAGTATCGTTCTCTTTTAGAGTTCCGTGGGGGGGGACCCTATTACTAATCCTGCGCTGTCCGTCCGTCCGTCTGTCCCAACTGTAAAGACCTGTATCTTTGAACCGTAAGGGATTATTATTATTATCATTATTACGAGTATTTTTAGCCTGGAATGTCCCACTGCTGGGCAAAAGCCTCCTTCCCACCTTTCCACGTAATTTGGTTATAGGATATCAGATCGTTTTTTTTTTCTGAATATGTTTATAGCGGATTTCCTAACAATTTCTTTGACGTTGACTTGAAACTTTTATATTGCGCTATCCCGCTCGCTCAAACATCTGCGGCTAAAAACATTTGTTTTCTTTATGTTTCTTTGTACTTACGAATAAAATGTGAAACCATGTGATTTTTTATGTTTTGAACTATTAAAGCACTTTAAAAATGCGAAACCCGTTATGTCTCACTACCGAGATAATTAGTCTCAAGTAACGTGCAGTGTTCGCATACTTGTGTTTCGGAGGGGATAAGACAACCGGTAAAACTACTAGCATAGAGCCATTCGATCTTTATCCTCAGAGTTTGTAACGCAATTCCAGTCTTAGGATTGCAATCTTGAGATGGTAGTCCTGATGCGTCAGCTATTACTTAAATCAATATATGTAGGTACAGTGCTACCATTTTCTTAATAGCTAAATAAATAAATATCAGGGGACAATGTCACACCAATTTACCTAGTCCCAAACTAAGCTCTAGCCTTGTACTTATAGGTACTAGACAACGATATAAATACTTACATAGAGAAATATATACTTAAATACATAGAAAACATCCATGACTCGGAAGCAAATATTCGAGCTCGTCACACAAATATCTGGCCTTACCGGGATTTGACCCCAGGACCGCTAGCTTCGTAGGCAGGGTCACTACCAACTAGGTCAGCGCGTCGTCAATCTTCGTTTTTCTATGACACACGAGTGACAAATATACTGTCAGTTGCGAGTGTAAGCGTGATAGCGATAGCCAGCCGAAAGCTATTAAGAAGCTGGGAATACTGTACAACACTCTTATCTATGTCTTAATCATGACCTGTTGTGTTACGCGTTGCACTGTACGTTACGCTACACGTTGCTCTATACGTTGCGTTGCGTGTTGCAGATCATGGTGATCGACGAGAACGAGGCGCGGCTGCGCGTGCGCTTCCCGCTCAACTGCGAGAAGCGGCGCAACTACAAGTTCGACATCGCGGCTGTCGGCTGCGATGGATCCTACTCCAACACGTAAGTTACCTTATGATTATGGACAAAGGAGTCAATTAGCTTTGTGCATTAAAATGTAGATGCGCTGTTTTTCTTAGAAAGGTAGCATAAGTTCACTTGTTTCTTACTCTTAAGCAGAGTTTCCACTGCAAGCGGAGCAGGCCCCGTAAAGTAAGCGTCCACATGTTCGTATCGTACGCATCGGACGCATCGCATCAAACGGATCGTAGTATTCTTTGTATAGAAAGTCACACAAGTGCGTCCACTGATCCGCACCGCACGGATCGCACGAATCTGCTCATCGGCAATGCCGACGCCGATGCTTCCAGAGGCAACTTTTGCTATGCGTGCCGATGACGTCATACGGAATGCCGATCAGTGGACGCGCCCCGATAACATCAAATTCGATTTTACTATCACATTCAAATCTCGATTTTTTTTTTAAAACAAAGCAATTACGACTTCTTCGCTTAACTCCATTATCTCACTCCGCACGTGCGCTCACGGCGAAAATCCGAATGAACTGGCATCGGCTATCCGATTGCTGGTAGTCGCATCGGTAAATCCGATCGCTGCCGATACAGTGGACACATTGTGAAAAATCTCATCCGTTTGATGCGATGCGTCCGATGCGTACGATACCGACATGTGGACGCTTACCTTAAGGACTATGTTTAGCTTACAACACGGTGCCCTCAAAAGGTTTGCTCGCGGTGGGAACACTTCAAGTCACGGATGTATGCTAAACCGAGTCCGTCAGAAGCCCAAACCGCTCGCAGTGTAATGTAGTGGAAACCCTGATATATAGTTACCTGCGATAAAATCTACAGCAACAACAGCTACAGAATCAATACTCGTATACCGCTTACCAAAATCTATGTAAAATTTGCGTTCATGGCATATTTGAATACTTGTGATCTCTTTAGTATGTATGAGTCTCACGGAAGTTTTATGTTTAAAATAGTTCACCCTTTCTCCGTGCTAATAAATCTAATTTTCCTAGGGTACCCGTCCGCATCACCGTGACAGACGTGAACGAGTACGCCCCGGTGTTTCCCCAGTCGGACTACGTGAAGACCGTGGACGAGGGCCGCGTCTACGACGAGATCGTGCGCGTCGAGGCGACGGACCGCGACTGCACGCCGCGGTACGGTGACGTGTGCAAGTACGAGATACTGACGGATCGGAGCCAGCCGTTCGCTATCGATAACTACGGTGAGTCGAGGTTTTTGTCGCCTTAAGTTCGTACTTGTTCGTAAAAAACGCTTGTATCTGATATTATCTCAATCAAGTGTCATTTGTTATTTGTTATCATATCATGACACTGTTATATTTCAAACGACCGCACTTAGAGTCAGTTAATGACGAATATGTCGTTCCTCGACGACCCAGTTAGCCTAATTGGTAGTGACATTTATTATTTATTTATTTATCCTTAGTGACGATATTTCATAAACAAGTTTGAAAAAAATATGTGCTTAATGTAGTTACAGAATTATCATCAAGGTTTTATAGTTTTTGGTAATTATGTAGCTCTGCCTACCCCACCCTGGGAATGAAGGCGTGAGTGTACGTATCTATGTATGTAAGTTTGAAAAGGGAACGAGTTAATTGTCTCTAAAATGTCTCTGAGTACTGCGGTAAGATACTTCGAGTATTATAGTGCGATAGCTCTCAAAATGTTTCTCTGCTTATACCACTCTTTCATCTCCTCTCATAGGTATGGTCTTTTACGAGTCTCACCAACTTTACCCGAACTCGAAAGACTTTAAAATACCATTTGCACTGTCTGTAACATGCTTTTTTTCCAGTAAATCACATTCATATCGTCGTAAACAATAAGACTGATCACAATCTCAAAAGTCTTTACCAACCTTAATCCTCCAACCATAACATCTTGTTTCTTCTTCCAGGAGTGATCCGTAACACGGAACCCCTGGACTACGAGAAGTCGCACAACCACATCCTGTCGGTGGTGGCGTACGACTGCGGCATGCTGCAGTCCACGCCCGTGATGGTCACCATCAAGGTCAACAAGCCCTGCCGCGCAGGCTGGAAAGGTAACCTCACCAGATCAAGACATATGTATTTTAACCCCCTCGGTCGTTGGATATAATATAAATAAAAAATAGGTATTCGTAATACACGTTATTCTCAAAATATCATACAAGCAAAATATAATATTCGCAAAACATTACATTCGCAAATCATTATAGTAACAAAACATCACATTAGCAAAACATAATTGTAATAAGTAATATGGGAGCTCCTATTTCTGGGTGGTACCCTCCGGGTCTACTGTAAATCTAACGTAACCTAAACCTACCTATGATTCTAACCAAACCCGACTATTTGTAAATATAATGTTTTGCGAATATCGTGTTTTGCTACTATGATGTTATGCGTATATCGATACCTTAGCGCACAATCGTACTAAATGATTTTTTTTTGCCAGTAAATTTACGAACTTATTATTTGTGCACAAACATACTAATTACAATAACTTTTCAAATGTAATTAGTACAATTGTGAACTAAGGTATCGATATGATGTTTTGCTAGTTGCTAGTAGTTATGATGTTTTACGAATGTGTATATCCACACTATGAACGGCTTTAACCATTAGAACGCCCCACTCAATACATAATAGTTACATGTTCTACGTATTATTCATTCTGTATCGACATATGATTTCTATACTGTAGACAGAGCAAGCAAAATTGTACTCTACCGCTGCGTCCAAAAGATAAAAGTCCAATTACATGTGGAATCTTGATCGTTAAACATGCAGAGGCATTTCTTAATTTTGCCTTCTACGTTTCTACGAGTAGTAAGCTGTTTAAGCCAGGTTAATTTGGATTCGCCGTATAAGAGCCACTTGCACCAAAAAATTAACAATGGGTTAAGGCACTAACTCGAGTTAGTAAACGTCAGATTCATGCGAACACTGTCATTTTAATTTTAGTTAGTGTCTTAACTAGTGTTAAATTTTTGGTGCAAGTGGCCCTTAGACAATTGATAAGACTCCGATCTAAATCTGAAAAGTCTTTACCAAACTTTTTAAGCACGTGATGAGCTGAGTCCTATTTGACTTCACACTACAGTGCAACGTTTTTAAATTTGCTCTAATCTTGTTTTGTTTGTACTACGAGTATGTCTGTTGTGTTGCAGTGTGTTTTTTTTAAATAAATGTTATGAGTTTAATTTTGAGTTTTTGCTGTTCTCTAACCGACGGATCACTCAACGAAAGCGGTACCTACTCGGGTTCGTGGGAAAAGTCTTAAATGACGTGTTACTTTGGACTTCTAGCTCCTATTGACGTAAACCCCAATACTTAGCTGAGCTGAAATACCAGTAGGCCAAAAAAAACACCTTTTTACTACTTATTTTGACTCCTTTCATCCTCCCAACAGGTGTAGCAGAGCGAGTAGACTACGCTCCAGGCACGGGCCCTCTAGCCCTGTTCCCCGCGGCACGCCTGGAGGCCTGTTCTTCAGACGAGCGCTGTCCGGGAGTTACCCGCATACAGGCCGCCGTTTCTCTGCAGGCCTCCCGTGCCGGCTCGGGCTGCGACCGGGACACCTATGCCGTACATGCGCAGAGGACCATCTGCGGTAAAACTTACTATTCTACCTGAGGCTTTAGCTTAAGCATTAATCACTGTGGCCATTAAAATGTAATGAAATTTTACAAATGTCTTGGGTATAAAATAGATGATAAAAACGCGAAACTAAAGCTGTGATGCAAAATATTTGGAATTTTAACGTTTTGATCGCTGACAGATTCAGTAATTCGGTAATTAAAAGTATTTTTAGTTTCCTTGTAGATAAAACCGTTTAATTGCATTACCCACAAATCGCCTGTATCAACGAGTCAATGTCCAATTGTGTTTTAATGTGACAATAAATAGCTTATATTTAAGTGCATAGTAAAGTTTGATACCCCTTTTGTTTCAACGTGCACTCGTAGCCATCCTTCTAAACTATTTTTTTTTTCAGGTCTGGACTCGAAGACAGTAGATCTGCTTCCTACACCTGGAGCTGGTAACGAATGGGCAAAGGCATTGAAACCCGATTCAGGTTAGTCATTTGAATATTTTAGCAATCTTCTTTCACATTCACTACAGTGCAGTACAGGACTACCTGTCCTTTTCATCCTCTACCATCCAACAAAAACATTCCTCACAATCTTTTATTTACAATTTCTCCCAGGTCGCGACGGCGAGCAGATGTTCGAGTTCGACGGCTCGACGACAGCCGCGGCGGTGCCAACCAGCGTGCTGTCCGCCTCGCTGGCCGGCAGCTTCTCCATCTCGACGTGGATGCGCCACGCGCCGCCGCCCGATCACGACAAGCATCGCAAGGAGCACGTGCTGTGCCTCGCTGATGACCACAGTCAGTATAACCTGATGATCGTTGCAATATCTAAACTGATGACCGCAATCAGCAACTTCCCTAATCAAATTGTTGATGCTGAAGCAAAAGTTGAAGTTGTGCGAGAAAATTTTGTAAAAGTTGCGATCATAATCGACAAAATTTCGGCCGCTAATGAACCGCTAAGAGTATTTGTCAGCATTTGCCCGTCATTTCTGCAGCTTGCTTAAGTCTACCTACGAGATCTAATTTTATCTACACCTGTAGCTGCTTGATCGCCATAAAATGTAAAACTATTTTCTTCTTCACTAAGTGAAATACGGTACACGCAGATATTCCTAAAGCTTTCGACAGCATGTGGCAACCAAATCTAATGCGGTTTACAGTACATCTGATAACAATTGAACTTATTTGATGGATTGCTGGTTTCGTGACTTACCGTTCAATTTGTATGATTTTAAACAATTCCACTTCAAATTAGCCCGGCTATTTATTCTGGGGTATCTGAAGGATCCATACTGACCCCTTCTCTTTTTCTACTGTACACAAACAAGTTACTGTTTTCGCAGAGATGAACCGACACCACTACGCGCTTTTCGTGCGCAACTGCCGCCTGATCCTGCTGCTGCGCCGAGACTTCGGAGACGGAGACCTCAATATCTTCCGCCCTGCCGAGTGGCGCTGGAAGATACCCGAGGTATTCTATTCGTTACAGTATGTAAAAGATAGTAGTGTTTCGACAGTAAGTAGGGCGTCAACAGTAATTAAATTAAGTCAGAGAGACCTATAATCATTATGAGACAGTTGGCTCTAGGTTTGCGCGCTCGTAGGTAAGTTGGGGATGATACTATTGATATTGCTGGCCATGTTTCGTGGCTGTTGACACTTGTTAATGGATATTTAAAGTTTAAAGTATAATTTATCCCGTTAGGTGTGCGACAACGAATGGCATCACTACGCTGTTAACGTTCGCTTCCCCAACGTGGAGCTTCTGATCGACGGAGAACCTTACCGCGCACCCGACGGCAAGGGCCCTGAGGTCATCGACGACTGGCCACTACATCCTGCCCACGATGTCAACACCACGCTGGTTGTTGGCGCATGCTGGCAAGGTAAGATTTGAAGTGCTTCTTTAGGATTTATGATGGTGAAAACTAAGCTGTGAAACAGTGGCTGGAACAACTAAATTTGACGACGCAATACAATGATCAAGCTTTCTGATGATAAAAGCACTTTTGAGGAGAAATATCTATGTCGGTAATACAATTGAACAAAACTGAGTACCTACGCGTAGTGAATCACTACCAATGCACTAATAATAAATAACAATAATTAGTTAGTCAACAGGATATTTCCGAGTGGTTACATTTCAATACATTGTATTACTAAATTTTGTCCGCGACGTCCGCGGAGTTGTTTATCGTTATTCACTGGGGAACTGTTCTGGAATAAACGGTCCCTATGTCCGTCTCCAGGCTATAGACTATCTCACAAAAATTCATTGCGGCGTTGAACCGTTAAGATGGAACCAACACCAACAGAGAAATACTCGTACTTTTTCGCGGTCGTCAACCTCCAAAATCCCTCTTCCTCCTCCTGATCTAACCTCATCCCTTCCCCAGGCACAGAAGGCGACATGAAGCACCACCTCCACGGCTGGCTGGCGGGGCTCGGGGTGCTGCTGCATGGAGTGCAGTCGCAGGCGGCTCTCAAGTGCGTCGCGCACTGCCGCGAGGGGCTGAGCTTGGCGCCCGATCTATGTGAGTATTATTCGCTTTGGAATATGTTTGATAATTTTAATTAGTTTCAATGTTTTCGAAGTACCGATTTTTTTATATTAATCTCAGTTATTTTGTTTCATTTTGATTCCGCACCACTATATCTCATCCAAAAGCACTATATCTTGTCTTGACCCCACGAACCTCCCCCCAGACCTGAAGTCAGTGTCGGTGGAGGGCGACGGCGTGGCGGACGTGGAGACGCTGCTGCGCCGCGTGGCCTACGGCGACGCGCGCGCCTTCCCCACGCCCGGCCGCCGCAACGTGCACGTTGCCACCACCATCACGTGAGGCCACTACTTTTATTTTATTTAATATAATATGTGAATAACAAGGTACACGAGGTCCTACTCCTACTTCATTGAGTTTCAAAGTGGTGTAAAGGACGGTATGCTGATCGAAAACGTACCTAAGTTAAAAAAAGTTCGAATTTTTAACAGTGAGTTGTCAGACCAGTGGGGTTATTGTGACATAGCAATGCAGTTCAGTTTACGCTGAGAGAAAAGGACAGAGCTATACAACTGCTATAGCTCTGCCCTTTACGCTCGCCGCAGAGGCTATCTTTCGGCTGGCTATTATTGCTATCATACCTACTTGCGCTCGCAACGAACAGTATATGTGTCACTCGTGTTTAATCGAAAAACAAAGTTTACTAATACCTAAATGTTAAGGAACTGATAGTACTGTAGTATCTCTAACCTGCTAAGTACATTTTCTTATCACAAGGTTTCTCTAAATAAATAAACTTATTTTTCTCTAAATAAAAATCATACCAACTTTTGCCGTAAACTCCCGTTTAACCCGTATCCTTCCCTAGCTGCGACAACGGCCGCATCATCAAGGCCAAGCCCGCCGAGTCGTACATCATGGTGCTGCAGCCGCAGACGCCGTCGATCCTCATCAACGGCACGGACGACGCGGCGCGTGATTACGCGCACTTCCGCCAGGGGCTGCGCGTGTTCCCCGCGCTCAGCGTGCGCGTGCTGTCCGCCAGGGGCGGGGACGGTGAGTGTCACTTGATTGCAACCAGCAATTCTGCTGCGAGACGACGAGTAATTCCGGACACAGGTATAAAGTCGGGATCAATAAAAATGCCAAAGTCAGTTTAGTTGGCATGGCAGTGACTACCTATGAAGCTAGTAGTCCAGGGCTTGATCGCATATATCACATGTACAGCAAAACCAGAGTATTAATAGTCCTCGGCTGTCTATCGCTTTCACACTCTGTCCGGAATCGCAAATACTGTGGTTTCACTGTATGCTCCTAGAACATCTTCTTAATATGTTGTCACTTGACTTTTGGCGGATAGTTAATGTCGCCAAGCCAAACAATTGTTGTGCCCTAGTTATTCCGGTCTACAACAAAGCCTTTTACGTATATCGGCGCGTCTAATGCTATCACCCTTGCCCTTCATGATCAACAAAAACCCCTGATATATTCATGTGAATGTAAGTACCTATTTCCCACAAGTTATTTATGACATGGGTGCCTTCAAGAAAAGAGCTTAAATTTCCCTAATTGGCCGGCAACGCACCGACAAGTCTAATTGAGTTGCTGGTGTTTATAGGAGGTGGTGATTACTTCCCATCATGTAACCTACATTCTCCTTTGCCTCCCTCTCTTATATAAAAAAAGTATATTAATGTTGACATGAACTCTTCAGAAGCCGAAGCCCAAAAGCTGGACTCGTGCGTGGTGTCGGTGTATCCGGCTCTCAACCCGGACCACGAGGCGCTCTCGCTGCGCGCCGCCGCCGACCTGCCGAGCCGCTACGACATCCGCGCCGCCGTGACGCGCGACGGCGTCATCCTCACTGGCGCCGACAGCGTGCACAACTACCAGGAGGTAAGGCATATGAGTCATTATAAGACTTTTTTATGAACGCAATGGCCTCTTTATCCATTACAATATGATTTAAAAAAAAAAAAACAATTTTAGTGTGTCGGGTTAGAATTATGCCAATCCATGTCTAAGGAAATAAAGGCTTCTAGTGTTAGACGATAGGCTTCCAACCTGTCACTAATACACTGGTAAACATCTTAGCCTAATTGTGCACAATGTGGTTACAGAATGATCAACAAGTTTTTAGAGTCGTTGGTAATTCTTTAGCCCACTCTTGGAAGGAAGGCGTGAGTGTATGTACAGTGGTGGCCACATAATTAGGGACACTTGTTTTTTCCCCATACAATTGCCTACAAATATGACTTTTCAATTTTGACCACTAATCAAAAAGTTCTCACCCAATTTTATTGCTAAATACATTTTAGTTTACATAATTAACTAAAGTTTAAACTGATGTACAGTGAACTAATATTAAAAACGGACCTTATTTTTTATAAGGATTTAAAAACTAAGTGCTGACGCGTCCATACAAAATTCAACAACTTTGTATGAGCGCCGAATATTATTTTTTTCAAATCCTTATAAAATGAAAGATCCGATCTCAACAGAGATAAATCGTACATACATTTAAACTTTACTTTATTAGTTAACGCTAAGTGTAACTAAAAATATAATTGGTTAAGAACTTTTTGATTGGTTGTCAAAATTGAAAAGCCATATTTGTAGGCAATTGTATGGGAAAAAAACAAGTATCCCTAATTATGTGACCAACACTGTATGTATGTACCTATGTAAAAGCTAATCTCACGACAGCATTTTTAGCACGGACAAGGCAAGCGAGGTCGCAAGTCAAAAAATATCAAATAAAAATAAACTTCTTATTTTCTAGAATACAGTAATAATAAATTAAGGTGTAGTTAGTTAGAAGTAAAGCCACTCTTACATGATATGATATATGATATGATGATATGATAAGTTTATTGGTAAAAAGTAATATTTTACATGTCACATGTAAAATATTACTTCATGTCACATGTAAAGTATTTACATGTAATTGTATACAAAACTAATATGAAATTTACGTCAAATTTCAAATATAGAATGTCGTACTCGTAAGGTCTATACAAATATGATATGATATGTTACAACTACATGGAATTTTTACCTATAAAAAGATAAAAGATGTTTATTCAGTAAAAAGGCCACACCACTTTTACACATCAAATATAGCTCCTTAAGCGGGCTTAAGATTTGTACTTTTCTCCCACTCTCTTACATTGTTAACCTCGTTTACCCGAACCCGGAAGACTTAACACCTCATGCGCTGTACTTACAAGTCACACGGCTGTTTCTTGTTCAGTTTTCAACGTGTTCATTGTCAGGTCCTGCGAGAAATCGAGTACAGCAACAAGAAGCCAGCGTACTACCTGAACCGTGTCTTCAAGCTGACCTGCTCCGAGCTGAACGGCCGCTTCACTAGCAACGAATACGTGCAGACTGTGAGTACCAAGTTTTACAAGTTTCATGCTTATCATCAGTGATCGGAATAGGTAGAGCTAATTTGCCTAAACTTGACGCATATTCATTCATGCGTGAGAGAGATGGCAATACATTATTGAATGAACATGCATCAAGTTTAGGGAAATTAGCTCTACCTATTCCGATCTCTGCTTGTCATGTTTGTCAAAAGTATACCATTTTTTTTTCATTATTTACTGAGAAAATAAATAAACAAATTCTGTTAATGGCTATACAGCATAACCTCGTAAGGCTCACGTCAAATTTCGTTAGCTCGAAAAAGAATCTTGAGTCGGTAAACTAAAGTCATAAGCAGGGAGCGAAACTTTGGTGCCGATGACAGGCGTATGACGTCAAGCTATATACAGAGTGTTATTATCTATATTTTACTTCATCACTAATAACAACTTATTGGCCTCTTTAGTTTACCGATGTTGACACTTGAGTTGAGACAGCAAATGGTATTTATAAATAAGGAAATTGACTGTCATTGTCATATTAAAAAGAAAATTGTTGGAGACAATAAAAGATTTATATTTAATTTATTGTTAATGTTTACAGCAAAAGTAAGAAATTAAAAAAACATTTGAAAACAACCAAGCACATGGGATTTTATGTTTGAATTTTAAGCGTTCTGCATACTTTGAAATCCAACGAAATTTCATTTAAGTAATGTTTCTCATTAACTTGCGGAAAGAATATTTTTCGTTACAATTACATGACGTAACAAAATATTTTATTCATATCGTCTTTGTCATTATTTTAATATTTACATTATTATTATAACATTATTAAGAATCAGTGGGGTGTCGCTATATTGTTTATATAAAAGCATCCTATATGTGAATTTGCGTCATAATGACGTCACCGGCACCACAGTTTCGCTCCCTGGTCATAAGTCACTTTGACAAATGTCCTAAATAAGACGTTGGGCGTTACCAGGACGCCACGTGGTATTTTCTGCGTGATTTGCGTCTCAGCTAGTGCTAGACTTACAAAACAAACAAAGTTGTACCTTGCACTTTAAAGAATTAGGTACATTTTTTATGAAATAAAAATTGGCTGCGACACCTGTAATTCTTCAGAACAAAATGTCATCTGGCATAGTATTATTTATTCTCTGTATTCAAAGGTTACAATCTGTTACAATCAACCTCTGCCAAACAACTTAATGCGATTTGGTGAGATTTTATCAATCAATTCTATTTAACAACATTAAGGCGTCTGCTGTCGACGCGTTATCGCAAAAGTTGACGTTTTTTAACTATTTTTGATGGTGTGTGTTGTCTCTTACATGTTGTAAATGTGTCTCATCCATTAACGGCTTTAGAGGCGGCCATGAAACCGAAAAAATGATCGACACCTTAACCTTAACCTTTTGAACCCTTACGTCAAATACACGCCACACATGTTTGCTATGCTATGCAAATTACAACTTAATTGATACGAAATAAAGTCTTGTCTTTTAATCTTGATCTTGTGACGGCTGTAGCCGTCGTGGCACGACTTTCAGTTGACGGCCAAAGCCGTTTGCGGCGTTAAAAAGTACTTAACACATTCATTGCCGCCCCGCCAAACAAAGACATCGCGCCAGGCCACAAAAATATACAAGAACTACACAATAGTACCACGATCCCGACTATCGGGTCATCCGGCCTTGGAACTAAATCATAAAATACCCGATAGTCGGGGTTTCGGCACTGAATGTGTTAAAGGCTGGTTTACAATGTGAGCGTAATAGACTTATAGAAATTATTAAATTCTAGAACTGCCACTGTGTCTGCCCCTGCCATATTCTGATGGTGTGTCTGTCCCCAGCTGACGGTGGTGCACCCGCACATGTCGGGCGAGGCGCTGGCCCGCGAGCTGCACCCCAGCGGCGTCGCCGACAAGATGGACGCCGTCGCCAGGGACAAGCAGGTCAGAACTTAAGACTTGTTTTCCAGTGCCATATCCTATACTATTGAACGAGCAATATTTGTTATCACGTACTCACCGTTCACGTTCGAAAACGGCTCTAACGATATCGATCAAATTTGCAATATACGAGTTTACGGGTCGAAAAATCGATCTAACACTTCGTTATAAAACCATAATTTGTCTATTCCCGCGCAGCCCTCACATGCGCATGGACACGTGCAGCAGCCGCGCGTGTATGCAGCGCACGCGCAGCGTGACGTCCACTCGGCCGAGCTGCCCGCTGCGCGGATACTGGATCACAACCCGCAGTCTGCCCCCAGTGAGTACCGCACACAACGCACGCGTCACGCGCGGTAGCCGCAGGTGTACGCAGCGCACGCGCAGAGTCGCGCCCACACAGCCAAGATGCCCACTGCGCGACGTTCATTTAGTCATGAAATTTGCGTTTTGTTTGTTCAATCTGTATCTGTGTTTTTGTCTTCTTATAAATGACTAGCCGTTCCCGTGCCCACTTTGTGGGGCATTAAACATTTTTTGGGTTAATATACACCGTGGGCTGCTAAAACCCGACCGATTTCAACCACATATTCCTGACTTAATTACAAGTAAATAATGTTATATGAACATAGGTCCAATTACGCATTATTTATTTTTTAACTTTTGTAACAAAATAAATCAATTAAGCTTTGCACTTCATTATGAAAATCGCGATTATTTCAAAAAATATGCGTTTTTGGACTACATATTGTACGACTTTTTTTACTCCATTTAGGCTTAGGAAGCTATGGTTAAAATCGGTCGGGTTTTACCAGCCCACGGTGTATATCCTATGACACTCACAAATAACGTGGCTTTCTATTGGTGAAATATTTTCCAAAATCAGTTCAGGAGATCCAGAGATTGCCCCTTACAACGTCACAAATTTTACCCCTTTATAATATTAGTATAGACAAGGTTTTTTTTTCTTTAAAACTTTCCAACAAAATATTTTTACCATAGTTGGTTGTGTATCGCGAAAACATTCAGACAAAAGAGCATTATGTAAATATTTTTTTTTCTCAAATTTAAAACTCATTAAACATAAAAATAAATAAATATCAGGGAACCATAAAAATACATAAATATCAGGGGGCATTCTACCAACCTATTCGTACTTTTTTGTAACGAACTTTTGTACGGTCCTCGATTCAAAGACCATTTTTTAAAGTTCCATACCAAATACTGAAAAACGGAATACTTATGAGATACTATTCTCTGTCTTTTTTCTCTAATACGGTTAAAGTTTTCGGGTTGATAATTGCATATTTTTTTTTCAAGTTTTGCTATGGTGATGGAACCAGTAATGGACAAGGCACCAATAATGGACACTTGATTCTTATTTTACAGAAGATAAGGGTTATTCATTTGTTTTGCAACAATCAATTTAGGACCGTATGAAATTAGGACTAAGAGTGAAGTGTCTATTACTGGTGCCTGTCAGCTAAATGTGTCCATCATTGGTGCCGTCACCCTATTGATTGTGTTTATATATTGGTTAATTTATAGAGCGTTTCAAATTAAAAAAAAACCGTATTAGCAACAGCTGTTCGTTTGGCAGACCACGTGGCGCTGCTGATCGGCGTGGTGGCGTGCGGCATGCTGGTGCTGGCGGGCGGCGTGGGCGTGGCCCGCGCGCGCGCCCCGCGGGCCCCGCGCGCGCGCCCCGCCCGGCGCGACGAGCTGGCCTGGGACGACTCCGCGCTCACCATCACGCTCAACCCCATGGATGAGGTCAGCCCGCCCTGCTTCATATCTCTGATATAGGCCCGCTGACGTAAGCTATATGGGGACGAAAGCATAACATGGATAACACTTTTATTAAAATTCGAGTACTATTTACGTTTTCGTATTGTTTATTAAGAAAGTACTGGCCGCTTGTATATTGTCACCTCTTGACAATATAATGTTCCTTCTGCACGATGACCCGTCGTGGGCCAACGTAAGGGACGCATCTACACCTTAGAGCGAGCGACATATTCTTGCATCTCACTCTTACGCATCACTCCGTGCCTACGTTGGCCCATAATGCGCCATCGTGTAGACCAGCCATAAAGTGTTTATATCTATTATTTGTTACATTGACGTTTTCAATTGTGACTTTGTGTGTTTCCTTTAGCATTTAAATTGATTTAAAATAATTATAGCAAATAAATAAATAAATGGCTATTCGTAGTCATATCCATATTACGAATATCGTTCGACATTATTTTGACTTATTTGCATCCGTCAACCGCCCATTACTTATAAACAAATACTTCTATGTACAGTAAGGTACACAGAATCACGTACCGTTTTATGTTTGATTCGCATTGTGACAAAAACGAACAAGGTAAGTGTTCCAGTTTTCCTTACTGTATACTACTAGACCGGCTGTCAAGAAATAGCCTAGGTACTATGTATGTACCGATCCTGAATAGCAGCCTGCGGGCAATGGAGAGATCTGCGAACGTTTGTTGACGAACTAGGTACCAAATATTTTGATTTCAATAATCAATGTAAGTAATGAAATCATTATTCACGCGCGCCATTTTGTTGACATAAGTTAAAGGTGGTTTATAGTTCATTCCCTCCAGGTATTCCCTTCGAACTAAATATATGGGTATATTTAAAAAAAATACATATTTCATTCAACGAAGTAGATTTGTTATATAGAGGTAGGGAAGAAATATACGAGATCGTGCCAAAAAATCTCGTTCTTCTAATACTAGTCAAAAATTTCTTAATTAGTTCTGAGACCTGTTTTAAAAATAGAATATGAGCAAAAAGCATGAAAGTTAAAAAGTAATGACTTACTTATTCTGAAAAGATAGTGGTCGTTATTTTATTAATTGATATTAATAAAACTATGGAGTCTAAAGACAAATGACAATCTTGATTAGGACAGTATTTAAAACTATTATCACGAATTTTATTTAAATATATACATACAATATATACACTACACAATTATAATTAAAATTATAATTAGTTGAATCTAAATAATTCAATGTTTCTTATTTCTATTAATCTTGAGGTTCCACCCATTAACCAAATTTCTCCTACACTGTTAAAACATTTTAATTCTGGCTTAATTATTGGGTCTCCCGTCGTTTTTTTTTTGTTTTATGATAGTGATATAAATACACATCCGCGCCCTTGGTCGTCATTATGTGTTTTATCACCAGTGATCGGATCTAGGATGCAATTTAAGTCCGTTATTTTAACATGGATATGAATATGACTTACAATCCCGCGAATCTTTTTGTTACCTACCTTTATAAAAAGGTAAATAACTCGTAATTTTAAGTAGTTTACACTATAAAATTAACAAAATATGTAATAACTAAAAAAAAATACAGTACTGCATAGAAGAACTGAACGTAACTTGCACGTCTTGTCTTTTATGGTATTTTTATTATTTTTATTTGTTTATTAGGTTAACCCTCGACAAAAGTTATTAATTATTAACAATAACCCATTTCCCAAAATCCCGGGAAATCTCGAGTCACATCCATGTTAAGCATAACGTGGATGAGGTCGTCGTTCACCCCAAATTGCATCCTAGATCCGATCACTGTTTATGATCAATGCCTTCCACCCTAGCCCCCTCAGAAGCCGCCACAGATCACGTTGTTTTCAACAATCAATAACATGTTCTCTAAACCCTGGTAACCTCGTCGTTTCAGCCCGGAACTGCGGAGCAGGGCGCAGTGGGCGCCGAGCTCAGCTCCGACGGCGAGTCGGGCGACGAATCCGACTCCGAGCACCATGACTCCTCCGATGAGGAAGAAGGTAAAATAAAATAAATAAAATAAATATCAAGGGACGATCTCACACAAATTGACCTAGTCCCAAACTAAGCTCTAGGCTTGTACTATGGGTACTAGACAACGATATAAATACTTATATAGAGAAATATATACTTAAATACGTAGAAAACATCCACGACTCGGGAACAAATACTCGTGCTCATCACACATATACACGGCATCTATATCTTTTGTTTCAATAAACTAGTGGAGAGAGTTCTCGCCAACAGTATGAACACCCAGCGAACTAATATTATATTTATCTCATTTATTGACACGGCATCTATATTTTTTGTTTTGACAAACTAGTGGAAAGAGTTCTCACCGGCATTGTGAACAGCAGGCGCTCAAGTTATAATATGTGTCTCTTATGACACGGGATATATGAGACGTTACCTTATTGTCGATGGCGCTTCCGCCATTATTAACGATGCTCCGATATAAATACAACGTCGCGTGACGCAGTGCGGCGTAAGCGCCATCGACAATAAGGTCCCTTTTCATAGATAATGCCACATATATCTTTTGTGCATTTCTTCGCTAGCAGTGAGATAAGTGGCTATAGTCATATTTTTTTTAGTATAAAGTTAACAGCGTTACCTTTGACGACGCTGACGCTGGGTTCAAATGAATTGAATTAAAAAAGACAGTGAATTATCAAATTAGAAATGTAAATAAATACAATTTGTCACTACCAGTTAAAAACGCCAAGTCATTACTCATATCATAATTGAGTATTTTTCTAACTTTCCCATTTGGAAACAAAATTGATTTGCTGTTTTAGTTTTTTTATCTACACACATATCATAAGTCCTCTAATAATAGAGGACTTATGATATGTGTGTAGATAAAGTATTGTACGCGACTCTGCGTAATTGGCATTACGCAACCGTCACGTAAAGTACTATTATTACATATCTTTTTTTGCTCATATTTATCTTTTTTAACGCAGTGATGTCCGGCAAGCAGCATAAGTACAGGAACATCAGCCAGCTCGAGTGGGACAACAGCACCATGTAATGCGCCTCTCTCCTTCTCGCACGCGCGCCTCGCCTCTCGCTCTCGCAAATGGCGCCGGCAAACTTAGTCCATATTAGATCATAGTTTACTACTAAAAGCGTTCGAGTTAACCTTTTGAGCTGGTGACATTGTGTCGGAAACTTTAACCTTATGCGGGATTAAAGGGCACTGCATACGTAACGTGATTTTTTCTAGGATGGAACGAGGACGGGACGGAGACGGGACGTGGTCTGACGTGAATTTTAATGCATACGCAAAGTGACAGTGACGGGCAACTAACGTACTAGTGTTGTAAACAAGATGAATTTTACATTTGAAGAATTTGCTTTGATTGCTATTGCTATAGACGACGAAGAACAAGAAGCTACGGCTGTCAGGAGAAAAAGGAAGTTTTCTGTACATCCTGCATGGCAAAAAAGAGAAACGGGACGGGGCACGTGCGGGACTGGACGTGCTAAACATCGTCGCCGACGCTGTTTTTCCCGCCACGTTGATGCCACGTTCCCGTCCCGTCCGTGATTCCGTTGCGTATGTACGTTCAGATACATTTTCTATGAAACAATATTTGAAACATTCCCAGTCCCGTCCCGTCCGTGTAAAATCACGTTATAGGTGGCGCCCTTAGGATGGCAGCTATTGTACCTATTGTTCGTATGAGTATAGCTTACAAGGTTCAAAAGTTTGACTCTACGAATGTGTGAGCGAGACGACCATTTTCTTTTTCGATTGTGTTCAAACTAGAATCGTTGGGTGTCTCGCTCTTTCAAATACTGTGTTAGTCGCATTTTTTTTATGATATGGTCAGATTACAACTGATTTGGCAGCAAAAGTCGACTTTTTAAACCATCTTAGTCAAGCGAAACAATACTTTCAAAGTTCCTCGATATCGAAATTATGCGACTTCAATGAAGACTAAATAGTTTGTTGCTAACTCTATCGCACATGAAGCAAGGCCCAACGTGCGACAGAGAGCGCGCCGCTAGCGAACCCCAACGGAATTGATTTTCACAGCTCGAGGTGTAGAAAGCTTGGCACAAACCACAGCACAATTTGTCATTTATACATTTAATTTGTAGTTTATTGTAAGTCTAAAATTGATCATATCAAGTTTATACGTAAAGAAAAGTTTTCCGCAAACTGTCGTCGCCAACAGAGGTGGGGACGTGTGTACTTAATCGTTAACAGCGCAGCCATCTTGAATAGCGGCCATTTTGTACCCGCCTTGTGTTGGCGGCAATGGGTTGTTCCCGCGCTTGCTTTTGTAGGACAGAGTACTCTACTATAGGACACTCTTTTCTAATCTTTTTTTAAGAATAAGTGAAACAACTGTATGTACTAAATAAACAGTAGTCGTTGTAATTTCGTATGGAATCAGTATAGATCGTAAATTAGTATGTAAGTGATCAAATACTATGTAAATTGAATACTTAAGAGGTGTGTTGTATCTATGCTTCACTTGTTCTACACTTCAAACACTATATTTTGCTATGGATTATATTTAGTTCTAGAGGTATTTCCGACATGGCGCGTTCTGCACCCCGTTTTGCCGTCATTGAATCGTTAAGTTCAAATTTTGCATTTAATGTTTATTTAAAAGTACAAAAGCTTCGAACAATTTAATCAAGTAGTACATGTCATTTGACAAAGGAAATGTCCAAAAACACTTCTACCTTTTATGAGCTTCTCAACAAAATCGGCTTAAATGTATATTAGGCACAGATATTTTGAAAAAAAAATAGATGTACGATATTATACAAGTAATATACAAATGGTATCGACAGCTACTATATAATTAATTATATATATATTTTGAATGTGTTAAGGGATTTTTACTAACAATTAGGTAGTAAGAGACGGTGGGTGCGCCCGCAGCTTTTAACGTAGGTAGGTTTTATTTGGGTATGTCGATAGTGCGTCTCGCTCGCGCACGCACTGGGCCTAACCTCCGTGACAGAGAAAAAAAAAACACTTTGGAAAGATAGTATAGTTACAATTTGTGAAGGACATAAACATGTTTGGATTTTTGCTGTGACTACTTTTTATCGTGTCAGGGAGGAAGGTACAGTTCGACGGAACGTGGTTGCATATCATGAACGAACGTATGCCATATTAGTCTTATTATGTACGAGTGTACAACCCCAAGCAATCGTGGACATAATCATTTGTCTTTGTCACTAGTTAGCGTTGTTGTATGTTGCCGTTTCTGTCGCACAGTGTCGGTAACGGTGGGTTGTGGGTTGAGGTAATTTTTTAACGCCGGATCATTACTTAAAGCAAGCTTCCTTACATTTTACTTACAATTACTGCTGCTTAGTAAAATAAACCATGTGTTAGTGACGCAAGATTGCTATTTCATTGTCGTCTAAATCCAGTTGTTAAAAAAAAACCATCATGAACAACTGTCCTTTTTTAACAGTTTAAGACGGAAAGAGAGGGGTATGTTAGCTCGCTGTCCTGAACGTACAGCCCACCGCATTAAGTTTCTGCTTGAATTTTCCCGTTGTGTTTGTTTGTTAGTTCTCGATGACCGTCCAAACTTGCTATTTTATATATTTTTAAGATCTGACGTGACTTTTCTTCGACCACGCTTAGGCCGCACAAACTCTGTTAGAGCCATTTTTATCAAAGTATTATGTGACGTAGCTATTTTTTTTGTCTCGGTATTATTACAGTATACTTAGGAACCTCTTTGATGTATGAATTATTATATTTTAGCTAAAAATAAAGTTGGTTTAAAATAATTGTTATTGTATCATTTTGTATTAACCCTAACCCTTTTTGCGACTTTACCCTCTCCGTCATCAGATCAACTATTAGGAACCATAATATTTCGATATCATTCATCATCATCACGTCAGCCGAAAGACGTCCACTGCTGGACATAGGCCCCCCCAAGGCTCTCCACTCAGACCGGTCTTGTGCTTTTCGCATCCACCGCGTTCCCGCGATCTTTACTAGGTCGTCACTCCATCTTGTTGGAGGCTGTCAGAGAGGAGCTTCGATGTTTGTATCTGTGGCATTCATTTGTCATGGCTAGAGGCGAGTGGTTAAGAAAATGTGAAATAAAGCACGTTGTGATTTAACATGTTTATTATTGAATTACAAACTCAAGACAGAGGCCTACCTACAGCTCGTCTCCCGGTCCGCGGACGCCACTCAAGAACCTTCTGACCCCATCGACCATCAGGCCTGCGAGCAATGTGCCCATATGCACATGTGTGTGCGCATATCATTAGACTTATTGTTTTCTAAAATTCAGCACATAACGATAGCGAAAAATGTACCCATGAATCACCGACACTAATTTCATACAATGTTTTACTTCGCCGATTTTTTATTTCATCGACAGGCTACACGTGCAGGAGTTATAATTTTTAGTGGTTACATATGTAACCTAACCTAACCTACGTAACCCATGCTTAAGATAACCTAATAACTTTAACAAAAAGCAACCTTTCAAAACCCGACTGTTGATAACCAACTTTAAATCGTTATAAATCCTAAATGATAATTCAAAATGAAAAATGATTAAAGAAACCTAAAGATGATTTTGAAATCCCTATTCAATGATACCCCACTTGTCATAGTTGTTCGATTATTTTTTTAATTTGCACAATATGGCGTCTGTTTGCCGCCATATTGAATTTTGATTACTGTCATATCTTCAGTGACACCAGATTAACACAAATCGATTGACATAAGAATCATCAAAATCGGACAACGGGTTTAGTTTTTATAGTGCCACAAAGGGACAAACATACATATATAGGCTGTGAAACACATTACCCTCCTCCTTCGGCAGTCGGGTAAAAACAATAAGGTTTCAGGAGAAATTAGTTTTCGATGGTGAAATGATACATTCGATCAAATAAGTATCGGTGATTCAAGGGTATCCTTTAACAGCCGAGCCCTATATTCAAACCGCGGACAGATAAGGCTAACTTCGGGTTAGATATTTGCCCATACAAAATGTGTCAGATTTTAATCCGAAGTAAGCATCCGTCCGCGGTTTGAACATAGGGTTCGGCCATAAATTGACTTGCAAGGTTTCACATAGGACCCGATTCTACGTGCACATCGCTTAAATAGCCTAAAACTAAATTGTCTATTTTTTAGACTTAGTTTAGACGGCAGATTTAACAAGTGCTATTCCAGAATGTCAATACAATATTGAATGGACCGCCTAAGAAGCGTCAGATTCAAATTAGCGCTGTCATTTGATTATGACAGCTGCTCGTAGAATAGCAAAGTGTTTTAGCGACACCTAAAATTAGGAAGTTTAGAGGCCACTGTAGAATCGGGTCCATAAACACAGTAACTCGTAATTATTATTTTTTATGGGAAGGAAAAGGCGAACGAATACACAGGCCAACTGATGGCAAGTGGGACCTGCACGGGTAGCACAAGTTGTATTTTCTCGCTTGTCGCTCAGTGCGTCTCTATCGTTACTGACTAGATAGAGAGGGAGATCCGAGCGACAAACAAATCGCGGGCAACTTGTGATAGCCGTGATGAGGGCTTATTGCCTAACGCACTCGCAATCGCAATCGTTTTCATTTTGACAGTCCGAAGGTAAGTCTGCATACAAAATGAAAATTGTTCCGCTTTGAAGCCGATTGCGATTGCGAGTGCCTTAGGCAATAGCAACGCGTACCCCATTATACATTTACATTTTTCATTTCTTCTTCTTTCATTTTGAAGACTACTATCCTAAGACCGCAAATGCTTTGCCAACCCTGACTAAGATATGCCTCTATGCTAGTAATTTCACCGGTTGACTTTATCCCTACATCGGAACACAGAACCACAAAATAGAAGACAAACAAAAGATAAGTACAGAAGTCAATCTACATACAAAGTGCGCTCGAGCAACGCACACATAGACTCTGCTCACGGACACGATATCTCGGACCCTCTGGGACCAGTGCGAGCGCGAGTGCCATCCGCTTGAGACACGCGTCTGTCTGTTTTGTGCAATTATGGAGTAAAAAAAAAGAGTTATTATACCTAACTGTTCAGTGGATGGTTATTTAAATTCAGCATTTTTTTTTAAGCTACCATTCGTTTCAGAGAGTTCGATGGTTCGTTTTAACGTTACACAGAACAGTTAGGTAGGTAGGTAGGCTCCCCGCCCCGGCCCCCGAAGAATATAATAATATCTAAGATCGATTTACATAATAGTTTCCTATTTTGAATCAGTATAAACGAAGAACTTATCTAAATTATTGTAAGGTAAATTCACGCCACCTTACGTAAGTTGAAAACATGTTTTTTTGTTTGTGTAGATAATGTGTTTTTAGTGTCATTTGATAGGTTTAGGTCTAAAACGGATAGGGCAATGGAAATTGTGTAACTAGGGTAATCTTTTAGAAGTTATTAGGGATTTTCGATAGTGAAAATTGACAAACGTAAAATTTTGTATGTTTCTGCTCTGTAAACTTTTTGTATTGTAATAGTAGGTGGGTTTAATGTTTTCTTACAACAAGATACTAGTGCCACTACCACGATAGTGTTTTGTGCATAAGCCATAGTTGACAACCCTAGAGCGACCGCCGAGCGTAGGTATGAAAAGTGAAGTACATATGTACATGTGATTTACTTCTGTACCTATCTGTTTTGTGACAGAACACTGCTGCTTGGCGGTAGGTTCATGGATAAGATGGTGCAGGCGCGGATCCAGCTTTCAGATTAGGGGGTGGTCATTAACTGCTGAACGAAGAAGTTCGGTCATGTGCGAGATAATTCCACACGACTGTTTACTTTCTGACCCGTATATATCTACGAGTGCCGAAGGGGGTGGTCATGACTTACTTGACCACCCCCGTGGATCCGCCACTGAGATGGTGGTAGCGATAAAAGACACAATAAAAGTTCAGTGATTTTTTATTTTTACTTGGTAAAACAAAATTCTGGGGTCCTAGTGAAAAAGGGTAGTCTTCTGAAGATCAAGTGAAAAAGGGTTTAAGTCTAGCATACTCCGTTCATGTATATACCCTTTTTAGGGTTCCGTACCTAACAAGGTAAAACGAAACCCTTATAGGATCACGTTGTTGTCCGTCTGTCTGTCTGTCTGTCCGTCTGTCTGTCTGTCCGTCTGTCTGTCTGTCTGTCCGTCTGTCTGTCTGTCCGTCTGTCTGTCTGTCCGTCTGTCTGTCTGTCTGTCAAGACCCTTTATCTAGGGAACGCGTGGAGTTGAAATTAAAACCATATACTTAAGTGTACAGTCCCTTGAAGCTGTAAAAAAATCAAACTTCTAAGTTAACGTAAAAAAAAGATACGGCCGTTTATGCCGCAAAAAACGTATATTTCGACACTCTCAAGGGAATTAAAATCTAAAGGGTATTTTCCGTTGACCTAGATATATGAAATTTGGCAAGTAACATCTTCTTACAAGTACAGGGAAAAATCAGAATACCCATTTTTTTAAATTAAATCACAAAAAAACAGGGTCTTTGTACAAGGAACGGCGGCCGTGCAAATTTTGAATTGAGGTAACCGTGTCATGAGAGGAACCATTGGTGGGCGAGTACAATTCGCCTTGCCCGGTTTTTTTATTACGAGTTTAGTCAACTTGTACCCTTTTTCACCAGCGGGCCTAATATAATATGGCTGCGTCTATATCGCGCGTCAAATGTGGATAAAGCATCCGTCACTCTCATACTTATCTACGTGTCAGAAGGTGACGGATGCCTTATCCACACTTTGTCACGATAAACGCAGCCATATTAGGCCACCAGGACCCCAGAATTGCCATTTCGTCGGTGAGTCTTTTAATGAGGAGCAAAATGCACCTTTTTTCCAAGATGTTAAGGTTTATTTTGCTCTGTAATAAATTTGTTGGTTACGCGGTTTTGCAGTTTCACGGACGCTTTGACATTTTATCTTATTGTCAACGTTACCACTCTTATTTCGATACTTGACAGTAATGGCAGCCGAGTTAAAAACAGAAAGATGTTACAAGCAATATGTTTCTACAGAGCAGAATAGAGACCCAGTAAAGCAAAAATCATAAATCTGTGTCAACTAAAACTTCAAAACGTTTGCTTATCACGTATTCGTTGTCTAATTCACCTTTATTAAGCAAAAATGTAATAAACGCTTATCGAAGTTTTCTTGTGGACTTCGATAACATTTAAATGGCAATTAACGCCGTCGATAACTTTATACGATTGTGCTGCGCTTGCGCACGGGACGCCATTAGCGATGTTATGGAATATACTTTCAGAGCCCATGACGCACTTGGTGCTGTAATACCAAAGGCGACTTACTGCAATGCAGTATTCGAAGCATTTTATACTCTATTGGTAACCAGATTCAATTTAAATTGCTTCTACTATAACTACTATGCAGCCGCCTTCTTTGGTAGCAGCGCGGTGCGTGATAAAACACATGATGACGACCAAGGGTGCTGGATGTGTATATATCACTATATTCCATTTGCGTACCTAGTTATTATGTACAGTCGACGTCATAAATATATTTACGCTTTAGTAGGTAACACAATCCAAACAAGAGCAACGGTAACCGATCTCAGGTTCTATTGGCTGCGAGCTCACGTTGGAACGCCAGGAAACGAGAGAGCAGACGAACTGGCAAAGCAAGCAGCCCTTAAGAAAAAGACCGCCCCCCAATATGACATGGTGCCGGTGTCCTACGCCAAGAGGTCGATAAGACAAAACACGGTCGAACAGTGGCAGGTTCGCTACGGAGCATCCGGGACAGGTGCGACAACCAAGAAGTTTTTTACAACTGTGAGAGATGCGAACAGCATACTACAGAAACTCAAACTCACAAACTTCTTGGTTCAAGCGTTTACTGGTCACGGAGGCTTCGCCGCCTATCTCCACCGTTTTAAGATCAAAGATTCACCTTCGTGTGTCTGCGACCCGACCCTTGATGAGGAGATCTGGCACATTGTCTGCGAGTGCCCGCGTTTCGGCATGGAAAGGCTCGACCTTGAGCAAAAGACCGGAGTCAAAGTTTCTCCGGATAGCTCAAGCTGGAAAGCCCTGCTGGAAACTGTGTTTAAGGAACAAATAGTTCGGTACCCGGACTAATTTTAAAAACGCTACGCTGAAATCTGACACCACACAAACCCTTCGGCCACAGGACCCGGGCAGGATCCCACGCCGAAACAACCCCCAGACCTCCCCCAACCTTCCCCCTAAACCTTCGTACTTGAACCCCCCCTTTCAAACCCCCCCGCCCCTCGCAGTACCCAGTTTCCCCAACCCAAACATTGTTCTCCCCCATACAAACCGCCCCAACGCACCCATAATCTCGTAGGATGATGCAATAAACAGTATAAAATCTTCCAATAAGTGGGTTGGAAGATTTTATACTGTTTATTGCATCATCCCATCTCTAAAAACCTCTGTTGAAAAAAATAATCTCTTTTATTGTTCTAATGACCTCTATATGTTACACCCAGAGCTAGCTTTAACCTTCAGTGTTTAACATACACTTAAGGTTAGAGTTAGGTATATTATAAGCAACCTCCTGACGCACGCACCTCCCGACTACCTAACGGGTGTCGGTAGGACGGGGGATGGGGAATCCTGCGGCCTCCTAAACGGGGGAATGATTTTCTCTCCCGGCCCTTCAGCGCAGGCTGGGGTACCTAAGGCTCCGCGCGCGATTCACTGGTCCCTCGTCAAATTGACACCTGCCCCCCCATTAAATTATAGCAGATGTATAGGCTAAGTTCCAATGGAAGAGGTCACAAAAGAGGGCAGCGCTAGGAGACACGCGCAAAATTTCCCTTCCATTGTCGCGCAAAAGAAAGGAAGCCCTCACATAGATATAAATCTCCCACCCATCCCACCCCCATTCCTATTCCCCCTTTTCGGAAATCCCCGCGGATATGTAAACGGAGGAAGGACTTTCTCCTCCGGCCTTTCAGCACTGGCTGGGGTAGTATCCGCGGGAGTCTAAATTCTTGTTGGTAATAAGGGCATTGGTGTTTTTAGCCGGTGCGAGCCCGGCAGTACCTGGGCACTCCATTCCCAGGTCTCCGGAAGGGATTTTCACCTCTGCCCTTTTTTCTTAAAGTAATTAAAGCAAAAAGCAAACAAAAGCAAGGACTTATGTCTTTGGCCCTTCAGGCGATTACCACAAAAAAAAAGCTAAGGCATTCTGTCCCATTTCTGTCCACGTCGCTTATTAGATATATAAGACGTGCTTGTCAAACAGCGTAACATTGGCAGTAAAGATAAACAATTGAGTTTTCACAACACTGCTCGGAAATATGGCCATAGATGGTCTTGTTTGGGGTTACAAAACGTCACTTATAAGGACAGGCCAAGAATGTTTTTGCCGGCGTGTTTGCTGATTGGTCGAGAACAATGTTGTCCATTTTTAAGAACCAATGAAAATCAAGCAATCAATTTTTGTGTCATAGCTCCTTAAAATGAAAAATTGGTTTCGACCAATCAGCACACACCATTTTGTGTCGTAAAATATTAGGTGTATTTTTGCTAAAAGATACACAGACTAAAAACTATGTCACTGCTTTTTTTTAAAATGTAATTCAGACTTGGCCCCTAATCTCGAACCACTAGAGATGAAATTACATGGTAGATTATGGCGAAACAAATAAAATTTTATATGGAGTTGACATTTTCATCTCGCATGTTAGTTTATTAATTTCGAGTGCCACGAGAATAGGGGTCCAGATTTTAAAAAAAAGTGATATATGGTAAAATTGGCGGTGATGTCACATTAACATGAATTAAAATTTGAGTTTTGAATATGAATTTTCATTTTATTTCCTCTCAGTAGTTGTGAAAAGCACTATGTCTGCCTCGGTAGAAAGTGCAATTTATGGACTCGTACACTAGAGGGCCTCAACTACGTTTCGGCTCTCTATATGACTCGTCCAAAAATTTCGTACTTTCTATCCTCTACAACAATGTACTATATTTGGAATTAAGGAAGACAGAAATATAAATAGAAAATGTAGTGTGATGGAACCAGTAATGGACTAGGACCAATGATGAACACTGGATTCTTATTTTACAGAAGATAAGGGTTATTCATTTATTTTGAGAAATTCAATTTGTTACCTTATGACCTTTGAATTAAGAATTAACGTGTCCATTGCCTTCAGCTAAGTGTCCAACATTGGTGACGTCGTCACCCTAAATAAAAAAAACTCGGCCAAAAGCGTGTGGGGTTTCCGTTTATACTTAGTTGACCAAGTTAAGTATAAACGGAAAGCCTTTAGCCTTTTTAGCTGTGATAGCTTCTAATTTCGTTATATAACGGGTGTCGCAATACTTGACGTAGGTATATATTACATCGATCATAACTGTTTAATTCAAACTCTGAGCATATTGGGATAAATGCGAAATTTTACCGAAAGGATGATACCACGGTTTTTACAAAATCTGATCCCACCCTCCAATAGCCAATTTATACCAACTAGGCTAACTGCGTCTTGTACCATCACGGACTTTAAATATTGATCCACCATAGAATCTTGTCACAATGACAGCGTCAAGTGACGAGATAGAAATTACATAGGAATTAATCGTTGGTTTTATGCGACAAAGTTCTATAGTGGTTCATCAATTAAAGTCCGTGACCGTACCATCACTAACACAGTTAACTGACCATTTTTGATCTTGTCACCTTAAAATAAGGCTCAAGGCTGAATAAATTTATGTTTTTGCGCTCTCCTGTAAAATTTGGTCAAAAGTCCTTACTATGGTTTTGATATGGGGCAGCCGAGTATCTTAGGCCCCTATTCCACTTCGTCTTGCACCATGTTGTTAACATTATGGTAGTTTTCATTAATAACTGTATTTTTTTTATGCACAGTCATAAGGTTCTTATTAGAACTAGCATCATCAAGTTTACAAAAATATTTCAAATTCTGCAAGATCTATACTCGAAAATCTAATTAAAGACCAAAATCTGTCAGTTTCCATCTTGATTATTTCGTTATTTTAACATTATTTCATAAAAATATGAATGAGAACTCGTATAATCATTAATATTAGGGTAAGTTTTATTGATAAAAATACCTACACTTAAACCAAAATGCAGTAATCACAGCGAATGTGTGCCGGTTGAGGTTAGGATTTTGGTCTTAAATTAGATTTTCGAGTATAAGCAATACTGGGAATTGGTTAAAAATCAACTCGCTCCAACTGCACAATTTACTGGAACATTTTGTGCGTTCATCAACACAAATATTAACATTACAATTATTTGCTTCAGAATGCAGGAGCCATAAGCAACAATAAAATTGACCTATATAAGGTTTTTTACGCACAACGTCAAAAACGCACAATTGAAAAGTTAAAGATTTTTTTTGGTGATGTCAGTTTATGATCTTGTGCTTCTAGGCCATAAAAAACAATAACATTATTACAAAACAAATTCTATACTACATTGCTTATAAAAAGTTTGTGAGATAGTTCCTTACACATTTAAAATAATAAAATAGTTTATTTACTCAATGTAAAGAAGAGTAATAAAGAAGTTAGAAACATAACTGTTAATTTAGACCATAATCTAAATCACTCTGGAATAGCTCTCCAAATATTTGAAATATTTCTAACACTTATATCCGGGGGTCCAAATAAGAACTGGCCAGCATAATCAGCGCCCCAAGACGTGAGCTTTTTAGCTCTATTTGGTGATAGGATTAGATTAGCTAGTGGTGTCCGAGATACTCCAATCTGCTCTGCCAATACCCCAGTTAAGTGTACATCATCAATCCAAAAGTACGGAGCTGATTGGGCTCTTTTTAGTAGACGAGGCACTATGTCTTGTGAATAAATTATGGCAAAACCTGAAATTAAAAGGTCTATGTAGCTTTGCAATTAATAAATAAATAAATATCAGGGGACAAATCACACCAATTTACTTAGTCTGAAACTAAACTCTAGGCTTTTTTTATGTGTAGGTACTAACTTGACAAAGGTTTCTTCGTTTATTTATAAAGAGAGGTAAATAAATACACAGAAAACATTATCGCACACAAATACTAATACTACTAGGTATAATTGAACAAAATTGTCAGTGGTTAAAAACAAAACAAATTGTAGGTACCTAAGTACAATTAATTGTAATTTTCAATCTTCAATCCCACTAACTAACCAACTATGTTTCAGCAATAATAAAGAAACGAACAAACCTGAACAATATGTAGGATAATAGTGTGGCGCAAACTCAGCAGGCGACACCCTCCATTTTGACCGATAAGACCTCTGAACCAGTGTTTTCCTCAGCACCTGACATATAATTAGTCCTTTCGCCCCCCACGGAGACAACTCCCGGGCCAAAAAGTGCCTCAATCCATGAGAATTAACGACCACATCATCATCAGTTTTCAAAATATATTTGGCCATCGGACAATAATGGGCCACCCATTTTAAACCCATTACATGCTTATAGGTCATGTTACGGTAGGCATCCGTAAAGCTGCCTTGAACAATGTCTCCAAATACAGCAGACTCATTCTGAATCTTATGAGATACGGCCGCGCTTTTCGATTCGCCAATTAAGAACACAACTTTCGTAGTTTCTAGTGTCCGACCCCATGTATTCCGGATAACCATTCTATTGTCATAACGGGTGGGATTGGACGATATTATTACAACTAAGAGCAGACCCGCGCTGTAGTTATGACAAGGTTGTGGATTCACTTTGAACGTAAAATTACTCAAGTCGATAAGTTGTTCGTAAACATCGTCTACTACCAGGCTTCTTGGTTTGGTAGAATTATACGGGCCTAGTAATCCAAATTTGGGATTTTTGACGCGTATTTTTACAATAATTTTTGTGTTATAGTAGTCATATACCAGTAGCAAGATGACTGCAAGGATAGCTAGTTTGTGAACGATCAGCACGTCGCACTTCTCTCCGCGTTGGATACGCAACATAGCAGGGATTCGAATAAAAGCTAAGTATCAAAACTAACACGGTAACATTTTATAAAGAATTGTATATTAAACCGTCCGTCCGTCCGTTTTTATATCAACCCAGAAATAGGAGCTCCGCCGAGCGGATCTCCGTCGCGTCTATTAATGGGAAAAAATGCGACTAACAAAATAATCTACAAGTAATTCCAGAGGTGTGCGCCGCGCCGCGCCGGCGCGCCGCCGCCGCCGGTTATTTTACCACGCCGCGCCGCCGACGATTTTTCGATCGGCGTGAAATCGGCGTGGAGTAAAATTAGTAATACCGCCCGAATCAAGCTAATATTATGTATATAAAAATATAAATAAACACATTTTATAAGTATATTGATATTTAAAAATCATGTCACGGTTTTCGAGCGTAGGTACATCGACACTGTACGACAGCTAATCGTCGAAGATCCTCTCGTGACATACCGTTAAATAGAGGCACTTGTGGGCATTTCAGGGACAACAATTAGAAAAAAATAGCTTGAAGAGCTCGGTGTAAAAAAGTTAATCTCGCGATGGATACCACATTTGCTGAGCGATGAGCAAAAAACGGCTCGTGTTAGGTGGTGTCACAAAACTTTGCAACGTTATAGCCGAGGAGAGTCAAAACGCGTCCACGATATGATCATATCGTGGATCATATCGATCAGTGGTGATGAATTTTGGATTTATGCCTATGATCCAGATTACAAGCAGCAGTCGACTGTTTGGGTTTTCCAAGGTGAGCCAAAACCGACAAAAGTCATACGCTCTAGAAGCACTTCGAAAAAAATGGTCGCGTCGTTCGTGGCAAAGGCTGGTCACGTTGCCACTATTGTGCTACGAGATCGTAAAACGGTTAATGCTGACTAGTATACGATAGTTTGCTTGCCACAAGTTGCAATTTTGTGACTACTTTCATCTTGTACGGTTTTTTTTTTATGGCAAGGAGAAGGCACGCGAGCACTCAGGCCACCTGATGGTAAGTGGGATCTGAGACCCATAGAGTCTGTCTAATGAAAGCTGAACCTGGGAAAAAGCGGCAAATTCAAAAAATCTTGATATGGTATTACCGATCAATGAAGGAATAAACGATATTGATACTTTTATTATTTTATTTATTTTGGTGGGCACAAAGGAAGAGGAAACGCGTACTATATTTTCATATATATTATTACGAGCGCTATATTTTGATGAAAAGCACTTTAGGTAAAATACGATGACAGTGACTGGAGCACATTTGGTTTTTCGAAATATATTTGACATGAAAATATAGTGATCTGCACGTGTAGCACAAGTTGTATTTTCTCGCTTGTCGCTCTGTGCGTCTCTATCGTAACAGACTAGATAGTAAGGGAGATCCGAGCGACAAACAAGTCACGAGCAACTTGTGCTAGTCGTGCTGTTGATAGATTTCATTGATACGAGAGGTTTTCGTCTGTGTCGCACACAGCATAATAAAACAATGATGATGAGGAATATTATATTCAACCTTTTTAATAAAGTAATTAGAGGTAACATTATTCTCATCACCCTTACACCTCTATCTAACGACAATTATATCTTGGAGAAGAAGCGCCGCAAGAAACTCCAGCAGATCATTTTTTCCAATCATAAAATACAATTATTCTTAAAAGTAACATTACAAGGTAGTAAAGTAATTAATAATTATTTCTAACAACACAAACTTAGTCGTTACAAATGTACGCTCAATAACATTGAGTAAATTAAAAATAGTGACTAGGAGAACAACATGACGAGGTCTCTACGTCAGGAACGATAACTAAAATAACTAACTGGAAAACAGGTTCTTGCAAGCGTGAACAGACAGGACCCCACTGACAACACCCGTTCACGAGTATGACGCTGATCTCAGCCATCGCCTCCTCAACCATGTGTTTGAAAAGAATAATTAATGAGGGCTAATAAAACAACGGAATCTTTAGCACTCCTGGTATGAAGCGACCTCATCCAGCCACGGTTTCTAACTTGGATAACTTTGATGTTAAAACTATACGTAATAAAGTCTATGAGTTTTATGTTGTAAAAAAGCAAATTCCGACTCAGAACACTTCTGGCAAATTTGAAAGAAAATATGGGTTTTACAGGCTCCAGATAGACTCTACGTAAAATACTGATGAGCAATGGTTTTGAATAAAAAATAAAATAAAAAAAACGTTCAGTGCTCATAGAACGATATGACATTGCAGTCTTGCGACAATGATCTTGAGAACCAAAGCCACGAAACGTGCCAAAAATAAGCCAATTATATATCTTGATGAAACCTATCTTCATCAAAATTACAAGCCAAAAAGATCATGGCCGTGGACCGTCGACATCTGGTTTAATAGAAAATATTTCCTCCGCAAAAAGACTTATCATCATTCATGCTGGTTCCGTAAATGGATTTGTGCACATGCAATGTTGACATTTAGCACTAAGTCTACAAAGGCAGATTAACACCATTACATGAATACTACAAATTTTAACAGGTATTTACGAGAGAAATTGATACCAAATTTATTTGAACCCAGTGTGATTGTGTTTGACAATGCAGGTTATCATGCGGTACAAATTAATAAGCCCCTAAGCACAAACACACGCGAAGCTGAAATACAAGCCTGGCTCCGTGCTAAGTCTGTGAATTTTGATGAAAGTTTATACAGAGAAGAACTTTTTGTTTTAGTGAATCAGCACAAAACAAAGCCAATTTATGAGGCAGATAAAATTCCTAAAGCTAGTGGTCATGACATGAAGTGCTCACACTCTCACCTTACCAATGCGATCTAAACCAGATCAAGCTCATTTGGAATACTGTAAAACGAAAAGTGGGTAGCAAAAATATAGGTAAATCGGCGTCAGAATTTGAAAAAAATCTAAAGGAATCCTTTGATGTAATGCATGGAAGAACATGACAGACCATGACCTATGTCGAAAACCAATACAAGGAAAAGGATGGAATTACTAATCAATTGGAAAGCTTCATAATAAGTGTATGTGATGGTGAACCTTCCAGTAGTTCCAGTTCAGATGATACCCTAAGACTCTAGGAACTGTAATTAAAATCAGATTCTAAATACTCTATTTCTAATGATTCATCTGAACTAGTGCTGTCATCATCACGGACACTTATAATGAATGATTCTAGTTCTTTAGTTATTCCATCCCTGGTTTTGTACTGAGCTTCAATATTAAGCACATGATTAGTCATTTTCTTCCAATGCTCCGGTGTTATGCTGTCAAAAGACTCTTTAATATTTTTTTCAATTTCAGCTGCTGATACGCCAACATTTCTACTCGCGACTTTTCTCTTCGCCGAACTCCAGATTAGCTCAATGGGGTTAAGGTCGCAATGGTAGGGCGGAAGTCTTAAAACCTCATGACCGTGCTCCCTTAGAATTTCATCGGCTTCATAGATTGGGTCTGCTTTGTGTTTATGTGCCAAGACAAGAAGTTCTGGTACAGTATAATATTCTTCAAAATCAATTTGTTTAGAACGCAGCCACTCTTTTATTTCGGCTTTGCGGGTGTTGGTATTTGGTACCTTATTAATTTGCACCGTGTGATAGCTAGCATTGTCCATGACAATGACACTTGGTTCACTCAAGTTGGGAATAAGCTTCTCACGTAACCACTTATTGAAATTTGTGGCGTTCATGTCATGGTGATAGTCTGCTTTGATTGATTTTGTGCTAAACGTTAATAAAGCATTAGGCACAAAACCATCTTCTGATCCAGCGTGAACAATAATAAATCGTTTTCCAGCTGAGATATTGCCAACTACACCTTGGGTGGAAGGCCCCTGCCACGACTTTTTTGTTTTGTAGTTCTGGTGAACGTAAGTCTCATCCAGGTATATTATTTTTTTACCTTCAGCACGTTTTGATGCAATAGTCCTTAGGTAGCGGTGTCGCCAAGCTGCTATGTCAAAACGCTCAATAAGTATCGAACGTTGTTCAGTATTTTGTTTAAATTCGTATCCATTTGCCATTAGTATTCGGCGTAAAGTCTCAAGGCATCCGGTAAAACCGATGCTTTCTCTCAACTCTGCCAATAAGCATCTGAGTGTAGGCACTTGTTTTTTTACAATATAAAATTCATTTATTTTATTTCGGATAGATTGGATGTCAAAGCTATCCAAATTAGACACCGTGGCCTTGTGAGGTCGCTTTTTTCCGGGAGTACTAAAGACACCGTTGTTTAATTTTCCCTCATTACTTATTCTTTTTAAAGATGAAACACTGATATCTGTAAGAAGAAAGAAAGTGTTAAATAAACAGAACACCATTTAGAAATACATTGTGTGGTTGCGCAGTACAGCCCCATTGTACAGTCCGACAGCCCTAAAAACATTTGGGTTTAGGTGAAATGAAATTGCATCGGTGAGGTTCTAATCGCAACGGTTTAAGAACAAGGAAGACTCATATAACCCGAACATCTTTTATATCTGGCCGATCAAAAATGACATTAAATAAATAGATAAGGTACTAAAGTGTACACATATTTATGAAATCGACTGTACAGTGTACATTTGGTTCATAAACAACAAAATGCTGTTTGCTCCGCACACAGAAAATACATATCAAATAATATGTTTATGATATCTTTTAACTAAACACCTCCTTATTGTTTTATTGAAACTATGAGTGTCAGTTACATTAATCATCTGTCTATTAAATTAATTTAATAAAATTGTGAATGCTAAGAGATTCAACATGATATAGGGACAGACAATAGGTACCTACACCTATTATATAGGGAAAGACAATGATAATTTTAGTAATTACCGGTCATTGAAGATACTTCTTCCAAATATTTCGTCTGAGTCTGGCAGGCTAACTCAGTTTCCTCAACCTCTTTCAGCTGCTTTACGTTTTCCAGCACACTTTTGTCAACGTGCACGTCCAGGTTTTCTGAAACGAATTTAATTTCGTTTAATTTCTTAATCTCATCGTATAATAGACAGAAAAAGGTAAATTAAACTTAGGATTGCACATAGAGAAATAAGAAGTATCAAAATGAACTTGCCGTACTAAAGCCGTACTAACCTATAAATTTGGTCACCGTAACTAAACAATTAATTTTTTGCATCAATAATGCTTTTCTTTCTTCTTGTTTTTCTTTGTACTTCTGTATAATAGTATACAGAATCTCCCGGACACCGCCTCTTATCGTCGACGGCATGATTACTCCGTATTTTTATCAATTTAGATCTCGAATTGACAAGTTTCTAACAACAACAAAGTCCAAACGACATATTAAATAGTGTTGCCAGACTCGTCAGCCAAGAAAAATCCAGGTTCAGCTTTCATTAGACAGACTCTAGACATTTGAAATCTCAAGACTACAATCTCAAAACTGCAATCCTTAGGCTGCGGCTCCACTGAAGCGGAGACGAGCGGAGCGGCGCGGAGCTGTGTCAATATTAAGCAATAGAATCTAAACCAACGTGCGCAAGGCGCGCTCGACACGTGACAGCATGTGCCTTCTATTGGTTAATATTGGCACAGCTCCGCGCCGCTCCGCTCGTCTCCGCTTCAGTGGAGCCGCAGCCTAAGACTTCAAATGCGTTGCCAACCCTGAGGACTATAATAAGAATGTCTCTATGCTAGTAATTTCACCGGTTGTCTTATCCCCACACCGGAACACAGCAATGCGAACGCTACTGCTTGGCGGTGGGCTCTAATGAATAAGATGGTTGGCAGCTATCCGGACGGACCCTGCACAAGGTCCTACCACCACTCTACTATTTATCTGTTCTTGATTATGTTTGTCACGAATAAATGATTTTCTTTCTTTTTCTTAAACAAGTTATTGCAGTTCCGAAAAAACCACTCGAAACGCCGAATGATACTGCACCACGACAACGTAAGCTCTCACACTTCCCGAGTGACAAAACCGTTTTTAAGCAAGGAAAATGTCGAAATTCTAGACATCCCGCCACATAGCCTTGACTTAAGCCCTAACGATTTTTTTAAGTTCCCAAAAATTAAACAGTCTTCGTGATCAACGTTTTCACTTCACTCGCCTGAAGAAGCGGTGGACGCATAATGTAATATTGTACCTGCGTTCCTGGGTTTCCTGTCCCGTTCCTCTTGACTATCTCGCGGGCGCGGTTCACATGTCGGTTGGACCGACTAACTTTAGAGACGTATAATTCTTGATTTTTTGAAGCTGTACGGTGTATTGGTTTTCCATGGCTCTTGCGTACCTTTTTCCTTTGAATAATTGCTATTCTTTTTAACGATATTACTTTTGTAGCCGAAAATATTCACTTTTTGTTTATATTTTTCCATCTGACAGCGTTTGTTATCTTTGTTGTCTAGACAACGGGCAGAGACGATATCTTAGGTTTATACTGAACCATGGAGTTAAAACGATGGTTAACCATGGAATTAATATCTGGCATGTATAACTTTGAAATTTTATGAATTTAGAATTTGTAAATTAAAAAGCTAGATCACCTGGGTATATAAACGGCGGCTCGGACTAGAGCGATCAGTTCTCCCTCAGCCTCTTAAGTGGTGACTAGAAACTCTGAAGATAGGGTCAAGTCGGACCCCTAGAAGCCTCTATCTCCCTTATACCAAAAGTCGACTTTGTGTGTGGCCAAGTCGGGCCCTACGCTTCAAGAGTCCTTCATCTACGAAGTTCCTGCTTTCCTCGGGAACCGCTACTCACTCTGACGGGTCCCACCTCGGGCCCACCTACCTTCGTGTACCACCAGGGCCGCTGCCTCTAGCGCCCCTCATTACAGCGCCAGCGGTGTTCCTGGTCCGACGACTCCGGGACGCGTACTAAAGGAAGTCCCGGAGGAACTACCTTCACCTTCACCACTAAATCTCTAACTTTACCCTGGTGATATTAGGGACTAATTTTATTTAATTTTTTAATTTATGTGTAATAATTATTTTATCTGTGTGAAGAAAGCCTAAGTGTTAAATAAATACCCAGACCCTGACTTACTATTGCTGTCCTTTTCTCTCTAATCTACCTCTCTTTTTCTCTGATCTTTCATTAACGTCTGGTACCTGGTCTTCCGAATTATCGGAAGACCACGTAACACGACAATACAAATCGGCCATTTTGGCAACCCCCACTTTAGAGTGGAATAAGTGTTTTCAAATCTGTTTCGAGAGACTGGTAAAGTGTATCAAATATCGCGGTGAATTCTCGACAAACAATAAATGATTATGCACTCAAATTGTCTATGGTTATTTCAAACGACACAACTTAAAAGGCAACCCTCGTATGTATCCGAATATGAAACGACACATCAAAGTGATTATTAGGGTTCCGTACCAAAATGGTAAAAAAGGGACCCTTAGTCTGTCTGTCTGTCTGTATGTCAAAGCAGTTTTTCTCACAAACTATAGAAGCTTCAACTTGACTTGAAAATTTGGCATAGTTGTATAACTTGCTTGCCCGCATCTGTTTTTAGTAAAAAAAGTTTGAAATTATTTTTCAAAATATTTGTTAAGGGGTCTAGAATGGGGGGTTGAAAAATGAAAGTTATTTAATTGTAGCAAACGGGATGTCATATGAAAAGGCTCAGTCTGCACATTTCGAAACTATTTTTTTTATAATTTTTCTGGACGTACTTTTTGATTTTTAGCCGAAAATGTACAAAAAATGACCGTTCCCCCCCCCTTATCTTCGAAATTTATGGAACAAAAGT
The DNA here is from genome assembly GCA_946894065.1 of Acleris literana. Classification (NCBI taxonomy): domain Eukaryota; kingdom Metazoa; phylum Arthropoda; class Insecta; order Lepidoptera; family Tortricidae; genus Acleris; species Acleris literana. The sequence continues at coordinate 6,523,426 of OX335694.1, forward strand.
CTGAAATTCCTGATTTAAAGATAATTACTTATATTTTAAGGGAAAAATAAAATGAAGTTGTCAAACGTTACAGTTTTGGAAAAATTATCAAAAAACTATAAAAATCTGTATTGAAATTTAGGGTAGTCAAAATGGACCTTATTGCGTAGACGATAAAGTTCATAACAAAATAAGTATTTTTCTTTTACGTTTTCCAACCATATTACCTTAACGGAACCCTCGGTGCGCGAGTCCGACTCGACCGCCATCCGAACACCGCCATCCGTAAGGTCTGTTCATCCTTACTTGTCTTATATAGTAAAAACTTTCTAACGTCAAATTGGACCTTTTTTGGCTAAAACAGCTCTTTTATCGTAAATAAAATAAACATTTTGGACATCACGTGGCCAATGTATTGTCTGTGATTACTTTATTTTGTTTAAAATAGCTGTTTTACCCACAAAAGGTTCATTTTGAGGTTAGAAAGTTGTTTACTATATAAGACAAGTAAGGATGTACAGACCTTAAGTATGATGTATTTTTTTTTATTATTAATGTGTACCAAGTTATTTAATGTTAATGTTTTTGCAATCTACATTTAAAGGGCTTTTTGTTGAGTATTTGTTTACCATCTCCCATCTAAAAATCTGAAAATATTAGGGTTGTTTATATTTTTTTACCACTTGGAGTACACAATTGCAGGTATTTTTATTTTTTTTGTATGAGAACATACACAAATGAGATGGCTAATTTATTGGCCGTCTTTGATCTATCCGAAAAGGACACGGAACTTTACTTTCTACCTCAATTGCATCCATTAGATTTTTTTTCCACACGCCGGCAGTTCGGTATATAACCCCCTCCCCCTCCCTCCAGCCGCGGAGTCAATGTTGCCTAACGGGCTTTTTCAGCTCAGTTTGACCTGTATAATAGCCATGCCAAGTGGCATTACTCGACGCAAAATTGTAACACTTTTGCTCAATAAGACCCCAGCTATTTAATTTGATGACTTGCATGATGTATTAAATTAAATTTGATTTGATTGATGTATTGTGGATTATTTGGGTTTATGGATAATATCATGAGTGCAATTACTTGAAAAAAAACGATATTTATTTTTTAATTTATTTTAAAGCTATCTTTCCATACAACATTAAAATTCTTTGGTTTACCAAAGGCAATAAATAATTTATTACCATTTTTACAGCGTTTTTATTATTAACTTAACAGGTGACTCGCCTCACTAGCCAGTAAATACTCATTCATTTGATAAAACCAGATGCCCTACTTTGAAAATCGGTCGGAGTTACGTTAGCTCCATTCCTGTCACTCGTCATTCGAGACTAAATCAAGAGAAAGGGATGGAGCTTCGATTTTCAAAGTAAGGCCTTTATAAGTACCTGCACACTAGACCTTTGTCACTTTAACGTCATGTTTGAACTACTGCACTAATCTGTCAAAGGCGTGAAAGCGACAAACTACAAAAGCGTTCAGCTACTTATGAGGCCAAATGTATTGTTGATCTATTAGAAATATTAGAATCTCAGGCAGATTTTCTCTTACATAAAGCTTTGTGTAGGATGTCTTAAACCTAGCCAACCAACAAAGAATTCATCTCCCATCTCTTTTCCCCATTTAACACAACAATAATAGATTATTAATACAATACAGACAAGGCACTTTATACTTATAAATATTTGTAAGCAAAATACATTCAACTATATAGCTACAGATAATGCTGCAATCCTATTAGGCAAATACTTTAGGGGTCACTGTTTGCCTGAAAGTTTGCCGAACACCGCACGGTGAGAACGAAAGTGACCTAATACGAAAATCTATCTTTATGGGAAATCAACAAAATGTGTTTACGTGTTAGGAAGTTTCTCCTTAATTATATCATAACTTCCCGAAATAAAGAGCTTAAGAAAAAAGAACAACTTCTTTGTGTTCCTTATTATGCATTCCTTAATCAATTCTATTTGCTTTTAATGTAGTAAATATTAAATGTTAATACCTGCCCCAAAAAGCCTTCCTATAGGATATATCCATAACTCACTGTAGGATTAGAATTGACATAAATACCAATTATCTATTTGAATTAGGTTACTTCAAGACTTAAGAGTGATTGGTTTAGGCACAGCTTAAAATATTAAAATAAATTTACCGAACAACATATATTTCAATGATAGAATGACTCAAAAAGCAAATCCGTCACTTAAAGATTTAAATCCATTCATATAGAGATTACCTTATTACACGTGAAGTAACGACGCACTAAGTTTTAGGTCACTGCTTTTTTTAAATTACGCGCACACACTTCTGACGCAATACCAAATTCGTCATTATTGCAATGGCGAGAGGGGCGGGGCGCGCGGAAATTAAAGAGATACAAAGTCTATGTGTGTCCCTTTCCAGTACAAATTCGTCAGTTTTTGATTGAGTTAGCAAAAGAACATGCTTTTTTAAGTCATTTTACGTATTTAAGTCAATTTACTAAAATGTTGAATTGAGCCACTTTCGTTCTGACCTTTGTATAGGTATGCTAGTAAGTAACTATTTAATTATACAGGGTTACAGGTTAAGTCGACCTAGAGCCTTTAAGGAGGCATAGTAGAGCTCATTTGGTTCTAGATCGACTTAACCTGTAACCCTGTATAGTACCGGTCATTTTATCGAATTTCACTTCATCAAACATTATTTTCTGCTGAAACCATTATGTTTTTGGATATCTTAACTTAAACATTTCTTACTTAGGCTAGGTTCCGGTTTGACAGCTGCCAAGTTAGGAGTGTCGTAAAATACGTCCGCGATCTTTAAAGCGATTAAATGTTAAATCTGAGTGTTTCTTTATAAAACTTGTACAAAACTGTTCCCTCAATGTCAGATCCCTGATCGGCATAGGTCGGCAAGTTTATGTTTTTCAAGGCAATTTCCGCCTTGAAAAACATAAAGTTGCCTTGAAAAACATAAACTGGCATATACTAGGACTATCGGAAGTGAAGAAACAAGGTACAAACATAGAAGAACATGATGAATATATATTTATGTATACAGGAAAAAAGAGTGGCAGAAATGGAATTGGATTTATGATTAAAAAGGAGTTAAAAAATTGCATTACTGATTTCAAACCTTTGTCTGACAGAGTGGCCAGAGTGGACCTACAAATAGAAAACACACAATTAAGTATTATTCAGGTTTATGCGCCCACTGAAGAATACCTTGATGAAGACATAGAAACTTTCTACAGCGAAATATACCAAGCCCTGGAAGAAATCCACTCAGACCACATCATAATGGGAGATTTTAATGCGAAAATAGGATTCCGTACACCAGATGTGGCAGCAGCAATGGGCCCGTGGGGTTATGGGGTAAAAAAGCGCAGAGGGAAAACTCTTATAAACTTTTGTCTAGAAAATGAACTGTATGTGATGAATACGCATTTTAAGAAAAACACAAATCAAAAATGGACGTGGAAATCTCCAAATGAAACAACTTTTAACGAAATAGATTTCATCCTAACAAATAGATCGAAAATTAATAATATAATGAATATAGACGTTATAAATACCTCTCACCTCACAGATCACAGACTTGTACGCGCAACCTACTCCATAGCACATAAAATCAAGAAATCCAGAGTAGGATTTAAAGGCAAAGTACAAGAATTTGACCCTATAGAGAAAGAGTCCCTAAAGAATATATTTTCTGATTCAATGCAATTATTTTATTATACAAATATCCAGGATTCCTACACCACTATACAAAATAAAATCAAAAACTGCACCCTGAAGCTACATGATAAACCGAACAATAGGAAGCCTGCATTTAAAGTTACAAAGAATATCATAAAGCTAATAAATGAGCGAACCAAAATAAAAAACAAGACATTTAAGACTGCAACAGAAAAGAACAAATTAAAAACACTATACTCAAAAATCAGACAGAAAATAAAAAGAAACAAAATTGCAAATAAAATAAAAATAAAAAAAATAAAAAATTATTGAAGAAGATCTGAAAAAAAGAGGATCCGCGAAACGGGGACACAGACGCCTTAACCACAAGAACTGGATACCGTCGCTCAAAGATAATGCAGACCAGCTGCATACAAACAGGCAAAATATTGTAAAAATAGCCTCATCATTCTACGAAAAACTATACTGCATCGGAGGCACTGAATCTCAGGAAACTCGCCCAATCGTCAGACAAACAACTGGCCATATAGCGCCTCTGCTGATCAGTGAAGTTCACAATGCCATTAACTCATTAAAAACTCTGAAAAGCCCCGGAGAAGACGGAATAACAAATGACATTGTGCAGCTATTTAATGAAATTATAAAAAAAGAAAAAATGCCTAAAGAATGGGAGACATCGGTAATTAGTTTGATATATAAAAAAGGAGACCCATATCAAATAAATAATTACCGACCAATAAGTTTGTTGCAGTGTAGTTATAAATTGTTTACAAGTATTATTCTAAATAGAATCAGACAAACGCTAGATTCTCAACAACCAGTAGAACAAGCTGGTTTTAGACGAAATTTTTCTGCTATAGATCACATTTTTACGCTGCAACAAATAATAGGAAAGTATAAAGAATATGGCAAAAAACTTTATGTAGCTTTTGTAGATTACTCAAAAGCCTTTGACACAATTTCGCATGCCAAACTTCGGAAAGCGCTAAAAGAACAAGGCATAGACATAAAATACATACATCTGCTTACAGAAATATACAGCAAAAGTAAAGAGCTAATAAAACTTGAAAGGAAAGGAGAAAATTTTCAAATTAAGCGGGGTGTTAGGCAAGGAGACCCAATCTCGTTCAACCTATTCACAGCCCTGCTGGAGTACATATTCCGAAAAATAGACTGGCAAAACTGTGGCATTACCCTTAACGGAGAACGCCTTCATCACCTACGTTTTGCAGACGATATTGTGCTGGTGGCAGATAGCAATGAGGACCTACAACACATGCTAGAAGCACTCCACCGGCACAGTAAAGAATGCGGTTTGGAGATGAACCCAGAAAAAACCTGTGTAATGAGCAACAGTGACCCTAAAAACATCCAAATACAGTCTAAAGATACGTATTAAATACGTAGACGAGTATATATATCTAAGTCAAAATATTTCATTAATGCAACGATTTCCAACTATAGAAATAGAGAGACGAATAAAAAAAGCCTGGAGTTCATACTGGTCCTACAAACATATTTTCAAATCTAGAATGGATATTAAACTGAAAAAGAAAGTGATGGACTCCGTTGTAACACCCACCCTACTGTATGGATGTCAAACATGGCCGCTGAATAAAGAAATCATAACCAAACTGCAGGTATTCCAAAGAGCCGCTGAGAGGAGCATGCTACAGCTTAAACTAAAAGATAAAGTGCGAAACTCCATTATCCGTCAAAAAACAAAAGTGATAGATGCCGCAGAAATGGCGTGTCGCCTGAAATGGCGATGGGCAGGCCATACGGCGAGAGCCACAGACGGACGATGGAGCGAGAAAATACTACACCGGTACCCTCGCGGCTCGGCGCGGCCGAGAGGCCGACCGGGCCGACGCTGGCGGGACGACATTGTCGCCGTCGTGGGCGTCACCTGGACCCGATTAACCGCGGACAGACGAGAGTGGCAGAGAATGGAGGAGGCCTATGCCCAAAAATGGACAGCCCAATAGAATTACTGTGATACTTAATTTATAATTTATACTGAATGCTTAAATTTAATATATTAATAATAGTATTTAATTAAACATTATGTCAGTTATTTAAATGAAACTGTTTTTATGCATGAATTGTAAGAAAATCTATTGGAAATAAATGGCTTTATTATTATTATTACTTAGGCTAGGTTAAGTTAGGTTAGACTTACGACTGCCAAAAAAAATGAAATGAAATTCTGTTTGATGAATTTAAAATTCTGCAGAATGATAAAAAGGATTTATGATTGAAAGGTCTTTCGATAAAATAATCAGTGCCGATAATATCTTAGGCCCCTGTTCCACTTCGTCTTGCACCATGTTGTTAACATTATGGTAGTTTTCATTCACTTGACAGTCACCATGGCTGTATATAATAATTGTATTTTTATGCACAGTCATAAGCTTCTTATTAGAACTAGTTTAAACTCGGTGGGTTTACATTAAGTACCGTGGAAAACCATAATTTTGCATCATAATCAAGTTTACAAAAATACTTCAAATTCAGCAATATCTAATAATGCACAACTTGCTGGAACATATTGTGCGTTCATTAACACAAATGCTCAATGTAAAGATTTAAAAAAAGTTACAAACATAACACAACAACATTCATTTAGACCTTAACCTAAATCACTCTGGAATAGCTTTCCAAATCTGTGAAATCTTACTAACACTTATATCCGGGGGTCCAAATAAGAACTGGCCAGCATAATCAGCGCCCAAAGACGTGAGCTTTTTAGCTCTATTTTGTGAAAGGATTAGGTTGGCTAGTGGTGTCCGAGATACTCCAATCTGCTCCGCCAACACACCAGTTAAGTGAACATCATCAATCCAAAAGTACGGGGCTGATTGGGCCATTTTTAGTAGACGAGGCACCACGTCTTGTGAATAAATTATGGCATAACCTGCAATTAAAAGGTCTATGTAGCTTTTCAATCAATAAATGAGTAAATATCTGGGGACAAATCACTAGCTTTTGCTATGGGTACTAACTGGACAAAGGTAAACTTATTTTTAAAGAGAGGGAAGGACTTGACAGAAGCGCGTGGAGCTAACCCCATGTGCTTCTGTTTAGTCCACCAGAGTAAATGTCTTTAACCAAACAATTGTCCTTGCGTGTGATATCCATGGACTTGTTTCTCTAATAAGTCCATGGTGATTGTGTAAAACTCGATACTGGCGAAAAACACTTTGTTAAACACAAGGAGTGGAAGCCATTAATTAAGAAACGAAAAACAAAGGAGAGGTTAATAAATTTATGCACAGAAAACATTATCACACACAAATACTAATAGGTACTATTATAATTGAACAAAATTGACAGAGCTTAAAAAAAACAAATTGTACAATTGTAATTGAACAAACCTGCGCAATATGTAGGATAGTAGTATGGTGCAAACTCAGCAGGCGACACCCTCCATTTTGACCGATAAGACCTCTGAACTATTGCATTCTTCAACACCTGACATGTAATTAGTCCTTTCGCCCCCCACGGAGACAACTCCCGGGCCAAAAAGTGCCTTAATCCATGAGAATTAACGACCACATCATCATCAGTTTTCAAAATATATTTGGCCATCGGACAATAATGGGCCACCCATTTTAAACCCATTACATGCTTATAGGTCATGTTACGGTAGGCATCCTTAAAGCTACCTTGAACAATGTCCCCAAATACAGCAGACTCATTCTGAATCTTATGAGATACGGTCGCGTTTTTCGATTCGCCAATTAAGAACACAACTTTCGTCGTTTCTAGTGTCCGACCCCATGTATTCCGGATAACCATTCTATTTTCATAATTGGTGGGATTGGACGATATTATTACAACTAAGAGCAGACCCGCGCTGTAGTTATGACAAGGTTGTGGATTCACTATGAACGTAAAATTACTCAAATCGATAAGTTGTTCGTAAACATCGTCTACTACCAGGCTTGATTCGGTAGAATTATACGGACCTAGTAAACCAAATTTTGGATTTTTGACTCGTATTTCTACAATACTTTCTGTGTTATAGTAGTCATATACCAGAAGCAAGCTGACTACAAGGATAGCTAGTTTGTGAACGATCAGCATTTCGCATTTCTCTCCGCGTTGGATATCCAACATAGCAGGGATTCGAATAAAAGCTAAGTATCAAAACAAAACACTCTGATTACACCACACTATCACGGTAAACGCCAAAGAGAATACATATTATAATCACAGATTATAAGATATGTCTAAATGTCTGATTATAATCCACAGAGTACCTTTTTTATATACTGTAATAGAGACCTATCTCCGCGGTCAGAAAAGGTAACGCGAAAGTGTCGCCCTCTGAACGTGTGATTTCTAACTATCTGTCAGATTCATATACCTATATATATATATATATATCTATACAAGCATAGGCACCTTGAATTACTCTTTTCAATTTATTCTAAACGTGGTGTACGCTGATTTTGGATTTAATAACATAGATCATGCCAGCAAAAAAGTAACCCACGCTAAATATTGTAATTTAATTTAATAATGTGAAATTTAACGACTTGGTCCAATTATTATTATTTTTTTATTTTTTACTTTAATGCATTTTAACCTAATTTTAATAGTTTTCAATTCTAGTTTTATAGTTTTAACATTATTTTGTATCTGATGAAATTTGACTGTCTTTAATTTAATCTAATTTATTTTTATTGTGGATGATTGTATGTTATTTATTGTAAACCTACTTATTATGAGTCCTAGTTACTTGAATTAAATGACTTTTACTTTTACTTTTTACTTTTAAAGATGATAAAATAATAACACTTCGAATATTTCATTATTTATTATGGGCTTTATTTACATCCAACTAAGTACAGAATCCAACATTAATACAATTAAAGATTAAAACTAAACGTATTTAAATTAAAATTAAACTAAGCTACTCAAATATTAAAGATAAAAATAATAATCACGACTATAAGGACACCCCCTCTAGCAGGTCCGCTCGCGGCATGGTCCCCATGACACTGGCTGCATTACCTCTCTGGATAGCTAGCCCAATCCTTTGGGAGAGGTAAGCACCAGCTCTAGGATCTCCGGGGATTCTATGAGCCGGGGGGATAGGGCCTTAATAAAGCTTTTCATACCAAGGTCCCATAATTGTTTCCACTGCAAAAAATGAATGGCCCCAAGTTATCCGGATTTAAATGTACTGGACTTTTTTTGTAAGTTCGTACATGCTCGAAACTTAATAACTATAAAATTAAGAATTTGGAGCATTTAAAAAAATGTTATCATACAAATTTGGGACGAAATGTATGAGTAGGGTCTGGTGTCCAACAATGAACCACCAAAAATTTGTAACTTCATAAGTCGGTTCTATCTGAACGCATTTAAACATGTTTTTGTGGGCCCATTACTAGGTTCTTGGGCTTTAATTTGGCATCAAAATTATAGACCAAAACCTAATAGGAGTCGAGATTTTGACTTGAAAAAAAAAACTAAGAAATGGTTCACTGTGTACCAACACAGGTACACACTGAACCGGCGTTAGGTCTACAATGAACCGGCCTTGTACACAGTGAATCATTACATTCATTTAATTTAAATTACATATCTGTCTGTAAACCAATGCAGTATAATTGAAGGAAGGTAAATAAAACAACATATTTATGATACAGAAAAAAAATATTTACTTACATTAGTCTAGCTAAGGTTATATTTTACTTAATATTCTGTAACAGTCTCAAAGATCAGTCTCAAACTTCGTAATTCTAATTGCAAATATACTTAATATATATCACTTCTTTTGTATTATGTCTCAAATAACATTATCAGTCTTCCATAATTCGAACGTAGATATAAGTCTGATAATACGAAAACTAAAAACAACTTCTAAACATTCTAAATAGAAACAAAATATAGATTTGTTCTTATTAAACCTAAAAAAAACAAACTTCTAAACATCGGAAATGACAACATACTCGTATCACAATTATTCAAGTAACAGTATTAACTTCTTTTGTATTATGACTCAAATAACATTATCAGTCTTCCATGATAATACGAAAACTAAAAACAACTTCTAAACATTCAAAATAGAAACAAAACATAGATTTGTTCTTATTAAAGCTAAAAAAACAAACTTCTAAACATCTGAAATGACAACATACTCGTATCACAATTATTCAAGTAACAATCACATAACAAATTAGTTCAGGAACTTTTATACTTATTTAATATAGGATCGAGATCGCTCAAAAAAGTTAAAATGGAAAGTAGAGAAGAGATAGGTTTACTGGAAATGTAAATGTTGCTTGGCGACGGCTGCTACCAACAATTTTCGGCTTAGGTAGTATATATTTAACATCTTTCTTCCCAATGCCTGCGTTATCCGGCTCAATAGGTTCAGCAAACTTGAAATGCAATTTACTTTTTAACTTTAAATACGAAACAAAATAATCGTAATCACTTTCTTCAGACTCTTCTAATACTTTAGCCACATAGTAATAATTTTTTTTCTTTTGTGATTCTATTAATATGATGACATAATCTCCCACTCTAGGGTTTCGTTTTAGGGGTGCAAAGTTTTCATCGAGTATGATTTCATCTTCATCGCTTTCATTAACAAATTCGTCTCCTCCAGATGATTCCCCGCTTGCTTCAAAAACTTCATCATCACTAGAATCATCATTAGAATCATTTATCAGATCCTTCGTTTTTTTTTGACTTACTTTGCTCATATTACAAAACAAGTTTCCTTTTTTCACCTTTTTTATGGCTTTGTTCTTCCTTTTCGCTATTTCCTCTTTTTCGGGAGTATCAGTAGCTATCATACTTTTCCCTAACATTCTACGTTTTCTAATGTTCTTACGTGGTGGCGCTTTTAAAGGAGGTCTTATCATTTGCGGCGTAATTAATGTTTTAGAAGATCCTGCTACTGGCTGTGGACAAATTACTTCAGAAACTTTCAACGGAGTATTTGGTTGTTGTGGCAAATTGTTCGTAATTAGCAGGTTGGGAACTTGGTCAGATAATTGAACAGGAGATATTGCCTCATAATTCGGTCGTTGAGATGTATTTATATCTTGACGCTGCTGTGGTCCATCCTCTGCCGTTGAAAGATCTGGATCGAAATGTGTTGGGTTTTCTGGAAGTGACATTACAGGCATAGTCTGGGAGTATGACGAGGTCTCTATATTCGTACTTTCATTCGTTTCTGTTGCTGGGTCTGGTCTATCTGTCACTGTACTCGGTAGAAAATCTTCCTCTGTAAATATTGAATCATCAAAGGGATGAATGCCACATTTTTTAAACGCATTTGTGATGTTGATAGGTGTCATAGCTTTCAAATAAGCCTGTCCAACACATTCGGCAACGTGGTAGATGGTAACTGCTTCGCCTGGATGTCGCAATAACCATGAGTCAATGGCTGCATTATAGAATGATTTAAAAGGACCGTTTAAGCCTACATCTAACGGTTGAAGTTTGGCAGTTGTGTGGGGAGGTAATGTAAGGACAGTTACTCCAGAAGATTTAGCCAAGTCCAAGGCTTCTAAAGACAAATGGCTTTCATGATTGTCCATTATTAAAAGAGCTGGGTTTTCTTTAGAGGCGGCAGTATGCTTTATGAAATGTTTTATCACCTCAACGAATATTTCCGCATTCATCCAACCCGTAGGCGCGGCTAAGCCAAGAGTTGCAGGAGGAGCACCATTTAACATATGGCTCTTGAAATTTTTCCTTGGAAAAACCATTGCAGGAGGTAACGCATGACCAGTCGCGGATACAATGCAACAAGTTGTTACTAACACACCTCTTTCACCGCTTGTTACCTTACATACGCTTTTACCTTTTGGTGCTAAAACTTTTGACGGGCGCTGAACGGTCGTAGTAGATGTTTCATCTAAGTTATAGATGCGGGTGCCATCACCAAACGTAGGATGCCTCTGCATAGCTTCCTTCAAATTGTTAAAAAACTTTTCAACATTTACCCTGTTAAAAGCTGTGGCACGAGCTATACTGCAAGGTTCGGGTTTTCTGAAGCTTAAATGACTGTGACGATTTTTGAATGATCGTAACCATTCCTTTCCGGCAATTTCATTTTTAGCCCAAGATTCAGGACATTTTATATTATTTGCAACAGCCATCTGATATGCCAATTGTCGAATTTCCTTGCTACCAAGGCCATAGAACATGAGTGCGCATTCCTCGATGTAATTTAGCAGGATGCGTTCTTGTTCGGAGGAAAATACTGTGTTGACCTCATAATTGGGCACTAAATTTATATTTTCACCGTTTTTGCTGTTAAAAACATACCTCCTCAGTGTGGGGTACGGCAACTGACAGTCTTTAGCAGCTTTACGAATGCTTACGCCATGTTTCACGAGAGCGAGAGCCATTTGCATAGTTTCTTTGCTATGGCCACCTTTTTTCCTTTTCTCCACTTTCAATCGTCCCATTCTAAAAAAGAACGTTTAATTAATATAATGTAAATAAATTTCAGCAATAACATCAGCTTAGCTAAGTGTTACTACCAATAAAACAAACATCAATTAAAAACGAAAGTGCAGTACACAGTGAACCTACTAACGAAAAAAAGCACTGGCTCATTGTGTACTGACGGTAAAAATACATTCATGTGGTTCATTGCGTACCACACCTTTGTGGCTCATTGTGCACGAACTACAACTTCAGAGGTTTTAGCTTAGGTAAAAAATAAACGCAACAAGATGGCGGGAAATGGGCATTCGGCAATTATAGCCAAGTAGTTATTCTGTAAAATGAATTATTTTCATGTGGTATTATTAATAAAAAGCTTGTAAAAAGTAATAACACAAAACTTACGTTTTTTTTTGTTTTGGTGTCGAAAACCACAAAACACGTCACCACACGTACACTTCAGGCGCGGGCCGGCCGTCGACTGGGGAGCGCGGGAGGGGGCTATATTGGAGCGTATTTTTGCTAATAGCACGGTGTGGCAACGTCGCAAATTCAAAATAAACCGGTGGCTCAATGTGTACTACTGGTTCATTGTTGGACACCTGACCCTAGGATAAAGGCGACCATGATACAGGCCCTGAAATTTTACATAGAAGTGGTAAAGAATAACTCAGGGCGTAATTAATAGGTACTTAAATAACAATATAATTTTACTCACTTACCTGGCATTTTTTTGTTGGTACAGCTATGTTACTGATACAATTATTTTGGCACCAATATTTTTCTTCGAAGTGCATATGACAAACACGTCGGTACTTGAAAATATGACTATTTTCAAGTCCTAATTATGGGACCTCCAACATTGTAGACTCACGTGTTAAACATCTCCTTATCCTTTCCCGGATTCGCAAACTTATGTAAAGTCTCCTTGGATCCTGAATGAAAAGAAACTAGTGAGTCAAATAAGTGGCTTAGTGGCTATTGTTAATAACCTAAATATTTCAACACTTTACGCGTGGCGTATTTGAGTAACGCAATCATTCACTGGTTTAAGTACGTAAGTACATACCTGAGACATTTACACATCCGGGAACGCAACATTTTTTGCTGGACATGATGGTGAAAACTAAAACCATCTACGGTAAACACAAGAAAAGAAGAGTCCTGTCTCAGTTAGATTTTAACACTCACAACGTTCAACGAACTTAGGTAGAGAAAGCACTAGTTGAACACGATGGAAAACACTGAATGGCATATATATAATACACGCCAAAGCCGAAACAAACGCAAAAAGTTGATTTGAATTAGCCCAGTATATATAAAATGTACTCTTTGAAATTAGCCGCTAGTGTCAAGTCAACCGTTAATCAACATACGAATACGACCAGAGGCCCTACTTTAAAAATCGAAGTTCGAAGTTACGTTAGCTCCATCTCTGTCACACGTCCTTCGAGACTAAATCGACAGAAAGGGATGGAGCTAACGTAACTTCGAACTTCGATTTTCAAAGTAGGGCCTCAGAAACTACCAAATTTTACAATGTGTTGCAATACATTAAAAAAAATATCTCCCGTTAGAACATGTTTCTTTTTTTTGTGCTTGTGATTTTAGAATTTTCGTGTGCTGTTACTATCTTTATGCAAGTACTGGGTGTAATCTTAAAGTTTTGAATGTAAATGTAAATGAAAGAAAGCAATAACACCATCTATCGCAGTTTTCTGTTATCAGGTACTCAAAGAACAGACCATATGCCGTAAAGTGCCATCTATAAGTGTGATTTAAAAATACGCGAAAATAATACTGCCTAAGAAAACGTCATTTAGTTCCATAGGATTCTTTGCTCTTTAGCCTCCTTTTTAATTTGACATACTTATCCGTTACTTCAACCCGAATAGCCAGTACTGAGATTGTGCACCCTGTTATAATCACTACGAGTAAACGCCAATATACAAAAACAATTCGTTCCATGAACACGAACTAGATGGCAGAAGTTACGACACAAACGTCACGAACAGAAAAAAATCGCAGAATTGCCAGTCTATATCCCAGTATACAATAGTAGCTTTGTACAAAAATAGAATTCCAAGTTTCCAAGTGAAGTGTTTTTTTTTTCTATTTACTTACGCAGTAAGCAGGGTAAGGTTTCGTTGATCCATTCAGCCTTTCGTATTTTAGGTACATGTCTTCGTGTGTTTTCCAGAGACTGAATTTGATGTATAAGGATATTAAGGATATACCGTGGTTTATTATGTAGGTTGCAACTATCTCTTATAAATTATAAAGATTTAAAAAAAAGACAGCGCAAACCCGCATTACATTGAGCAAACAGCCAGGGGCACGTTTTATAAAACTACAAGTTACAACTTTACAGGTCTAAACTGGCAACACTGCTCAAATGGCTGTGGCCTGTTTCACGAAGCTACAAGTTACAAATTACAAGCGGAAGTCTCTTTCTTACTCCTTTTTATAGAAAGAGAGTTCCGCTTGTAATTTGTAACTCGTTCGTCATTGGTCGAGGTTGTGTCAAATAAAAGATGAAGGAAAACTCTAGATCCCGTGTAGCCAACTGTCAAGCGTACCACCATTTTTAACCGACTTCAAAAAAGGAGGAGGTTATACGTTCCACTGTATGTATTTTCTTCTGTGTACAACACAGTTTTGTAGCCAATTTTTATCGGTCAATACCCGTCATGTGAACCCTACTAAATTAAGACGAATGGGATAGAATAAGCGGCTAGTCGGATAAAGACCTAAGAGAAAGTGTCACTTAATTTAGTCGGATTACTGTTGTTGTTCGCGATCTGTGCGCCCATCCGTCGGAATTGTAAAATAATTCTCCGAAAATATATTTCTTCGACAAGTTATCAGTGAAGTATTTAAGTATAGGTTCAGTGGAATGGCGTGTGTATTTCGTGGGTGTAAATCCCGAATGGGAAATAAAGAAAATGATCCACAAAATAGTCCGTTAAAGAGAGTCGTCTATATATGACCGCTTTCGATTGGATTTCAAAAGCGTACCACTTTTTAGGTGTGTTCGTGTGTGTCACTCTGCATTAGTGTGCGTAAGTTTGCAGTCAGTGATGTGCGGTTTATCGATATATTAGGTTTAACCATAATTAAAAGGCAAAGGATAAGCCTATTTTCAATAATAATTGTGATTGATTTCCAATTGAAAAGTGGCCTTATTTCGAAACTGAGAAATTAACTTTTTTATCGTGTAATAAAACTAAAGACAGTTTTTACAGTTCTTATTTAAAAATAAAACGTTTATCTTTAATAATGATGAATAAGCCTTGTAATTGTAAGACAGTAATTGGAAGACAGTTTGTGACCTTTTTTTGATGCCGGATTGCATTGCAACTTCTGAAACAACGACGAACCATTTCTGTCAGAGCATCTCCAACCATTCCTGTTTGAGCATCAAGGTTAATTTGTTTGGGTTGCGTATGAATGGATGTGATTACTGAATATATATATTATGTTTCTTATTAAAATCCGAGCGGTACTGCAAATCTGAAACAATACAATTAATTAATATCACATATAGTAGGCTCTTTTACCGATCGATAGATATGTACGTACAGTCAAGGAAATTGATTCCTTGACCATTTTGGACTATGTCAAAGTGACACTGTAAATAAAATCATAAGAAGTCTCTTACGCTTTGATTGATTATGTCACTACGACATAGTCCAAAATGGTTTAGGAATCAATTTCCTTTACTGTACGTAAAAAATACATATTAAATTAAAATACCGATGTTAAAATAACGAATGATCCAAATATCTACAATAAGTATTTTATGTCTATGTCTATAAAAGGCACACGCCTGTGCCATTAAACGTTGTAAGTTTCATCGGCCTTTTAACTGTTCGGCATCGCTATTTTAACCCAAAATGTATTCACTTTTTGATATTTAAACACATACTCATGGATATATTTACTCATTTACTCTATGAAAATATCGAAAGTTTACTTATCGATATTAATTTTGGAAGCACTATTGTTTACTTCCGAAAGAAAATCTAAAAATGAGTTAAAATTGCACATTTACTGCACATAGTGCCTTTGTATTAATTACAAGACGTAATACCATGATAATGTTTCTAGTTATACTTGCAAAACGGCCGGATTATGGCCGAAAATCAACAGTTTTATTGTAAAACATCACTCACCTGTGAAAGCTTATATTTTGTGGATCATTTTCTTTATTTCCCATTCGGGATTTACACCCACGAAATACACACGCCATTCCACTGAACCTATACTTGAATACTTTACTGATAACTTGTCGAAGAAATATATTTTCGGAGAATTATTTTAAAATTCCGACGGATGGGCGCACAGATCGCGAACAACAACAGTAATCCGACTAAATTAAGTGACAATTTTTCTTAGGTCTTTATCCGACTAGCCGCTTATTCTGTCCCATTCGTCTTAATTTAGTAGGGTTCACATGTCGGGTCAATACCCGACATGTGACAACTTCTGTGTACAACACAGTTTTGTAGCCAATTTTATTGGTCAATACCAATAAAATTGGCTACAAAACTGTGTTGTACACAGAAGAAAAAGGTGGTACGCTTGACAGTTGGCTACACGGGATCTAGTGTTTTCCTTCATCTTTGGTTTTACTACCTCTATGTGTCAAATGGAACCTGGTAACCTGTAAATTGTAATTTGTAGCTTTATAAAACGTGCCCGTTGGCAGCACTGATAAAAGTTCCCAATTAATAATTCAGTGTTGCTAGTTGATATTATTATTAGACAAGCCTGTATGAATTTAACAATCAAATTTCCGATCCTTTTTTGTTTGATTGCGGGACCATTCTGGATCTTGTATTTTGAGGTACGATTTCGTACTACATTGACTTAGGTACGAGTATTTGTATCGAGGCAATCCGCCCTCGCCTCGCTTCGGTTTATGTGAGTTTTCTGAAACACACGTACATGAACCAGAATTTATTATACATAACAACCGTCATTGAAAAAGGAACAAGTCAAAGTTGGTGCTTACTTACTATATAAAAAACAGCTACCTATGACATAAATAGGATTTTTTTCATGCCAGTTCAATTTTTAATATTTGATAATTTCTTCTTAGAGTGTTCCGCACCTCCGATTATCTCTTACCTATAATATAAGACAGTGTTTTTCAAAGTGTGTGGGGTCGCGAGGCTCAGCTCCGAGAAAGTCTTGTGACTAAATGGAATGAATTTTTGTTGAATGAACATTTTCGTGCTTCAAACTTTCACGAGATAACACTTCACAACAAATGTCCGTAACAGAAAAACCGTATTTTAAATAGTTTTCGTCATATTTTCTATTTTTCTTCTTTTTACTCACTTCCAGATGTTAATCCAGACGTTGAAGGCATCGATGATCTTTCTAAAAACTTTTCCATTTCGTCGCGAAATAACTTCCAAAATAACAGTTGCACAGCTTAAAAGAGACTGGCTGCCTTTTAATATTCAAAAAGGGGTAGGTAGGTTGCGAAACAATAGGTACCTTCTGAATACTTGTGATAAATATAGGTTGCGTTCCAAAACGCATGACTGATTAAATGATAGAAGGGTGCGTTCCAAATCTGTTAAATAAGAGTTGGGTTCTAAGGTTAATCGTACAAATTGGGTTACGGGGGGTCGCGAAGGAATTTTGATGGTCAATAAGGGCCGTGACGCCAAAAAGGTTGAAAAACACTGATATAAGACACTAACCAATTCACAATCGACAAGTAAAGCATATTTGACACATAAATTTAGCCCTTTCTCTTTCTTGCACCTGAAAATAGACAAGGAAAGAGCCAACTTTAAATGGCAGATAAATTTACTATCTTGTCGATTGTGAAACAGGCCCCAAGGTTATTGAAACCTTATACTACATAACTTCATAACAACACCGAAAATTGTTTTCAAACCTCAAAAACACATCTAACCATAGGTAATTTTTAAAATGTTATTTTAGGAAAATAATATTTTAATGTTATTTTAGGAAAACAAAAATTACGTATCGTATTATTTTAATGCATAAAATAATA
The DNA here is from genome assembly GCA_946894065.1 of Acleris literana. Lineage (NCBI taxonomy): Eukaryota > Metazoa > Arthropoda > Insecta > Lepidoptera > Tortricidae > Acleris > Acleris literana. The sequence goes on from OX335694.1 coordinate 6,541,558, forward strand.
GATTCATAAATTACACTGGCGCGAACATTCGATGTTGTCAATTTACCCTGCAGCGTTGCATTTATCGACATTTTATTATAGAGTAAATTGCGATCTTTATTAACACAGAAATTGGCTCCGTTATTTATTAGTTATTATTATTAATTACTTAATTCGACATCTTATTTTAAAGATAACTGCACATTTTACATATATCTTTGATCCTTATAAATATCACAGTTAGAGCTAGAAAATGTAGCTATAAAAAACACAATTTATTTCATACCAAATAAAAATGGTATAAGTATGCCTATAACTATGAAGTATACATTGTATAATTCGGACATTAAAAACACAATAGAAAACAAACTTTAAGAACTAATGTCATTATCTACCTAGTGAGAACATAGATTATCATAAAAATTAAATTATTATTATCAATTATTAGACAGGGAACGATGTACTTGCATCTTTCTTTAACGCTGTGAAGAAAACGCACTAAAGATTCCTTATATACAATTATTACAAAACCTTTTCTAAAATAGGTACTGTTCTTACATTTATTGTACATTATTTACTTAATTTCATCTTTGCCCATAAGGCTCATTTCTGATTCTAAATCACTTTCGCTTTTCCCTTTAAAGCTGTTTTCAATTTCTTGCAAAGTTCGATCTTTAGTTTCTGGCAATAAAGTATAGATTACAATAAGGCATACAGTTAACAATGCTGAATATACTAAGAACGCACCCTGAACTCCTATAGAAGAGTATAGATGAGGTGCTGTTTTCATAGATATCACAAAAGCAGGAGTTAAAAAGGAAGTAGATAAGGTTGATCCTAAACTCCTATACGCTAAAGGAAATACCTCTCCGCAAATTACCCAATTCAATGGTATTAAACCTAAGCAAAATGATAAAGTATATAAAATCATCAAAGCCATTGGAACCACGTTCAAAATCCAAGTATTAGATAAAATAGAGGATTGTCTTAAATACATAAAAACTGAAATCAAACTTAAAGACAACACTGTCAATATCCCACTTGTGAAGAGAATGGTTCTACGTTTAAAGATGTTCAGAAGGAATATAGCAAGGAACGCACAAACGGTTCTCAACAAATCTATAACTGTAAATTGCCAAACCACTTCATTGGCATATTGTTTGTCTAAAACTGCTTGGAGAATATCATTACCATATACAGGTACCATATGAGCACCGCCAAATTCAAACACTATTAACATGCATATAGCTATGATAGAGGGTTTGTAAAATTCTTTCTTCTTGAAAATCTTCATGACCGCCTTTACGGAGTCGATGGACTTCTTCAAAAAATGTTTCTCTTTACGTTTCTCTGTCGTGTCTGACATAATCTTCTCCTTCTTTTGCGCTTCTATCATGGCTTCCAACTCCGCCCTTTGAGCATCTCCATCTCCTCTCAACCACCTGAAAGCCTTTTTCGCTTCATCATACTTTTCCTTCGACACCAACCAACTTGGGGATTCTGGAGACAAGCTGATTATCCCCAGGGCTATTACTGGAAACATTGCACACACCATAGCAGTCACTCTCCACGTTAAATACGCCCCCGTAATGTGCGACAAAAATATGCCAAGCCCCAGAGAAATTGCGAAGGTGCCTAAGAAAGCACCTCTGTATTTAGGGTCTGTGTATTCTGCTACTAGTATAGCAGCGATGGGGGTTCTTAGCCCTAAGGCAAGACCGTGCAACAGTCTGGCTACTAGGAACATTGGGACGGAGTTGGCTAAGGCGAAGACTATCCAACCCAGGAGGGCAGGTAGGATGGAGATGAGGTTGGCCTTCTGGCGACCAAAGCGTGCCATCAGCACAGGCGCTATAAAATTCCCGACGATACCCATCGCACCCACTGCTGAAGCTGTAATTAGAGAAACAATCATTTTAAACAAGTAATTATCGAAGTGAAACACAAAACAAGGCGTGCGAAGAGAGGTTTCAACGAAACAAGTAAAGTGAGTTCTCATGGACCTGAAAAATAAACAATAAAAAAATTATTTAATTCTTAAAATATATTCTACTACTATTTGGGCCGCGTTGTATAATCTTATGATTTCTAGCCTCAGTACCAAAGAAAACTTCTTGAAAGATAAGAAAGGTTCCTCTTTCTTCAGTAACGTCAGTCTTAATTGTGTTAACATTCTTTTTACCCGAAGGAGCAGGGTAATGTCTTCGACTTGTATGTACGTATGTATGGTTCTTTGTATCCCTTGTAAAGGCTAAACAGATGGCCCGAAGACTAGCGTGGTATCGTTAGATTCTTTTTAGCTTCGCAGGTGTCACTGGGTTTTTTTTAAATGTGAAATTGGCAAGATAAAGAGTGTGTAAGTACATGATACCTAACATTATATTGACGACATCACGCAAACAGCAGTTAGATTGTTTTAAAGCTTGCTTTTTGTTATTTAGTTAAAGTATAACGTTTGTCTATCATCAGTAACAGGTAAATGCAACGGTGTATGCGTTGACTTGAAAATCAAAGCTTGCACAATGTTGTTGAATAATACAATAGACACAAGCCTTGAAGATGAGCAGAGGCCCTACTTTGAAAATCGAAGTTCGAAGTTACGATAGCTCCATCCCTTTCTCTTGATTTAGTCTTGAATGACGAGTGACAGAGATGAAGCTAACGTAACTTCGAACTTCGATTTTCAAAGTAGGGCCTCAGCAAGCGAGGAAACAGCAAACAGGCTTATTGCATTATCTGACTCCATAATTTTCTAGAAACATTTTGAAGAAAATTTTAAATTTATATTTTGGGTTTTTCCCCACGACCCACGTTTTGGAGAACTCAGGGTGCTAAGATTATACATGTTAATATAGTTAGCGAGATCAAATCCATGAGGATCTGCAGCCTCGTCAACCTGAACAGTATTGATGATCATTGACCAGTAACGTGAAATTGGGCTACAAATATACTTCCTTATTTATAAACGCCCTATTCAACCTATTATTATTATTATTATTTTATTTATTTATTTAATGGCAACCGGTCGCAATATCGAGCAATCATTTTTGCCAATGTCAAGTGTATATTTTACATTTACATATCAAAAAAAATCATAAGGCAACGTTGTACGGTGATCCTCTAGCCTCCGTGAAGCGATGTAGGTAGAACTTTACGAAGACCAGATGGGATTTTCTTGGAGCAATCCTTCCAAAGGCGTAACGTGTTCAAACTTGAATTCTTCATTATACTGCACATTTGAATGTTAATTTACTGCGTATTAATACATCATTACTATCCATTAAACAACAAAATATGCAAAAAAATAAAAACAATTATGAAAGCGACACCATCTTGTCAAATACCCGAAGAGAAACCTATTCAACCTATTTTAGTTAAAATGATTTGTCACTTTCTTGGAGATGCCAATGTCACGATGGCAGATAAAGACAAAGCATATTTTAGCTTTTGTGCGTTTTTGTCTAAGGCACTACGGTTAAACCGCTGCGGATTTCAACAGCGTGACTTTTTTATCAAGTAATTAATCAGCCGCCAGTGCGGCCGCTTGCAGTTTTACTTGATTATAAAATCAGGCGGTTAAAAACCGGTTTAGCCGTAGTGCGGCCTTTGCCTAAGGCCCCTTACCCACTAGCGGTTAACCGCGCATGCGGTTGCGGTTAACCGCTGGTGCGTATAGAGCCGCGGTGGCGGTCTTTCATATATTTTAAACGACCGCGCAGCTAGCCGCCCCCGCGGTTAACCGCTAGTGCGTAAGGGGCCTAAGAGGGATAATATTCACAATCCATGACAGCGCGCCCCGGTTTGGTTGCGACAATGTAAGAACAATCTAGATCTGTCGGTTCATTTAAGGAAAGGTTAAAGAAGCTGTGATTAAATGAACAAGACGAGTTGTGAGTGTTGTTCCTTTGCTCTGTTGTAGGTTTTAATTGCTGTTTACGTATGTGGTAGTATATATTAGTATGTGGCGACCTAGCGACATCTAACGGCAACTTGTATAAACCAACACGCTACCTCGCTAGCGCCACCAGCGTCAGACAGCGCAACTTAAGTGTTCTACAACGCGCTAACGAAGTTTCTCCAGTCAGATGACATATATACAACTTCCAACTTCATCCCAATGGACTTCGGTCCCCAGGCATAACAAGCGATAGAGATCTCTCTATTGCGCTCTCTTCCCACAAGTATATTTTATTACCTGTGTATGTATTTTATTAAAGTAGATAATTATTATTACTTTTTAATATGTTTGTTTTTCGGATGTAGGTACCATTTGTTATTTCTGTTATTTTGTAAAATTTGCCTATGCTCTTGCATTGTCCTTGCTTATTCTACTCCAAGGTTAACTGGACGAGATCATATATGGGATAAGTTCACCGTGTTGCATTTTGATATTGTTTATGTATGTGCAATAAAGAGTTTAAGGTCAACCGGGGTAAAGGCGTCACTGTTTTTTTTAATTTTTTTAACACCTAAATTACGATATATGTGTTGATTATATTGAAATACTCATTCGTTCTGTTATTTTTACAACTCTTTGGGAATTTAATTCGTGGGTTAAATTTTTCGCTGCACTATAACTAACTGGGAAAATGTTATTTTTAAAATAATTGTTAAAAGATTGCAATTAGGCCTTTAAAACTTCATGACACGTTTCTGCAATACAGTTTTCTAAAAGGTTTTATAATTAGAAGGGCCCAAAAACAGCTATTAACAAGCTGAGATAGAAAATAATATAATTGGGGAAAATGCGTCTTCAATTTGTAGACGCATTTATCCAAACCTAAATACCAGATGTCGCAAACATTTTTCTTCGATTGAAAAGAGTTGGATAGAAAATTTATGAAAGAGATGTTATGTTCACCTTGTGACCGATTCTACGGGTAAAATAAAATAGAGTTTTTCGACGGATGATGTTTGATTTTTAATAAAAACGGTTAATATTTAAGGTTTTCCTTCTTTCTATTCTGTATTTTATTTCTGTCACTTCTATGTATGCAAGTACTTATTCTGATATTAAAAGAGAGCGGATACGACTCAGAATTTGATTATAGGTACAAACAAAACACCAAAATCATTTATGTTACTATTTATTCATCATAATTTTTAAACAATAATTCAATAAAGTACTTTTTACCTATCAAGGAAAAGGTTGTTCACCACTGACATTGGGACAAAAGCGTTACACTAACGCAATTACCCCAAAGGTACTGACGCATTTAGCCAAATATGAAAAATAACCTCCAAACACTTTATATGGAATTAAATTTAAAAATTAAGCATTTTAAATACAAATTGGAGTTCGTACGTGTGAGTCAACTAATACTGGTCATGTTTTAATAAAAATTAATACCGAAACCTAAAGAAAAAAAAGGATGTAAATGGATTTTGAACACTTAACTCGAGCTCCGCGTTGGTCTGGATTGACACTAAATTTCAAAATGGTCGACGACTCGAATACGATCTGTTAAAACACCCTCTATGTTACGCGTTTTCCTCCAAGTAGTTCAAGTGTCTATCACTAGATGGCGGGAGCTGTTGTAACTCACGTTGTTTACCACCGTTGCAGTGATGACACTTTGGGATACCTGGTGGCAGTAAGTAAGTAGTTGCTGAGCCAGTTATCTTACCTATCCAGGACATATCGTGTTCTGTGAGAGTCAGCGGTCCTTTGGCCTGGTTCAGCTGCGCAAACAGCACGGCTGGGAAGCCGTGGGCGCAGCCATGCCCTGCGATGTTCAGTGCTGTGCCGCTCACCACGAACGCCTGGAGATATAGAGGTTAGGGATTTAGTACACATTCATGATAACATTTATTTGACAAAACACACTGTAACACAACAGACACGGTACAAAAAAGCAAGATTAGAGCAAATTTGGAAACTTTGCGCTGTATACGTAGGACTCGATCAGCATGCGCTGCAGCCACAGCCACATCAGCGCTAGTTTTCAGCGGAAACCTGGTGTATAACTATGCCGTAGCTAAACACGAACGTTAAGAGTGGCGAGGGGTGACAACCATTGGGTTGTGGTAGACATGTTCTGGACTGGAGACCAACCACGGCTTGGCCAACGTAGTGTCGGACCTCCAACTACATAGGTGGAGCGATGGAATTGTACGAAATATGGCTGGCAGCGGTTCAAACCTCAAGACCGAACTCAGTTGCATGCCATGGGAGAGATCTATGACCTGAGGTGGACTAAAGTGAGCTAATAATGATGATCGTCATCTTTAAAGTCTTGCGACTCAATGAGTGGTTTGATTGCTTTATGTTTACATTATGAGTTTACTCATATGACTACTTCCGACTATGACAGATAGTTGTGGTTGAAACATAATATTATTGAATTTGCAGGATGACGGCAGTTTTTTCTATAACAACATTACAATTCAAACGCGTCCACACTGAAGAGACAGATGTTGACTGAAATTTGGCCGCCATATTAACAGATCCTAAATATCTTCGCTACCCTTATCCCTGAGCAATAGCGTGCCTCGTCTCTTTTATAGTATATATAATATACTTGTTTCCCAAGACCAGGGTTTCCCAACCAACCAATGGGGCGCGCCTTCCTAAGGGGGCGTAGAAAGATGATCAGGGGCCGCGGGATGCTTTAAATTTTCGTAAAAAACGTCAAACACTGTGTAAATATTGCATAAATAATATAATGTGACCGAATGTATCACAATCAATAACAAATTGATTGTGATTTGTGATACATTCGGTCTCTACCGATGTCGTCGGTCGGTGTAGTTAATATTAATGTAAGTACGTTTGTTTATTGGCATATCCGGAGAGGCTCTACGCAAAAAATGGAAATCCTGTGCTAGACAGAGTATAGGTAATTAAATTATCAGTATTATAACCAATACCGGGATCATTCCTTTCGTAAGTACAGTAAAACCTAAGTATTAACAGTAGGTACTTGGATGTCTATCGCTGTCACGCTCTGTCTGGCATCCGTCACTAGACTCACTAGGTATCAGCGTTGCCAGACGTCCCGATTTTAGCGGGACGTCCCGATTTTTAAATCAAAATTAAATGTCCCGCGCGGGACAGGCTCAGTCCCGCTTTTCGGGGATAACTCGACCGTTCGTGCAGTAAAATCATCAAAATCATCGTAAAATAAAATACATTTTCTATGGCTATTTTGGCTATCTTTTGTCACCTAAACGTAATTTAAAACTCAAATAAAAAGAGAAATATTGAAAAACGTCTGATTATGTACGTTTTTCAATATTTACCTCGTTAATAAATTACGTTTCTTTACTATGTCCCGCTTTCGATGAAAGAATTCCGCTTTTTAACCGACTTCAAAAAAGGAGGAGGTTATACGTTCCACTGTATGTAATTTTTTTTATTTATGTTCACTGATTACTCCGTCAATTGTTGACCGATTTCAATTATTTTTTTTTGGTTTGATGGAGTATACTTTCGAGGTGGTCCCATTGTCACCAAATCTGAATCTGATGAGAGGATCCGTGAGGAATTGAGGGAACTCCTCAAATATTGTAGGCAAACATATAGCGATTTTAGTATTTTTAGTAACAAGTCCAGCATTTGCATTCAGAAAGTATCATTTGGTGAAGTGGAACTGATGATGAAGACCACAGATGGCCAACGGAACTCCTTAACGGTATCGATTTCAAGGGTGGCGATAAGATATCTCGATTAAGATAGTTGAGCGACTACCTACAACGAATAATATTTACTTGTTCAAATATGACTATGACTTTCCCGCGGCGTTGCTTGCGGCGCGTTGATATATAAGTTAAAGTTTAATTTCAACTAAGAAGTGGGAGTACGTAATAGCGTATTATGATCACTAAAAAGTGTAAAATAAAATAAATGTTTTAAAAAACAAAAAACCGCCTTCAAAAACGCAAAAAATAACTTCTTTAAAATTGTAGGCACCTAATAGGTTAGTCCAACTGAAGTCGGCGACCACAACATTTTCAACAAAAAGCCGACATCAGTTGGACTAACCTATTAGGTGCCTACAATTTTAAAGAAGTTATTTTTTGCGTTTTTGAAGGCGGTTTTTTGTTTTTTAAAACATTTATTTCACTCAAAACGTTTCAAAATCCCGACTCGCCAAAAAAAACTGGCAACGTTGCTAGGTATATACATAGGTACTTGTTAATGAAAGAGTGTGAAAGCGATAGACGGCCGAGTGCTTACTATTAATATTCTGGTTGTACTGTAATTACCACAGAACTATATCGATATAGTTCTGTGGTAATTACGCTATATCTAGAAAAAAGGAATAAGAATTACCTGTTTTATAAACTGCTTCATCTTGCTGAACTGTGTGACTGTCCTTGGAGATCTGGAATGCAAATAGGTTAATGAAAAAAACAATACCTAGGTACGTAAATTATTCTCATTATAATCCCTACTTACTATACAAAAAAAATACAAGAACTCTTCATTAAGCGCCGGTAAAACCAAAACACGTCATTTGCGAGTCGGTCTCGCGCACCGAGGATTCCGTACCGCCACAAACTTTATCATTTTTTAATATTTGTTTCTTTTCTTCTGGGTTTGTTATAGGTACAATAATCCTTACCTGACCCCTGTATACCGGGAGACGAGCTGAAGGTAGGCCTCCAACAAGATGGAGTGACGACCTAGTAAAGATCGCGGGAACGCGGTGGATGCGAAAAGCACAATACCGCGGTCTGAGTGGAGAACCTTGGGGAGGCCTATGTCCAGCAGTGGACGTCTTTCGGCTGACGTGATGATGATGATGATGACCCTTGTATGTTTTACCGTTTTAACGATACAACAAAAATAAAAATAAGTTCATATAATCGTTTCTTGTATGGGAACCCCCTTTATTATTTTACTTTCTTTAAGTTTTTTTTAATTTGTTAGTAAATCTGCCGTAATAAATAACACATAAACTCTGATAAAAAATCAACTCCTATCTATTACGGTTCAAAGATACGTTACAGCTCTTGAAAGGACGGACAGCGCAGGCATATTAATAGAGTCCAGGGGCACGTTTTATAAAGCTACAAGTTACAATTTTACAGGTCTAAACTGGCAACCCTGCTCAAATGGCCGGTCGTCATTGGTCGAGGTTGTGTCAAATGGAACCTTGTAACCTGTAAATTGTAATTTGTAGCTTTATAAAACAGGCCCCAGTTGGGCTCCCTTCTGCACAAGATAGGTCAAAATAAACGTCAAGCCATAGATAACTATTTACTGTCATTCTTGACGCATCTTGAGACGAGCATTACAGTCGAGATCAGTTTATTTATACGGTCGTAGGTATATTACATTACTGTCAAGTAAATAGGAGCCATCTTGACGTTGGCAATAAAAGCGCATCAAAACATGTGAAAAGCAATTAGGTTTAGCTCGCGTAAAATAGAGAACGTATTTTCTTGGTTTACGACGAAAAAAATATAATAAGACGTCATGTGCAACACATAGGTAGTTCATGCACGTTTTAATTTATAATAATTACAGGTAATTCATTTAGCACAACTCGCTAATTACATATAATGCAAGTTGAAGGCGGATGGATATTTGTTTTAGTTATTAACACTATGCCTGCTCCGTGACTAAAATACAAAGTAGGTAGACTCGATAACAGGATCTCTATCCTACATGTCTTTAACCCTATTGCTATCGTATTGTTAACTTTATGATAGTATTAGAGATGGGCCGACTACGGTTCTTGCCGACTGGCCAGTCGGCCGACTAATCGGTTTTCAATTTGCCGATTAATCGGGTCTGGGTGAACTCGGAAACGTTAGTTTTGCTTCGTCCGTCGCGCTTTGTTACCTACCTTTGATCAGTTTTGTTTACGTTTTTTCTGCACGACATAAAAAACAATTAGAACCCTAATTATAGTATTTAAACGAACTACCTAGTGTTTTTTTTAGCTATGTCGAAAAGACGCATGTGTGGACATTTTTTGAAGATATTTCCTATAGGCAATAAAGTGCCGAATATTCGGCATTTTTTGCCGACTAATCACCGACTAGAAATAATGCGGAATAGTCGGCTTTCCCGACTAATCGTCGACTAGTCGGCCCATCTCTAGATAGTATTATTCACTCGTCAGTAAGGGCGGCAGAGTAAATAAAACATACGACTGCAATAAATAAACATCAGGGGACAAATGTCACACCCAATTAGTCCTAAGCTCTAGACTTGTACAGTTGAGTTCATAAATATGTGTACACTCTAGTACCTTTTCTATTTAATGTCATGTTTAAACTGCCATAGGAATTGTCACAGCGATTAAAGTGACAAGGTACTTATGAACTCAACTGTAGGTACGCCAAATCGCTTGAAACTTTGTAGCAGTAAAGTTTATAAATAAACAAACATACTACTTTTTGTTTTATTCAAAAAGACTCGGTAGTTTTGATTCTATGAACGTTTAAAATTTGGGTCAATAATATTAAAGCGCGCGGGGGCCATCTTGCTGGGGTGACGTCATCGCTTAACAGCGGTACGCGCCCTTATATGAAAAAGTAAGTTTACAGGGCTATAACTTTTTAACCGTTGTAAGTAGCCAGTTGAATTTTTCACAGAATACGTGTTATTATAAAATCTATCGTTTAAAATTGTACAATGAACAATAAATCAAATCCGAAGAGGGGTCCCCATACAAGAAACATGAAAATAAATCAATTTTTTTAGCATTATTATACGGATTGTATTTTTATAATGGCTTCTTATTTTGATGCTATTTTGAGCTTAAATTGTAGTCTAATTTTTGTAGTTTACGACTAAATAGCAATGTCAAGTAAAACTGCTACAAATATGTGACAAAACTGATTTTATCAACATGATATTTTAAGCGGTCACCCATCTTGTTTTAGACTACGCGTGTAGTTGTTTAACTTTGGAAGGCGAAGTACAAGTTGTATTTGTATAATAGCTTTTTATTTTGGTGTCACATTAAGTTTAGATAATACTCAAAACTCCATACAAACATAATTATATAGTTTACGACCAAAACAGTAAACTGTAGTAAAACTCTTAAAAATATGTTAAGAAGTGCCTAGTTTAAATCAACACGATCGATGTTTAGGTAAAGTCTAATCGCTTAGATAGTGTCACTATACTTGCACGTACTTGTGGTTATTGTAATAAAATACGAATATAATGCGACATAAACTGCCAAATTTACTTGCGCCGCCGTAACACCCGCTAGTGAAATTGGCAGTTTACATCGAAATATATTCGTATTTTATTACAATGACCACAAGTACCTGCAAATGTAGCGACACTATCTAAGCGAATGGACTATAAGCGGTGGTTGCTTAACTTTGGTGGTAGGCCTTTCTTTACAAACTTCGTTTAGAATTAATATCGCTACTGTATAAAAGAGTGAACTATAAAACATGAATTTTTGTTTGACCAGCAGTAGTTCTGATACTTCGTGTATTCATTTCATCGATTTCAAATTTCGCGCGCGGCCGCTACCAAGTCGATAGACGTACCTACCTACATACCTACAACACTCTCGCTTTCCTAGGTCGAGGCATTATTGCCACTATCCCAAAATTTAAAGTGCTTGATTATTATTCTAATTTTATTTAACCAACATATTCGACAAACATTACAAATAGAAAAGCCGGTCAGTGACAGACAGTTAGTTATGTTGGTGGAAGTGTGTCTTATCAATAAAATGTTTTTCTTTCTTTTCTTTCTTTTTCTTAGTTATGTAATACAAAATAATAGATAAACATCTTGATGTTACTATGGCAGCTGCCATAGTAACATCAAAACGAATTCGTAAAAATATCGTTCGATATAACAGGATGGGTGACCGCCTAAAACATCGTGTTGATAAAATCAGTTTTGTCACATATTTGTAGCAGTTTTACTTGAGATTGCTATTTATTCGGAAACTATGAAAATTAGACTACAATTTAAGCCTAAAATAGCATCAAAATAAGAAGCCATTATAAAAATACAATCCGTATAAAAATGCTAAAAAAAATGATTTATTTTCATGTTTCTTGTATGGGGACCCCTCTTGGGATTTGATTGATTGTTCATTGTACAATTTAAAACGATAGATTTTATAATAACACGTATTCTGTGAAAAATTCAACTGGCTACTTATAACGGTTAAAAAGTTATAGCCCTGTAAACTTACTTTTTCATATAAGGGCGCGTACCGCTGTTAAGCGATGACGTCATCATCCGTGAGCGCTAGCCGCCGGGTTTCGAGCGCCGCATACGAAGTTTAAAATTTAATATCTCGAAAACTATTTGACGTATCGAAATGATTTTTTACAGCCATTTTTAGTTTTTAATGAATAATACGGTAAGCCAAAAATCTAAACTGGCTGACATTCTCTATTGGGTGTGACATTTGTTCCCTGATATTTATTTATTGCAATCGTATGTTTTATTTACTCTGATGCCCTTACTGACGAGTCAATAATAACTATCATAAAGTTAACGATACGATAGCAATAGGGTTAAAGACATGTAGGATAGAGATCCTGTTATCGAGTCTACTTTGTATTTTAGTCACGGAGCAGGCATAGTGTTAATAAGTTTAATAACTAAAACAAATATCCGATTGGTCTCGAGCTGTATTAGGGCTGTACCCGGCCAAATTTGATCAAAATGATTCAGTGTCGTAGCTGTGAAGGCGTAACCATATATTTATGTATTTTTGTCCTTAGCTAGTTCTATATCCATGATTGTCTGGAAGAGATCGCTATTTAGCGGTAAAAAAAGAACTGTTGTATACCTCTACTTCTTAGGGTTCCGTATCAGATGTGACGGGCATCTCAGCCAAAATGAGTTTATTAATACGGGCCCTAGAGTCCAAAAACAAAAATATCCTAGTGGTCAGATTAGACAGGTTGCTATTATTATTTTCTGGTAGGTCAGTTACTTTTTAACCGACTTCAAAAAAAGGAGGAGGTTCTCAATTCGTCGGGTTTTTTTTTTTTTTTTTTTTTTTATGTATGTTCCCCGATTACTCGAAGACCACTGGACCGATTTGAAAAAAATTTTCGTTGTTCGAATGGGTATACTTTCTAGTTGGTCCCATTGTCACCACGTCAGGATCTGATGATGGGATCATGGAGAAATCAAAAGAACTCCTCAAATATTATAGGCACACCTATAGCGATTTTGGTATTTTTCACTGTAACTCATGCATTTGCTTTTGAAAAGTACTATATGGTGAAGTGGAACTGATGATGAAAACCACAGATGGCCACCGGAACTCCTTAACGGTACCTATTTCAAGGGTGGCGATAAGATATTTCGATAAAGGAAGTTGAGCGTCTATGACGAAGCACATTTAGGTTTAAATATGACTATGACATTCCCGCGGCGTTGTCTGCGGCGAGCTTGAAATGTTCTATAGTTTCTTATTAATATTTAGAAGTGGAGCTACGTAACAGCATAAATAGGATCACTAAAAAGTATAAAATAAAATAAATGTTTAAAAAAACAAAAAACCGCCTTCAAAAAGCAAAAAATAACTTCTTTAAAATGGTAGGTAAATAGGTCAGTCCAACTGAAGTCGGCGTCCAACAATATTTTAACCAAAAGCAGACTTCAGTTCGACTGACCTATTTACCTACCATTTTAAAGAAGTTATTTTTTGCTTTTTGAAGGCGGTTTTTTGTTTTTTTAAACATTTATTTTCAGTTAGTCAAATGTGTGTTCAGTATTTTAGGTTATTTCTTACACGCTTACTTAAACTCCGTTCGTTTTATACCTACAAACAGAAAATATACTCTGAGAGTTCTGAGACATTCACACTGCGAGAACCAAGTCATTGCAAGTAGCAATATATCCTTTACATTACTGACGAATTTATTTTAAGCACCAAGGATCTTGTATTTTTGTTTTACTTTCTGTTAAAACTGGAGCAGGTAAGTACTTGTAGAAGGAAAAAAACATTCAGAGTTAAAGCCCTTAACCTGGGTTATATTAACTGAAGGACACGCCGCTCGTCTGGAGATAGATTTTGTTTCTTTTTTAACGGGTTTAATCAACCTTATTAGTTGTATGCTTTGCCTATATTATTATTTATAGCCAGAGCAGCATAGTACAAGTTGCGACCCTTCTCAGAAGTTAAGAAATCCTCTCAAGAAATTACTGAGAATATTATCGGAAACATTTGAAAGCATTGAGAATGTTCTCTTTCCATACATATTTAAGAATATTTTTAGAAATTTCCGAGAATTTCTACTTTTTGGTACAATGCTAAGCCAGTGTAAAGTTTGTAAGCGGTAAAAACGATATCGTCTTTGACTTTTTTTGGTATTGTTTTTAACTCGGCCGCCATTTCTGACAAGTAAATAAGAGCCAGCAACACGTTGTCAATACGATAAACGATAACAGGTCAAATACGATATGGCTTATACCGCCTAGAATAGAAGCATAACAATACCATAACAGGCAAACTACGATATCGTTTTTACCGCCTAGAATAGAGGCGCTGTTATGGTATTGTTATGACGTCAGCCGCCATTACTGTCAAGCAAATAAGAGCTATCAAAACGTTGACAATACGATAACAGATCAAAAACGATATGGTTTAAACTGTGTTGAATAGAGGCCCTGGTTGTAACAAAAACACTATCTATACTAATATTACAAAAAGGTAAAGTTTGTGACGTTGTAAGGGGTAATCTCTGGATCCACTGAACCGATTTTGAAAATTATTTTACCAATTAAAAGTCACGTTATTTGTGAGTGTCATAGGCTATAAAAAACAACGAAGTGGGCACGGGAACAGCTAGTTTTTAATAACAAACGCTATCCCAATGGCTATTTGCGAGCGTGTTTCAAGCGAGGTGACTGGTCAACGCTCCTGCCGCGTGTGCGCAGCGAGATCGCCACGTGAGCGCAACATATTCGCTGCGTTTGCGAAACTTTTTCGTGCAACGAGCACGCGATGATAAATCCATATCCATATCTTGTGTATTCGACTTTGACGATTTTGACGACGCGCTGGCCTAGTTGGTGGTGACCCTGCCTACGAAGCTAGCGGCCCTGGGTTCAAATCCCGGTAAGGGCAAATATTTGTGTGATGAGCACGAATATTTGTTTCTGAGTCATGGATGTTTTCTATGTATTTAAGTATATATGTCTCTATATAAGTATTTATATCGTTGTCTAGTACCCATAGTACAAGCCAAGAGCTTAGTTTGGGACTAGGTCAATTGGTGTGTAATTGTCCCCTGATATTTATTCACGATCCATGTTTTACGAAAACTATGCATTCTACGCATTTTGTTTAACTTTAATATGTCGGTATATAGTACCTACTTAGTTTTCTGTTGCATGAAAAATATTAGGTACCAATTCAGTCAGTACCAATTTGATTTCTAGACCCCTTTGGACTATGTTAAAGTGACGTTGTCAACCAAAACATACCTAAGACTTCCTAGGTGATTCTCTTTGGGTTTTCGACAGGATGGCGTCGCTTTCTTAGTTGTAATTTATTTTTTGCATATTTTGTTGTTTAATGGATAGTAATAATGTATTAATATGCAGTAAATTAACATTCAAATGTGCAGTATAATGAAGAATTCAAGTTTGAACACGTTTCGCCTTTGGAAGGATTGCTCCAAGAAAATCCCATCTGGTCTTCGTAAAGTTACATCGCTTCACGGAGGCTAGAGGATCACCGTACAACGTCGACTTATGTTTTTTTTTTTGATATGTTTTACACCGGTCAAGTGTAACTTCCAACCTTGAAACTGGCAGAATTGTCCCACTGGACAGAAGCCATATATGAAAGAATTGAACTTGACTTCCTAGGTGCGTCTACGCTAGGCGAGCCGAGCACAAGCCGAGCACAAGCGAAGCCTTCTCGGCTTCGTCGTTCGCGGCGTCAACTGTGGACGTACAACGTACAATGATCACTGTCCTCGAACGTGCGAGTGCGAAGCAAATCCCTTTGTGTTCGTCAAAAAACCGAGAATTGGCGGAACACAGCCGAGCACGAACGAAATGCTCGCAGCGCGCTCGTTCGAGGCTTGTAAGTCGGTGCACACTATAGTAGCCCTCAACCAAACTGACGACTGGGGCCATAAAACCCTTGAGCTCGCGTTATCAGTTTCCCATTGTCTTGCATTGTCCTTGTCATTGTCCCTTGTATTGCACCTCACCCGAGTTTTATGGCCCCGGTCGTCAGTTTGGTTGAGGGCTACTATAGACGAATTGTGTTCGGCTCGTGCTCCGCTCGTGCTCGGCTAGCCTGGCGTAGACGCAGCTGGGACCTCAGACAAGATGCACTACGCTAACTAACGTTTCTATTCGATTCGTTTTTAAACCAATCGCGTCACTGGAAGATGACGTGATGCGAAAAGTCACGTGGTCTACCAGTGATGCGATTGGTTTAAAAACGAATCGAATAGAAACGTTAGTTAGCGTAGTGCATCTTGTCTGAGCCCTCTGATTTGGTTTACAGCGAGCGTCACGTTGACAAAGTCCATAGTGGCCTAAAAATCAAACTTATTTTCAAAGCTTCTTTTCGATTACAAATTTTATTTTCCTAACAGTTAGTGCTATTTTTTTATGTGTTGATTGAGCTCTTCTTTAACGCTTAGGTTGTCCTTTATACTTTTTAGCTAAATTGGGCAATTTCGAGAAATGTGTTTTTCTCGATACAAGAAAAACTTTGTTTTACTATGCGGTAGGTGATTGACCGGAAATTCTTTTTCATTACTTAATCTTAATTTAAAAAAAAGCTGTATGAACCAAAAAAGTATTAAGTACTTAAATCAATCAGGAAGCCAAGTTGGCGTTAACTTTTATTGTTATAAAAAAGTAATTGCGCCATTATTGTCTATTCTCAACAATCATTCAGTATCGTGACTCAAGCGCCGAGGACGACGCGGAATGCTTAGTTGGTAGCTGACCACAAAGCTCGCGGTCCCGGGTTCGATTCCTATACGAGCAAATATTTGCGTGATTATCGTAAGTTGTCCCTGAGTATAAATAATAAATAATTACTTATTTATTTCTCTTTATAAGCATGATGATCATTATCATGTAAAAACCTAGTTGAATTCTACACAGTTACCGATGTTGAATATTCACTTTAAAAATGATATTTGACTCCAAACAAAGGCTGTCCTAGATTCATAATTAAAAGTACCGCAAACCGTTTTCTACGTGACCTAAGTCAGCATCTTCTACAGTATTTAGGTATATAAAGGTCTATTGACATACTTTTTCTATTATAGCTATAGTGTGCGAAGATACTTAGCGATTCATGTTAGTGTTCCGTGCGCCAAAGTAATAAAAAATTGAGTCCTTTTGGTCACTAGTGTATCATAAATCATAATCCCTAAAGTTCATAATACCTAATGTTTTTTTTTCTGAAAACGTTAACTTTTCATAATTGTTATAAAATAAACCTAACCTTACCTAATCAGTTCTATACAATGGCCATTTAAAAATCCTGAAAAGTTTGTGGTTTCAGAAAAAACCCATTAGGTATAAGGTGACCTTTAGGGATTTTATGATAAATTAGGCTTATTAATTTTAGGCGTTCGGAATTGTGTCCGGAACCCTCAAATCACACATACCTCCAGGGGCCTGTTTTATAAAGCTACAAATTACAATTTACAGGTTACAAGTTTCCATTTGACACGACCTCGACCAATGACGACCAGCCATTTGAGCAGGGTTGCCGGTTTAGACCTGTAAAATTGTTACTTGTAGCTTTATAAAACGTGCCCCTGATGGTAAGTGGGATCTGAGATCCATACACATTTGCATTCTCAAGAGTACAATCTTTAGACTGCAATCCTCAGACGACAAATGCGTTGCCAACTCTTGAGGACTAAAATGGAATGCCATGCTAGTGACTTCACCCGTTGTATTAATATAATATGGGGGCATGTTATTTTTGATTTTTTATTATTTGCTTATAATTAATGTCATTGTAGTCAGAGGATGCCAGCAGGATAAACCTGCTTCCCAATCGTTCTAACAAGGTCGATAGTTATCACCGAGTAATCATATCATTAACGGTAATTACTTGTAACAATGGGATGGAGACCAGGCGACGCAGGCGCAGGCAGATTGCGTAAATTGTTTACTATTGGGTCAAGTTGATTTACATCTTGATCTTGATGCAAAGTAAAATTTGATGACGGAATGAACATAGTCACCGGATTTTATCACATCATCATCGTCATCATATCAGAAAGAATATAATAGAATAACTTTAATTCGGAGAACATGTCGCATTTTACAAAAACCTTACAAACTAACCCCTCCAATTACCCATAATAAATAGAAGATCATAGTAAAAAAATGTTACTAATAATTCCCTTTCTTTACAATCCAAAAGGGGCCCCAAATTATTGTGTGCCCTAGGGCCCCAGCATAGTTTAAGACGGCCCTGTGCATATCTTGGCCATGTACTACGGCATGACAGATACAACCTCTTACAACTGATAATGATGGAAAAGGTCGCTGGCAAAAGACATGTAGGCCGCCGGAATCATGGCTGAGGAATCTCCGGGAGTGGACTGGTGTCACGAGTGCTGCCCATCTGTTTCGCCTCGCGAGAGACGGAGAAAAGTTTTCGGAGCTGACTGCCAACCTTCGCTAGCCGGAGAGGCACATTAAGAAGAAGAAGAAGAAACGTGATAGATCTTTAATCGGTATAATACTATAATCTCACCACGCAGGACAGGCGCGGATCCAGCTTTCAGATTAGGGGGTGGTCATTAACTGCTGAACGCACAAGTTCGGTCACGTGCGAGATAATGCCACACGACTATTTACTTTCTGACCCATATCTACCAGTACCGAAGGGGGTGGTCATGACGTACTTGACCACCCCAGTGGATCCGCCACTGACGCAGGATTTAAAATTGACCTTGTGGCGGGGCTTCAACCACTCGCCTGGGTATTATAGGCTGTCCCCAAAAAAGTCCATGCCACGGTTAGTTTTCTGCTTTTCGCATTGATCGGATTTTAGAATAGAATAGTATAGAAAACATTTGTTTTGCTTATTTTTTACATACACTGGCCCGCAAAACTAAGTACCTATCACTGTTAATACTAGTCACCACTTCAGAGGGCCCTGCCAAGATGCACTACGCTAACTAATATTTCTATTCGATTGGTTTAAAAACGAATCGAATAGAAACGGTAGTTAGCGTAGTGCATCTTGACAGGGCCCTTGTGTTTGCACAAATACACTGTGTGGGCCGGGCACTATTAGCCGCTGGGGCGGAAAGGCCCGCCCGGCGGCAATGCTCGCCGCCGTTGAGGTGCGACAGGAAGGGTCAGAGGGCCCTGTCAAGATGCACTACGCTAACTACCGTTTCTATTCGATTCGTTTTAACCAATCGAATAGAAATATTAGTTAGCGTAGTGCATCTTGGCAGGGCCCTCTGACCCTTCCTGTCGCACCTCAACGGCGGCGAGCATTGCCGCCGGGCGGGCCTTTCCGCCCCAGCGGCTAATAGTGCCCGGCCCACCCAGTGTATTTGTGTAAACACAACACACGCAGATTTGCGGGTAAATACTCGTTCATGGTTCGTTCGTTCTTGTGCATACACACTTATCTAGTAAATAAGGCATAAACCCTAATTTTTAAATACCAGATTCTCTCCTGCTTGAGTTCCAAAAAGGTCTTGCCTCGGTAGCGGGCGATTCAGAAAGAATTTGGTATATATGTAATATGGGATTATTGAATTCTGATATTTTCGAAATAAGGTGTTTGGAATATAACGTTCTTGCGATTTCTCTAGTGTTGCTGCGAAAACTAGGTACACTTTGTTTTGCTTACTGGTTTGCTATCTTAATCAATAATAACTAAGTAACATAACAAATTTCTAAAAAGCATTATACGTTTATGGATACCATTAATATGTTTTTGAGACAAGACGTTGTTGATTGAACTTTTTTTGCACAACCATCATCAGCTGCTTCACCACAACCATCATCATCATAGAGTTGACATTTATTTAGGTATTCCAATTTTCAATAAATCATTTTCAAGAAAATCTTTCATCATTCAATCATTCATTCAATTTGAAAAAAAAAAACAGTTACTGGAACTGATGGTTCTAAATTTACTGGAAAACCGACGAACGGATAAATCAAAATAATAATAATAATAATAATAATAATAATTCTTTATTTCAGACACTTCAAGTCCATAAAATATTACATAAATGTCAGGTAGGCACATTAAACACTAAATTAATTTACAATTAAAATCAGAACTACATATTGACTTAAATTAAAACACAATAAATAAGTTTAAAATAAATATACACATTTTCTGTTCAAGTGAGCCATAGAACAATGGTTCACATATAGACAGTCAATCCTACCAGCTATCATGTTCATGATGCTGTTGGCGCAAAATAATGTGAAATGACACTTTTGTTGATATACTCGTACATTTTACTCAGGTACTTATCTACCAACGTCATCGTTAAATATCGAATAGGTCAATTTATTTAAGCTTTTACTTATAAGGTATAGGTATACTAAATAAGTGACATACTTGCGGAACGAGTTGGACTAACCATGTCTTGTGTTTACTAAGCAAACAAGCGGCACTTAAAAACCGCCATTTCAACTTAAATCTAAATGTGAAGATTCGCACATTATGTTAAGTCTGGCCACACAACGCCTAGTTATTTATTGACCAGACTTTTCACAGTTTTAACTACTACCTAGTCAGAAGGAGATGGCGAGATGACCTAGAGTCGTTTGCGAGGGATTGGCAAGAGTGCGCTCTGGATAGGGATGAGTGGCGAAAAAGAGGGGAGGCCTTTGCCCAGCAGTGGGACACAAAAACAGGCTAGAAATAACCGGCCAAGTGCGAGTTCGACTCGCGTGGAGAGGTTTCCGTCTCCACACCATATGCCTGTCTTTTAGTCTATCCGTCTATCTGCCCATCTGTCACAGCAGATTTGCTCCAAAACTACTGGACCGAATCAAATCAAATCAATCATTTATTGTTGTCACATAGAGGCATATACATTTTAAAAGAAAGGTGTTGTTATTCTAGATTAGTCAGTCAGTTCCACATGGACGCCCTGAAAGGGCACTACAATATTAAGGTACTTAATAGTAGGATCCTAATTCTATGTTTCACAAATAAAAATCAATATAATATGTTAGTATATAAATGTCAAAAAGTTTCGTTGTCCGATCGAGTTGAAATTTGGTACAAATATGTAAGTCGGTGACTCAAAGATGCGTAACGTAAATAAATGAATTTTGAACAAGGGGCTGCTTTTGGGGGATGAATTAGGAAATTAAAAAAAAAGTTTCGCAAGCCTTATTGTGTGACTAGTCAAATGAAGGGGCTTGTTGTGAGCATCTCAAATATATTTGTTTTATAACTTTAACATAAACAGTTTCGAAGTTATTTAAGAAAATACGCAAAAATCGACCATCCCCCTCACTTATCTCTGAAACAACTGGCCCTAATATTTTGAAAAAAATACGGAAAATAATTCTTCACCTATATACATTACAAGAAAACCTAAGGTTTGCAAAACTTTTTTTTTTAACTTCCTAATTTACCCCCCAAAAGTGCCCCCCTTGTCCAAAATTCATTTATTTACGTTACGCGTCCGTCTTTTCGTCACCGACTTACATATGTGTACCAAAATTCAACTCGATCGGTCCAGTAGTTTTGGAGCAAATCGGCTGTGACAGACGGACAGGCAGACAGACGCACGAGTGATCCTATAAGGGCTCCTTTTTACCTTTTGAGGTACGGAACTAAAAAAACTACCTAGTCAAAATGGAAAATGTAATACAAGTTTTACAAGCGACGAGTAAAGCGTACCTATTTGACAGATTAATTTAGCCCTTTTTCTTTCTTATGCCGGCACCACACTTCGCTATTCGCTGTTCGTTATGCGGCTGCGTCGTATTTGTTATGCCGGCACCACACTTCGCTATTCGCTATTCGTTATTCGGCTTATGCGCCTACATTCGACGAAGTGTGGAGGGTTTATTCGTCTATGTTTTCTTTATTCACACGCATAACGCATAAGCGCGATAGCAAATATTTTAACAAATACGGCGCAGCCGCATAACGAATAGCGAATAGCGAAGTGTAGTGCCGGCATTAAGATATTTGCTATCGCGCTTATGCGTTATGCGTGCGAATAAAGAAAACATAGACAAATAAACCCTCCACACTTCGTCGAATGTAGGCGCATAAGCCGAATAACGAATAGCGAATAGCGAAGTGTGGTGCCGGCATTATACTTGAAAATAGACAAAGAGAGAGCCAACTTTAAAATGTTTAACTCTCTGATTTACTTTTAAGTAGGTGCATCATCACTTCCAACGATCCAACAGGAAGCGGTTGTGTTCTGGTGCTGCCACACAGATACCATTAGTCTTTGTTAAGACTTTTCCGTGTGTATTTATATTGTTTTTATCTCACCTTATAAATCAATTGTCGCTAATGTTTGTTATTGTACGTGTTACCTGTTTACTGTTACTCGTTTCTTGTTTAATTAAGATTGTAGTTTTAATTCAGGGTTCCTCTGAAAATCAGCGCCGCAGTTTCACTGCAGCACAATGCTGGGTGGTGATTCTGTCAACAAGCAAAGGTGACCGTTCGCTCGAGTGAAGGTCCAAGCGGCGAGTTTAAGTTGTCCCGACAGAGCAAACAAAACACATTTTAGCGCGTGTATTCAATTTGGCAGCATGACTTCTCGAACGTATAAGGCTCCCTAATTGACAATGCACGCGCTAAAATGTGTTTTTCTCGGTCGGACGGGACTACTTAAACTCGCCACTTGGACCTTCACTCGAGCGAACGATCACCTTTGCTTGTTGAGAGAATCACCACCCTGATCATCAACGTAATGTCTTTTTACCCGACTGCCGAAGGAGGAAAGTAATGTGTTTATCAGCCTACGAGGGGCGGCTGATAAGTAATCTCCTTGGTCAGAAATATATACAAAAATAATGCTGGCTGGTATGGATTTATATTCGTTTGTTATTCTATTTTCAAAATGTATTACATTCATTTGTTTATTGCATCACGTTTATTTGTCTCCTACAATTGTTTCAAACATGTCGGTAGAAAAAGTGAAAATGGATAAAATCGAGCAGCGTGCGGTGATTAAGTTTTTGACTAAAGAAGGGAATACGCCTTCGGAGATCAGACAGCGTATGTTACGTGTGTTTGGCAGTTTGTGTTCTTCCGAATTTGTTATAAAGTTTTGGTTAAAGCAGTTTAAGTTAGGTCGTGAGAGTCTGGAAGATGATCCTCGTAGCGGAAGACCAGTTTCGGCCGTCACCGATGAAAATGTAGCCAGGGTGAAAAAAATTATATTAGAGGACCGACGAGTGAAGCAGTGGGAGATAGCTAGAGATGTGGGCGTCAGTAAAGAGCGAGTCAATGAAATAATTCATGAGCATTTGAACATGTCCAAGGTTAGTGCACGTTGGGTCCCCAGAATGTTGACTGCATTTGACATGGAGAGGCGTGTCAAATGTTGCGAAGAGTTTTTGGAGATGAGTCGAGGGAAAGAGGAAGAAATAATTTCTAGAATTGTAACATGTGATGAGACTTGGATTCGACAATGGGACCCGGAAAGTAAGCAAGAGTCGTTACAGTGGAAATTTAAGGATGAGAAGCCGCCTCGGAAATTCAAGGTCTGTCCATCGGCAGGTAAACTTATGGCTACAATCTTTTGGGACACAGAAGGGATTTTGCTCATAGATTATTTACCGAAGAAAACTACAATGAATGCTGATTATTACTCAAACTTACTATACCAACTAAGAGAGACAATAAAAGAAAAACGGCGAGGTAAACTAAACAAAGGTATTCTGATTTTGCACGATAACGCACCAGTGCATACCGCCCGCACAACGAAGCTAGCAATTAAAGACAATGGCTTCGAAACCATTGACCACCCCCCTTATAGTCCAGATTTAGCCCCCTGTGACTATTTTCTGTTTAGACTTCTCAAGAAAGACCTCAGGGGACGAAGGTTTATGACCGATGACGAAATGAAGGCTGCGGTTACTGACTTTTTTGACGACAAACCGAAAGATTTTTTTTTTAATGGTTTAAATTCAATATTTGAAAAATTTAATAAGTGCATTTTACTAGCAGGGGACTATATAGAAAAATAAAAAAAAATTAGCCACGACAGTCTTTTGTTTCATTGTTAGGTAGATTACTTTTCAGCCGCCCCTCGTATATATGTATGTTTGTTCCTTTGTGGCACTCTAGAAACTAAACGCGTGGACCGATTTTAATGATTCTTATGTTAATCGATTTGTCTAAATCTTGTGAGTTTCACTAAAGATATGACAATTAAAAAAAATCAATATGGCGGCAGCGAGACGCCATATTGTAAAAAAGAAAAAAAAAAGTAGACGAATTACTACAAGTGGGGTATCGTTGAATAGGTATTTAAAAATCATGCTTAGGTTTCTTTCATCATTTTTCATTTTGAATGATCATTTAGGATTTATAATGATTTGAAGTTGGTTAGCAACAGTCGGGTTTATAAAGCTTGCTTTTTGTTATGTTATTTTCACTTTATATTTTTCTACTGTTTTTTTTTTCTGTGTGCGTTGAATAAATATTTTCTATTCTATTCTATTATATTCATCATTATAACATCTGCCGAAAAACCGCACTGCAGTCCTAATAAGCTAAATCACACTAATATTATACATGCGCAAGTTTGTGTGTGTGTGTTAGTTTGTTACTCCTTCACGCTGCAACGGCTGGACGGATTTGGAAATTGGAACGGAGATAGCTTATACTAGATTACACATAATAGGCTACTTTCTATCCCGGAAAATTTGAAAGTTCCCGGAGGAATAACGATACTTAATCGAAATCTACGCGGGTGAAGCCGCGGGCAGAAGCTAGTAATAGATAAAATGTAATACAAAGTGTAATTAGTAGATCACCGGTAATGTGGAATAAGCAATCGCTTTTTCTTGTCTTTAACCTATTTGTGACGTTTATGTACTTAACTGCTATTTTGTCATTAACCTGAGCCTCTTTAAAGTCTTTAACTTGATGAGTTAGTAAGGAGATTGAAAAGTCGCGAGGTCGAAAATTATGTAGGTATGGATAACGGTTGGTAGTACCTAGTTTAGTTTAGTTTAGTTTATATATTCCTCAATGTAATATTACAATATAAATTGCATTGCATGTCAAAAATTACGAAATTACATTGATATTGTCAAAATTAATACAAAATAATAATATAATAATACAAAAATAACGCTCAAATAATCAAAGACAACATTAATAAACAACTAATAAATGGTCAGTTTCCGATTTCAATATACAAAAAGTAATAAAGTCAAATAAACAATAATAATTTTACAATTTAAGTTGCATATATCCATCGACAGTGAATTAAGGATTATCCAATAAAAGGTTTCTCAGCTTATTCTCTCAAAAAACGGCGGCCGGTCGGACGGACGAGCGAATAAAAGCGGCGAGTTTAAGTAGTCCCGTCAAACCGAACAAAACACATTTTAGCGCGTGCATTGTCAATTAGGGAGCCTTATACGTTCGAGAAGTCATGCTGCCAAATTGAATACACGCGCTAAAATGTGTTTTGTTCGCTCTGTCGGGACTACTTAAACTCGCCGCTTGGACCTTCACTCGAGCGAACGATCACCTTTGCTTGTTGAGAGAATCACAACCATGTTTAAATGCTTCGTCGGAATACTTGCGATTCCTCCGTTGCCACCTATACATTTTATCTTGATTTAGCCGTGAAACCTCATCTGATTTTGACTAACTATATTTTGTCTTTTTGCTACAACGCTACAAGTAACTCTTTCGGCCGGTATTCTAGGCGGTAAAAACCATATCGTCTTTGACCTGTTATTGTATCGTCAACGTTTTGATAGCTCTTATTTACTTGACAGTAATGGCGGCCGAGTTAAAAATAATACCATAAGACAATGATATAATATAGTAAAAAGAGGTAGATATGTTATACGCACTTCGATAGTGGCACCCTAAAACCAAGCCAATTGGTACACCTTTAGGTACTTTGCGCCGTCAACGGAACCGTGAACTAGTCTACAGAGAAACATACACTCGTCTCTGTTTCGCTCCCGGAAATTAGAATACCATCCTGCTTTCACTTGTCATTTATGAATTAGTGTGTAATTGCAATATTTACTGATTATGTGTGCGTAAGCCGGGCCATTTTTACACGCGGAATACCGTATAGGTAACATATCTACCTCTTTTTATGTTATATCATTGCCATTAGGTCAAAAACGATATTGTTTTTACCATGTTGAATAGATGCGCAGTAAACCAGTGAATGTTGATGGGACTGCCAAGGAGGTGTAGTGCATCGGGAATGCTCGCAGAAGCTCGCACGGACTGTTTTCAGGCGGTTATACGCAAAAAGATAGTGTCGCTGTTGGTTCGTGTGACGGTGGGTTTAGACCAAACGATCGAATGGTCTAGAACATGTTTTGTCTTTATTTTTACAAAGTAAACTTAAGAGATAATGCCATAGAATTCTTGTTCGTTCGCTTGGTCTAAACCCACCGTTAGACAAAGCCCCAACAGCATTCTGAGTGCGATTGCGGGCAGATTTGACTGTCCCATTTTAAAGTTTTGGGTGGGACAAATCAAGGGTGTAGCCCAAATTGTACTTTATTTTTTTACAAACCCAATTTTTTAAACAACTTTTACTAACCTAGCTTGACTCATTATTTACATCCTATGGACAATTTATGGTTAGAAATAAAGTTGTTTTTTTAATTGTAAAACAATATTGCTTTTTACATATTATCGTACTGTTAACGTTATGATAACTCTTTAGTTAACAGTAATGGCCGCCGGGTTAAAAGCAATTAATACAATAACATGTCAACAGCAATATTTGGCATTAGGTATCTATGAAAAGGGCGTGTAAGTATCGTTAATAATGGCGGAAGCGCCATCGACAATAAGGTCCCTTCTCATAGATAACGTCTCATATTGTTTTATTGTAGCATATATACATCAGCCTACTAGCGACCCGCCCTCGCTTCGCTTCGGTTTATGTGCATTTTACACGGTTTATGTGTAGATAAACCAGACTTTATTATACACCAAAACCCTCCTCTTGAATCCCTCTATCTACTGATGAAAACGGCATTCAAATCAGTTGCGTAGTTTTAAAGATGTAAGCGAGCAGACAGCGGCAGCGACTTTGTTTTATATAGGTAAAGATTTAATTTTGACAGCCGTACAGTTGTTTAATTTAAGTTTGTTTGATTAGTTTACGGGTAAACTCTGCGTATAGGTGAAAAACTTAAGTACCTAAATGACCTCTTGCATGAAGTTGTAACATACCTGTTAGAACGTTCGACATTCTAAGTATATTTAAAATTTGACGTAATGTCCATATTAGTTTTGTACGCTAGAAGCATTATTACTTAAGTTTTTCACATATACCATTGTATCGGAATAACTCTCCTTCGCGCAGTCGGGTAAAAAGAGAACGTTACGTATCTTAAAAGTAAGTTCGGTTAAGTCTGTCGGAACTGTCAAATTAAAATCGGCATTAACGGCTAAAATCTGATTTAAGTGAAAGCTGTTATAAATATGTTTATTCAGTACCAAAGTTAAGTTAAGTTCATTCATAAACCGAGTTTAAAAAAAATATCAATTTTAATCAAAAACAAGTATATCACCCTGAAACTCATTAAAAGTGTCACAATATACCCAACTTATTAGCAAGTGACTTGCCTACAGTTTGGTCGTTCTAAGAGGCCCGATTTGACAGCTGTCAACGCAGTATAAAATATGACCTCAAACACATATTTTGTACTGAGTTGACAGCTGTCAAATCGGGCCTCTTGGAACGACCAAACTGTAGCCATTTCAGTGATGAAAAAATATCACTTACGTATTAGGTCATCCAATGGCCACTTCGCACAGATTCGCACACAATCGCCAAACGTGATCGACTAAACCCCGCAAAACACAACAGTCAGTTTTAACAACGTCCAGCCGAACTTGACCTTGGACCAACCAGATTATAGAAACCAGTAACGGAAACAACTGGCAAGCAAACGGAGGTCTTGTAACATTGGTTGCTACGGTAAATAACTTCACGTGTTTAATAAGGGAAATGGAGCACAATGAGAGTTATTTAGCAGTTTGTTGGATTTCCGTGATTAATTTTAGCAGGAAAGGTTTGATGTAAACGATTTGTTTAATTTAGTTGACAGTTTTGCATAGGGTTTGCCCTTGAAGTACCAACAAACTTCGGATACAACGTATGGTTTTGAAGATTTCACATTTCACCGGAAGCATAGACTAAGAAGATTTCTATATTTATCTTTGCTGGAATGCGGAAGGTAGTTATACCAAGGTGCTAAAATTGTATGGTATTAAGCTAGCTTTTGTCCGCGACTTCTTCCGCGCAAGAGTCGTTTATTGCCATTCCCTCGGAATCTGTCCTATTTTCAATGATAAAACGTATGTCGTCTGAAGGTGCAGCGCATACGCAAACAATCTTTTAGCATCTAACTGCCCGACACTATTAGATACCTATGCTATTACGGTCTTCTCATTCAATCACATAAAATTGGAGTAAGACAGTTGTTGTAGCACTTGTTGCCGGCTATAAGTTATATCCTGCCTACGAAGCCAAACGGGTTCGATTCCCGATCAGCGCAAATATTTGTGTGATGCGAGTGCCAGTATTTGTTTCTAAGTCTTTGGTGTTTTAAATAAAATAATAGTAGATTGTTCAACGAGGGACTAAAACAAGGCATAATGACACGAGATGTTTATCCACCCAAGCGAAGCGCGGGTGGCTATAGTTCGAGTGTCATAATCATTATGGTTGTTTAGTCTCGCGTTAAAAATTCTACTTTTCACTTTGAATGCGAGGAAAAAAACGACTTTCAGTGCCGGAATAGCCACGTAGCAAGAGTAGCAAATGCTACGGGCCCCGCGCAAGGGGTGGCTCCGCGCACCCATGTCCAACCTCTAAAATGCTAGTCTGGTAGACGTTCTCCTATTTTGGTACTTACATCAGTATGCGTGTACTCATATAAGGGTTGACGATAGGATAAATAATACAGTCGATATTCTCGAGCAGAATAACCTAAAACAAACCCCCACGCAAAATAGGCGCATATCTATTCGCCCAGTTGCGGAAAAGAGCCCGCCACAACCTGTAAACTAAAACAAACCAGGTGTCTTTATAGAATTTGCTACGGACCCCGTGTTTGCTCAATCCGGCACTGACGACGTTCTATACAAAATTACAATATTGATTATAAGTTTTTTTTTTTACAAAGGGCATTGGGTAAAATGGCTGTTTGAAGAATATTGTCATTTTTTTTTTCAGCGGCCACGGATGAATTTTACATAGTTATTTAGAGGACCTCTAAATACACATAGATATATATAATTTATGTCGTTAAATAATATCGGAGCGGATATTTTAAAGATTTAAGTATTCAGTTTCAAGTACAAATGTACGCCCAAGTATGAATATTTAAATATCTCGGCTCCGATGCACTTAAGAGTATTACATTATATAACAAAATATGTTTATTTTTAATAATTCTATCATAATTTACCACTTTTACGAATGGCCGCTCACCTTGAAAATGTATGAATTATACAAATGACAATTACGCTTTTACCCAAACCCTTTTGTTCCGCGGTTTTTTTTTATTAAGTGCCGCTTTAAATGCTTGCATATTTAGCCAACAGGTTCAAACTTGAAAACTATTTTAAAACTAATTGGACCATGCATAATAAAATTAATTCATCCTCAATATAATTAAATAGATTCATATTCGTAAACATTAATCGTGTTTCACGAAATTGAATCATTTTCATTTATATTTTTGCACAGTTGTCATTTTGAGGTTATTTCCACGTCCTAAAAATTGTCTATACAAAAATCACTAGAAATAGAGATAATCCTCCATTCACAAACACCGTGATTGGATGTTTAGGGGTATCCAAAGTAAAAAAAAAACTTTTATCCCTAGAGATTAATAAGGAGCTTTAGTCCCGATATGCAGAGACTAAAGTAACATTTTAAGAGCATGAGAAGTGAAAATACCTATATAGGTATTTATTTAACCTAGTAGATATGTTTATCGTTTATTACTTTTACCCAAAGTACACAAGCCTAGAGCCTAGTTTGGCGCTAGGTCAATTTGCGTGAGACTGTCCCTCATTATTAAAAAAAAGGTTTAAGCCTTATTATTATTATTACTCATCCCACATTTAGTCAGGGCTAGAAAACTACATCGGCGGTCTATTCCCCTTGGCGATCGGTCGATCACGAACGGTCGTTTGAAAACTGGTCATTCTATTACACAACTCGTTCTTGAACTCGACGCACCAATTATTAACAGGCGAATTGAAGTCGTCCCATCAGTTCGAAAGAACAACATTTAAGGGTGTGTGTGTTTACCCACTTTACCGGTTGAGTGAGCGTAACCTTCGATAGAGAGCCGTTTTTATGACATTAACACCATATTGCCTTTGACAAGTTTTCGTATTGTTTTTAACTCGGCCGCCATTACTGTCAAGTAAATAAAAGCTATCATAATATTGACAATATGATAACTTGTCAAAGACAATATGATAAACAGAGAAGAATATAACCCTGTTAGTCTGTCGTGCCCTGAATTGAATATCTAGCTAGACAACGAGGCCGAGTCAACAAATAAAACTAAAATAATAAAAAATGGGATAGAGCACGATATTAAAAAAATAAAAGGTAAACAAAGCACCAGGTTATTCAAGAAAGAAAAGTCACTAATATAATAAATTAGTGAAGTGGTACAAGTTTTTTTTTCTTGTAAGATCGGAGAACGTTTTTAAGGAGTATCAGGTAGCCGTGAAAATATTGGTCTGCCCGCCGCCAGTGCCCGCTGCTTTTCTTCTCTCAATAGAAATCCTCTCAGACACCAAACCCAAAAATATTTTTTCTAGAAACCCGTCCTTTTCATTAAGTTTCCTGATTAATCATTTATCAAGCGAGTTTGTAAAGATTTAATTATTATATTTTTATCTGCACCATAAGTTTTTTTCAAAGAAAATTCCTGACGTTAACTAAATACTTTCCGATCATCAAAAATCCCATAAAATCTACCTAACTTGTAGATTTGTTTTTACTTCTATGCTGGTTGAGACTACTATTTAGATATTTTTTTGTAACTACAATAGATTTTTTAAAATCATCATATCTAATTAATTTTTCGAGCAGTTAGAAATTGTGCTCACCCCTACTAACTAGTTTTAGATTTTTTTATTTTACATGTATTTTTGATTACGTACTTTAAGTTATGATTTTGATATATTTATCATGTTAAATATTTAATGATACTTTTGCTATTTATAAGCGATGTAAGTAATATAGTTTTAATGAAATGTGGATCATTGTAACTTTGAACAATTTGCTATGTATTAGAATTAAACGTGTGTTTAAGATTATTTATACCGACATCCTTTTTTATTTGAAACGGGTCATACGATTAGATATTAAGTAAGTGTATATATAAGATAAAAAAAAAAGTAGCAGTTTTAAATATCTTACTACCTATCGAATATAGAGGGCCGGTACTTTTCTGGAGTTAATAACATTGTGGATGAGGCTTTAATAACTATTTCTAATTTCTCTAATTAAATGGTTAGAGTGTAATTGATTTTACAGAAATTTGTAAAAACGCATATAATATCAAACACTTTAAAACACTCACCTCCAAAATTACGTAAAAGTTTTTCACAGTCAATCCATTTCATTTTTGTAACCACTTAAACTGCATTTTTAACCTATTTAATGATGTAAATTTGATTTTAGACGGCACTGATGAAAAAAGTGTAAATCATAGACAAATGAACTTCCCGCCAAAATAGTGAGGGGAAAGTGATAATCGAGTCGGTCGATTTCTCCCCGGCGCGTTGTCGACTGAGCCGGTGCATCGATGGTGGTTACACAATCACTAGTGTTGGGGTAACTTACGCGATTATCTCGGTACAACTAACGTGCTCTTTCTTCGTTTACTTTCGTCTTTGCAAGGTTTTCGTAGAGATTTGAAATGTGAGTCTTCGTTATCTATTTTTACCCTGGGAGGGTAATATTTTTGACCTAGACGAATGTATATATGTTAACCTATACCTATATATGTATGGATGCAAAGTTTTAATATCTTTCGTGCCGAACGGACTAAGTAGACACTGTAATATAAAAAAAATATGTTTAAGACATATGTAAATAGTTATTAAGTGACAAATTGAATTAATAGTTTACACCTTCTATATTTTTTTAATTTAAACTGACCATCACGTGCTAATAAAACAATTTTGGGAGTTTCTCGTTTGTTTACATAATCCTAATACTTAGTTCTTACCTCATTAAAAGTACTATTTGCAAATATTTCAACAAAAAATGCAAGTAACGTCCTTCAAACTGGAGTTTAAAAAAAAGACTAAATTTCATGTTCAAATATTATGTCATCGCAAACCCACGTCTATATTGGCTCACTCTTTGATGCCTTGAGCGATCATTTGTAAGTTCAAATATAATGTGCACATAACTCTACTATTATGTTAGTTGATTTTACTGCCTGACGCAATGTTAATCATGGTTTATTTCAAAGTGTCGATTACACAATTTTAGTGAAATGATCTTGGGTTATCCCATTTGTTTTATTTTATACAGGGTGTTCCAGAAACCGACGTCCATCCGCCTAGCGTTGATAGAAAAGCTAAAAAGCTATCGATTTAACCCCTATGTATGTTCAGCGATTTTTACTACTTTCGGAGATATTGATAATTTCAATCTGATTTTTTGTAATTTTCCCTTATGTCCATGTCACGAAAAATCATTAATTTCATGTTTTATTTCATAAGTTTTTCAGTGGTATCTTACATAATTAGCTATTCAGTTTTTTTTAAGGTAAACACATAAAGTTTGTTTCTCCATACTAGGTGTCCCAGTGTTTGCTTTTCACTTTGTATGGAAAAAATAACGATATGTGATAATTTAAAAAAAAACTGAAGAATAAACGGGCTAATAGGTTTAAAATCTTTTCTGTTTCGTTATGATTGTAATTATGTAAGATACCACTGAAAAACTTAAGAAATAAAACATGAAATTAATGATTTTTCGTCACATGGACATAAGGGAAAATTACAAAAATTTAGATTAATATGATCAATATCTCCGAAACTGGTCAAAATGACTGAACATATATAGGGGTCAAATCGATAGCTTTTTAGCTGTTCTATCAGCCCTAGGCGGGTTGACGTCGGTTTCTGGGACACCCTGTATATACCAAATAATTACTATAGTAATTTGTGTATTTATTCACCGCGAGCAAAAACGATTGAGGTTCATGAATAAACTACTTTGTTGAAGCCCAAAACCATATAAAGCTTTAAATTTTTCAAGTTCATCTTCACTATTATCATCATTATTAACTTACCTGCCGACCGGTTTCTGAAATTAAATATCTTTTTTTAGCCACGGAGAAGGCAAACGTGCATTCAGACCATTTCTGAAGCCCTTGGATATTTCGGCAGTCAAATGAATTAAAAATAACATAAAGATGAAGAATATAAGTATTTTCGTAATTATTTGTATAAATAAAACTTTATATATATATTTAGCCTCTCTTAAAAACATTACATATTTAATAATAATTACTGAAGTTTCAAAATCAGTAAAAATGTAATTGCATCGTATCGATAAAATTCAATCCTACGGACACATCACTATCGTTCTATTATACACATTTTGTTTATCCGCCTCGTCACGCGTTGCATTGTGCAAGACAGCACGTCATATTTTTGCACAATGATCTTAGGTGACATAACTGTGAAATACTGCCTCTTGACTACAAACTTACTTTTATCGGTGACCACGAGCAAAATAGATCAGATCACTTCACAGCAGCACTTTTTTAAGTGCACGAATAAGTTGGTATTTTAATAAGGGCTGGGACATGTACCGAATGCTTTATCGATAACGTGTCGCTCAAAAATCGGTCAAGAACTGTTAAAAAAATACTGGTTTCTGTTTCCTTGGTTACGTAAGTAATTGAAGCCGGATAGCGGTAGAGTTGCATGTTTTTACATAATCTTTGCAAATCTAAGTGTTTTTTAAGGTTAGTCTATGCTGTTATCCTGATTTCGTACCTGACTGGTCTCACCGTGTCTCGAGATTGGTTCAGTCGACACTAGGCTGTGTCAAGGTCATATACGGACAGTCGCGTGTCGCCACTGAATTGTCGAGACTATAAGGTCGACCGTACGTGAGAGGAAATAAGTAGCTAAATACTAGGAGATAACAGGACCCTGGGACCGGGAAAATCTGGGTGAGGTCTATTGTCAAGCAGTGGACGTCTTTTGGCTGAAATGATGATGATGGTAACGACATTCTCACGCATGTTTACCTAGCCCAAACTAAGCTCTACGTATATAGGCATTGAGGTGTTAATATACATGTACGGTCGAACTCATAAGCAGCTGAACCTTTTAGTACTTTGTCGCAGCTATTGATATAATAAATTCAAACCTCAGTCAAAATATACAGCTAATTATTAGTTAAACTGTACCTTGGATATTATATATTTAGACAAAGCAATGAACGTACAAATTTAATAAAAAAAAAAAACAGCGATTATCTCACACAAATTGACCAGGCCTAGTAGCATGGTTGCGTTTACCTAAGTTTAGATAAGGCATCCGTCACCTTCTGACACGTAAATAAGAATGAGAGTGACGGATGCTTTATCCACATTTGACGCGCGATAAAGACGGAGCCATGCTACTAGGCCAGGAGGCCTAACATGGCTGCGTGCGTTTATAGCGTGATAAAATGCTGATAAAACATCCGTCACTTTTTGACACGTATATACAACGAGATGTACAGGAGTGACGGATGCTTTATCTACATTTTGTCACGCGATAAACGCAACCATACTAGGCCCGCTGATATGGGTTGAGAACGATAAACATACGTACTTATAGAGAAATTCATTCTTAAATATATAAAAACATCCAAGATTCAAGAATAAATTAACAAAAAGCAAGCTTTCAAAACCCGACTGTTGCTAACCAACTTAAAATCGGTATAAATCCTAAATGATCATTCAAAATGAAAAATGATGAAAGAAACCTAAAGATGATTTTTAAATCCCTATTCAATGATACCACACTTGTCATACTTCGTCGACTTATTTTTTTAAAATTTGCACATTATGGCGCCTGGTTGCCGCCATATTGAATATTGATTACTGTCATATCTTCAGTGACACTCACCAGATAAGACAAATCGATTGACATAAGAATCATCAAAATTGGACAACGGGTTTAGTTTTTATAGTGCCACAAAGGAACAAACATACATATATAGGCTGTGAAACACATTGCCCTCCTCCTTCGGCAGTCGGGTAAATAGTTCCGACTCACCACACAAATATTTGCCCATACCGGGAATCGAACCCGGAACCACTAGCTTACGTAGGTAGAGTCACTACCAACTAGGCTACGCATCGGGCATCGTTAAAACCATCCCTGATGGTTATTAGAGCTTATTAATCATCGGTTTTGCAGTGTCAAGCCTATTAGGAGTTAATTTAATTATTTTATGCGTTGCGTGTGGACCTTTTCAAGTAAAGTTTAAGAAATGCCATAGCGCAAAAGAATATCTTAGTCGAAAAATAAAACTTATAACGGACTTCCCAATTCAAATTTCGAACAGCGGAAGCGAGTACCTTTATACTCTATGGTATATCCGTATTGTGTCGGGACGAGACAGAGATGGCACGAGCGCTGAAGCGGCACGGCACAATCGAGATGGCCTCAGTTCTTGCTTCATTCAGTAAAATTTGCAAGTACCTTAGTTTCCTGAAGTTTTTATGTTGTTCAAGGAATTTGCTGTAAACATTTCAAACAATTTTATTATTTTTGTATCACAGCGAAATTAAATTTATAACTTTAGACATAATACCAACGGGATATTGAATTGACCACGAATGCCTTTTACAATTTTAATTTTAGTACCAATTTCACCATGTTAAATTTAATCAATGTTAATCGACTGTTATTTCATACATTCTGACAGCTGTTAACGCTCTAATCGTCTGTTAAGTGTTTAACATCGTATGGTGAAATTGGTACTTAATCTTCTTTCCTTTAACCGCCAAGCAGTAGTGTTTGTATGGTTGTGTTCCGGAGTAGGGATTAGACTGTGTTCTCGTTTGCATTCTCCTTGTTAAAAAAAGTGTGTATGTATGAAAACATTTTATTGTACAAAAGATAAACCAGAACAATACAATTAATATAAAAAATATGCACAAAAGGCGAACTTATCTCTTCCATCTAACCCTTGAGAGATTGAGAGTGTAAGGTTCAAAACATTTTAACGACTTTTTGTTCACTTCCCTAAATATAATTTAAATAACTAGTACCTAATAGTATAATATTATCTGTGTATAATTCGTTTAATCTATTACCTATTTAATTATAGTATTACATTTCTGTCTTAATTATTGTATCAAAAACTACACAATTTATGGCAATGAGTTAACGTTTCCGGTGGAGGTGAACAAAGAGGAAAAAAGATGGAGGGTTGAGGCAGTCTTGGACTGGCAGGCAGACTGGAGTTGGAACTGTGAAGTAAAGTGGTACAGATGTAGGGAAATATCCTTTCACATCGTATTTTCTCGGAAATGTTCGTATTTGTCATGCTACTTCAGTCTGACTCAGTACCCATCAAGACAACGTGGGGGAACGTCGCATCGCGAGAGTGATAATCTATATAGAGTGGTTAATACCAGAGTATTTTTTTGTTAATTAAGATTAATTTTGTTTTCAGTTCTTTTTAATAGTCATGCCGAAAGCATTAAGACCTGGGAAACGTGAAGATCGACAAGCCTGTGAAATTATTTTCAATATTTATTTATATTTCTTCTTCTTTACCTACACCTAATTTCTATATATTTGATCGTGGTGGTTTTAACATCTCTGTGTGTTATACTTCAAACTCGTGGTTTGACATTTGACACTGATAACTAAAGTACTCTATTTATTTAATTCAAACATGTCACTTAATAATTCAATAATTCATAGACACGTCGGCATCAATCGGAAGTAGACGTGAGTTCCGAGTTTTCACGATGTGAAAGGATTATTCACTAGATCTGTATATTGTAATAAACCTGGATTGTACATAGGGCGGTAATTAAAAAGAAAGTAGAAGTGTGAAAGAACCTAACATTGTGGTTTAATTGGCTATTTCTTATAAGAGTATGCTGTTGCTGGCGAGTGTACGACGTAGACTTCTCATTGCTTTCGCAGATTTTGCTCTACCTAAAGACAACTCGGGGCCAATGACCTATCATCAAGTTTTTGCTAAGTGTTCAATCATTCGTGTCGTCGCAGTATAAAAGGAAGTTATAAAAAACTTTGTTCGGAAATAATAGTTGTAGCACGGATACATTTCCGCTTCGGACATTTTGTCTGACATATTTTTTTTAAGGAAATCGGGATTTGAGGATTATCATGATATGGTCATGAGGAGAACATAAACGGGTTCCCTCTATGTGGCATAAAATGTATTGTCCGAAACTGTTTTTTTAAACCTTATTTAGCATAATTTGTAACATCCCGAAAATGAGTTAGTCCGAAACTTTTTACGCCGAATGTATAGTTACCCCGAATTTTGTTTTCGCATAATTTTTCTCCAGATTAAACGGACAATTTTTTTTAAAATGTTTTGTGTAATCCTGTTAGAATAGAGTAGGTTAGGTTAGGTTTATTTTATAACTTTTCAAAAAAGTCAAAAGTATCAGAAGAGTAACAATTATGCGAAATTAGTATTCTGCGAAATCATACATTCGGACAATTTATGTATTCGGATTAACGAAATTCTGCGTAATCAAACTATGCGAATGTAGATTCTGCGACACCAGATTATGCGTAAAGCCTAATATGGCTATATAGATTATGCCACAAATAAT
The DNA here is from genome assembly GCA_946894065.1 of Acleris literana. Classification (NCBI taxonomy): domain Eukaryota; kingdom Metazoa; phylum Arthropoda; class Insecta; order Lepidoptera; family Tortricidae; genus Acleris; species Acleris literana. The sequence continues at coordinate 6,579,506 of OX335694.1, forward strand.
TATTACTTACAAAATTATGCCACAACAGGTTGAACCAAAATAAACAAATGTCAGTTCATGTGACGAGAAGAGTTTTAAATATGAATGTGGAGGCCTATAATAGAAGAATAACATAAGAAGAAATGGATGAAATGAATTATGATGACGGCGGATAGGAAAGAAAGAAAATCATTTTTGACAATTTAGTACTTACCTAACTTTATAGCTAGGCATCTTTTCAGATAAGTCAGCTACGAAAGTGCTAAATATGGTAAATTTAAGCATCTCGCAAATACTTATTTTTCTCAAAAATGACCGGAAATGTTGACATTCCTATCTACATATACGCGAAGAACATAGTTTACTGACATTTCTCAAATTAAAAAAAATACATTGCCTGCTCGCTACACAAGCCCGCAATGTTGCATACAATAGTAGATTGTACAACAAGTGCGCAAAACGCACCATTTTACTCGAGACGTTTATCCATCCAAGCGAGCTTGCGAGCGAGGATGGATATAAAGTCGAGTGTTAAATGGGTTTTATGGACGAGTTGTACACTCTAATTTTCACTTCGATTGCGAGGAAATGAAACAGCAAAATGTAAATTATTGTAACACAAATAATACTACTTTATGCACTAGAGCATTAAAAGCGACTTTATGTCGCCTACGCACGACATAAAGACGAACTTTTGGAGCATGAGAAGTGAAAATTCCATTACTATCTAGCTTGTAACATTTTAAAAAGTGAAAAGGGCCGTAATGAAATGAGGAAACAAGTCTTATACATCCAAATTTTACTCGAAACTTAACTTTTTTATTTGTGCCTGGAATAGGTTATGTTTTTTTTAAAACAAGACTTGCGTTTCTCCTTGTCATAAACAAAAAGGCGGTAAGGAGTGATGGTTTTTTCACATGAAGTTTCTGTTTGTATGCAATTCAAAAAATGAGTTCTTGCGATGAATTTTAACGTAAAGGAAGATAACTCACGGCTTCTATTATTCATGTGCGAAACCGATTTACACTTGACCGGTTTCTTTGTACCCTGTCATAACTGTACTAAATAAGTCACGAGTAACGAGAAATAAACGGATGTCAAAATTAGATAAAGGATGTAAACCATACGATATCGTATATTTTGTCGAATAAGTTCGTATCCGTATTCTATCGTAACTTAATTATCAATGGGCACTAGGCCGGTATCATGGACCCCGTTATCGCGATGGATGAAGCATCCGTCACTCTCGCGCTTACACTGCTTAGAAAGTGATAGACGTTTTATTATACACCTAATAACCACATTGATTACATGACAGTAATAGGAACGCTGACTGAGAAAGCAAGATAAATACGATTTTTTCCGACCAAAAACGATCTCCTATATGTTTATGTACTACATGTGTATTATAATGTGTACAGATGTACAGTCTGTGAGCACTTAGAAAATGCTTCGGGTTTCTACTTCTCTCTCACTTGCTCTTAATAAGAGCTTATGAGAGCGAGTGAGAGCCAAGTACAAAGCCGAAGCACCTTCTAAGACCTATTGCACTGTAGTGAAATATCCTTTCACATCATATTTTCTCGGAAATGTTCGTATTTGTCATGCTACTTCAGTCTGACTCAGTACCCATCAAGACAACGTGGGGGAACGTCGCATCGCGAGAGTGATAATCGATATAGAGTGGTTAATAGCAGAGTATTTTTTTAAATTAAGATTAAGTTTGTTTTCAGTTCTTTTAATAGTCATGCTGAAAGCATTAAGACCTGGGAAACGTTTAGATCGACAAGCCTGTGAAATTATTTTCAGCAATTATTATATTTCTTCTTGTTTACCTACACCTATTCTCTGTATAATTTGATCGTGGTAGTTTAAACATCTCAGTATGATATGAATCAAACTCGTGGTTTGAGATTTGACAATGATAACTAAAGTAGGTACTCTATTTATTTAAGGTATTCCACTTGTCCAATATCTTTGTCCAATGTGCATTGCGTCTCACATTTTTTATAGCAATCTGTGAGACGCAAATTCACATTGGACAAAGATCTTGGACAAGTGGAATACCATACCATACCACCCTAATACAAACGTGTCACTTAATAATTCAATAATTCATAGGACGTCGGCATCATTCGGAAGTAGACGTGAGTTCCGAGTTTTCACGATGTGAAAGGATTATTTATTCACTAGATCTATACTCGTATTGATTATCTTTCTGTGATAGGGTTCTATAGGGCTCAACAAAAGTTTGTGACTGCACAATCGAGATCCTGCAATTCTCATAGGCCTTTTAGACAATCTAGAGTCCTAGACAGTTAGAAATTAGTTAGTCATGTTGCGTATCTTGTAACAGAATTAAACATCGCAGTAAGAAGAAGTGAAACGAGTCCTAGATAGGCCAAGCGATTTTAATTTTAGTTGTTTAACGTTTAAGTTTAAAATGGAATATCGTCTTATGTAAAGTTACTTTCTTTAGTCCTGCTTTAATCTGTTACGTGCGTCATTAGGTCAAGGTTTCAAGGTAAACCTAATTTCGAAATCACGACACGTTATAGTAATCCTTTATCTATCTATACCTAGGTATATTATAAAAGAAGAAACTGACTGACTGATCGATCAACACACAGCCGCAACCGCTGGACCTTGGGACTTGATAATTATGTGGAGGGAATAAATCTTCTTTGGATATCCCTGGGTGTAAGAAGGGATTATTGGAAATTGATCCCATAAGGGGTTAAAATAGGGGGTAATAGGGGGAGTAGCTGGAAACTAACGGGCTACTCTAGATCTCACTAGTAAAAACAAACTTTTTGTTAGTGTTCCCACAGGAAACCACGAAGTACAAAATTAAAACAAGAATCCTACATCCGTCTTTCAGTGCTATGTAATATTTTATTTTTCTATTGCATTTTTTTATTATTAGGACCATTTTTTTTTAAATGAAAACGATATAATGCGCATTACTAGCACAACTTAATTTGATGTAAGCAACAAAAATATAAATAAATCATAAAAATGTATTCTTTGTCTTTAATAACGACAAAAACCTAGAGATACTTACCCATAGCGAGGTAATGAAGTAACTCAGTAACATGTGCGACGAATTTATTTGTAAAAGTGTATATTATTACTTTAAATACGACTTGAGTGCGAGTTGTGACGAATTTTTATTCAACAACGGGTTACAAAGGCATTGTGTACGTTTTCCTCTTCTTACTTTAAGACACTCCTGTTATTATTGTTATGGTACAGCACAGGCCACCTGATGGGAAATGGGGTCTGAAACCCATAGACATTGGCATTCTCAAGACTTCAATCTTAAGACAAAGATAAGGACTAACATGGAATGCCTCTATGCCAGTAATTTTATCCGTTGTCCTATCCTGCTGCTTGACGGTTAAAGGATAAGATGGTGCTAGCGATCCAGACGGCTTTGCACAAGGTTCTACCACATTTTCTCTTACTTACTTTAGAAGCCGATCTGCTACAACGGATTAAGTTAGAACCCTGTCATACGAACATAAAGTCATTACTAAGAAATTATATAACATAAACAAACAAATTATGGGCTTTTTGCTACAAATTGATAAGTGATTATGATTACACAACATTACATGAATAATTAAACTAATTGGCATTTTTTAGCCTATCCCAGCTCTGTAAGGAAGGTCCCAACGTAGCACAGTCAAAGTTATAAATATATATACGTTCCCAAGGTGTCAAAAATATCTACACGCCCCTATGCCACTGATAATAAGGTCTATGTATACATATATTTGGCGCATTTGCCGTATAAATATTAGTGAGATTGACTGTACAATTTTTAAATGGATTTATTTGTGAAAACCACCCACTGTCACGCATATTATTATACCTAACTAACTCGGTAGCTGATGCCCACGACTCCATCCGCGCAGAAAAATAAAACATAGCCTATGTTCATCAGGGACAATGTAGGATTATAATGGTGAAAGAATTTATCAAATCGGTCCAGTAGTTTTGGAGCAAACAAACAAACAAACAAATTAAATCTTTGTACCTGTAAGACCGAGCGTCTCGTTCGGGTTGAAAACGACATTTCCCGAAGATGATAACTTGACAGACCGATTTTTCGCCCCCGTAAACCCCATATTTCAAATTTCATCGAAATCGTTGGAGCCGTTTCTGAGATTCAGATTATATATGTATATGTATAGATATTAGTGTAGACTAACTAACGGATAAATGTTATACAAATTGGCTTGTACTATGGGTACCAGACAACGATAAACATACATATATAGAGAAAAAGGTACTTAAATACATAAAAAACGTCCAAGACTACAAATACTCGCGCTCATCACACAAATAGTTTCCCAAACCGGAAATCGCACCCGGGACCGCTTGCTTCGTAGGCAGGGTCACTACCAACGAGGCTAACGCGTCGTCAATTATGACCCAATTTAATATATTTATACACACGCTATATTATTTATACCTGAACCCTATCGATTAGTAGCTACGCATGTTACTTTACAATCTAAAAAACAAAACCCAATCAAACGCGGAAACGACATGTTCATTCCATTACAAGTACTTAGTTAAAAGGTCACGTCAGTCATTGATGCAGATTTAACAGTTTTTTTGGCATCATGATTGTTTGATATTTTGAATAATTTATTATGAATGACACTAATTTTAATACGAACACGTCGGGCAAGTTTTTTTACACGATGTAATACAGAAGAATGGTTAAATTAAAGTTTCAGGGGTGTTATTCTCTCAAAAAACGGCGGTCGGTCGGACGGACGAGCGAATCGAAGCGGCGAGTTTAAGGGCGGGCGAGTCCCGTCCGAGCGAACAAAACACATTTTGCGCGTGCATTGTCAATTAGGCAGCCTTATACGCTAGAGTACTCATGCTGCCAAATTGAATACACGCGCTAAAATGTGTTTTGTTCACTCTGCCGGGACTACTTAAACTCGCCGCCTGGACAATCACTCGTTCGTCCGCCCGTCCGTCGTTGTTGAGATAATCACACCCCAGGACCCGATTGAGTGGTCAAAACCTGCCAAATTCCAGTGTAAATGGACAAAGCTATAGCACTGCGTAGTGCGGCCTCGAGTTATTTATTAAATAGCCTGTATCAATAATAGCATACAACAACAGGGTGTTATTCTTTTAAAAACGGCATTCGGTCGGTTGAACGAGTGAAGTAGTACGTACAAAACACATATTAGCGCGGGCAATCTCAATTAGCCATCCTTATACGTTCAATCATATCGCCAGAAGCCCTGCTGCCTAATTAAGAAATCACGCGTTAAAATGTGTTTTGTACGCTCTGACGGGACTACTTAATCTCGCCGCTGCGCCGCGTTCACTCGTTCACTCGTTCGACCGACAGAACGCCATTTTTAAAAGAATAACTCTAAAGGGCCTCTATTCTACTGGGTTTTTACCTTTGACATGTTATCGTATTGTCAACGTTACGATAGGTCGAATTACATACAATACGATAGTAACATGGCAATAGACGATATGGTTTTACCGGTTCTACCCAGTAAAATAGAAGGGCAGAAGCCATATTGTGAACTGCCAAGTCCACTTTCTGGAGAAAGTAAAAGGGTCAGAGTTATAACAGTCATATAGCTTTGTCTCTTTCGTGGCTTGGAATAGGCTGAAGGATTTGGTATGAATTCGAAATTTTAAATAAATGTTCAGTAAATTGACCACATAAGGGCTTTACACGTCGGTAATGTGAATTGATACATACTAGTTGCGGAGAAGAAGCACCGCAAGAAAGTCGGGGCATAGGCCACCCGCAACAATGATGATCGAGAAACAATACGACAATGATCATGATTAAAACGTTGACAATACGATAACAGGTCAAAGACGAATTGTGTTTACCGCCTAGAATCTCGGCCCGTATTATGGTCAATTTTATCGCGGTGGATAAAGCTTCCGTCACTCTCGCACTTACATACTGGTCAGAAAGTGACAGATGTTTTATCTACGCTTATCTACGTCGATAAACACGACCATAATCGGCCCGCAGGAGTATTAGTCTTGGGATAAGGTCGCCTTTGTAGGTACCTACATCCCTATTTTCTGTTTATTTTATTTTAGATTTATTTACTTTTGTGCTAGAAAGTGACAAAGTATTGAAAGTAAAACGTTTAACTGCATATCAATTTGTCATTTTCTAAAAAATATACTTAGGCAGTAGCCAGTTTCCATACTTACCTAGAATAATTGTTGCTTTTATTTTAGTCTAGGCGCTGTAACAGCTTTCGTACCACCATTTTTTAAATAATACATTGAAAAGACTTACATTGTTTTGACATAAATTGATTTTGATTATTATTTTATACATTTTGTTACTTTTTCGTCTGATAACCAACAAAAGTTGTCTATGACAACATTTTGGATTTATGTTTTATACCATGGTCACCCGAAAGCGACGTGGAGAAAAAGCTATACGATATTGTCTATTCGCCATCAAGATGGCGTCATCGAAGGAAACCTATTGTTTGTGTGGTCAACCATATAATATTGGACAGTTTATGATAGAATGTGACTGCTGTCGTGAGTGGTTTCACGGCAGGTAATGTGGAAAAAATATAAATTTCTAAGCGAAAACATCTATGTGTGTTAAAAAAATAATGTTTTTTTTTGACAGTGCTTCGCCGTTCGGCCATCACTCTTGTGATGTTTTAGTGGATTTTTCGTGTTTGTTTTGGCTCATATTTGTAGTTCGGTCCTTGAATATCGAGTGGTAGCGCTTTAAAATGATAATAGGGAACATTTTAGCCCTCAATTCTTCGATTCTATTTGTTTACATGCTCGGTCGTCATGGGACTGCGGAGTCCTGAGTTCGCAGCGCATTCTTTGTGTCCATATTAAGGTTTATTAAAGTGTTGTGCTTGTGATACTTCGTCGCCGGGGCTATTGTCGTGTCTAACGTCGATTGAAATTGCGTTGGGGCTTGCTGGAGATCTAAGCAATCACATTAATCACCTGTTGACACCTGCTGTATGGAATAATTGACGTTGTTTCCTATTGTAATTGCAGTTTAACAAATTTCCATAAATTTGACTGTGTTACAGAAGTTCACGAAGCTCGTAAATTATATTTGCATGGACTTGATAGCTTATATTCTACAATTTCTGATTAACATCTTTGGTAACATGCTTATGATTCTTCATGGTTTAATGTTCACTGTTATGAAATAAATCTGTTATAGTAATTTATGAACAGTTCAAATAACACACTGAAAAGCTGTGACATTAATTAACTATAATAGTATCTAAATATTATTCATTCGTTGTCATATTGTGCAATCACAATATAATCATTAAGATGTTTTTAAATAAGAAAAAACTCAGCTTGCGACCTTGCTATTAATGTCGAGTTTTTATGGTTAATGATGAAATCTTAAAACTGTGGCTATGTGAGACTTACTATGTACTAACTCAGCTGTTTATTTGTTTACTTAGTATTACGTCAATTTCTATAATCCCTTGGGACCTACATATTTAAATTAATGGTTATCAATCAGCTTATCAAGACCAACTACTGCTATGTCCAATTTCAGTAGAGATTACCTATATTTTATTAGATTATGTTTGGTTGGTGTACTTCATAAATTTACTTAAAATGTTATTGCTGTTTTTGCAGCTGTGTTGATGTGAAAATATACCAATCGGATGACATAGACAAATACCATTGCCCAAAATGTGCACAAACTTATGGACCTTCAGTGTGTAAGTATTTTTTTTATATTTTGTAAATATAATCCGGCATAAATTTGTTACTAAAGAATTACAGTAATTTAGCTTTCTTAACTTTTTAGCAGTGGAACCCTATTTTAAACAGTTAATATTTAACCTGTCCTTTGACATTGACGCACCTGTATGTCAGCCTTTCTAATTAAGATTTTGAATTTAAATTTTATTGACAAATGATTAAAAATTCGAATTTTAATACTTTAATTAACGGAGCCATAAAATAGGCTAATTGTTTAGGTGCTTTATTAATAATCAAAAAGAAATTTACTGAACATTGACTTTACGTTCATTTTATTTTGTGCCCTTGCAGAGGGCTTACGGAGCTGCAGGGTTCCATGGAACACACTTTAAGAATAGCTGCTCTAATTGTGATTTGAAATAAGCAAAGGTTTTACCTGTTCTTATCATAGCGTATGTTGTCATAGCTCAATACAAGAAATGTTTTTATAAATAACTGCAAATCCAACTGCAACCATTGATTATGCAGCTCATTAATATTTGGGCAGCTTTCAAAATAGATGTATTCTAGCCCTTAAAGTTTTTCAATACTTTCTAAACTTTCCTCAACATTAAACAAACGGTAGTACTGTATATTATTAACCTCATGCTCTTTGCTTGTCAGGTATACTTTGTTGAATGCTTTGAATATTTTAAGCACAGAACTGAATAAATTAAAATTATTGAATATTTTGCTCTAAATAGCTCCAGTAATAGGTTTTTATTTGAGGTTCTGATAATAGTTCTATTGTCATTGATATCTTGCACTGACACCCAATACCATTATTGACTTTTAAAAACACATTTAAGGACAAATATAATGTAGAATATAGAAAAACTATTATCTCACTTATACCTACCACATCTCACTTTGCTTCAGTTTATGTGAGGTTTCTGTAGCCCCCATACCTAAAGCAGACTTCCTCTTACATTCAAATTATCTTACTGGTGGTGAAAACCGTATCAAAATCTGCTGAATGGTTTAGGAGTTAGCGGATATCGTCCCTTTACTTTCTCAACCTCGTATCTGATTGAATAGGAAAGTAGTCTTTATTCTTTAGGAAACATGTGTGCTTTTCCTATCTAATTATTCAATCACTTATGAGATTGAGAAAGTAAAGCGACGATATACAGATGGACAGACTATAAATACTAGGTAAGAAATACCCTTCAAAGTTTTTCTCATCAAAGATACACTTTCTTTGTTTTTTTTTTAATATGAGTTTGAGCCATTATAACAAAAGACGTGCTCTTTTTTTTCATGTTCTTAAACATATAATCAAACCAGTAGGTAACTAGCATTTTTTTTTTAAATTCTCTACTGAAGTTTGAGCGTTTAGTCACTTTTCAGTACTTTGGAGGAAAATTTCTCCAAACAGGTTGAGATTGGGCAGCTAAAAAAAAATACGTGTCATTTAGTTTAGGCTACTCTCTAACATATATCAAAATAAAGCAAATCGGAGCCGGACACTTGGGTACCTTTCCTTGTAAGTAAAAGGCTGCACAAAATTTAAATTGATGCACATTAATTTCAGTAAAAATCCCAACGAACAACCACCGTGCGGACCGGTACGAGTTGGGCGCGGAGACGCGACCCTCCCAAGTTGGCTCCCCAGCGTGGGTGCGGGCGCTGGCGGCGCGCCCGCTGCGGCCCGCGCAGCCCGCACTTCATCGCATGCGCCCGCAGCAATTCACCGAGGAGTTTGTCAGAGACAATGGTCAGTTTTTTGTGAACCCTATTTCCTTATGGCACTTGTCAAAACCACTGACGATGAACGAGAAGCGAGTAGAGCCAGCGATCAACCATTAATTATTAAATTAATATATATGTCTCGTTTATTGAAATGGGTGAAATATATTTTGTTGGAGAGAGTTCTCGCCGGTAGTGTAAACAGCCATTGATCAACTATTAATATTTGTGTCTCTTTTATTGACACAGGATCTGTATCTTTTATTCGTTTCTTGATCGAGAAAATAGTCTATAGCTTATCGCTTCCTCGTCGGCGGTGGGACAAGTGCCTATAGCCTCCTGAATCCCCAGGTTTATGCTACAGGACATAATGTCAGATATAAAAGGCACCCTATTTCATTAATTCAACAAGCTCGCAACTACAACGATACTAAAAAAGGTATTGGGTCTAACGAGGATAGACAGTGCGTCTTCATACAAAGGTATATCGCGCGGCTTGCATGTGTGCGAGCCTCGACCGTACGCGCCGCGAGCCACGACAAGCAAAGTCAACAAGTCACGCCAAGTCGGTTTAGTCGGGGCCGCGCCGTCGCCGCGTTTCGTTGCGTGCGTATTAAGTATCGAAGCACCTGAGCGGCAATTGGTATCAGAAACTCCTAAAGGGCTGAAGACGAACTACTTTTCTGTTTATACTATGTTTCAATGTAATGCCCTTGAGCTTGAGCTCTTGATTTATTTAATATTTTGGTAAATAATAATATTGATCAACTTGAATATTAACAATTCGGTCTGATTGGATTTTGTCGTTTTGTTGACAGGTTTCAACCGGCCTATAATTTTCCACACATCAGAGGGACTAGAGATGGAGACTCCGAACCCAGCTACGTTCACAGTCAGATCCGTACTAAGATACTGTGGTGCACAGTTAGAGGTAAATACTTCTATAGTAAACTTCTTTTCTAGGAATGCATATCAAGAGGGTTTCAACAGAACCTTACACTAAGCTCTGTCTAACTGTACTTTGTCATTTTAAGTTTGTACGAGGGCTGTTCCGAAAATTTCTAGTTACTCAAAAAAACGAAGAGATATCTTTATTATTTATTTACAGTTTTTCGAAGTATTTGCCTGCAGCTTCGATGCATTTTTGCATTCTTCGAAACCAACTTTCGAAACAAGAAAAAAATTGATCTTGCGGAAGGTCGAAAAATACACGATTAAATTCATTGACTGCGTCATTGGAGTCGTTAAAAGTTCGTCCTCGCAAGGTTTTTTTTATTGTGGGAAACAGGAAAAAGTCGCACGGAGCTAGATCTGGGCTATATGGTGGGTGAGGCAATAGTTGTACACCGGAAGTGGCCAAAAATTCGAGGGTCCGGGCAGCAGTGTGAGCTGGGGCGTTATCCTGGTGAAAAAGAATGCCGCGGGTACCGCTCTTCGGACGATCCTCGCCGAGCTGTTCGAAGGCTTGAGGTAAGCACACTTCGGTATACCATTGACTAGTGACAGTTCTTCGGTCTTCTAGAGGAATAACTGCCACAGGACCACTACGTCGAAAAAACACGGCGATCATTTTTTTGTTGACCGTTCTTCCTCGAACAACTTTCGTAGGCAAGCCATCTTCCTCGAACACCCATTGCGTCGATTGTTGCTTGGTAAGTGGGTCGTAGCTATATATCCACGATTCATCACTTGTCAGGATGCTCGACACCTGTTGTGATTTGCCGTAGTCAAATTTTTCGAGCATATATTTGCACCAATCTACCCGCCGAGCTTTTTGGTCTTCAGTGAGCAAATGCGGTATCCATCGTAAACAAACTTTCCGTACTTTTAGGTGATCGTTCAAAATATTTGAAACTGCTTGTGATCCAATCTTCAGTTCATCCTGTATCTCCCTATGTGTAATATTTCGGTTTTCTTTAATAAGCCACTCCACTTTGATGACATTCTCGTGAGTCACTGCAGTCGGCGGCCTCCCCGGTCTAGCTTCATCTTTGACTGACTCCCTGCCTCGTTTAAACTCGCGGAACCAAAAGGAAATGGTGGCTAATGAAGGAACAGATTCCCCAAAAGCTGTGTTTAAGTTTTCGTGTGACTCCTTAAACGTTAAACCTCGTTTGTAGTCGTAATAAATCATCACACGAAATTCCTCTTTTGTAACGTTCATGTTGAAATCGAAACAATGTATGACACATGTTTTTAAAAACATTTTTTTATTGTCTTTGAAAAATATTTTTAATTATTTTCGGCCAGGGTTTTGAAGGCAATAAAAAAAGGTTTTAATCGGTAGTATAAAAAGTATAGTTTTGTTAATAGGTTCGGGCCAGCTAGAAACTTTCAGAACGGCCCTCGTACAAAGTTGTGTCACTTTCACTTTTGTATCATCATCATGATATAAATATTTAAAAGATAAGATCCCCCGATATAATGGCGACTACTTTTAATGCTTATATCTCTTGAATATTTTATTTAAAAAAAACACAAATACACGATCACACACATTAAACTTAAAATCAACCCCTTTTTTTTAAGGGGTAGTTAAAACCCTTATCTAACTCGAACTCTAGACAAACCATGCTGTGAAACGTGTCACAGGCCTGTGCTACTTTTGTAACTGTAATAGGATAGTCACATAAAGTTTGTACGGAGTTTGTGTCACTTTGATTTTTGTATTATTAATTAGAACCACTACTAAATACCTCGACAGAATGGCATTTTTTGTACCATTTTAGTACTGGCTGTATTTTGAGAATAGCTACTTTTTGGGCGTCAAACTCTAATGTATCTCATTATTCTATAGGTGGAAGTGATAGATGTCCGACGGCAAACCACGCTGCGCATGCCGCTGAGTGACTTTGTGGAGTACTTCGAGACCCCCCCGGACCTTAGGGGGGAGAGGGTGCTCAACGTTCTCAGCCTGGAGTTCAGTGATACTAAGTAAGAAATAAAGATTACCATAACCATTCCACCTCAGTCCTCAAGGATGGCAACGCATGAAACATCAACTTTTTTCCACATTATTATCATTGCACCGACGGTGCAACAACAGTCAATGAACTCAATCATTATGCTAATATGGATATGCCCCGGGATTCCAGGATTCGAGTTGTAGAAGGAAGTCAGTGTTTCTGATTTTAGTCCAGTTAGAGTAAGCCGCAGCGTAAAAGATTATCATTCAATCAGAAAAGGATGACATTAACTGATTATGTAAATAATACTATGTGACGGTTCTTTCGCGCCAGTTTCAACAATGCGTTTGGTCATAAATAGATACAATACAAAGTTCGAAAGTGACCGTGACCTCCCTGGCAAGCCACGTAGTCGGTGAAGGGTTTATAGCCCTTAAAATGATACAATTTATGCGTATATTATACATTTAAACGTCTATTTATAAATATATACCAATCAATAGAATTTTTTTTCGAACATGATCGCAGGAATAAAATCATGTCCATATTAAGATTTCTACTTGGAATCCCGCGATGTTGCGTCTGTGCCGATCTTCTGATTCTTATGGAGTTTCTGGGTATTCTGCGTATTGGATCTATCGTAATTTAATTAGGTGTTTGATTCAGCCATTGAATAATCATAACGATTAAATTGATTGGTCTTCATGGTCACGGCATTTCTGATCGAGAAGGGATTTTTCTAATATTGCTATACATTAATAATTTATATGTTTGGAAGTAATATATACAACAAAAATGTCTAAGGAAAAAATATACCCCTACAGTCTTTTCGCAATGCTGTACATTGCAAAATTTCAAATGTCATTGAGACGTTTTTGATGCAGGCAACGTCAATAAACCTCATACTTTGCTTATTTTCACTACTTTCGTACTTTTCATTTATGTTTTAAGTTCAAACAGGTCATGTGTTATTGTGTTAACAAAACGTCCGATTATAATATAGAGTAAACTGGTAACTGTGTTTTCTTTTTACTTTTTTGAACTGGGACAATAGAGGGAACTCCGAAAACATGAGATACAGGGAAGCTGCCTTAGGAACAATTACTATTTTTTATGTGAAAACAATTTTATTATATATATATATATATATATATGGCCAAATTATTGAATTTTACAAAAAACTTATAATTGACCAAAAAATTAAATAAAAAATAATATATATATATATATATATATATATATATATATATATATATATATATATATAAATAAATATATATATAAAAAATAATAATATTTTATTATTATTTTTTATTTAATTTTTTGGTCAATTATAAGTTTTTTGTAAAATTCAATAATTTGGCCAAAAATATTTTTATGCACATCGACTCAGTGAGGATCATTTCATTGAGTGAAAAGAAAAAATCGAGACAGCGGAAATTGATCAAATTCACAAAAATATTTTTTGATACATTTCAAAATTGATTATTTTTTCGTGTAAATAGACTTTTTCATGTAAAGATCATTTCATAGCGAGGTAGCAGAAACTGGTCAAGTTTATTAAAACGATTTTTTGTGCCATAAACTCATAACTGTACGTAGTAAACATAGGTAATTTATTTATAATATTGTAATTGCATTTATACTTGTATATTTATCGCAAATAAAATGAATGTATATTTCAATCTGATTAAAAACATTAACATTTATTTTCTAAAAACCACCTATTAAATCAAATCAAATCAAATCAAAAATCATTTATTGCCACATTACATATAAACACATTACAGTTTTAGAAATTCACAAAATATACTAAATTACGACATACAGTCATTTCACATCCACCCATCTCACAATTATACAATCCAAGCATTAAAAATAAAAACAACACAAAAACAAAACAATAAAAACAAGACAGAGACAGAACATTCAGGTGGCAAAAGACTCAGGCTCAGCCTGTGCCACGATTTATAAAAACCGCGGCGCTGATTTTCAGCCTGCACCTTGGCTCACTGCGCAAATACATTATAAGGGTAAAAGTGGTAGGGCTCGTAAGGTACAATTAATCATTACAATCGTTACAATACAAGTCGTTATAAATAGTTATAGATTGGTAACGACTGTGTGAATGAAGCATACAAAACAATAAGTACAATAAGTATTACAATAAGTATAAAAATGATTTCAGCAAAATTTACCAATTTCGTTGTCCCGAATTTTTCTTTTCACTTAATGAATTGATCCTCATGAAACTTAGTCGATCTGCAAAAAAAACAATGTTGGTCCAATTATTGAATTTTACGAAAAACTTATAATTGACCAAAAAATTGAATATGGCCAGAATTGTTTTTTCCCGAAAAAATAGTAATAATTCGTAAGACAGCTTTCCTGTATCTGATATGGTTTCTGGTTTCCCTATATTGTCCAAAGTCAAAAAAGTTAAAAAAAACCAGTTACCAGTTATTTTATATTTATATTATAATCGGACGTTTTGTTAACACAAGACATGACCTGGATGGACCTGTTTGGATTTAAAACATTAATGAAAAGTACGAAAGTAGTGAAATAAGCAAATACAATTATTTAATATTTACATACAACTGAGGCGATCGGTATATAAACTTTTTTAGGCCAATTTTATTAAATTTTACGAACACTTGCCCAAAAAAACGGAATATGTCAAAATTTTTATCACAAAAAACACCTAAAAGTTTCTACTGTGTCGGATTTCCCCGTATTATCCTGTTAAAAACTCATTAGATCTTTTGAGCTCTTCGATTGTGTTGCTGCTGACTGTACATGCCTTATCGCGATAAGATAAGATTGAACTTAAATAAAAAGGAATACAGTTGATATTCAATTGTTTCATTTTGTAAAGATTTCGAGATTACAAAGTTAGCCGCCTGATACAAGTCAACAAAAATGATAGGGAAGCAACCACGCCCGAGCCTTGACATTGGTGATTTCCCTAGCATGGCGGGGCTGGTGGAGCCGCCGGGGCTGGTGCGGCGGCTGGACTGGGCGGCGCGCGCGTGGCCGGCGGGCGGCGCGCCCCCGCGGCCCGCCGTGCAGAAGTACTGCCTCGTCTCCGCCGCCGGCTCCTACACCGACTTCCACGTCGACTTCGGGGGCACCACCGTCTGGTACCACGTCATGCACGGACGCAAGGTTGGTCTTACATAAACACGACGGTATTCGATTGTGACAGCTGGGAGCGCCTTGTTAGGTGAACGACATAGTATAAACACGGCGTCTGTCGGCCGTATTATAGTAGCCCTCAACCAAACTGACGACTGGAGCCATAAAACCCTTGAGCTCGCGTTATCAGTTTCCCATTGTCTTGCATTGTCCTTGTCATTGTCCCTTGTATTGCACCTCAACCGAGTTTTATGGCCCCGGTCGTCAGTTTGGTTGAGGGCTACTATAGGTCACCGCTTGCGGTGAACTCGGAGACATTGGGCGGATAGACTAGAGATAAGAAGAGGTTAAAGTTGTTACACATCAACAATTACCTTAAACGTTTGGAAAGATGTAATAGCAGTAATAGTTCTGTGGACATGAAAAAAACCTGAACCTGACCGAAACCTGACATCGAAGGTATCGAAATCATTTTATTAAATTTGACCGACTTCCGCTATTTGTTTTTTTTCTTTGCATACACTGAAATTATCTTTACGATAAACTGAGTACTATTGTAAAATTGGCCAATTTTATTCAATTTTACGGACTTTTGACCAAAAAATTGAATTTGCCAATATTGCCAAAAATACACATAATGGTTCCTAAGACAGTTTCCCTGTATACATATAGTTTCGGATTTCCCCATATCCTCTTAGTAAAAAAAAACACAATAAATATGAAAGTTGCACAAAAAAATTGACAATTTTATAAAATTTTACAAACCTTTGACCAAAAAATTGAATTTGCCAAAATTTCCAAAAATACACATAATGGTTCCTAACACAGTTTCCCTGTATACATATAGTTTCGGATTTCTCCATATATAGATATCATCCTAGTCAAAAAAACACACTGTAGATATCAAATTTATAAAACGTTAGGAAATTACAATTATGCTTACAGTTATGCTTTACAATGATACTTATGAGCATAAATAATATCGAAATCAATTTCTTACTTTCAAAATTCGAAACAATAATTTTATGGATGACAAAGGGAACCCGTGAACAACACAAGATTGGCCAACAATGATCATGTTATATGCCATTGGCCAACAGGTTGTAGAAAAGCAAAAATAACGTTGATAAACAAACTGAATAATTCACTCTTTGACAGTGACCAATGTAGAGGTTTATAGTGTTTGATTCCTCATAGAGTCAGATACTTGTATTGTTGTGATGTGGGGACCAGGGACAGGGACTAACTTATACCTACACTCCATTGTAGTAAATTGTATTTGTTTGGTTGTTATTCTGAATGTGTGTTTGTTTATTGACCCAAGTTTTTACCTATTTGGGGATAGAGTTTTTATGTTTTGTTTAATTTGTATTGCAGATATTCTACCTAATACCTCCAACGTCGACGAACCTAGCTCTCTATCAGCAGTGGAGTGCATCCAACAATCAGAACGAAAGATTCTTTGGTGATATGGTGAATATTTCTCTTCTTTATTAATTAGTTTCAAAAATGTTTTGAAGGCAATGTTGAAATAGATATAAGACGAGCGCGTAAGAGAGCGGCGACGTGACATTGAAGAGTCACGCGATCATCAAAAAATCATACCCAGCACTTAATTTAATTTAATTTCTTGATTTTAGAACATTTTAAATTTCACTGGTCGCTTTAGATGCATAGCATACATTTAGTTACTGACCACAAATTTCCACCCAGTAACTTACTAGTGACTGGGAGGTGGCCAGTTACTAAGTATTTATCCTATTCTTTATTCAAATAATAACCATGTTCGTTTTGTGATATTTAATAGTACATTGTGTATTTAAGGGCGGTAAAGACAGAATTACAAACGAGAGTCTCATATTTTTAACTTACGATTCTTACTAATAATTTTAGCCGCGTTGGCGATGTCCGGCGGAGTCGCATTATTCGTTTCTTCTGATGACGACATGTTTTTTGTTGATATATAAATTTTAATATGTACACAAAGACACCCTTTTAATTATTATTTTGGAATCACAATGTTTATAATCATACATACATACATACATAATCTCACGCCTTCATTCCCAGAGTGGGGTAGGCAGAGCTACAGAATTACAAACATCTCTAAAAACTTGTTGATAATTCTATAACCACAATTTGCACAATTAGGCTAAGATGTTTACCAGCGTATTAGTGACAGGTTGCAAACCCATCGCCTAACAGTACTACAAGCCTTTATTCCCTTAGTCGTCTCTTACGACATCCACGGGAAGACATGGAGTGGCACTATTCTAACTCGGCAACCACACGAGGCTGTTTATAATCAGTATATATAAATTAGCGGCAGACTACATCATTGTCTATGACTCACCACAGATAATGTCAAACGTGTTCAGGAGTCCGATTCTAGTGACAGTCGAGATCAATAGTTTATATGCGAGATTTTTAGAAATTTGTATGCAAGTAACATTTCATCTCGAATGAAACTTCATATCGAATGGCACAAGAATTGGGGTCCTGACGTATTATGATAGTTTGAGTCCACGTATAATATTAAAAAAAAACTATTACGCACGATAGGGCGTAATGGTAAAAAAAAGCCCCGCGGGTATTATTTAGGATTTACGGTCGATTTTTCTAGCATATTAGAACACTATTTACGAGCAAGTGTGATGAAAAAGCGTTTTCCAACGTACATATTATTAAACTCGACCATACCTAACTTACAATCCACTTCATATTTTAATGCAAGCCTAGAGCTTGGTTTCGGGCTTGGCCGATTTGTGTAACATTATCCCTTAATATTTGGGCTATTCCTATCTCTCCCTACCTTGCACACTTTTGATGTCTTTTTTTTATCAATCATTAGCATTAAAGTTGAGGGTCGTAACAAGTGAAAGTAACCCTGATATTTAGTGTTGATAAATACTCAAGTCCTTGGAGTCTCCAATTCTAAGACTCGACTTAGTTTTTCAGACTCTAGTCATTGAATCGAAGCTCGAGTTCTTTTAATCTTGGGAGGGACTTGAGTCTTTTGTAGTCTTCTATAGAGACTCAGTTTTCTACAGAGACTAGAATCGTCTGTAAAGATTCGAGTGTTTTGTTTTAAGATTTAGTTAGTTCCTACTTATTGTTTAAAATCATTTCATGTATTTATTTTTATTTTTATTTCAAACCTTTGAGGAACATGCATGACAGCGTGTCGATTTCATTAGGTATCGTATCTTTTATAGTTTTTTTTCATTTGTGCATCAAAAAGACTCGAGTCCTATAATGAAGACTTGAGTCCTTTCTAAAACTTGAGTTGTGATTTCAGGACTCGATAAGACTCGAAAAAGGACTCGACTCACGACTAAAAAGACTCGGAAGCCTTTTAAGCTCAGAGTTCCGTAAAAATGACTCGAGTTCTTGCAATGTAGACTTCAGAAACTCGAGTCGTTATCAACACTACTGATATTTATTTATTTATCAGGTGGAATGGTACGGCACGGCAGAACTGTGCGCGGGTCAGACGCTCTGCATCCCTTCTGGCTGGATCCACGCAGTGCTAACGCCTGTCGACACGCTGGTCTTCGGCGGGAATCTGTTGCACTCGTACAGCATAGAAATGCAATTGCAGTAAGTATTCTGCAACACATAACCTATAGGTGGGACCTTTTCGTTTCGTCACTCATGTAAACAAATCAATTTACCATTAATCCGTTATAACGTCCTTTTGAAGTTTGAGCATGGGCATATTATTTATTTATACACATAATTATTATCATCACGTTTATTTTGAGGTAGTATTCTCTTTCGATGAATACACAATGTGAGCTGACACATGGTTGTCATAATATTTTACTTTTCGAAATATTCTTGTCATACATACATTAAATCACGCCTGTTTCCCAGAGGGGTAGGCAGAGACCACTTCTTTCCACCTGCTACGATCCTGACAAATCTCTTTCGCTTCTTCCACATTCATACATCGAGTCATGCATGCTCGTCAAATCAATGCTGCTTTTAAATATTATTATACTATAGGATTGCGCCGAATGTTTAATCCCCAAATCGAATTCGATGTTACGGTAACCCTCTCCTGTTCCTTTCTTTACAGTATTACAGTTCGCTGACAGACAGACAAACAGAGGAGTTTAGTTTTGTCAGTAATAGAGTCCTGTTGGCACCCTTTAGGTACGGAACGTTAAAAACGCACAAACAGACTCGAGGCAACGCGTTACGAGTGTGCAGGTGTTAACTTTCTTAAAACGCATAGTAAATTGGAATCAACAGCTTCAATATTTCGCAGGATCTACGAGATCGAGCGGCGAGTGGAGACGCCTGTCATGCTGCGCTACCCCTTGTTTGAAGCCATGCACTGGTATGCGGGAGCGCATCTACTTACCATGCTGCGGAGGCATAACGAGGAGACTCAGGTATTACGCTTGTAGCTAACTACCCACTTCTACTCGCCTTTAACCACAACCACGTATCATCAGGGGTAAGTTTCTCGAAACTCACTAAACTAATTATATGTGGCATTATCTATGTAAAGGGACCTTATTGTCGATGGCGCTTACGCCGCACTGCGTCACGCGACGTTGTATTTATGTGGGAGCATCGTTAATAATGGCGGAAGTGCCATCAACAATAAGGTCCCTTTCATAGATAACGTCTCACATTAGTTCACTCAATACTCATTTCTACAAGTTTACTATTGAAGTAAGTTTACTATTGACACGGGCTACTTAATATATGTTTATTATATTATTTTTGAGTTTCGAGAAATGGGCCTCAGGTGGTCTGCGTGCTCGTTTGCTTTCTCTATGTAATGAAAAAAATCGGAATCGGAAGCCGCACTGGCATTGGCGCTTAGAAATCGCACCTTCAAAACAATAGTGACGTAATTCAGAAATTTTAAATTTCGAATTTGGTCTCTATGATAATAAATTTATGACTTGAAGTTTGAAAGCAGAAATTTTGAATTAGATCACTATTGTTCTGAAGGTGAGAAATGTCAAATACAAACAATGATTTATTTTGTTCAGTTATATATATTTATTTATTACGGACCTGTTTTGTCCCACTGCCTGGGAAAAGGCTAAGTTTTTCTTTGCTGAGAAGTCTGAGGTCTGTTAAAAAAAAGGAATCTAACTTATCCCGCCATCGCCGAGTTCTCTCTTTTTATAAATATTAGTACAGTACTGTGGTGGCTAGAGAAGCGGAAAGACCGTTATCAACAACTGTTTTGTTGTAAAATGTTAAATTAAACGCAGCTCGGGACTTAGCACACCAGGATGGCTCCAGCACCGGGATAATTCTGCACCTACTCCACAATTGCATGCCTCACAACACTTGTTCTTTGTTCAAACGTCGTCTAGCAACTTTTTGTATATATTTGTTGTTGGAACAGCCATATAGCCTATTTCACCACCCTGACAATGACAGGAATATATTTGCAACGAAAACCGAATCACCCGTCACGTATCATTATCGTATCATCACAGGATGGTAAAATTGATAGGTTTTACTAAGATAATTGTGAACTATTTCCACCCTTGTAATTAAATTCTCCAGGACGAAGACTTCACGCTGAGCGAGAGCTGCGCGACGAGTGCGCCGGCGCAGCTACCGCCGCTGCTGCTGCGAGGGATCAAGATCCTCGCCAACGCGCTCAAGGAGTGGCACGCGCTTAAGAGTGTAAGTTATACTAACACGCATAGCAACGTACAGAAGAATCACTCTCGATCAACACCGGTGTTTAGTTACGAAATGATCATGCTTCATGCCCATTCTCACTGACGTTATAACACGTGCTCTTTCGTGAACGCTATGGTTGTCAGTGTCTCATTCGCGTCAACCAATATCAAAGCAAAGCGAACGATCACAGCTGCACGCTACCTACAGGTCGATTCACAATTGATTGGCACCAGTTCCAGTTATGGTGCCAAACAAAATAGTGAGAAAGTAAAGATGCCGTCTTCTTGATTTAAGTGTCTTTCCGTATAAATGCTTCTTTTATACTCTGTCTCTCTTTGTCTACGATGATTTAATTTTGTTTTATCATTTCTCTCTCATCTCTAGTAGCTAGACTAAGTCATCTAGTCAGCATTATCGTGCTGTGAAACTCAGTAACAGCTTGTTCTTATTTCACTCACTCACACGCAGCCAGACTAATGGACCCACGTGATGTGCGCGTGCGGTGCGTAGCGTGCGCTGCAGTGGGGTGGTTTACGGCATAAAAATTACACACTTTGTTACAGACTGATACAGCGAAGCGCGACAACGTACCGAAGTGCCTTAACTCCGGTCAGTTGGTGCGAGAGCTTTGCAAAGAGCTCCGGACGCTCGAAAAGCGGTCCACCAGCGCTGCTAATAAAGACAAAGTAAGTTTCCATTCTCAAGAGTATAAACATCAAAGCATTACTTGCTTAGGCTAGGCTTGAATCGACGGCAACTTAACGAGCAAACGAATAAAAACTCACTTACGCTGTTATGATGTAATGCTGACTGTGCATCTTCGAGACACAACAGCGAGTGTGTATACATATAATGCTCTCGTCTTGACTCGCTCGCTCTCGTCTGGTCATTTCCCGGTCGCAGTCGGTTTTAGCACTGGCTTGACAGGTAAAAAAATACACATAGCTTAGTTTCCTTGTTTATTTGAAGGGTTATTATCATTTTAGCAGTCGTTCGTATGTAATAATCGCTGTTGCCCGCGACTCCGTCCGCATAGAAGTCGTAGATTCCCCGGGAACTGTCCAAATTTCTTGACTAAAAAATACCCTATGTTCTTCTCCAGGGTTCAATCTCATTATCAAATAACATTAAAATCGGTTCAGCTGTTTATCTATCAAAGCGTAAACAAACAAGAAAAGAGTAACTATTGCATTTATTATATTAGTATGGATGTGTGTATGTCTGTATAGAGGTTCCATCGTAGCGATCAACCCCCGAAACCGATATTGAAATGTGTCTTTAAAATCGCTACTGTTTTACAATTGTTACCAGCTATAATGTTATTTTTATGGTCACAATTTGTTTCCAGGATTTCAAGCTAAAAAATCACATATCACCAAACAAAGCTCAAGCCAAAAAGCAGCCTGCACCGAAGAAAAACCTCAAATTGACCTTACCACAGCCCATTATGCACATGGCTCAGCCCGAGGAGTATCTCGACGAGAAGATATACGCTGACAAGTTCTATATAGACAACAAGGAGGTTGTCTATGACAACAGATATGTGAATCAAGGTACGCTGGCTCCTATAGTACAGTCGAGTTACATAAATATGTGTACACTTTAGTACCTTGTCTCTCTAATCGCCTTGATAATTATAATGATACAACTGTTTTTCATAGACAACTGACATTTATTCATGGAGTACTTATTATGATGGGCGTTTTCACTAAAAAAGTGTACTTATTAGGGAATAAGGACTGAAATTAAAGAACTTTAACTTTCTCAGTTTTGTGACGAAAATTACCTATACATTGACGGCCGAAATGTATGGCTAATTTTCGTCACAAAACGGACAAAGTTAAAGTTCCTTAATTTCAGTCCTTAATTGGGTACATTTTAGTGAAAACGCCCTGATACCTTTTTAACATACCCCCTTATCAAAATAAAGTACATACTAATACTGAACAAAAACAATTACAATCCATTTTTGTACTGTCTAACCCCCATTATCTCAATAAATTTATAATGTTTAGATGGATTCAAACTCTTAGTTTACATCAGCTGCCATATCAGCTGTAGCCAAATATTGAATCTTAACAAAATTTATTTTAACAGCTGCTCTTACAAAATGATACTTTACATCTATAATTATGTTTAGTCCTTTTATTAAATAAACAATTCTCACTGGGCCCATAACTTATAATGATACAACCGTTTTTCATAGACAACTCACATTTATTCATAGAGTACTTATTATGATACCTTTTTAACAATAATTCATATTATGGCAGTTTAAAACATGACATTAAATAGACAAGGAACTAAAATGTACACATTTATGAACTCGACTGTACCAGGCAGATACGAAGTTAATCCTGACATATTACACAACCATGAAGTTTCTGGATATTGATAATGTTGACAGCAGTATAGAACTATACTAAACTTATTTTTTGCGTGTCAAGGAATAGTGATAACAGCATTGTCAAGACCCGACAGGTTGCTGTGAAAGGGCTCCTAAAGCTTCAAATTCAAAGCATCCATTCTCTTTCTCTCAATGTGATTTGGCAAGTTTCAAGAGGTCCTAATATCTCTGCTGCTCTTAAGATACCATAATTTTGCATTGTCATTGGGCATGTGTTCCAAATGTTAAGAGGGTAATTATGTCAGAGCTTCCTACCCTACTTACCTACCTGTACGCGTGTCTGCATTTTTCATATGCAGTGGGTTTGCCATCTGTCGATCGCACTATTCGATTTCTCTTACTATTTACCACAGGTGGAAGTAGAGACAAAAATAACTTGGTATGACAATTAATAGATTATTGGATTTTTAAACAAATAAGAGTGAGACAACAATGCCTTAGAATAAATAGAAAAGTATTTCGTCACCGGCCCTTTAGAGGTTTATGTTACCTATTGCCGTTCGGGTGCTAAGGTAGCGTCGATGCGCGTCGCTTGATACTTAATACCCACGTTACCAAACGTGGCGACGCGACCCCGACTCAACCGGCTCGGTCCGTCAACTTGAGTCTGCTTGTGGTGGCTCGCGGCGCGTACGGTCGGGGCACGCACACATGCAAGCCGCGCGATATACCGTAAAACGGGGTGAGTAGGGACACAACCGAAAATAAGTCATAACTTGTTACAAATAAGAACAAGTATTAAATGGACAATAACGTTAAGTCTATTGGAAATAATTTCAGTCTTATAATTAGTAACATATGCCTCATTTTAGGTTGTGTCCCTACTCACCCCGTTTTACGGTACCTCTGTTTGAAGACGAACTACTGTTTATACTATGACATTGCTTTAGATGTTTATTTTTATTTTTTTCAGGTGTGAAATACAACGGTATACCAGAAACGAAGTACATAGTGGACAGCAAGGAGGCGGTTCTGCCGGAAAAGTACACCTACCAGCATTACGAGGAACCGGCGCCGTTCGACAACGGGTACGAGCGGCCAGACAAGAAGCTGCTGAAGATGAAATACAAGTGAGAACAGTTACTAATGTTATACGTAATTTACTCGTCAAGGAATCTCGAGAAATAATCTCTCTTAGGGTGGTGTCCAATGTGCATAATATGATCAAAGAAATTGGATGACTTCATCAAATTTTCTAGAAACTCTTAAATTTGATGAAATGTTTCGAATGCAGATCAATTTTACTTACTTTTATGAAACGCTACAACTTAAAAACTAAACACTTTTTATATCAATTTTTTTGATGAAGTTGGTTGCTTAAATGGTTCCTAAAACATATATTTTTTTTGTTCAAAACTGGACACTTTTTTTTCTCCATAAATTTTCCTATGGGACCAATATCCACACAATTTTTAACTAAATATTTTTTTTCTCAAAAACTAGTCATAGGATTTATTTGCGCACCAAGTATTTTTCTATATTGACCAAGACACGTAACATGTATTTTTTTTTATCAAAATTCACCGAAATTCTTTTTTCCATACTTTCCGTGCGGTGTCCTTTGATTAAATATTGGATATAGAAATTGGACAAAGATATTAGACAGGTGGAATGCCTCCCTTAGAAATTAGAGTTTATTATACATTGATCTTGATTATACATTTTTATTTTACCAGCTAGTATTCTACATTTTAAAATGTATTGTAGCCCGTCTACCCCCGCGCGAGAGGAGCCGCCCCCCTACAGCCTGCCGGAGCACTCCATCCTCAAGTCGCACCTCGTGCGCGAGCGGCCCGTGCCCAAGGCCCACCACTGGACCATCTCCAAGAAGGACATCGGGGAGTACCACGAGCAGATCCTGTTCACCAACGACAACCTGCAGACCAGTATGCGGGTGGAGCAGGAGATCAACTATGGCCCTGGTCAGTTTTAAGTACATTATTCAAATGAAGTTATTTCGAATGTCTTAGATTCATATTTGTTAGTAACACGAATTCTGACTTTTTAAAACACACATTAAAAAAATATTTGTGGTAAGGGGCATGCAAACCGCAAGAACAGATCATGTAGGGACAGTCAAACCTATCAGGGATCATTGCGAGGATACTGTTGGAGCTGGCCCGCACTCTGCGCACCAGAGAAGTACGGTCGGCAAAGAAAGTGGTCTACAAGTTTTGAAAAAAAAAACGAGATCTAATTATCGATAAGGTGACACATGTCAATGTCATGTGTTGCGTAAAAACAGTCAACCCTTACCTCTGCGAACATTCCCGACGCACTACAGAAGCTAGGCATACCCAACAGCACCCTGAACGCATTATTGAATTGGACGCGAAGGGCGCTGTTACTTGTCTAGCGTCTCAGGTGAAATAAATAAACACTTTTACACGAACAGACTTTATATTTCGCAAGACACTATTACTACTCAAAACGTGCTCAAAAATTAGGCTAGTATTTGTGCGGTGTCGCACTCGAATGGTTTCGTTAGACTGGTTGAACTGACAGCGTGCATTGAGTTATAGCAAGCCACACAAATCTACCCTTAAAATAAAACTAACATTAAGATTACATATAAGTTATGAGCGCGTTGCTAACAGGCGCTGAATGCTTTTTTAGGTGTATTTTACCCAATGGCTGCAGTGCTCGTGTACAGAGACGTGCAGTACGCTATAAATAGGATGATCTTCACCAGTCCAGAGCAACGATTGGACCTGCGGAATTATGATATACTACATTCGTTTGTAATTAACTACCTGTAAATAAACCAAAACATGTGACTCTGTTAGGCGAATTTAAACTGTTCCGTCGAGCTGTGACGTATCAACGTTCTGCATCTAATGGCTAACTACTAAATAAATAAATAAATAAAATGGTCTCGCGTTGTTTCACCGATACAAATTTTATAGAACGTATCACTTCGCTATTTTTGCTGAACACGTGTCGATTTCAGGTTAACTTAAATATGATTCACATACGTTCGGTTAGATTAGACTTCACACCATCACTAGGTAACCTGAAATCAACTCGGGTTTAGCAAAAAATAACTTTGTATGAAACGAAAATCTGATTGAGTTGATTGTCTCTAAAATGTCTCTTGAAATCATTGAATAACGTAAAACTATATGAAAGTTATCACACAATCCAGGCATGTACTCGGCGGAGGACATCCAGCAAGACTACCAGTACTCGGAGGCGGCCAAGCCGGGCTCCTACCAGCCCGAGTACGGGTACCCGCCCGCCGCCGCGCCCTACGCCGCGCCGCTGCCCGACCAACAGGTACCATATTACAAACGTTTATTGATACACTAGCGGCCCACCCTCGCTTTCCTTCGGTACCGGAATGTAGTTTAAACTTTCCTCTTCAATCACTATTTATGTTAACCGCATTATAATCTGTTGCGTTGTTTAGGAGGAGTTAGCGGATATACAGACGGACCGACCGACAGACTCGGAAAACGACTTTGGTTTATAGTATGTAAAGATGCCCAAAAGTGACACCACACACGTCAAAAAATAAGTTACTTAGCATTAGCTAAGTAATGGAGCGATACTGATATTGATTTCTTGGAGAAAATGAATTTTAATATATTATTATCAACGTGAGAGATATTCTAAGTACAGGTTTGTATGGAACTTATAGCTTTGGCAAAAATATTTGAGAAACAGAAACAAATGAATATTGGATCATGTTGTCAATTTCATTCGGAATATCTCAGAATGAAATTGACAACATGATCGAATTTTCATTTAATAACTTTACTGTTGCTATGTTGTGATTGCCACATGAGAAAATTTATTAACTATCAAAAACAAATTCCATCTTAGTCTAACGTGACCATTATACGTCAAAATCAAATTACGCACAGTGAAATTTCCTTTTGTTTTCTTCTTCAATGAATCTTATATGTTATTCAGCAGGCGGCGAGTTACACCACGATGCCGGTGGCGGACCTAAACGGCTATGCGCACACGCAACTACCTTCATACGACGCCGCCATTGCGCAGCAGTACCCCGCTACTAACTACGTAAGTTACTTATGTTTTTTTTGTTACCAAGCTTAGATACGAGTACGTAGTCGTTTGTATACTTGCTTTAGCAGATGATGTTTGTAAGTCAGAACAGAAATTGAACGTGTAAATGCGATTCCGTGAAGTCACGAAACGGGCCATAAGTTCGCATTTAAACGCATAGACACTTAGTTATATATAGTTATATAGTTAACATTTATTGAATTTAAAGGTGTTCTCGTCCACTCTACATGCCAAGACGATGTTAGTGTGATGTATAATTTAATTAATTATCCACCAAATAATAAGAAACTTATTACATTACGGAACGCGATACCTCTTTTATATCTTGGCATGTCCTTTTCATGCTACAGACTTTAAAACCCGTATCTTAGTACCTAATCACCTATCAAAGATTTTATACTGTTCTTTAGGTTATAGAAGAAGCGGCGCCAGCGCCGGCGGCACTGCCGGTGCGTCGGTCCGAGCGGCCGGTGCGTCGGCGAGTGTCGCACACCTACGACTACGAGGATGGAGACCTGTACATCGACGACACGCCGGCGCCGCGCCGCAGGAAGCACCGGCCGAAGCCCTACCAACAGGGTGAGTGCTCGCGCACCCGCATTGCGGGGCAAAGATGTCAATCTAGACTCTTGTGCGTTTGCATTATGAGATTTAAACTAAGAGCATGGAGACTTGTAGATAGACGACTCGCCATGCCGTGTTAGGAAGCATCGGCTTAAGCTCCTACCAACAGGGTGCGTAGTCGCGCACCCCCAATGCACGCATTGCAAATTGCATAGATAATATTGATGAGGGATGCATTTTTTTTTAATTTGAGAGATAATCTTCTTTTCTTGATGACTTGATTCCAAAATTATCCCGGCTTTAATGCCGATAGCGAACAGTAAACATTTAATGCTGAAGCATGTTTGAACACGTTCAAAGTACTAATCAGTGTTTATTCCCTAGCGGCGAACAACGGAGCGTACCGCGCGCCGGCGCCGCGGCCGCCGCCCGCCAACGGCATCGAGTCGCTCATCCAGGCCTCCGTGCTGGCCGAGGGCGACGCCTCCACGCCCGTCGAGGACGCCACGTCAGTACTACCCATAGCAAGCGCCCCGGGCGCATTCAATTTTGTATGAAGTTGTTCGTGACGAAACATAGCGAGCGTCCGATCCGCCGCCGCGAAAGGAGCGCTTGCCTGCGTGCGGACGCCGCGCGCTCCTTTTGCCCCCGAGGCGCTCAAGAGCGAGTTTGTACAGGGTGCTTGCGTGCCCGCGTACGTGCGGGAGCGTGTGTCAGACATATTTAAAAGTCGTGAAAATCGGATTTGATTTAGGGGGTGAGAAACGTTAGCCCGGAGCTAAATTAGTATGGACAGTGAACCAACGATTAAATCGCGTATACTCGAAAATCTAATTTAAGACCAAAATCCTAACCTCAACGGGCGCACATTCGCTGTGGTTACTGCATTTTGGTTTAAGTATAGGTATTTTTATCAATAAAACTTACCCTAATATTACTATTTACACGAGTTCGATAATGTTAAAATAACGAAATAATCAAGATGGGAACTGTCAGATTTTGGTCTTTAATTAGATTTTCGAGTATACGCGATTTAAGCGTTGGTTCACTTCCCTCGTAAGAGTTCTCGGCTCTGAAAGTAGGGGTTGCCATTAGGTATATCGGGGTTTTTATCTATTTACGGCCGAACCCTATATTCAAACCGCGGATAGATAAGGCTTACTTTGGGTTAAAGTTTGACCATTTGCCCATACAAAATGTGTCAAATATTAATCCGAAGTAAGCTATCTGTCCGCGTTTTGAATATAGGGTTCGGCCATGAATAGTGTAGTTTTATAGTAAATATGTGCTAGTATTCTAGATTTATTATTGTTGTTGGTTGTTCCTGGCAGCGAGGACGCCGCCGTGGAGGGCATGCTCAGCATCAGCTCGCGCTACACGCCGCAGCGCCCCTTCGGGCTGCCCGACACGGCCGTCGCGGCCGCGCCCAGCAGCGACAGGTCGGTACACGATGCGTTATCGTGGACATTCACGTACTTAGGGCTATTTTGCAGTAAAGTTAGTAATGTCCAGCCAAGATTTTTTATTCGTTAACCCCATAAGAATGTTGAGCAACGAGGCCCATAATTTCAGTATAAAACTTTAAACTAACACCTAGGTGACAGAACATCGTGTCATGGTCGCTGATGGTATATCTTGGGGCTGGGACAAGACCATACTACGATAAATGTAGCCTGTAAGGTATTTGTGAATAGGACCCTCGTCTAAAATAAAGATATTCTATTCTATAATAGAGTCATAATTTAGACTCAATAATGCAGAATTGTAATGACACTTCATTACAGTTTCATTACCTTGCAGCTTTGCAAGATCTGAATTAAATATATCATCAAGATCGATTCGAGATATGGGAATCTCTCTATTAAATAGAGAGATACACATCGTCGTCGGTCGAATTTTTCAAATTAACATACGTTATTTTTGTAACGATTAAATAAAAGGGGCTCGAAATTATTATTTATTATCCGAGGAGGCTTGACGCAAAAAAAGGTTGGGAAACCTCTGCCGACAGTCTGTGCAGTGTGTGTATTTTTGTAGTGCAGGGTGGTGTAGGTGTCTATAGCAGTTATGAAGCAATCAGTCTCCAGTGATATTTATTAACAATGTTGTCGCTAGCGTGAGTCCATCAGCGCGCGGCAACAAGCGCGCGCGCAAGCCGGCGCCGCGCGTGGAGGAGGAGCCCCCCGAAGAGGAGGAGGACGTCATCAAGGAGGTGCACCGGGACGAGGAGTATGGTGAGTGCCTGCTGGCTGCTGTAGGGGTAGCCACAGCTTAACCTTTGGAGTATCTTGGGAAATTTTAATTGGAGCATTAGAGTTCGTAAAGCCGACCATACAACGCATTTTGTCATTGGAATATGAATCTATTGTGAAGGAAATAAAGTATTTTTTTTTAATTTGATCATTAGTCATAGTTACAAAAGAAATTCTACTTTACTTCCTTTGAACTATTTTTAGTACAGTTGAGCTCATAAATATGTGTACACTTTAGTACCTTGTCTATTTAATGTCATGTTTAAACCGCCATATATGAATTGTCACAACGATTAAAGTGACAAGGTTACTAAAGTGTATACATATTTATCAACTCGACTGCACAAAGGACCTCAGGAGGACACATACATTTACTCAAGCCTTCATTCCCAGAGTGGGGTAGGCAGAGCTACAGAATTACCAACAACTCTAAAAACTTGTTGGTAACTGTAACGACATTTTGCACAATTAGGCTAAATGTTTACGGCTCGAAGGACCAAAACATATTTTAATCATATTTTAGACATAAATAAAATGTCAACATAATAAGCGAAACATTAAAACCAATTGGTACGCGACCTTCGAGTGCTGACAGCAGTGTTGCCACTTGCATAAATTTATGCACGAATCTGACAATAATATTATTAAAACGTAAAAAAAATGTCAGGTAAGCTATAAAACGATATATCAATGTAAGTGTTTGTTCGTCAGTATATCCATCCCTGGAGATGAGCTCGGACGAGGACGAGGACTGGACGGCGTCACGGCGTCGACGCAACTCGCGCAACAGGGTCGATTCTAGGTCTAAGGGGGACAAGTGAGTACCTACTGTTGTTTGTACGACTAATTATATTATTTATGTGATTTGGTAAGATATTTTTATTAAGGTTCATTTTTAATATAGCTTCTTTGTAGAAAATACTTTTTGGATTTGCAACTCATCTACGACGCATTCAATTTGAAAAAAGTATTATTACCGAAAGAGCTTTTATTTGAAATGAACCTTCAGGTTTAAATAATAAAGTCGTTATTCCAATTAGCTTTTGTCCTATGCCATCATTTTAAACTGAGGATTTTGTGGTTAAGTGTATAGTATAAAATAATGGTTTTGTTCGAAATTATTTCGAGGATATCGCGCCACTTCAAGAAACTTCACTTATTTATGCAGAGACGAGTCGTGGTCGCCGCGCGCACGGCTGGGCCGGCTGGTGCCGCGGCTGCGCGGGCCGGCGCGCGCGGGCGTGCGGCGCGAGTGCGTGCGGGCCGCGCTGCACGCCGCCGCGCACCACCCGCACGCGCTGCACAACCCGCACGCGCACCCTGCGCACCACTCGCACGCCGCGCGCAAGGACCAGGTGCGTCATCTATGATACATCTGACTGATGTATCAACGCACAGCTCAAACTGTTGGACCTAGATATATCTTATACAGTGTAGAGATCCACCGAGGAAGGATTTTTAAAATTCCACCCCTAAGGGGGTAAAATGGGAGGGTAAAGTTTGTATAAAAATTTTCCCGTTACTGGACTTAGAAGTATGAAAATAGGTATATAAGTTCTCAATTACAATTAAAAATGATCTGTGTAGGTGAAATGGACAAAATGACTCCATAAAAGGGTAAAATGGGGGGGTAGAGTTTGTATGGAAACTACAGAACCGATTTAAAAAATTATTTTACCATTAGAATTGACAACAATTCATATCTGCTAAAGTAGTCAAATAAAATACCGTTTGTAGACTACACTGCTGATTAGAGTAAAAATATTTTTTTATGCAGTAGTTTTTTTTATATTTAGGAAAAACAGTAAAAAAGTTGGATTGTGAATGTTAGGAATACACTTATATATAATGCCCTTAGTCCATTTATTACCATAGGAATTGAAAAAAATATACAACTGGCATGTCCATTTTTCATCTGTCTGACAGATTACTTGATTCTAACGACAAGCTTTCGATTCTCGTAATACTATTGTTTTGATATACGCTATTTAAAATTAAAGTAACTAACGGATTTGTAAAAGCGGATAGCCGCAATGTGCCCAAAGTCGACGAATTCATGTTGTTACAGTTGTTATGGTTGACAAGTGACATGACATGACAGTCAGTTCTGTTTCTGTTGAAAGTTACTTTTTTTATTTTATATCATGCTAAGATCACGACATCAGTATTCCTAACTTTGTATATACGGTCTTTTTAATGACTATTTCTTAAATAAATTATTGACGACGAATTTAAGTTAAATAAAGAAAAACCGAGAAATACGGGTAGTCTAATTTTTAAACGCGAAAAAACAAAAATGCTTTATTTTTTGAAATGTTGTCAATTATACATTATCCCTGAGTAACATAGACTACTTTTTATCCTGGAAAATTTAAAAGTTCCCCAGGGAATAACGATAATCGAAATCTACGCGGTCGAAGTCGTAGGCAGAAGCTATGAAATTTTATGTGTATATTTCAATGGGTTCCTGGATTGTTTGAAAACATAATTGGACCCGGTAGATGGCGCTGCTGTCGGTATGTCATCAACTTCTCCTAAGCGGCTGGACCAATTTGGATGGAATTTTGTGTGTATATTTCATTGGGTTCCTGGATAGTTTGAAAACCTAACTAGCCCAGGTAGGTGGCGCTGCTGTCGGTATGTCACCAATCACCTAACTTCTCCTAAACGGCTGGACCGATTTGGATCAACTGAAACGATTCGGATTCAAGATGGCGGTCAATATGTTTTTCGAAAAGTCGTCATGTGTATCGCGAAAATGATATCAAATTTGGCATCTAACATGGCGGGTATCGTGTTTCGTGTTTTCGGGGATGGCTATTTCGAAAATGATATCAGATTCGGAATTCAAGATGGCGGCCATGATGTTTTTCGTACGTTTTCGGGGATGGCAATTTTGAAAATGATAACAAATTTGGAATTCAAGATGGCGGCCATAAAGGTTTTCGAGAAATTGGTCATCGGTATCTTGTTTCATGTTTTCGGGGATGGTAATTTCGAAAATGATGTCAGATTTGGAATTCAAGATGGCGGCCATGATGGTTTTCTTGAAAGTCGGCATTGGGTATCATCGTGTTTCATGTTTTCGGGGATGGTCATTTCGAAAATGATGTCAGTTTTGGAATTCAAGATGGCGGCCATTATGGTTTTCGAGAAAGTCGTCATGGGTATCGTGTTTCATGTTTTCGGGAATGGAAATTCCAAAAATGATAACAAATTTGGAATTCAAGATGGCGGCCATGATGGTTTTCGAGAAAGTTGTCATGGGTATCGTGTTTCATGTTTTTGGCAATTTCGAAAATGATGTGAGATTCGGAATTCAAGATGACGGCCATGATGTTTTTCGAAAAAGTCGTCATGTATGTCGTGTCTCATGTTTTCGTGGATGGCGTATTCGAAAATGATGTCAGATTCGGAATTCAAGATGGCGACCATGATGTTTTTCTTGAAAGTCGGCATTGGGTATCATCGTGTTTCATGTTTTCGGGGATGGCAATTTCGAAAATAATAACAAATTTGAAATTCAAGATGGCGGCCATGATGATTTTCGAAAAAGTCGTCATGGGTATTGTGTTTTATGCTTTCGGGGATTTCAATTTCGAAAATGATGTCAGATTCGGAATTCAAGATTGCAATATAGCTTAGGTTCTGGAATAGGACAGGATGGTTTTTTAGCTTTATAAAACAGGCTCCAGCGGTGATAATTTATTTATTTATTTGGCTCTCAAAACAAGTAACAGTCGAAATTGGTACAGAGTATTGATACTGAGTCTCTATTGCCTAATGCACTCGCAATCGCAATCGGCTTCGAAGTGGAACAATTGTTTACATTTTGTATGAAGACTCGCATTTGGACTGTCAAAATGAAAACGATTGCGATTGCGAGTACGTTAGGCAATAAGCCCTCAGGTAAAGTTTAGATCTAGATTGTCACTCCTCACTATGTGTGCCCATAATGGCTAATATGTAATGAAATAACAAAATTGAGGGTTAGCTGTGTTAGTAAAGCGTGAGAAATTATTTAATTGAGTTTGTAATATAATTGTGTAAGATTGTGACTAAATGAATAGGGCCTTAATATATTTAATTTACTAAGTGAATGTAGTTAGTAGTTTATTTATACATAATTGCATGAATTTCTTAAATTTAGGCAACTTACCACTAAAAATATCCAAAGATGAATGGAGCGCAACAGTGTCATTGTATAAGCGGCACATTCTAGTAATCGGGTTATAGCAGGAAGTGTTGTTAATGTCCGTGTGTAGTACAAATATTTTGGGCGAGGGATTGCGAGGATTATATCTAGTGCGGAAGTTGAGAAGGGATAGAAGGGTGGGGCTATCAATATATGGGTGCAGAATTTTATAAAGATTCAATAATTCGATGTACTTTCGGCGCGAAACTAAGGATGAGAAACCAAACTTTCTGAGTCTACTTTCAGTTGACTTAAACTTTCAACCGAGATGAAGTCTATGACAAAGAATGCTGAGGAATCTTTTCTGGACCTTTTCAATTCTATTGCTATGCGCTTCATAGTACGGATACCATATAACTGACCCATACTCAAGAATGCTTCTAATGAGCAGTAAAGATGGATATACGTTAGTTGATTTTTGAAGCCCCTTGTGGATCGAGTAATAAAACCAAGTAACTCGTGGCATTGAGATATGATATGATCATAATGGTAGTGAAAAGTTAATTTTTCGTCAAAATATACACCCAGATCTTTGACTACTGAATTACGTTGCAGTTTACTACCGAGAGAATAACTGAAGCTTTCTGCTTAATAGACCCAACAGATATAACAAAACATTTATCAATATTTAAAAAAAATCTGTTGGATAATAGCAATTACTCGTCCCACAACGGCCTACGAAAACAGAGCGGCCCTTCTTGATTTTGTGTTGCATACCAGATCTTATAGTACCTCGAGTATTTGTATTGAAACGAAATAAACCTTATGTTACGACTGTTATGAGAAGATGAAATATATTAGGGAGCAAGAAGGTCGATCTGGCAATTATTTTAAAAGGATGAAATGATTTGAATGAGTTTTTATCTAAGTTTCATGGGAATCAGTTTAGCCAATCAAGAGTTAACAGCTCTAAAATGAACTTATAAATATTCTTTGTTTCAGAATGCAAAAAGAGCCGTGCTCGCGACAAAGAGCAGGCGGCCGCCGCCGCCCGTTCACAACACGCCAAATAACAAGAGTAAGTATTTATTTTATTTATTTATGATTTACTGGAGATCGAACAGCTTATAAAACAAGATAGAAATTAAACTATATGTCAAAAAGCCAATAAAGGTTCTCGCCGATAGAGATATAACATATCGCACCTTCAGAACAATAGGGACCTAATTTAAAATTTGAGCTTTCAAACCTCAAGTCATAAATTTATTATTATAGAGACCTAACTCGAAATTTAACATTTCCGAATTAGGTCACTATTGTTCTGAGGGTGTGATATATTCTTCATTTTATTACATATTCCAACAGACTATTTTCGTCATGAATCGGATCATGAGCCGTCTCCATATCATAAGTAGGTCATAACTAGGATTATGGTTTTAATGTGAAATTGTCTTACTCGTAGCGTTGCGTTTTTGTCATGACTTGAACAAACCCAAAATTTGATAAATAGCAACAATCAACAATAGAGCTTAGTTTGGGATTAGGTCAATTGGTGTGTCATTGTTTTTCCCCTGATCTCGAGTATTTTTAAAGGCTGGTAACTGGATTGACTGTATCTGGTTTTTTGTATTACTGTTGTCGGCAGACCTTTAATAACCGTTATTTTCGTGTAACGTTATCATTCATAAAGTTAACTTGACCGAATAACGTTATAATATAACGTTATTTGACGCCTTGTCTCTAGCGGTATCCATTATACATGGGAGCGCCAAAGTTCAACTAAAATTGCAACTCCTATTATCGGAACTCCGAAAATGAATTTTTTATACCGCTGGAACCGTAAACTTTTCAGAAGTTCTGAAATATTCAATGTGTAGATAAGACTAGGTTAGGTTAGGTTTGATTTATAAAAATCCTGAAAATGTAACAGTTGCTGAAATAAATACGTTAGGAGTTGCGATAATTAGGACTTATGAGTCGTTATGAGTAAAAATAATTAGGTGAGCCAATATGGACCCATTATACATACATACATTAAATCACGCCTGTTTCCCAGAGGGGTAGGCAGAGACCACTTCTTTCCACCTGCTACGATCCTGACAAATCTTCGCTTCTTCCACATTCATACATCGAGTCCTGCATGCACGTCGGTTTCGGGTACTTAAGATCCGGCCCTTTTCCAGTATTTCTCCGATTTGATTCGAAAAAGTACGCCTAGGGCGGCCCCTTTCGACCCTCCCACTCACTTATCAATAAATTATAACGTTATCAAACAAAACGCTATACGTATAACGATTCTTCGGTAAGCGCTATAATAACGTTAGTAACCCTTATTTTCGTGTAACGTAATTTTTAAATCTGCGTTTGTTATTTGCATTTTAAAATGCTTTTTTTGTGATAAGTCCCGATTTCACCATACGATGTTAAATTTAATCAATGTGTTAAGTTTAATCAAACATTTTGAC
Source organism: Acleris literana (assembly GCA_946894065.1). Taxonomy (NCBI): domain Eukaryota; kingdom Metazoa; phylum Arthropoda; class Insecta; order Lepidoptera; family Tortricidae; genus Acleris; species Acleris literana. The sequence continues at coordinate 6,616,507 of OX335694.1, forward strand.
AGCTGTTAACGCTCTAATCGTCTGTTAAGTGGTTAACATCTTATGGTGAAATTGGTACTAAAGCAAAATATTTTAGCTAGCTATTTGAAAAGGGATAGAAAAAGGACGGAAAATAATAACGGACATCTAAAGGACGTTGTTGGTTGCGAAGTCGAACGAAGAACGGACAAAAATCGACCCTTCTGGGACGTCGGCGAGTCACGCAAAATGCCTACCTAAGAAGCAGCAACAGCGTGTAGTTCATAAGTTTCATAACGTTATTTAAGTGTAACGTTATTACGATTTCGTTACGGTGTAGATAACGTTATGAAAAAATATCGATATATTTAAACGAAATTTTGACCACTAACGAAATATAACGTAATGATGTAGTCATCATAACGTTATATTTCGTTAGTGCTCAAAATTTCGTTAGTTATAAAGGTCTGGTTGTCGGCCTTAGATTTTCTACTCGATTGTAGGGCAAGATTTATTTCTTTATGTACGTAAGTATTTGCTCAAACAAACATTTGTACGAATTTAGGTTTCAGGAAGAACAGTATATTGTTTCTATGATAGTCATGATGGTTCTAGGATCCATGGAGTTGCTACTTCTTTATTATTATAATACATACTACTTTGATTTTGGTCTTCAGTATTGTCCTATTTATAGGCAACAAATACACGGCCTTGCAAAGAAAACGGAGACTTTGTTACTTCAAGTAATTTAAATACACTGAAATTAAATTAGGTTTTGCTACAAAGAAAAATAATAATTTGTATAGTAAATATAAATTAATTACATTTTGTAGCATTGCCCTATATTCAAACTACACAAAACAAACAAAAGAGTCCGTTCTCTTTGCAAACAGGTTTATTGCATAGTTTTGCATATATATTATACCTTATTTAATTCTTTATAGATTCAAGACTGAAAAAGGGTATGAAAACGGCCAAGCAGCGGCTCGGGAAGATCCTCAAGATTCACAAAATGATATATTAACGTAGCCTGTAGCGGTAGGAGTACGACGGTATGCTGCACAAATATTGATAAACATTAGTTGTCCTGCGAAACCTGACCAGCCAGAGCACTTGGAGCTGTACAGGGAAAGGTATAATACGTTATTTATTTTTAATTTTGACTGTACATGTTAGCGAAAAAGACTATAATTATCAATAAAGGTACTTTGATTTTTGGTCGTCATTATGCATATCACTGGCACATATTTCACATGGTTTAATTTAAACCATAATCCTTTTTTAACGATACGTGTTCTTTATCTGTAAAGTATATAAGAACTACAATTACGTAGTCTGTCCCCTAACAGTTTGGAAAATGATTAGCTGTATCTAATTCTTTATGTTCAAATTATGACAAGTATATTGATTTGATTTTGTATCAGACTTAATAGTGCAATATGTCGCTGTAAATTATTTACGTTGTAAAATGTTGGTACTTTTTTTTATGGCTAAAACAAAATATTGAAAACTTGCAATATTCCTGACATAATATTTTTTTTTTAGAGGTTTAATCTTGATATTTGTGCAATATACCCTAGACGGACAGTTAAATGTATATTTTATATATGTATTTAGCGCTCGGACCAATATGTGTTGTGGGTATGTGGGTTCTTCAGTTAGTCTGTCTCTATGTGATACCACACAACTTTCAATCTTATTCTTACGTTTTTTAAGGATATTTTTGACTTCTTATACTTAATTATGACTTCATCATGAATTGTTCCAAAAAATATAATAGTATTATCAGTGTATGAACTATAAATGACCGAAATGTAAATTAAACAAATATTTACTATCATTTTGTATACATAATAAAAAAGTGTATTTTCTATCCTTGTCCAATCTAGGCATAAGAGAAATTTCCCTCTTATTTACTAGTTCGGTTATTTTTATATCATACAAAATTTCTTTTTATTTTAATATATAATGTAACAGTAAAAAAAACTGACAAATAAAATACATATATAAGTACTCTTATTGACATAATAAAAAAAATAATTTTATACGAATAGGACTGTAATTAAATTATATTTGTTCTATTTGAATTGGATCTGATTTGCTTTGTGATTCACTTTTCTACTTATTAATTACGTTAGGTAAATTTTAAATTGTTAATTCACCTTGACAGGCCTTTTATCTACAATCAATTATCACGTAACCCTATAAAAGTGTTAAAAAATACGCAACTTTATACCAACTAGTTACACCACGGTTAACTACGGCTCTGTACACAACTACAGTACAAAAAAAAACGACCATGTGCTGGTCGGACACACGAACGATTCCATACCATTTTGGTAGGGCCACCTTTAAGTTTTAATTTTATTTAAATATTTATTATTTGCTGTTATAGCGGTAATAGAAAAACACACTGAATATTTTAACGGTCTGATACGATTCATGAGATAAAGCCCGCTGAGGGACAAACTGACGGACAGACAGCGAAGGCTTAGTAATAGCGTCCCGTTGGTACCATTTGGGTACGGACCCTAAAAGAGGCAGGATTCGGTTAACATCGGGTCCGACCTCTAGTAGGGGACTAGAGTATTAACCTTAAAATAAAATGTGAAAATAATTTTACGTGGACAATCTTAGAAAGTTTGCATCCTAACATAGTCCCAAACAAATCTCAAGACTGCTGTGTTATTTATCACATACATTGCATTTTAGAGCTACGTTTCCATTGTCTATAACGTTATATTTGTTTTTTTTATTACTAAATTTAAGAAGAATTTCAAAAAAAATAATTGCCAGGAATATACCGGATGGGTAAATTGTCAATTTCGTATAGATTGTAATTAAAAAGGCTGTCAAGGTAATATATATTAAGATGCCGATGGCTATGTCTTTAATTTTGCATTAGGATAATAAATACATAACATTTTTCATACATTATCACATTAAATCACGCATAGAGGGAAATGTTGCTACAGAATAAGGAATAAAAATAATACCGAAAGTGTTGTATATCAGAAAGTAAACAAAAATACATAAAATTAATATATTAATATATCTATATCTTTACTATCTTAACTTCTCTTTTATAGATAGCAGCGTTTCTCTCTCTGTCACTTTGTCGTCTTTTAGAAACTATTCAAAAGACATAATTTACACCTAACTCAAACCCACCTCTGAATCACTAAATGTAAATAAGTTATGATATTACGATAAAAAAAGATAAAATTTATAAAAATGTAGTTCGTAATAAAGTCAATAATAATTTCTTCATTTTTTTCTATCCGCTCTGACCCTCCTACTATGGATGGATGTGCTATATAAATGCAAGTATATTCTTTATTGTAATTAATTGGAAGAAAATACGAGTAATTAGCTATATATATAAAAAATATTTTTGTCACAGTAAATGTTATATCCACTTAGATTATAGCTTGTTTCGTAAGAGCTGCAGAATACGAACGAAACGAATGTCTGATTATGTGAGTGCCGGCCCACTTAGTTTGAATTTTTATGTATTTATTTTAAATTTATACTTAATAATTCTACCCATTTGATAAATTCTTGGTAGCTCTCGTGCCTATATATTCTTTTAAATTCTATTTCAAATCCTGACTTAAAAATTACTTACCGCATCTGAGATAAAAATAATCGAAAGTAAATTCAAAGTGAATATTAAGCCAATAGCTTATAATCTTTTTTGCATCATATTAGTCACGAAGATGGTTACTACAAACCGCTAAATTCTAAACTTCGAATGCCCCATCTCATTCCTGTCACTCGTCATTCGAGACGAAGGGGTAGAAATGACGCAACTTCGAAATTTTGCAACTTGACCGTAGTACAGATTAGTTAACTTTAACCACGAAATAAGACCTGTACACGAACATATCAGCAATGTTTTTTTTTGTGTTCTTCATGACTTTTAAATTTTTATACAAGTCATCGTTGGCACTGTATAAAGATTTGACTGATTTGGCTAATATGACTTGTCAGTCAACATAACTACTTTCTCTTTCTAGCCAAGTGTATACACTCAATGAAATACTTTACTTAAGCTGGTGGCTTAACATTCAAATTGAAATTTACAATGTACATTTTTAATAACTAATAAAACATACCTACTATAACCATCATGATCTCCAGATTTGTCATGTGCACGTTGCCTGTGGGCCTATTATTTGTCAATATGGATTATCGTGAATAATACATCTGTCACTTTCTGACCAGCGCAGCGGGTATGTAAGTGCGAGAGTGATAGATGCTTTATCGACGTTAGTCCATCGCGTAAAACGTGACCGTAATACGGGTCCTTGAACGGTAAAGGGTGTTTTAAATGCACAATTTCAAGGCGATCGAAATATCAAAAAATAATGGGCGTTTGGTTTGGATCGAACTGCAAAACGAGCTAAAACTTGGTGTTTATGTATTAAAACGAATTGTCGTAATTTTGTTGGTTTTTAGTGATAATAGTTTTAAGTGTTTTACTTTCTGTTATGTCGTAATTATTGCAGCAAAGGGCAGATGCAAATAAAAATATACTTGCATTGTTGTTTCTAAAATGCATAATTGAAACTCGCTTTCTATAAAATTAAATGCCGGATATTTTTTGTATTTAAACAGCCTGGAAAATCATTTTTATTTTGCATCTGTCATGTAATAGCGTTTTCAGTTAGCTTTTTGTGTGTACAGGGTGATTTCAACAACTGCGTCATTGTATTAAGCACCTCTAGAGAATATTGTAGATGTATATTTTTTTATTAATTAGTGAACACTTGCTTAGATTGCTTGATAAGTGTACTCTTTGACAGTGTCGGCAGTGAACGGTGTTGATAAGTTGTCTGTCATTGTGTCATTCTCGAAATCATCGCATTGAATTGAGACAAGTCGTAATAAATGTGATAAAATAATCTATTGCAATGTACAGTCGAGGGTAAAAATAATGATTTGTACACAATTGGAAAAATGTCTACGTCAATTTTATTGCCGTAATAATAACGTGTGGATACATGTATAATACAGTTTGTGGTGTGCTTGACTTCATGCCCGTGACTGAAAATTCGCGGAATGAAAAGGTTTGTCAATTTTCGACTCTGTTTCAAAGCTTGTAAAATCCAAAAGTGACTAACCTAATTCCACCTCAAATATTATACTAGAATTATGTAGGTAATCAATCTTATGTCAACGTTTAAAAATGGCGCTCTTTTTTTTTCTTTTTTTTACATCAAGCTAAACTATCACTATCTAATAACAAATGTTGACTTAAATGTCCCCAATTTTGAATGCGTTTTGTCTCATTTTTATGCAAAGATGGTTTATAAATAACTAAGTAATATCGTCTCTTAAGCGTGAGTAAATGAATGTAAATCAAACCTGGTGTGTTATTCGATAGTTTGATTTGGACACATTTTCCTCCGCATTATTCGTGTGAACATTGAAGCGAATAGGATCTAGAAAAATCGATCTAATGTCAACTTAGTTAAGAACGATTTTTGTCGGATAATAATTATTTAGTTACGAGGATGAGCTACCGATAAGCACACAATCACATTGAGTGTGAGTATGACGATATAGCGTAGAAGATTTATTGTAAATTGTGAATTATGGTGTATGAACGGACGTTGCGATGGAAGATAATTTTCTAGATGTATCCAATGTTGTGTTTTATTTCAACCACATCGATCATCCTAAATCCTGAAAATAAAGTAAATAATTACATATCAGACGACAATCTCACAAATTGACATAAAATTAACTTTTAGAACGCCACAGTCGCTCTGGTCGATAACTCAAAAATCACAAGTTAAAGCTTAAAAGAGACTTTGTTTCGAATTCATACGAAATGAGAAAAAAATACAACTTTTTTAAAAACCACACGCACGGTAAAAACAAAACAATTGGCAAAAAATGAAAAAAAAACAGCTTTTAAGTTGAACATTGCAGCTTTAGAATGGTACGGTCACGGAAGTTAATTTGCTACCCATATCAAAGAAAATCTGCTTGAAGATGTCGTTGTCAATAGAGATGCCAAATCATTTGTAATTGATAGGAATCTCAACCTTATTGCTGTATAATGTCAGATTGACTTTGGACCTAAGGTGGGTCACAAATTAAATTCCTTGACTGTACTAAAATCGAAAATTACAGGTTAAGATTCGTTATAATAATCCTAAAACAGTTATTTTGTATGCAGAACATAGCGTATTTTGTTTCGATTAGTATAATTATATATTTTTTAAACCACACGATGTGATCATAAACTTTGTGTACACATGAAGTCGTTTGTACGCTCGGTTATTATGTACAAATAACGTGCGCGTACGGCGTTATCTAAGACCCGTGCCGGCTCTACGTAAATAACAATCGCTCGGTCTACGTATTTACAAACAAATTAAATCATAAAGTGCAAAAAACCGGATCTTTATTAGGGTGTGTAACTTTGGCGCATAATCTCTCATCTCTCTGCGGTACTGTAGCCGATCCTTATTCGAGACTACTTACCCAGTTTATTCCATTAACCTTTTCAACGCCACAGTCGGCACTGGCCGTCAACTAAAAGTCGTGCCACTGACGCCACGTCGGCTACAGCCGACAAGAGTTCAAGATTAAAAGAGACTTTGTTTGGTAGCAATAAGCTGTTATTTGCATAGCATAGCAAACATATTTGGCGTGTCGGTGGCACATTTTGTATTCGACGTATGGCGTTCAAAAGGTTAAGTCTTATTAAAATATCTATCATCTCATCATTTAACTGCTGCACTGCTTCTCAACGCACCGAGCGATGTGTGTTTTATAATATTTAATTTAAGATCACAGTGGCAAAATGGTATTTTTTTACCTATCTATGTAACACTCGGTGTATTGGACCTGTAAACGTCGAATTTCGAGCGTAACCTCGGCGAGGCCATAAGTAGATTATTCAAGAGTCGCACGCTATAGCCCCCACTAAGGACTTTATTATCCCGATTTATTCATATATTCAAGTATTTTTACATAAATTGCTACCTTCCTGTCACTGAAGCATGAAAACAAACAGGGTATTTGCCTGATATTAAATTTCATATATTAATTTGGATAAAATATATCAATATACGTAGTATGATAAAATAATTCAAAATCAAATTTGAAATTGGTAATAAAATAAAAAAGTTATAGCCTTTTAAAGTTTTTTGTCTATCTTTTTCTCACGAAACGATGTTTTGCGTGTAATTCAAATGGCGGTTGAGTCGTATGACGTCATATTACTGTATTTTCCTACAAGCAAGTTTTAAACATTTATATCTTTCTTATTTTTAAAGATATTAAAAAACTATTTATACTAGGCTATTCGGAAGGTAAAAAAGATTCAATTTAAATACGAATAAAAAATTAGACAAATACCCTATTATGGAAACTATGTAAGGATCGTTCTACTGAATTATTGACTAAGCAAACGCCTTTGTATAGCAATAAAATAAATACTATTATTGTAAGGACCACGTAATGCAGGCGAGACAATGAAACAAGTCAATGATCGAGTATACACTACATTGTTCTGATAATTACTTTGTTAGAAACGGTCGGTGAAACACAAGATTATAAATTAACGTGCATAATGAAATCATCAGTGTAACACTGCAGGTAGGTACTTAAAATTCATTTATGGTCATATTAATTAGGTCACCTAGGGTCCTAGGGTGATGGAACCAGTAATGGACAAGGCACCAATGATGGACACTTGATTCTTATTTTACAGAAGATAAGGGGTATTCATTTGTTTTGCAACAATCAATTTAGGACCGTATGAAATTTGAATTAAGAGTGAAGTGTCCATTACTGGTGACTGTCAGCTAAAAGTGTCCATCATTGGTGTCGTCACCCTATACGAGAGGAGCGAAATTCTGATAGCATAAATTTCATTGTCAAAGGGATAGATCATTTTATTTTGTTATTTCAGTTTTTGCTTTTATATTTATTCTCTAAATGTTATTCTTCATTCGAAGGTATATACCTAGTGATGGCACCAATGATCGACACTTTTAGCTGACAGGCACCAGTAATGGACACTTCACTCTTAATTCAAATGTCATACGGTCCTAAATTGATTGTTGTATAACAAATGAATAACCCGAGTTCGAGATCGTTAGTTTCCCGCCTACTTTTGGAGGACTACTTTTGCCCGTCTTTCTATGGACGTCTTTCGGCTGAAATGGTGATGATGATGTCACATGAACTTTTACAATAGGTACCTTGTAAACATTCTTGATCGTTTACCATGTGCGTAAATATTTTTGTAACCATTATAAAATTATAATGATTTAAACTCAAAGTACCCCGTATCCACTGAATGCTTCATTCAATAACCAAACTTCATTTTTTTTTTTTCTTAATTAATGGCTTTCTCTCCTTGTGTTTAACAAGGTGTATTTCGCCAGTATCGAGTTTAAGACAATCACCATGGACTTATTAGAGAAACAAGTCCATGGATATCACACGCGAGGACAATTGTTCGGTGAAAGAGATTTACTCTGGTGGACTAAACAGAAGCACATGGGGTTAGCTCCACGCGCTTCTGTCAAGTCCAACTTCAAATTCTAGCAACTACAGTCATTTGGCAGCTGTCAACTCGGTACAAAATATGTGTTCGAGGTTTTATTTTATACTGCGTTGACAGCTGTCAAATCGGACCTCTTAGAACGACCAAACTGTAGTGCTATAATCGCATGAAACATTATTTAGACTTTAGTTGTTTTAGATCTTACGGGCAAGTTTTACAGCGTTGGATTAATCCCGGCTTATGACTTGAACGTTATCTTGACTCTTCACATGAGATTACTTCCTTTATGTACTTGATGTTTCATGTCGGATGATTGGATTGTCTTATTTGCAGCTGTCACTAAATATTTACTATTAGTTTGCCACAAACAGAGGCCTCGCTTTGCCCCACCCCCCCAAAACTAGAAAACCCCGTAGTTGAGACTGGGTACGGTTGTAACGCAGTACGGTTGAAACAAAGCGAATATCCGAGAAACTATCAGCTGTAGGATGAGGGTCGTAAGGGAAGAAATGCGTGGCATGTTAGCGCGAACATGTTCCACAGCATTGCATCTACTATCGCTCGTTGTAGTTTCTTGCAGGGGAGCCTATTGTATTTTGGTAGTCAAAAGTTAGTATGCTCAGTTGATATCTTTGTCGAATAACTTTTTTAATTATATAGGTAGTGTCATGGCATAGCTTACTTTAATTTTAATTTTAATACGATTAGTCTTAATTTTTAATTTACCAAACATTTAATTACATCCAACTAAGTACAGAATTCAACATAAATACAATTAAAAATTAAAACTAAACGTATTTAAATTAAAATTAAACTAAGCTACTCAAATATTAAAGATATAAATAATAATCACCACTATAAAAAGAACACCCCCTCTAGCAGGTCCGCTCGCGGCATGTTCCCCATGACAATGGCTGCATTACCTCTCTGAATTTTTAATTGTACCTATTGTTGAATTCTGTATTTAGTTGGATGTAAATAAATTCTTGTTATTATATAGATTGAATATTGAGTATTTTTCTAGTCATTTGTCAGATGTTTATGATAAAATAACGATGATTACTTTTTGTGGTGGGTTCTTTGCCTCGCCACTATGATTTTTCTTTGACGTCAGGGGGGGATAGGTACGGTTGAAACACACGTAAGTATTAATGAGTATTGATTGATTGATTTAATTTGGCCCTGAGTGAATTGATCCGGGAATAAACAATAAAACAGGATCTTATAATTACTAGGCTGTTTAGTTCCGGGTAACATTTTTGAGGAAGAAATTCTTTGATTTTATGTTAAATACCTTTATTTGTCTTGATGAAGTTATTTTAAGTTTTTAATACAGTATAAGTGTTGATCTTATTTGAGACTGAATTGATTAATACGAGAATGAGCAATAAAGATTTAAATATCCGTATTGAATATTATTTCTTTGTGTTTCAACCGCCCCTAGTATGTATGGGGTCGGTTGTAACAGAGGACAGACTTTTTCAAAAACTGCTCCTGCGTGAAAATGAATATATCTGGGCATAAAACAATAGTAGGGTAGACTGGGTACGGTTGAAACAATTTTGCTTTGATCGCTCATAGCATCAGCATTATGCTATTGAGGGTTGAATAAAATGTCTAACATGTGAGGGCATACATCTGTCTTAATGTGTGCTATTGTTTTATGCCCAGATATATTCATTTTCACACAGGAGCGGTTTTTGAAAAAGTCTGTCTTCTGTTACAACCGACCCCATACCAGGGACGGTTGAAACACAAATAAATAATATTCAATACGGGTATTTAAATCTGCTTTATTGCTCATTCTCTTATTAATCAACTCAGTCTCAAATAAGATCAACACTTATAATGTATTAAAAACTTAAAATAACTTCATCAAAAAAATAAAGGTATTTAACATGAAATCAAAGAATTTCTTCTTTAGAAAAGTTACCCGGAACTAAACAGCCTAGTAATTATAAGATCCTGGTTTATTGCTTATTCCAGGATGAATTCACTCAGTGCCAAATTAAATCAATCAATCAATACTCATTAATACTTACGTGTGTTTCAACCGTAACCATCCCCCCCTGACTTCAAAGAAAAATCATAGTGGCGAGGCAAAGAACCCAAGACAAAAAGTAATCATCGTTATTTTATCATAAACACCTGACAAATGACTAGAAAAATACTCAATATTAAATCGATATAATTAAAAAAGTTATTCGACAAAGATATCAACTGAGAATACTAACTTTTGATTACCAAAATACAATAGGCTCCCCTGCAAGAAACTACAACGAGCGATAGTGGATGCAATACTGTGGAACATGTTCGCGCTAACATGCCACGCATTTATTCCATTACACCCCTCATCCTACAGCTGATAGTTTCTCGGATATTCGCTTTGTTTCAACCGTACCCCGTTACAACCGTACCCAGTCCCCTACACATTTCAAGACAGATGTATGCCCTCACATGTTTGATATTTGATTCAACTCTCAATAGCATAATGCTGATGCTATGAGCGATCAAAGCAAAATTGTTTCAACCGTACCCAGTCTACCCTAAAGTAATATACCTATTTGCCCCAATTACCTACTGCCATACCAATTTTTATGAAGTTGCGGAGCGACAATATTCAAGTTACTCTGAATAAATATACAAACGTACGGATGCCATCGATTTAACCTGACGATCGCGATCATTGACCTGTTGAGGGGACCCAAGACATAGTATAAATAGAAAAGTAGCTCGACTCCGGCCCTTTAGGAGATTCTGATACCTATTGACGCTCGGGCGTCAGGGTTGTCCAAACTTGTTTTTCAATTTTAGTCACCTACTTGGCCATACTGTGATTTATAATCATGGGAATTTTCAAAAATTACACAAACCTAAAGTAAGTATAAATTTAGGTACCTAAGTACCAAATTTAAATTATAAATTTACTTACATACTTTTTATCTGATGACACTAAATAAGAATTATGTTTATAGGTATGTGATTTGATATGTAAATTCCTTTTAGACCTTTTGATAATGCCGCTTTCGGGCAAGGCGGCTTCCTTTGACTACTTAGGTACCTATTATTGGCGGCACGCGCCGCCGCCGCGCGGCTTCCTTTGTTTCTAGGCTTGTGCTTTGGGTACTAGGCAACGATAAGCATACTTATGTAGTGAAAAATACATACTTAATAATATGACTACAAAGGTAGGTACATACTAAAAAACGAAACAAATGAACGATCTTTTATTAACAAATTAAAACAATTACTGATTACAAAAGCCTATTATACCTTAAATGAATATTTTAATGATTTCTTTTAAAAAATGTATGAATATAATAATTAAAAATAATAATAAACGTAATAATAATTTAATTAATGCAACTTAACTCATGTAATTTTAATACAATGGAACAAAAATATTTACGACTAGATAAAAAAATAAAATAAAAAAAATATATATATATTAATGTGTTACGATACTTGTAAATAGTTTGTTATAGCATGACATTGTAAATCTAATCATAAATACCTATACATATAAGTCCTCTTCTCTCGTTGCTGTGCCCGACAGGGTTCATAATGCACATAAAATAACTGTATTCCAACCTGTACACATTATGAATTGCAATAAAGTATTGAGTATTGAGTATTGAGTAGGTACATATAAAACACCCAAGAGTCAGAAACAAAAAATACCTACTCGCACTCATCACACGAATATTTGCCCTGACCGGGAATCGAACCCAGGACCGCTAGCTTCGTAAGCAAGGTCACTACTTACTTACTCACTACCATCTACCTAAGCCATCCACGTCGTCACATGTTACCTGTCACGTCACACTCAATAACTTAAATTACCTACTTAATACGTATTTATTTCACCTAGGTATACTATAGGCAGGACGGTACGAAATACCTTTTATTAAATCTGGCTATAGTTGTACCTACCTAAGCTAGGTTTAGACATCCGTATACAGAACAATATTTAAGCGTTTTCGGCAGCGACATGTCGTACGCGCGCTGAAACAAAACGTAACCGAACGCAATGACGCCGCGGCCCCGATTAAGTTACCTTGTAATATCTTGAGATTTCGTTTCGTATTGGTTCGCCCCGCCACAGGCCCCGCCCACAACCGCAAGCCGAGCGATGTACCTTTGTTTGAAGACGATCTACTGTTCTCTATACTGTGCCCAAGATACGGCAAAAGATTAACCTCTCCTTGAAAAAAACATTGACCAGCAAACCGGCATCAAAAAACTGCACCGAGCTAATGCCGCGCCACACCGGCCAGTGGCAACTTTTTCCATTTCTTACTCAAAGGGCGATTGTTATGAAATTATGTCATATCCTATAAATTGTGTTTTCATTTGTAAAACAAATAACCACTTTGCGATTTCAAGAGTATACTCAAGTTTATTAGATAATACGATACTAGTACCTACTTAGTGAGGTGCCGCCGAACGGTCGGCTTTGGCTCGGTACAGTCTTGAAACTCCGATTTACTTGCGGAACGCGCTAGGCCCAGATGCCCATTAAGTACACCTACCAACCTTCACGCTTGTCTTCCAATGGGATAGGCAGGCAGCGTCTATGGAATACCAGGAAACCGGTCCAAAGATACCTCTTTCATGCCCATTTTAAGAACTATTGAGAAGTGCTCTCAAGATTTGATAATTAAAACCGGCCTACAACTTGGTTCAGTTTTTATTGCAACATTATCACTAGAGCCCTGTAAGAAATTTATCTGCATACCTATAATAATCTTCATGCGCAAGTCTTGTGTCCGATTTTATTGCAGAAATTTCCTAGAATAACTGAATAATCACTCATGTACTTAATCCAATAAAAAACAGTTTAATATTTACGATTTAATATCTTCAAGCTCTCTATATGTACAACGATAACATTAATATTTACTAACTACAACCGCATTTACTTACATCAATGTCATTCATACCTTAACCTACATCACGTACAATTCGATCAACTTTTCAGCATTATTAGATTCTCTTCCTTATCACCTATTTTTTTGTTAAGGAACCGCCCGTGGTTGAAGTAATCCTCAATATCTTGCAGCGTTCTGTCTTTGGTCTCAGGAAGCGTAAAGTACAGAGCCACTAAACTGGCCGCCATGGCAGATCCGAAGATAGCAAAGGTTCCATATACTTGCACACTTACTAGCAACATGGGGGTTATCTTCAAAGCTACCAATAAGCATAAGGATAGCGTTAACCCTGACATTGCTGATCCAGCTCCTCTATGAGCTACAGGGAACACCTCTCCTAATAAAGCTAAAGGTATAGGAGTACAACCTAGATTTGCCAACACAAAGTACAGCATGAACATAGATATAGGCAGCCAGGCTCGGTCTTTGGATATGACGTCTATAGACGTCAGATACAAGCATGAGCAGATACCCATCAGGACGACCAACGCTGCGCCTCCGCTGACGAAAAGCAGCGTTCTTCGTTTCAGAATCCGGACCAATACTGAAGAGAACGTAGAACTGAATGTCGTTACAATATCAATCGTCACAGTATAGTAGAACGATTGTGACTCATCCCCAGTTATATCCTTAATGATTTGTAACGCGTACGCCGGGAATATGTGTCTGCCGCAAGTTTCCAACAAAACTCCAGCTAGAAACACTATCAATAATGGTTTTAGGAAGTCTTTTTTGGTGAATTTCTTCATAAACTCCTTCAAATTTTCAGTGAAGCTGGTGTTTTCTGCCGATTCGGCTTGTCTTTCCTTCTGCGCTCTAATTAAACTCTCAAATTCTGATTTTGAGTCTTTCGCGTCTCCTCTCAGCCATAGCCAGGCTTTTTCGCTTTCGTTGTATTTCTTTTGAGCTGCCAGCCACGTAGGGCTTTCGGGCCACGTGCAGACAATTAAGAATGCAACTACATGTGGCACGATTCCGTAGAGGGCAACAGTTTTCCAGTGGAAGTAGTGGCCAATTATGTGGACGACTGTGTTGCCTAGGCACACAGCAGCTGTTTTTAGGTTCAGGAACATGCCTCGGAGTTTAGGGCTGGTGTATTCGCCGATGACGACGGCTCCGAGCGTGACGGTGGCCCCGGCGGTGATGCCTCCGAGGACCCTGCCGGCCATGAGCATGGGCACACCGTTGGCGTAGTAGATGAGTAGCCAGCCCAGGGTCCCTGGGATGATAAGCATTGCGTGTGCGAACCGTCGCCCACACAACTCCATCAGGAATGAAGACACCAAGAAGCCGGGGATGCTAGACAGGCCGACCATGGATGCTGAAAAAAAAACAGTTTAGTGATTATAATTTAACACGTTTTTTCTTATTGACTTATTTAATGCTTACCTATGTAACGTTTTAATGCCTTTGAGAGCATCGGTGCCCTTGTGGCTTAGGATGTCAACTCGCGATCTTAAGGTACCTGGTGCGAATCCCAGCGGTGGTCATTTACCAATGAGTTTTTCTAACTTAAGTTAAGTACATTATCCAATACCATTACGGGAAAGGAAAACATCGAGACGAATCCTGCACATCAAACAGCTGGGTCTATAAGAAGGGTAATGACACAAAAGATCTTACAAGGTCGAACTATACACGAAAGGGAGGCGGAGGCGTCAGACCGCGCAACTAAAGTCACCGATCGCGTCAACGATGTTTCTCCAGTCAGTTGATATATAATATTTACAACTTCGATTACATCCGCTTGGAGACAGATCTCTCTATTGTCCTCTCTTCTACAGGCCCATTTTGTAATATATACTTGCCTTGTAATAATAGCCTGTACTTTTTCCTCTAAAAATGTTTCTTTACGAAGACTGACATTGCGTTCCTTATCCGTAACAATGCTAATTAAATTGCATCATTATCATCATGATCGGCCTCATTTGCCTTCTATAGTTAGTTAATTAACATCTTTCTTTTTAATTCGATATTATCAAGCTTACAAAAAAAAGGCAATCATAAATTAGTTTCTTTGAATTGATTAAGCGAAATAAATATTTTCTATTCTATTCTATTATTATTTTTGATCTAGGTTGTGCACCTGGAGTGTGGGTATAAGTTAGGTATCGTATTATAAGTAACATAACACGCAACCATATATAGAATAGAATGTAAATTAAGTAAGATGACACGCCACCATATATAGAATAGAATGTAAATAGGTAACATAACACGCAACCATATATAGAACAAAATATAAATAAATAACATAACACGCAACCATATATAGAACAGAATGTAAATAAGTAAGATGACACGCAACCATATATAGAATAGAATGTAAATAAGTAATATCACACGCAACCATATAGGGAATGGAATGTACGTTAAGTCATATTACACATTCCACGGTTAGACCATCAGCCGCGTGTAACCTAGTTAAGTAATTATATAAAGCACTGTATTTAATCCAATAAAGTTAGTTATTATATAAACCAACGGTCAGCAACAGGCGGACCGCGGTCCGTTTGCGGACCGCGAAAGGTCGAACCTTGGACCGCCAAATATTGTAATGTATTGCATACCAAGTATAAATTAATACATAGATAAGGTATACCTTTATTAATTGAAATAATATTTTTATGCCACATAGAATCTAACTTAATACTTTTGTTTTTATCTGGACCTCGTTGAAATTTTCCCACAGTATCCGGACCCCACCTAAAACTACTTGCCGACCCCTGATATAAACGACCATCTCGAGTTTGACTGCTGTCCCTGGTCCACATCACATGACGGTCCTGCCAGTGCTGCCTTCGCACCGACCAATCATAGTAATTATTTAAGAGACTTAAAATATGATATTCAATTGAATTTAATCAGTATTCGGACCTAGAGTGGTGAGATATCAAATAAAGTGCGAAATGGACTTAATTACAAAAAGTTGGACTGAGAGACATTATAAGAAGATGAATTAGTAGGAGATCCGAATAGGAGACGATTAGCACCGGGCTGTTTATTCGATAAAAAGTATTTTATACCAAATTTAATATGCTAAGTAATATATGGCGGATAGGTAGGCTGAAAAATTTCAGTCCAGTACATAATTAATTAAAAATTATAAAATTAACTTTGTTTTAAAAAATTGCAATAACATGTTTAATAGACAAATTACATACCAATCGAAAGAATGGCCTATGGAATATGCAAACGTTAGGTTGACTATTTTTTTTCCCATCAATCTATTGGGTAGGCAGGTATAAACAGGTAAGTCGGTACTAATAATTTGCACCAAACCTAACGTTTGCATATTCTATAGACTTCATACTTTCGATTATTAGGTATGTAATTTGCCTATTAAACAAGCATTTGCAATTTAAAAGAAAAGTCATTTTTAATTAAAAAAAAAATGATATAAGTATCTACTGGACTGAAATTTCTCAGCCTACCTATTCGCCACATATTATTTAGAGTATTAAATTTGATATAAAATACTTTTCATCGAATAAACAGCCCGGTGCAAATCGTCTCCTATTCGTATCTTAGACCAAATAAAAATAAATTAAAGGAACATGTGGCAAGTGGAATGTAAATCTATTGATTCTGCGGAGTGACGGGATATATGGTAAAGCCCGTGTGGAGCGTTTACCGCCGGGAGCTGGGTGACAAATTATATTTGGTCCCCCTGGAATTCCTGGAACTCTTACCAAGCCACGAAGCCGTCTCCAAGTCAGTGTGGATCGGGGAATCCTTAGCTGTCACCGCTGGTACCAGCACAGCGGGGAAGCTGAGCACCATACCCTGGCCCAGCATGTTCAGCAGTACACCCGACACGGCCCATGACTGAAAAAATCATCAGCACATCAGTCCAGAGACGAAGGCAGCATATGGGTCTCTCCCACAAAGATTCCGGATGACCGCATGTCCCAAAACCAAATATTTAGCCTAATTGGGTAGATTGTAAATGTTAATTGTTACCATCGAGCTGTTATGATGATAGAGACGGAAGAAGACAACAGTATCCATGCTGCCATAAACAAAAAGACACAGAACTGGGATTCGTTAGTTTGGAGTAGATTGGCAGATGACCAGACCTAGGAATATACAGGGTAAAATTAAATGACAGATAGGGATTGCCTATATCGATAAACTCAATCTTTTTCCTTTTTGTGTATTTCAGAATGACTGTTCCATTTACTGTTGTTAAAAATAAACGATCAGAATTTGTTAGGAGTAAAAAAAAAGATGATGATGAGTGAAGGTTAAAAAAAACTTTTCAAATAAAGAATAGCCAGAATTATGTCGCTATTGTGTTTCATTTGCATACTTTCAATAGAATTTTATTTTAACAAACAAAAGTTGGAGCGATCACTAGTATATGGGAAAAGCATCGATAATTGAGTTTATCGATATAGGCAATCCCTAGCTGTCATTTAATTTTGCCCCTTATTTTCCTAGGTCTGCAGATGACACAAAAAAGCCTAGTCGGCAACAAAAGCAATTCTTTTTTGACAGAAACTTATTAATGAACAAAATAATCACACCTTTTTAATAAGTAACTTTCAAAATTATCTGCGTACTGGCAAAATTACTATATGTAAACATAAACGTTATGATTAGTGGTATAGGGCCGTGTAGATATTTTTGACGCCGTCGGAACGTAAGTATACTCGTACTTATGACTTTGACTGTACGAGTTATTTAGGTACTAGAGTTCCGCATAAATTCCTAAATATCCTAGTTTAGATAAATTAAATGAACTAAAAATTAAAACCCCCATCCCTACCTAGGACGCTGGTTGGGCCACTATGTGATAGTCCGCATAGGCTGGGTCTCGACCTCAACACTCTCGCTAGATGGCTTGATCAAAGGCCAGATACGGAAAGCAGTAAGTACTCCGCGACACGGTACGCATTGTGAGGAGGTTCCTCTCTCTGAAGCCCTTAACCACCTGTAGCTTGAGCCCTGCCCCGCTGCGGCGGCGGCAACCGTAAGGTAAGCTTCATTATAATGTAATTTTTTTGTATTAGTATTGTTTTTTTACTTTTATATTTGAATATTAATTATAGAAAAAACCGGCCAAGTGCGAGTCGGACTCGCGCACCGAGGGTTCCGTATTTAAGATAATATGGTTGGAAAACGCAAAAAAAAATACTTATTTTGTTATGAACTTTATGAGCTATGCAATAAGGTCCATTTTGACTAGCTTAAATTTTAATACAGATTTTTAAAGTTTTTTGATATTTTTCCAAAACTGTAAAGTTTGACAATTTCATTTTATATTTCCCGTAAAATATAAGTAATTATCTTTAAATCAGGAATTTTTCAGATTTTTTGGTCCATAAACTTCGGAGATAAGTGGGGGGACGGTAATTTTTTTTACATATCTGGCTATAAATCCAAAATTCCGTCCCAAAAAAAATAAAAAAAAATGTTTTGAAATGTGCAGACTGAGACCTTTCATATGACACCCCGTTTGCTATAATCAAATAACTTTCATTTTTGAACCCATTCTAGACCCCTTAACCAATATTTAGAAAAATAATTTCATACTTTTTTACCAAAAATTGATGCGGGCAAGCAAGTTACACAACTATGCTAAATTTCAAGTTGATAGCTTCTGAGAAAAACTCTGTGACATACAGACAGACACCGAAGTCTCACCATAAGGGTTCCTTTTTTACCAATTTGGTACGAAACCCTAAAAACGTAATTTACAGAAAATTAAATACATATATCTAAATCATAATTTATTGGTTAAGCCAATTTAGTTAAATAAATTAGTCTACATATTAAAGATAGGAAACCAAATTCAAACTATCAAACTTATTGCAGTTTAATTATAGATTTATTATATTTTCAACATAATCAATAAAACCCACCGCAACTACTGACGAGTGAGAACTCACGCAGCTCACGCTAGCCTTTATCAAATTATGGGTACTTTAAACTTCCCGCTTCTATATTATATTATATTATAAAACACTCTACACATAAACCTACCTGTTTTACAAAAGGTGAAACCATTATTAAAAATAAACTTTCATGTTCCAATCGCGGACGCTCGAGGCGGAATGGTTACAGCCGCTAAAGAATCACAGATTTACGCGGTCTGTGCTGTTTATTGTCTAATTAAGAAGTAAATATTGACCTAGAATAAATAGAAAGAGAGATAACTGATTGAGCTAGATATTGACGCTGGTAAGGTATAATTTCCTGAAGCGACATTTTACGATTCTACAGAAGCGTTTCACGTTGTGAGAAAAATACTATTTTATTAAGCAATGGGCTGTATAAACGTGTTATTCAGATTTTCGTTACCTAACATTTGGGTGAGTAACATTTTTTTCAAAAATAACGAATTAAAACTATTAGGTATGAGTAGTAAAATGCCCACACGTTTTACACGTCTGTAATATGGAGTGAATCCACAAGCGCTTCAGACAAGAAGCGCCACAAGAAACTCCAGCAGTACGATTTTTTCAAACATAAAATATACCTAATCCCGTTCTGCTTTCAAGAAACTTTGGGCACACGAAGAAAAAGCATATAAATTACGAACCCGATAAAAAGTACTTGTTTCCACGTCAATATCGAAGAACACTCGGTTTGAACATTTGGTTTGGGACTTGGTTAATTTGTATGGAATGTCCTCTGATACTTAAATTGACTAAGTTTTCAAGAAATTTCTTCGCAATAAATTTTCATTGTCAAGACTATCATAGACGCTGCAACGGAGGCTGGTGCAACATAAACAGTGGCAGCATGCCTGCCTCGTTTATTATCGTTTAGCAAGTACAATGCAGGAGGATAGACAAATTAACAAAATAACAGAAAATAAAAAATATTACATATCTACATTAGAGGGTTTACTAATCTGTTACAGATTTTTTTTACATACTTTTGTATTGCAGAGGGCCAAGAGGCCAAGATGCATTGCGCTAACTAGCGTTTCTATTCGATTCGTTTTTAAACCAATCGCGTCACTGGTAGATGACGTGATACGAAAAGTCACGTGATCTACCAGTGACGCGATTGGTTTAAAAACGAAACGAATAGAAACGTTAGTTAGCCCAATGCATCTTGGTAGGGCCCTCAGAATGTTACTTGGCAGAAATATATTTTCGCAGAAATTCCTTGCGCAAATTTACCTTCAGCATGCCATCACTTCGCATAATTTCCAAATTTAGAATTATACTTTGGTATATTGTCAATAATAATAATATTAATATAATCGAATCATGATTTCGCAGAAAAATATTTTGCGCAATGTATACGTGGCTTAAATTGTTTGCATGTTCTAAATAAAAATACATAGGAAATTAAAGTTAATTATTTGTCCACTTAAGTATCCTAATGATATGTTCTACCCTAACCTTCTCTCACAGTTTGGGTTTTGTTGGGGTCGCAGTTCTAACCTAACCTAGCCTACTTTTCACACAGTTTCGTTTCTGTTGGGGTCGCAGTGCTAACCTAACCTCGACCTGTTGCGCCGTCCGGAGGGCCTCCTCCAGTTCACGTCCCCTCACGGCCACCATTGTATCGTGACACAGTTCTAACCTGACCTAACATACTTTTCTGCTTGCACAAAAACACATTATGCCATAATAGCAGTACGCTATAGGATTGTTATGTTACCTAAACTCGGATTTATAATTAGATTCCATCAAATCTACCACGGTGTTGCCATTGAAATGAAACATTCCAACATTAGTAAATCTAGTCTTGGCGAATGCACGTAAGTAATTAATTACTTAGTAATTTTAAGAATAAAATTTAAATGATTTCTTTAAATAAAAATGCTTATATAAAAACCTGTTGTTCAAATAAATATTTAATTGAAGCAATTTTGTGGTAGAAATATTCATATTGCAATGGTAAAACTTCATGTCTCGATAACATTTGGTATCCGTTTTGATACGATGATATTATCGTTTGACGATGTGCGTATATTATTAATTATTATACCTAAAACACGTAAATATGAAGACAAAAAACACTACCTAGGCGTGTTGCCTATTTTTAAGGCGTATTACATTATCCTGACTAGCATCCTAACTGCAGGAGGGGCGTTAAACCATCTCACTAATTAGAGCGAGACAATTAGAATCCTTTTAACTTATAATTTAGGAATATATGAATATAAATGTTTACTTCGATACATAACAAACATCTAGGAGTCAAAGTAGTATAGGCGACAAACTTAAAGAAACCCCTACGTGTATGTAATTGTATAGTGCCTGTGTACAGAAAATTTAGTCTATATTTGAATTTGGACGCCAATTCCCTTAATTCTCTACACCATTACAAAGACTTTAGTTAAGTTTTTCACCTGCAGTAAGATATATTTTTTTTTATTCTTAATTAATGGCTTTCACTCCTGTTAAGGTGTATTTCGCCAATGTCGAGTTATTTATAGACACTCCCATGGACTTATTAGAGCAATAAGTCCACGGATATCACACGCGAAGAGAATTGTTCGGTAAAAGAGAATTTTCTCAAATGGACTAAACAGAAGCACATGGGGTTAGCTCCACGCGCTTCTGTCAAGTTTCATTTTTTATTATAAAGAAAGGGTTGGTGGCATCTGGACCGTCATACTGACATTGACAAATGTTATTGTGACAGTGACATTTCTTGGTAGATTTGATGGCATCTAATTATGAATCCGAGTTTAAAGTTATGTTCAACGAAATTCGGCAAAAGTAATCTTGTAAAAGTAATGCTATGCGAAGTGTATTTCGAAAAACTAAATACTCTACCAGATAAAGTGACTCACATCAGAGAAACAGAAAAAACTGTAAATAAAGTTTACACTAGTCTATCAGTATAGTAGTATCTAGTTTTTGCCAAAATATAAGATAAAAGTACATACCTCTCCCATTGAATATCGGCAATAAAATGTGACTTTATTTGTGACATTATGATTGCATTAAGTATTTAAATTAAAAGGCGTGAAGGTATGTTTGTATGTAAGTATTTAAATATATAAAGTAAGTTACAGGTTGATTCAAAAAACTTTTTAAGCCACTCTTCCTAAGACATTTTTTATTTATTTCGATTTTAGAGCAGTGTTCCCCAAAGTGGTCTATATCCCCAGGGGTCGACAACGACCTGCAAGGGGTCCATGTGAGCGGAAAAAATAAATGGGGGTCCGTGAGATGAAAATGGGGGTCCACGATAGTGGATCCCATTTAAGCAGATCGTGACTTTAATTTTGGCTTTTCATTAATGGAATAATCCATATTCATACTCAGATAGTAGGTACCAACTTACGTAATACTTATGTATAAATAATCAAATATCTATCTATATAAATAAAATTTTCTCTGTGTGTAGTTTTTTGTTTTTAAAAAATATTTTTCCGCGCAAAATTTTCATTGTAGCCTGTGTCAATTTCTATCCGGCTAGACCTCCAACGTTATTCATGCAAAAAATCCCAAAGATTTTTGCTTACTTTTACGTGATAACGTAAATATTAGGTAAGCAGGGGGTCCACCCAAAACCGAAACCAATGCCAAGTGGTCTATGAGACAAATAAGTTTGGGGACCTCTGTTTTAGAGGATCGTGAGGGGACGCTTAAAAAAATCTTGTAACTGTCATATAATTTCCATGCAAATTTAGCTCCGGGCGATAACGGTTTTCACCACCTAAATCAAGTCCGATATCCACGATGTTTGAATATGTTTTAGTTGTTATGAAAAAGTAGGTTTGTATGTTCAGATTTTCATTTTTTTCATTTATTTCTTTCCAAACAATATTTACTGAGATACGTGGGCGTGGGACACTCTTGAAGCACCCTGTATAGTAATTAAAACACAGGTGGTATCCTCTTCAAGTTCAATTAATTATTTACGCTTAGCTAAGTATATGAACAGTCGTTGAAATTGTAATGCTTCATCAAGAAAAAAAATATACATTTAAAAAATAACTAAGAATTGATTGAAGAATTAAATCGAATTCCAAGTTGACCACGTGGTTTAACTGGTTAATCGCTACGCACGAGAAAGTATTCCTAAACATTTTAAGTGATAGAAAAGAAAAACGTTAACTAGTAGCGTTTGCATCTTGGCTAGGGCGTCTGTTCCCTGGGCGACCAGTCGTTGAGTTAGTACTTTAGTCGCCGAGTTCGTATTTTTGTCGATCGGTTTATTATTTCCCCTTATTATGTGCAAGTCGGACGTAACCCTCCCTTGGCTGGGGCGTATGAGTACATTGTCTAGGGCAGCGGTCGGCAACCTTTTGGCAGGCAAGGGCCACAAGGTGGCTAAATAAACTAAAGGCGGGCACTTGTAACATTGCCATTGAAGCCCAATATACTAATAATTCATATTCAATTATTAAACAAAACATTCACGGGCCGCGAGTAAGACGTCCGCGGGCCGCGTGTTGCCGACCGCTGGTCTAGGGTAAAAAAAACCCCGTTCAAGCGCGTGTTGGACTGCGGTACTAATAGGTATTATTGTGTTCCCTCTATTTCGCCGAAACTTTTTACGCCGAATGTATAGTTACCCCGAATTTTGTTTTCGCATAATTTTTCACCAGATTAAACGGACAATATTTTTTAAAATGTTTTGTGTTATCCTGGTAGAATAGAGTAGGTTAGGTTAGGTTTATTTTATAACTTTTCAAAAAAGTCAAAGGTATCAGTAGAATAACAATTATGCGAAATTAGTATTCTGCAAAATCATATATTCGGACAATTTATGATTATGAGAAAACAAGGGGAACCGGTATTATTATATTCCAATTTGAATTCGATTTCGTATCGAATCAGCGCGAGCCCAACTGAAACTTGACAGTTTTCTTTGGTGTTTGTTGTTTTTCTTTAGGGCGTGTACTATAATCGTTCCAAATTTGAAGCTTTGTACGTTTTACCGTTTTTACGATACAATAAAAATAATAATAC
Source organism: Acleris literana (assembly GCA_946894065.1). Lineage (NCBI taxonomy): Eukaryota > Metazoa > Arthropoda > Insecta > Lepidoptera > Tortricidae > Acleris > Acleris literana. The sequence goes on from OX335694.1 coordinate 6,640,824, forward strand.
TTTGGAAAAAAAACGTTTCTTGAAGCCCCCTTTATTATTTCACTTTCTTAAAAAAAAAAAAAGTAAATCCGCCGTATAACACCGACTCTGAAAAAAAAAGGAACCAGCCATACAGCTTTTTTAAGTTAGGCCGGACAGTAGGCATTAATAGGGTCCCGTTGGACTACCCTTCGGGTACAGTACCCTAAATAGGGTAATAGCATTGCACTTGTGCTAACAATGTGGAGAAAAACACGATGAAAAATAATATCATTAAGACCGTGCATGTTTACTTTCCATGTATTAACAGTTAAGCAAATAACACCGTTACAGTCAGATAAACGAATAGGACAAGAGCCCAATACAACTTTCAGGCAAGAAGATGCAACGAATCGAGATAATAATTGCCTACCATAGGTTAGGTAATATTGCAATAATGCTACGTATTCGTCGTTAATAGATGAATATAGGTTTCATCATTATCATGTCAGCCGAAAGACGTCCACTGCTGGACATAGGCCTCCCCCAAGGCTCTCCACTCAGACCGGTCTTCTGCTTTTCGCATCCACCGCGTTCTCGCGATCTTTACGAGGTCGTCACTCCATCGAATATAGGCTTGCTCACTAGTATTCCATTGTCTTCTTCTTCTTTCACACTCTCACTAACACTATTCAAAGACTACCTCAATAACAGAACTCTAAAGCGAAATTAAAAAACCGCAATAATGGAGCCAAAGAAGTGTCGTGTGGCGTTCCGCAAGGAAGTGTACTTCGTCCTACACTTTTCCTTGTATTAATGACCTGTGCGCTATGGCAATCAAAAACGCAAAAAATTACTCATATACCGATGATACAGCTGTGACTTTTACCGGTAAATCGTGAGATGATGTAAAGCTAAAAGCTGAGCAAGGATTAAAGCAGATAGATGAATGGCTAAATAATAATATCATCATGTCAGCCGAAAGACGTCCACTGCTGGACATAGGCCTCCCCCAAGGCTCTCCACTCAGACCGATCTTGTGCTTTTCGCATCCACCGCGTTCCCGCGATCTTTACAAGGTCGTCACTCCATCTTGTTGGAGGCCTACCTACAGCTCGTCGCCCGGTCCGCGGACGCCACTCAAGAACCTAGATCAAAAGCCTTAATTAAGTATGAATAATAATATACTAACGCTCAATGCAGACGAAACAAATTATATTTGCTTTGGCATCTACGACGACTCCCAACCAAATGAGGACTTCACCATTACAATTCATCATTCATTTATATTAGTACATTCAATTCTCATTGGTAACGGCAAATAAAATAAAAAAACTTTATTGCACTAGTACGGACCTCTTCCTGCGTGCTGTAAGTAGTTATTTTAATGGATGCATAAAAATAAATATTTTACGAGTAAATGCATTGATAAAAGGTACAACAATTTAATTAACCTATTTCTTTAACGCCGATAATTTATAATCCGATGTGTCGGGCTCCTATAAATGTGTGATAACAATTAACAAATGTCAAATCATTGTACACGTCACAAGCCATATCTTTACTATACGGGTACTATTTGTTCACATAATAAGAAGACAGTAATACGTAGGCAAATAGGAAGGCAAGTGATTATAATTTTACGCAAAAACATTTAAGTTTCAAGATCTGATTTTTACAGTAATGTGAAAATTAGAAAAACATTTGGGGAAGAATAACTTTTTATCAACACGCTTTATTTTCATTAATTCATTCATTCATACCTTCACGTGCCTTCACGCATGCCTCCCAATGGGGTAGGCAGGGACTTTGGAACGCCAGGTGCACCGAGCTAAACACAACTTTTGCTTCCTCTACATTCCTCAATCTATTCATGCACTCATGTGCGTGCGTGCGTGCGTGCGTGCGTGCGTGCGTGCGTGCGAGCGCGCGCGCGCGTGTTTGTGTGTGTATGTGTGTGCGTCCGTGCGTATGTGCGTGCGCGTGTGTGTATGTGTGTGTGTGTGTTTGGCATCGTAGCTCCCAAACGGATGGACCGATTCGGAAGTAATTTTTCAAAAGAAAGCCAATTTAATAGGGTTGGTTCTTAGCTATGGAGCAGTTTTTGACAGGTTTCTTCTTACTCTCCTACCTCAGGAATAGGTTAGTATTGTTTTGATGGTTACTATGGTCACGTAAATATTATGCAAGGAAGATTTGAAATGCTTTTAAGTGTCTCTGCTGATAGTGCGTCCTCCCCGAATGTGCGATGTCTCAGTGACGAGTATATTTCACACTCGGCTAGAACGTGTTGACTAGTGTCCTCTTTGCCGCAGTGTGGGCATCGAGGATTCTGTTTGACTCCTATTACCGTCAGATGTCTGTTGAGTGGATAGTGTCCAGTCAAGATCCCTGTCAGTATACTTATACGACGACCATATAACAATATGGTACCATAGAGCTGGTCTGATGATGGACTCGGAAGGTGGCGACAGGATCTCGGCTAAACATAACGTAGACCGTGTCGTGAGTGTCGTGACTCATTCGATTGGTCTTGATAAGCTGATAATGACATTACAAAAAACACTACAGTTGGCAACAAAAGCTTGTGACAGAACATTTAAAAAATATATTGTCTAATATAATAAATGTAAATGAAGGTAACTTTGTCAGTCTTTCACGACTCACACGCTAAACCGATCTTGATGAAGTTTGGTATGGAGATAGCTCGACCCCCGATGGAGGACATATGGTACTTGTTACCGTGGGTAGGGTGGTCCAAAAAACAAAAGTGTGTAATATTGTTTCTCCACAAGTTTCTTTTTATTTCAAAATACTCAAAAATCCGCTTTACCAAGTTTAATTGCAATTGAATAAACTTTACAGGTCGCCCATAATGTTAAATTTTTTTCATAATAAAAATGTATAGAGCGTCACACATCTAATAAAGATATCGAATGAGAAAGACTTTGGAAAGATGATGACACTGTATTCCGAGTTGCAGCAGTAGGCAAACAATATTCTACTTCTGTTTTTAGTTTTTGCTAAGTTTACTAGATATCGTTTTGTATGAGAATGAGATCTTTTTGGCATAAACTAAACGCTTTGGGCGACCATTAAACGATCACATAACAAGTTTTAATTTGACACATAAGTAACTAATTTGTAGCAAACAAAAATAAGCCTTGTGGAGGAAAGAATTGATATACTTTTTTTTTCTTCATACTATTTTGGACCACCCTAGTGGGTAGCGATATACGACTTTTACGTAGGCGGAGTCACGGGTAACAGCTAGTATGTCATTAAAGCAGAATATTCAGTAGTTAATTGAAAAACTTACAAGATAGAAATAGTAATAACATTGTAACGTAATTAAGCTTTAAAATTGAGCCAATAAGTTTAAATACCTCGTCCTGATATTCATTTGTTTATTTAACTTACTTTTAGAGCATTAGGAGAAATAATCTTACTTTGTAATCAACGGAAGGTCGTATATGACAAACTAAGGATAGCTATCGATAGAACAAAAACCTCGCGTGTCTGGCATCTTAAGCTAACAAGCGAATTATATTGATTTACAGGAAGTCGAATTACTTCGTGATCATATTCATTTGCAAGTTGGTCCACTGCGTTTTTTTTTTATTGACTTTACGACACCCTAGAAGCAAGATATTGGAGATTATAGAGAACAGAAGAGGAGGGATGATTGGCCATTTATTGAGGCACGATATGCTGATCAAAAACATTATAGAGGGGAAGATTGAAGGCCGGAGAGGCAGGGGACGACCAAGAAGAATCAAAGAGAAAGTGCATGTCGTTTGGAAATTACCCCACCGACAAGAGCGAAGCTCTTAAATTAAGAGAGAGAGAGTTTGTCTATGATGTCCGTTGGTGAGGTAATTATTTTTATTTCAGCCACTCTTGAATATGCTTTTTTGGCAATTTCTATTAGGGATCGGGTATTCGGGTGCAATACTTTCGTATGATAGCTAGCATTTTCTATACTTATTAACGACGGTTCTTCTAATGACATTAAAAAAAATCAAACCTCTTCATGCATAATTTTGAGTTCATTTCTGAATGTTAAATGGCTTATATCATAGTTAACATAGATTTCCTAAGAAACAAAATTAGTCTGAATGCCAGTCCGGCAAAAAAATTAAAAATATTATGCACTTCCGTGTTCGGGCTACAGACATACATAATAATATGTGCACTAAGTTTCAACTTAATCTCTAACTCTCTCATTAATCACTCAAATATAAGGGTTCTGTTTATTCATTAGAAGGTACGAAACCCTAAAAAGTAACCGTGGCCAATAAACAAAATTTTGACAATGATTTTCATACCAATACCTTTTGACAAATGTTAGCGAATAATTGTGAAACTGGACATAGACCCTAGGCAAGATGCATTCGGCGTTTGTTATCGTTATCAAAATTGTGTAGGATTGACGTAAGCTGTCAGACGGTCGCGTCGAGCGCCTACGACAATTCCATACATTTTGTCAGTTTTCGAACAAGTGGTCTAGCCTCACTAGGACCATTCAGGTATTTTTTTTAAGTATTCGTAATTTTGTGCTGATGGAGCATTTACCTATTTATACCACATCAATGCCGGCAAACCTATTTACCCTGCACATAATAACAAATAATAAGGCCATTTTAAACGTCGCAAACCAAAAGACGTACCCAATTCCAATAGGTCGCACTACCATATACGTATCATTGTAAATTCAATCTTCAAACAAACATATAAAGATTCCAAATTAAATTCTCACTAACGTCGTCAAAACAAGTCAATAAAACTTCTATTCTATTGAGAGTTGATAGAATAGGTAATTGAATACCGATATCGCATTGTATGGTTACTAGTAGAGGCATTTGGCATGAGTCCAACATTAGTTATAGTTGCGAGCAAGACCCACTCATGGCAGTACAGAAATACAAACAAGTGGACGTCGTATCTTTATCAAACCATCGTAAGATAGTGATTGATAAAATGTAGTAGTCGATATTGGTTAAGAAAGGAGATTTACAAGTTCAGTTGACGATTGGAAAAATGGAGAAAAGAACGGGATGGATCACGCCATTCAAGAAGCAGGTTTGTTTTTTGTTTTGTACACGTTTCAGGCGCATTTGTTGAAGTTTATGAAGCTTGTGATACTCAAGATCTATAAGAAGCATGTGACCAGTGATTAGTGTGTTAAACTGACTTATATCGTGAAATAGAGCCTTTGTAATTTTATCAAGGTGTCCGCTTTTAAGGTAAAATCGTTATGGTAAGGCCTCCAAGGTATGATCGGTTTAAATGCCCTGAAAATTGCCTTTTCAAACAACTCCAAAAAAGAGGAGGTTCAAAATTTTTCTATATTATTTTGCGTGTATGTTACTCGATTTCTCCGTCAATTTTATTGTCAACTAATTTTCAAGATTTTTTTCATGTGTGTGTCATATCTCAGAGGGATCCCCTTTGTGTGGTAGATTTTTTTCGGAATAATTACATAAGGACTAATAACTTTTAACATAAGTGTAAATAAGGAGAAACGCATAGGGTATAGTGTTGTTTCGCAGAAATCAAATATTACGCATGAATTTAGTTGGTCGAATAATTTTTATGTAAAACATTAATGAGTCGAATGTTCTTAAGGAATAAACAATGAAATGCATAAATTTATTAAGCGTAGTAATGATTACATCATCGTTCATAGTAGTTCTTACTGTCAAGCGAATAAGAGCTACGATCTGTCAACAATATGATTAGAAAAAAAAGTATATGAGCCGGAATAAAGTGGAATAAATGCCCAGTTATGATGTAAATTGGAAAGTTATCCTTATACTAACCATGCTTTACTTTTACTATCTAAAAGGTAACATATTCTTTAAAAGGATTGTGAACCGACGCTTAAATTACCGTAGCTGTCAAATTCAAATTCATTTATTTGCAAGTACATACACGGATCTTATAAATATACATGTCAGTAGTAGGTACATGGATATGTTCTGCCACAATTTGGCATGCAAAAGTCTTAATCTACATTAGAAATAAATGCTACTATTACTTAATCATATTATTATAATAGTCAAGATGTTAATTTATTATTATATTCGATTCAAAATAAATTAATACAATCTTAAATTAAATCAATCATGCATCTGTCGAAATTTTTTACGGATAATGTCGACAGCAGTGAAACAATGCTGTTATTACTATTCTTTCACGCGCATCAAATTAGTTTAGCATTGTTTTACTGCTGTGAACAATGTCATTAGTGAGAAACTTCATGGTCGTGCTATGTGTCAGGATTGACTTCTTATCGGCCTAGTACATAGGTACATACTGTAGTTTTTACAAGTAATACAGTTTGTATACAAAATATTCAAAAATCGTAAAGTTAGACTAGGTTTAAGAAAAGAGAAACGTTATGACATTTTGTATGGAAATTTGTAGCTTCACAATGCTCTTAATTTGCAGGGGTCAAGTTAATATTTAGACTTTATCGTTTTAAAATGCGAACTAAGCATTTTTAAAATAAAATTGCATCTACAATAAAAAAGACATGTAGAAATATATTTTCTATTTCGGAACATCGAACCGTTCCCATTGATTGATTTCTAATCATGAATAACTGATCCACAGAAAACCAGCGTCGCATTGCCAATAGGTGGTACGACATATAGCTGAGTGGATACCATTTTCGCAGCAATACTTATCACACACTATAATGTTATAATTTTTAAGCGAAATAAATGATTTTCTATTCTATTCTATTGTAAAACGAATGAATGAATGAATAAATGAATGAGTAAATGCCATTTATACGACAAACCTTATGGTAGATACAATTACCATACAAACATAATAAAAATTGACAGTACCTACTTGATTTAACTACATAAGTTTGCAGAGTAAGCGTTGATTGTTCTTGAAGTTGTAGTTGTAAGCGATTATAATTTCGTGGATCTTAATTAGGGTGTTGGTGGCATAATTGGTAATGCGCCTTCGTCGGCCCGGAGAGCCAGAGGAGATGTACGTTTGAATCCTACCTAAGACTGATGGCATTTTTTCGCTTTAATATAGTTTAGAATTTCGTAACAGACGTTTCTGTTAAATTTAAAAATCTTTTTTAAGTTGTATTGATATAACACAACTTAGTTAGTTTAGAAAAGGAGAGCAATGTTAAAGTGTCTCGTGAGTAATATGAATATGAATATCGGCAAATTGACCTAGTTCCAAACTAAGTTCGTATATGTACGTACAATATTTATTTTAAAGCAGAGGTCCCCATTTTTTTTTTGTCTCGTGGAGCACTTAGCAAGTTTAGGTTTTGGGTAGACTCCCAGCTTACTTAATATCAAAAAATCTTCGGGATCTTTGGCACGGATAAAGTTGGAAGTCTAGCCGGCTAAAAACACATTATTTAAATACTTACACAGAAAAAAAAAGTAATTTATAAAGATAGATATGTGTTTATTTACATAATTAGATACCTACTAGATCCAGATGTGTAAGAATTTATGGATTATTCTATTAAAAGAAGATAAAGTATTATATGAGACTCTGCGTAATTAGCAGTACAACACTCGTGTGATCTATTATGAAACTCGCCTTGCGGCTCGTTTCATAAACCACACTCATGTTATAATGCCTGTCATTACGCAACCGTCATGTAAACTACTATTTAAGTGAAACTATGGTGTGCATAAGACAAACAAACATACAGGGGCTCTGTTGCACTCGGTAAAACCATAACATAGTTTCACTTTGCTTGGGACATATTATCGTATTGTTTTTAACGGCCCCCTATGGAACTCCTAATCGTCATTTGTCCTAATTTTCATCCATCTAATTTCCATCGTTTGTCCGAATTTTCGTTTATCCTAAAGCCATTTCCGCTTAAATTTTAAAACTTTTTAGTGTTGTTATAATACAACCCTAACCTACCCGAACCATATAATTGGAAAACTTAAAAAGTTGCCTGACTCAACTGATAAACCTAGTTTAGGGCAAATGAAAATTCGGACAAACGATGTGTTAGGATAAACGTTGTTAGGGATTCCGAAGGATACTCGTTTTTAACTCGGCAGACATTATATAAAGTAACTAAGAGCTATAATAACGTTGATAATATGTTAACATGTCAAAATCAACATGGTTTTCTCGAGTAGAATAGAGCTTTAGCCTTATAAAAAGTGTGATCTGAGACCCGTGGTCATTTTGCAATCTCAAGATTACTCTCAAGATTGCAATCCTAAAGCCCTGTTGTTTGATCAGTAGTGAAACAAACTAATTGTTAAAATTCGAAAAAGTAATCGAAATTCTGACACATTTCCTTGAGATTTTAACGATTAGTAACAATTCTTGACTATTAGTTAGTTTAACTTCTGATCAAACAACAGGCCATAAGACTGCGAATGCCTCTTTAAATTAGCGTCTCTTGTAATCTTGATGATGTAGGATTATTAGGAGGTTTTAACGTTATGAAGGGGAAAAAAAATAGGAAAATTTCAGGTTCACAATCCTCTTAATAATATATGAAACTACCCAATCAATCTTGCAATTCGTCTTTCAACCGCAATTAAATAGCAATCGCTGAAATATTAAGTCGACTGCACGCCATAATGCCAATTCGAACAGCAATGTGCTTGAAAAACGTCATGTTTTGTTTCATAACGTTTCTTATCAGATTTTTCTTTTGATGCAAATCCGCCGTCGATAGATTAACGATCTTATCGATAAATTCTCTTGCGGCTCAATGCGACATCGATACAAGAGAGAACGATAACCAGATGTCAATATCTGCCCCCCTAATAAGGCTGTGTTTATCGCGTGACAAAGTTTGTATAAGGCATCCGTCACCTTCCACGTAAATAAGTACTATAGTGACGGATGATTTATCCACACGCGATATAGACGCAGCTATGCTAGGCTCGCAGTAGGTAAATTAATCCCTCGGGTTCGATTTTACTTGGTATAAATGTTAAAAAAAACAAAAAACCGCCTTCAAAAACGCAAAAAATAACTTCTTTTAAAATGGTAGGTACCTAATAGTCCAAAATCCACGTCGGCTTTTTGTTGAAAATGTTGTGGTCGCCGACTTCAGTTTGACTAACCTATTAGGTACATAGCTACCATTTTAAAAGAAGTTATTTTTCGCGTTTTTGAAGGCGGTTTTTTGTTTTTTAAAACATTAATTTTACTTTATACTTTTTAGTGATCATAAGACGTTGTTACTTAGTCCCACTTCTTAGTTGATATAAAACTTTAGGTTATTTCAAGCGCGCCGCAAGCAACGCCGCGGGAAAGTCATAGTCATATTTCAACAAGTAAATATTCTTCGTTGTAATCGCTCAACTATCTTAATTGAGATATCTTATCGCCACCCTTGAAATAGGTAGGGCAAACCTTGGTTAATCGGTGATAGTTAGGTTTAGTGACAATATAATATTACCTATCGATTAAATTATTTTTGAAGCATTACTATGTAAAAGTGGATGAATTTGTCTACCATTTCTGAACTTCTGATTTTATTTCTAATGTACCAAATTCATTTAATAAACATTTATTTTGACACATGAAAAAGTAGGTAATTCAGTGATATTCAGCTTAATGTGTGACATGAACTTGGTTATTCTGTGATATAGTCAGATTAAGCTATGGTATATTTTAAAACTATAAATAAAAGATATGAAATTAATAAAAAAAACAATTATAATATTCTCTATTATGCCACAGGAGTGCAACCTCTATTTCTGCAGGCAGGACATAATTATGGTTTTCCACGTTTGGACTGAGTTGTGGCAGAAGGATCATGATGATGGCGGCAGCTATAGGCTTTCAAAGTGCTCCAAAGAATAGAAAACTTTTTGCAGCTTTATAAATAGTACTTCCATTGTTAATTTCCATAACGGCAGCTTTTGTGCTGGATGCATTGTAAGATTTTTTTTGTTGAACATTTTTTGAAAGGAGTGTCCTGGTAAACAAATTTGTGTTTTAACTAGTATTGGCTTTGCTGTTAAAACATACATAGAACAGAGTCATAAGATTGGTCATAACCCATAATTGTATTGAGTTAAATTACTGCACTTGGTTATGTGGTGATATAGAAATATACAAAACAATGAAAAAAATTAAGAAATCAACCGCCGAAATTAATGATTTAACGAACGAAAATGTTAACTTGACTTTGCTTTAAAAATATAAACATTTTTAAAAACTCTTACCTCAACGGGTTTTTCTTTTGTTTTCGCAATTACTTCAGTTTTTTTCCGTAATAAAACTTTAATTACACCTTGTATCAACCCATCTAAGAATGTAGGTCAGGACAATTAATTTTTGATTTTTAATTTTTGTGAGTTCATTTTGATTCTCGCCCTACGCTATCATAATGAATGCAAGTCGCGCAATCTATTGAAAAATAGTACCATCTATAAAAATATTAGATAACTCCGCTATAAGCCGATAACAAACTATCACCGAATACCTGCATATCACCGAATAGCCAAGGTTTGCCCTACCTACCTACCGGTGAGGCCATCTGTGGTCTTAATCATCAGTTCCACTTCACCAAGTGACACTTTCTGAATGCAAATGCTAGACTTGTTACTAAAAATACTAAAATCTCTATATATTTGCCTACAATATTTGAGGAGTTCCCTCAATTCTTCACTGATTCCCTCATCAGATTCAGATTTGGTGACAATGGGACCTCGGAAGTATACTCTATCAAATCAAAAAAGAATTTTTAAAATCGGTCCACAATTGACGGAGTAATCGGTGTACATACATAAAAAAAATACATACAGCGGAACGTATACTCGTAACCTCCTCCTTTTTTGAAGTCGGTTAAAAACTTAATCTTACCTTTGACATGTTGTCGTATCGGTTTTAGTTCGGCCACCATTACTGTCAAGTAAATAAGAGCTATCAAAACGTTGACGATACGATTACATGTCTAAAGCAATGTAGTTTTATCTAGTAGAATAGAAGCCTTGGTTAATGTCACTCTAATAACACCAGAGGGCCCTACGCTTACGAGCGTTTCTATTCGTTTCGTTTCTAAACCAATCGCGTCACTGGTAGATGACGTGATACGAAAAATCACGTGATCTACCAGCGACGCGATTGGTTAAAAACGAAACGAATAGAAACGTTAGTTAGCGTAGTGTATCTGGGCAGGGCCCTCTGCGGGCTAGTATGACTGCGTCTATATCGCGTGTCAAATGTGGATAAAGCACTCCGTCAGCCGTCACTCTCGAACTTATTTACGTGTTAGAAGGTGACGCATGCCTTATCCAAACTTTGTCACGTGATAAACGTAGCCATGTTGGGACCCCAGAGCTATGTGGTGCTATTAAGGTGATACTCGTATTTACCAATGATACTAAATATTTTTTATTTAAGTATACGTAAGTTAGCAAAGCGGTGAAAATTCACGATTATTATGACGACAATGGTGTAAAATGTTTTTTATTTTGTCCATCATGTCTCAAGTTAGTTTAAATGTAACTGGGGACTTATTATTGCTCTTACTACTACTATCATCGTCAACCTGTGTCGTCAACTGTGCTCTTACTAACTTTACCTTAATGTCAACTCGAGTAAAATAGTAATTAAATTTCAGTGTTTAAAAGACTTTTAAAGGGAAAGTTAAGTGTTAAAATATGTACAAAACTGTATTTCAACTTTTTATAGGGTTCCGTAGTCAACAAGGAACCCTTTTAGTTTCGTCATGTCAGTTTGTCCGTTATCCGCGGTTTACTTACAAAGCCGTAATTTAGCATAGTATTACTTACACTTTAACTACGCCGACAAAGTAGTAAAAAAAAAATCTTGAAAAATAGAACGTCTCTTACCTCCTATACGAGTACATGTAAAGAAAAGGATTTTTTACATTATAACATCGAGTGAGGTACCATTAAATCATTCATTATGTACCTACATATGTTATTATCAATTTTTACCTAAATACCTAGACTTAATTGGTTGTTGAGATACGGCGACTAAATTGTTTATACCTACTAAAAATCATCTTTAAGCCGAATCACCAAAAAACTTTAAATAGAAAATAACTTCATAGGTACCTACTTGTTGTTTCTTTGCATAGTATTTTGTGTTTGTAGTAACGGCTTCGGAACCGCTTATACTGAGCATGGTTCGACATAGTTGCTCTTGCCCGGGGTTTTTTTTAATTACACAATTCCATTAAATAATCGCCACAAAATCCTTCAAACATTTTACCAAAAAAACTGATTCGTGATTTCTCGTATCTAGGGTTCGTGAGATACATGAGATAGGTTTGACACGGCAGGTTGTATCGTTCTCTCATGGCTGAGAATCGTGGTCATCAGCAGACGATCGCTCTCCATCGTTTTCTGTCTGAATGGGTCCTTCACTGCTTGATTCTGCATCTGGTAGGAAATCGGCTTCAAGCTCGTTTGCCGTCTGTCTTCCCCACTACGACCACCTTTTTCAGGCTATTATTTTCCCTTTCAACTATATATTATGGCCGAAATAGCTAGTACTGTACCGGCGAGAATTCTCAAATGATAAGTTCTTGATAACTTCTAAGAATATTCATATTTTATATGGAAATAAAAACATTCACAAAGTTTCCGATGGTGTTTCAAGATTTCATGAGATTTCCAAACTTCTGGAAAATACGACAAATAAAACGTTCATGAAAGAATCAACTCATTGTACAATCGGCAGAAAGAATCCAAGGCCCACCATAGAATTGTGTCACAGCGACATTGTATTGTAGAATTCTTAACATTTGACCTATACGTTATAGATCATTGCGACACAGTTATATGGGGAGTTAGGGCTTCATTTTGCCGATTGTACATGTTTACACCAAATGCAAGGCCGAATTGCCCGAAGTGATCTCGTTAAAACTAATTTCGTCTTCACATCTCTCTATAGTGCAGTCTTCTAGACGTTACTTTGATCAAAATAGTAAATCCGCTGCCAAGGCTAATAAAATACGTAACATTTAACGGGTAACCTTGAAATTTTCCTGTTATCTCTTATGTCTTATGCTTCCTACTGATTAGATAACTCGCTTGGGTACTTATTATTTAATATTAGTGCTTAGTTATCGTTGCCGATCCACTTCAGCTATAGTTAATCTTTAAAGACGCTTGTAATGAAGGCTCATATAATTTGATGTTCAATTGCTTAACGCATTCCCTGCCTGCAACACATGCCTACATAATCCGAAGAACCATCATGACGAATTGATCAAAATCTCGATTTTTCTACGTAACTTTACGCAAACCAAAACACCAAAAACTGTATCTAAAGCATAGCATAGCTTTGAGAAAAATAATTGTGCACAATTGAATGAAATAATTCGGAACTTTATTTTCATGCTACCTAACGCATATATTACAACTTTTTTTACTTACTAGGTACATTATGTTTTCATGGGTTTCACCAACGTGCGTTGCATTTTAACAATATGCTAATATTGTATACTTACCTAAAACAAAAGAAACGGCACCTAGAGAAACGTCTGAGCAAAGGGACAGCGAAAACATTGAGGAAACTCTGTTAAGATAAATAATAGAATCTTCGAGATGTGTTTTCTTCTGTTGCGCATGATGGGTCCTCTTAAGCAGGAGTTCTGTTCCTTTGAACCTTGTCCCTGTCACTGACAAAATAATAGCAGTGGTCCAAGCAATTATACAAAAGGCTCAATTTAAAACCTAATATAAGCCCGTTTACAGACTTTCTTGTGACGATTGCTTCAAAATAACATTAGGCGTTTACTCAGCGTGGGCGCATCCAGTGTGATGTCTGATGTTCGTTTTTTGATTGATTGATTGATTGTTTATATATTTATATTTTTGAATGTATAAATAAATGGCAATTGACGGATTTTTGCACCTTTTTGAGTGTGTGTGGTTAAATTATGGGTATAATTTTATCGAATTTCACTCACTTCATCGATGGTATCTTTTCATCGAACGATAGTTTCTGCTAAAATCATGATGTTTTCTTTTTCGTTACTTATCTTAAACATTAGTTACGTAGGTTAGGTTAGGTTAGATTTGGTACAGCCAAAAAAAAACTAATGCAGCCAGATATGCCATTCGATGAAATGAAAACTCTACGCAATGATAACATTTTCGATAAAATAATAGGTACCAGTGTGTGTTTTTTTGACCATTGACTACGCTAGAAGTTAGAAGGACATTTAACTTATTTAGTGCAACTTTAATTCACTAATAAATACATTTACATTAATCTTGAGTTTGGTGAAGATGTCATGATTCCTAAGGGTGTTTTGATGGTTCCTATGGTGATGTCGCGGTTATAATAAGTATTTGTTAGTGACCTTGGCTACAAAGCTAGCGGACCCGCGCTCGATACCTTATAGTTTCTCGAATAGATGTTTTCTTTCTTTCAACAAGTAAAAAACATGTTATTTAACTTCCAGTGCTTCGTGACAGCCGGGGTGTGCCTCAACATGGCCGGACACGGGCTGGTGGTGGGGTTCACCGCCATCTTGCTGCCGCAGCTGAAGAAGGACGGCTCCGCGATACCCATCGATGATAATTTAGGCTCATGGATAGGTCAGTCCCGTACTAAAGCAGCAAGCTGTACTTGTGCATAGTAAAATTACAATAAAGTATAAATTTATTCATATGGATTCAAATTGCTATTTTGACCGTTTCTTTCCAATTCTTCCATTAATAGATTCGATATTTGGTCATAAAATAATAGAGTAAAACTCTCAAGTCATTACAAATATCATTAGCTATTTATTTTACTATATCCGTTAAGATGAGATTCTAGTAGGTACGTATAAACGTCCACAAACTTATGTCGAACCTTCGTTGCCTTTTTGTCATTATACTAATTACTTAGATCATGCAATACGGTTATTTTTATGAAGGATTTTACAAAGATTTTTTAATAAGGGCTCATTATATTTTGTAAACACTATTGAAATCAATGCATTTTTTCTGATTCCAGCCTCAATTCTGGGATTTGCTTTAGTCACCGGAAATTTCATCGTCCCGACCGTGATGGCAAACTACGGGAGGAAGACAGCCAACCTGGTCTCCATCGCACCCATGATGCTGGGTTGGCTCGGCGTGCTCCTCGCGAGCAGCATGGAGGTCCTCCTCCTCGCCAGGTTCCTCCAGGGCCTCGCCATGGGCATGAGCGCTTCTCTAGGACCAGTCCTCATAGGAGAATACACCAGCCCCAAAAACCGAGGAGCGTTCTTAACATTCATCTCTCTAAACATCGCTCTCGGCGTTCTTACAGTCCACACTGTGGGCTCGTTTCTCTCCTGGCAAAAGACTGCCTTGATGTGCTTCTTCATTGTATTCATAGACTTACTCATCGTGTTGTATTCGCCGGAAACCCCTAGCTGGCTTGCTGATCAGGGCCGGTACGATGAAAGCAGAAAGGTCTTCAGATGGCTCAGGGGTGATAGCGAAGAGGATGAGTTGCAGAAGATCATAGAAACCAGCATGATAGTACGAGAATCTAAAGCTGAAGTGAGCTCAACTGAAAGTTTTGTGAAGAGGATAAGAAGGAACATCGTGTATTTCCGATTGACTATTAGAAAGAAAGAGTTCTACAAGCCCATTTTTATAATGATACATATTTATACTTTGGGACAATGGTCTGGAGCTAACATCTTGGCCGCTTACACCGGAACTGTCTTTGATAATGTCGTTGGCGAAGGCGCTAACGTAGCTATCTTGATTATTTCTTTAGGCCTTCAGAGAATCATTTCCAACAGCTGCGCCGTATTCGTCATCAAAAAGGTGAAGAGAAGGATGATGTTACTCACCACTGTGTCTATCAACATTGCCGCGTTCCTCGCCACCGCTGCTTACACTTACGCGAAAGCACACGACAAGCTTCCCTTTGATCACCCTATGATAGGAATCTTGTTGGTTCATATCCACATGTTCTCTATCGCCACAGGAACTGTGCCTCTTCCTTTCATCATAGCTGGAGAGCTCTTCCCTCTTGAGTACAGAAGTTTGGCTGGGGGCATCAGCGTCCTGTTCTTATCTGCAAATCTCTTTATAACAACGAAGACTCTTCCTCGTCTGTTCGCAACGGTGGGACTATACGGAGCATATTGTCTTTATGCTGGCGTCGTTGGCTACTGCTTAGTGATAGCGTGGATGTTCCTCCCGGAGACCAAAGACAGGACTCTCCAGGATATCGAGGACGAGTTCAGAGGCAGGCCGCTGTCGCCAGAGGAGGTCAAGTCAGTGCAGTCGTTGACGTCGTTGAAGTTATATAATACGGATCGACGGTGCAGTGCTCCTGTGATCTAAAATTAGTTTACGTACATTTTGTTTTAGCTAATTTAACAATGGGACGTTAAGAATATGATTCATGTGATAGTAATGAGTGATAACTAAACTAAATTATCTTACTATATTGTCTATGGTTTAACAGTATTTTTAATATAAGGTCACGTTTTAAATGAAAAATAAGATGATGGTCTCTTTAGGATTTTAATCAATAAATGTACTGGCTCTATCCGACGACAACCAGACAATGGCTTCAACTACACACCACACCTTTTTTGGGTGTTGGTACGGCGGATAATAATATGTAGGTACCTTTTACTGAATTAGTTTGGTTAGAACATTTTTATGTACTTATGATTTTTTGTATTTTCAAGCAATAAGTACCGTCCGCTTTCATCCGATTTCACTTCTCCACCTTAACTGTCAAGTGACAGTGCGTAAAATTATTCAGGGTCTCTGCTCAACTCGGTAAAACCATATCGTCTTTGACATGTTATGGTATTGTTTTTAACTCGGCCGCCATTACTGTCAAGTAAATAAGAGCTATCAAAACGTTGACAATACGGAAAGACGCCAAAAGCAATATTGTATTACCGATTTGAGTAGAGGTCCATGGGCACGTTCCAGAAAGCCACTCTGCAACTCTGCACGCTGCACTTTGCAAATCCTTGATAATGCAAAGTGCAGAGCAAACGTGTTCCAGATTCTGTTCCTAAAAGCTACTTTGCAAATCCACAAATCCACACTTTGTATGTAACTGTGCCTCTTCAACTTTGCAACTGTCTTGTTGAACAGAAATACTTTGCAAATCCACACATCACACTCTGCATTTGACTCTGCCTCTTCAAATCTGTAATAGCTTTATAGAACAGAAATACGTTTGAAGAGTGGGATTTGTGGAGTGCAGAGTTGCAGAGTGGCTTTCTGGAACGGGCCCCAGGGCGGTCGTATTTGAATTCAGCCCGATTTCGGTTACGGACTAGTGTAAACGTTTTTTTTTAATAGTAAAACAACGAATCCGGTTAAACAGAATTCAGCCGACTCGGTCACCGAACTAAAGTTAATGCACCGCGAGCAAGAGATATCATAATATTAACATTATGATAACGAGATGGTTTAAGACAAACTGGAATTCAGGCCCTGTTGGGAAAAAACCGTCTTTTGGGTGCAGTTATTTTTAGGATTATACTTTTTATTTTAAGCCTGTAATTCAGAATAACTTGCCGAATGTCAGCCATTGCAAGATCGTCATCGCAGTTAATTAAAATACTCGTAACAGAGCTAGGAGAAAACGCACCGGTTATAAGTAAGGTTGGGATTTTGGTGGCATACCGTGGTTCTAGAAGCCATCGAGTCGCTATTTCTTAATCATTGTAACATTTACCAGTTTATTTTTGTCTTCAATATTTGAAAATATACTAAATACATTTTTAGTTCGTTATCCACACCTACTAATAAATTGTTTGCTTGTAACGCTTTCACAGCGGAGATATCTTCCATACAAAAAATCATTTAAACTGGTTTAGAGATTTAACCAATGAATGAATTGTGAAATATGACAATGCTGAAGGTCAAAATCAAGGTGGTATGTATATAATAATTAGGAAATAGCGACTCCGTGGATTCTAGAAACACGGTATGCAACCAAAAGTATTATAACCCTAGTTATAAGTACTCATATGTACATTAGTAACGGCCGCACTCTAAGGGCCGTATTAATAAACTCATCTTGACCGATATGCCCGTCACAAGGTACGTCAAAGTAAACGTCAAACCATAGACAACTGGGGCAAAAGCAAAGATGCATTACGCTAACTAGCGTTTCTATTCGTTTCGTTTTTAAACCAATCACGTCACTGGTAGATGATGTGAACGAAGAGGCACGTGACCTTCCAGTGACGTGATTGGTTTATAAACGAAACGAATAGAAACGCTAGTTAGCTTCATGCATCTTGGCTCGGGCCACTGGCATTTTTGACGCATCTTGAGACGAGCATTGCATTGGAGATCAGTTTGTTAATTAATGACGATTAAGTCGTTCCTTAGTGAGGATTTTTTTGTACACAAGTTTAAAAAAGGAACGAGTAAATCGTCTTTAAAGTGCTCCTAAGTACTCCGGCAGTAAATGAAGTACAAAGTTTTAACAGTAGTCATGTAATATTAATTTATTTGTTGTTTTTAGTCAAAATAAAATTGTCAGTTGTTCTGGACAATCATACAAAGTTTATTATTCTATTATTCATCATTTATTATCCTAATTTTTTTAACTTTCGATGCCAATATGCATTACGCTAATTATAAGTAGCGTTTCTATTCGTTTCTTTTGTAAACCAACGTCACTGGTAGATCACGTGACTCTTCGTATCACGTCATCTACCAGTGACGCGATTGGTGTAAAAACGAAACGAATAGAAACGCTGAGTTAGCGTATAGCCGGGGTAGCCAACTTGGTTAGACCCAACCCAAGTAGCATTTCAAGCTGTATATAAGCTGTATTTAAGTTCAGTCGTATACTAAAAGCTGTATACTTTTGCTGTATAGACGCTGTATAAGCGCTTAAAAGAAAAAGGCCCCAAATAATACAGCTTTTAGCGTTATTAGAGCTGTATAGTAGCTGTAAAAGCAATAGATAAGCTGTATAATAGCTGTATTAGAGCTGTTATTCGGTGTACAAGGGAACTATAACACTACAGATAGTCTCTTATAAGTATCTTTTAAGAATAACAGTTTTAAATAAGATTTTGAAGAGAATTACAAAAGAATAAAAATAATTTGAGAATTTACATGTCTATACAAATTGAGCATTGCTTTTACTAATTAATGGCGACATTAACCAGAACTCAAAATAAGCAACAGGCTTTAATCACTTGGACAGCAGATGGTATAAGGGTGAAAATAAGTTCCGATTAAAATGTATGGTAAACTTGTGTGTTGCTTGGGGCAAAATATTCACGCGCCAGCAAAATAATCAAGAAAATCTAAGGAAATAATAAAAATTGGTTGTTTCGTTTTAAGGTTAGAGTATCAAAATATATTGTAAATACTAAATCTGAGACCACAGTCACATTATTTAATGCTGGTAATCATAATACCTACCGCTTTAGTTATTGTCAAATATTGTCAAGTATTTCTTTATTTATACTGCCAAATGTGTTTTTATTCATTCCAAAATGGCGACAATTCTTAAACAGCCTCAACGATATCTGGAGAGCATTATAAGCTTGGTAGCTGCACTATGTAATTAATGGAGTCACTTATACAGCTTTTAGCTTTTAATCAGCTTTATAATAGAATATTTTTATTCGTTTGGCTGTACTTTATTTTATAAGTTTTTAAAATTGCCAAGCGTGGTTTATTATTATTTTTACTTCTCGTGGTCGCAAAGATTTATTATATGAAGGCAAAGCAATATTTGAACTTATTTTGAATGTCATCACCGGGGCAAGCAAACCGGGCTTTTCGGTTTATTTGAACGAATATTTATGTAACGAATTTCATTATAGTACCTATTTTATTTGGTGTCGCATAGATATGACTGGTTTTAATACTTGTAAATCCAGCACAGTCATCTCTCTTTTTGCCAGACAATAATAGGACGATACATCGATAGTGATAATAAGACATTTTTTTTAATTGCTCCTTAAATATATTCCAATTACAAACGGTTGAATATCGGGTCTTTCAAATACAGTACACAAAATTGGCCAAAACTCTTTATTTGAGCATTGAATTCGGTCGGTTGTTATTTGCTGACGAAACAATAGATTTTTTGAAAATTCGTCGTCATCAACATTTGAGCTACTTGTGCTGCTGTATGAAAAAACGTCATAGTCAGGCCCCGGAGATTTAAATGAATCCACACATTTGATATACCTAAATATTATGTTCAATAATATTGATTGTCACTGTTTAATATTTTTGCTACGGAACCTTCGTTAGACACCGATCGAACTGGCGCTTGACTTTTGGTTAATACATTGTTTACTTCCTGAACAAATGATGGTTCACTATCATTTATTATTTGTGTCGTATTTTTTTATATTTAAATATTCATTTTCAATCCTTCTCTTGACTGAACCCGATCTTTTTTTTCCACATTTTACGTCCTAAACACAAATGATCGTGATTCGTGCACCTGTCAGTAATACAGACTAAAGCTGTACTATAGTTGTCATTTATTCTTTTAGTTTTATAATACCCTCATAGACAGAAGTCATAAAACTACTATACTTAAATACAGACTAAAGCTGTACTATAGTTGTCATTTATTCTTTTAGTATTATAATACCCTCATAGACAGAAGTCATAAAACTACAATACTTATAAGAGTGTAAAATTACGCCACCAGAAATAGTTTTAAGAGGGAGTTGACATATACCCTTGTGCAGCAACAAGTGCCAAGTGATACTATAATAGAAACTAAAGCTGTAATAAGTAAGTGATTACATATAAAATACAGCCAGTATACAGCTTTAATGATAATAATTAGCTTGGAGTGTCAAACAATACTTAAAGTTTTATAGTAGAGTATTTATATTCTGATAAGGCACCCTACGCTTACAAGGTTCCTCTATAATGATTTTATACAGCATGAGCTGTATAATAAGTGTTAAATGACTCTTATAATATTAAAGCTTTTCTTGAAACTCTTATGCGTCTCTTAGTGAACTCTAAGTTCTAAATAGGCTGGTATATTGTTGTTGCCGACACTTACGTGCTACTTGGGAGATCTACTGTTCACTGACGACACCCTGCGCAATCTACCAATTACATACTTCTTGAAATCTCAAATGCGCAGTCTCTTCTACGTATTTATATTTTTTGCCATACCACGATCGACTAGACTAGATAATAGTCGCGATCGACCGGTTGGCCACCCCTGGTGTAATGCATCTTGGCTAAGGCCCCTGGTGTTTAAGTGCAACGTAAATAGTATTTAGAATAGTATGTAAATTTCACACTGACATTATTTTTGTATTTACTTCTTAAATAAAACTCCTTTTATGCTGATAGTACGAGAAGAGTGAAATTTCAAAATTATAGAATGCCTGTAATCACTAATCACACATTACCATACATATGCAATTCCGCGCTCTCGATAATTTATCTATAATTATGTATTTATTATAAATGCGAATGTTTGTGTGTTTGTTTGTTTCTCCTTCACGCTGCAACACGGCTGGACGGATTGAAATGGAGATAGCTTATACCACTGGATTGGATGGATTAACACACGCTACTTTTTCATGCCGGAAGATTTAAAAGTTCCCGAGGGAATTGATGGCAAAGCACTATCTGCGCAGTTGAAGGGTAAGGCAAGTGGCGAGTGAAATAAGAACAAATCAATCTTCCAATGGATGCATTTTATTATTCTTGCTTATCGAACATTTGCAGGACGTCAAGGCACTTTGGATGAAAGTGAATTTAAACTTATAGGTTGGATCAGAGCTCACAGCGTACACCTAAGATGGCTGACACCCAGGAAGAGAGAGAGCGGAAGTCCCTTCACATTATTGTATTCTACAGCTGTCAGTATTGACACTACACAAATCAGAGTTGCAATTTCTCAAAATTACTCAGGAATAATGATAATCGAAATCTATGCAGACGAAGTCGCGGGCAGAAGCTGATGTACAATAAAGTACTTAGTTCTTTTTTTTGGTGTGCCTATCGTGCTATATTTTTAATTGTTCACTTACTTGTCCTGATCCAGTGTCCTGTCATGATGCACCAACGTGATGATCGCACCGACTCCGGAGCATAGTCATAACAAACTGCACGTTTCTAATATTACGTATTTGATTATAATGATAAAAGGTAGTATTTTATTTATTATCAGCAGTTTTCTTTTGTTTTACTACCTTTTATCATCAATTCAAAGAGCAAATGTACTCAATAAAATACTTGACTGCTTTGACCAATACTGCGATAAATTAGTTGGGCATTACAACTTGTAGGAGATCAAAATATTGCTATGTACTGCAACATTAATATTCGTTTAGCTACACTCAACACGGTTTCCTTCATCGCAGATCTACAGTGTCTAATTTAGGTTATTTTAGGGGGTACCCCTTATCTTGCACAATCTCTGTTGTCTGAAAATTGTGGGAAATGATTATTATGCCATAACAATTTCGGCGATACGATTATTCGGCCATAGGAGTATTGTTCTAATCAACATTATGCCAATGTATTATTCTGCCAAAGAAAATTGTGCGAAATGATAGTGTGCCAAGAAATTTAGGCAAAAAGCAATTGTGCGAAATGATGATTGTGCCAATGGTTGCTATGCGAAACGAAAATGTGCGAATAAATTTTGTGCAAGACATTAGTAACCCTATTTTAGGTTCTTTTAATGATTACGTCACTGAAGCTATGACAAGTGGAAACCAAGTAGACGTTATCTATACCGATTATAGTAAGGCTTTTGATAGAATAGATCATAGTTTGCTTATTTCTAAATTATATCGGATGGGTATTAGCGGCGACTTGCTGCGCTGGTTTTCATCGTATATTTCCAATAGATCACTGGCTGTTGTTATTAATAACTACATATCGGGATGGATAACGGTCCCGAGTGGGGTCCCCCAGGGGTCTTTGCTCGGACGGTTGCTGTTTAATATTTTTGTTCACGACATCAGTGACTGGCTGACTGCTTTGTGTCTTCAAGACTCCTTTGCTTTGCTGACAACATGAAGAAGATTAAGAACATGAAAAAATTATGAGCACGTGTTTTGTTATAAAATCATATTTTTAAAAAAACCAAAGAAAGTGTATCTTCGATATCGAAATATATAACTTTGAAGGGTGCCCATATTTTTTTCATGTTCTTAAACATATAATCAAACCAGTAGGTAACTAGCAATTTAAAAAAAAACTCTATGGAAATTAGAAGGTTTAGTCACTTTTCAGTGGGTGCGCCAAAGTTCATATGAAATTGTAACTCCGATTATTGGAACACCGAAAATGTAATCTTTATACCGCTGGAACCGTAAACTTTTCAAAAGTTCCGAAATATTCAATGTGCAGATAAGACTAGGTTAGGTTAGATTTGATTTATAAAAATCCTGAAAAAGTAACAGTTTCTAAAAAAAATACGTTATGAATTGCGATGATTATGACTTACAATACGTTATTTGTTTTGTTGACTGTTGTATGTTAGAATTGCTTGTTGTCTGACTTACGATACCTTTTTTTTTTTATATTTGACATGAATGTATTATAATTAGTTACTTTAAATTGATTCATTTATTAATTACTGTAAGTGGTTTGTAACCGTACTAGTTCATTAATTAATTAAATAAAAAAATAAATGAGTAAACATAATTACGAATGGCAACATGGACCCCTTTTCAGTACTTAGGAGGACAATTTCTTTTTTTAGACTACTCTCTAACAAAATTATATTAAAATAAAACAAATCGGAGCCGGACAGTTGGGTACCTTTATTTGTCAGTTATCTATAGATAACTGACATTCGCGTGAAATGGCAGAACATGACAAAACACAACTAAAAACAGCGCAAAGGTTAGCTTCAAGACCTTTGGACATCTCTAATCTGTGAACATTGTACCTACTGTAGCATTACCGCTACAAATCGCGTTGGTTCGCGTTAGTTATCGCTAAATTATTCCGCCTTTTCCGTTTCTCAGCCTTTTTGGTATTATGGGCTTGTTCATTGACCGGTTAGAGATAGACATATCTACTGCCAGTTTTGAATTTCGAATTCGTTTTTGTTAAATCCGATCCCTGTAATAATTCTGACATTCTATCTCGTACTCTTGTGCTTTGAGACTTTGAACAATTTTATCGAATCTTTTCTTATTCAATGGAATCTTTTCTGCATAGAAAATAAATTAGTAAGGCTTATTCAAGTGCCGCGTCCGGTAGTTATCAACTAATACCAGTGCTGTTAAATCGATTGTAGACAGATCGATGGAATGCTGTTGTCCTCTTTGTTTGTCCGGATAGCGTCCGTCCGGATGGCTTTTGATGCCGTTCTGCTTTTACTGGTCCCCTTCTTTAGGAAGCCATCTTCAATGTTGTCTGTTCAACTTTGCGAGTAAAGGTGTTCTTTTCAGCACCCCCGCTTATCCCATATCACTCATCATTTCTCATCTTAACGGAAGACCTGGACGGGTGACCTAGCAATTCACCGTGTGATTCGCCAACGGGTTCGCTGGGCGATGACTCGTCGACTGCGGTAGTACCCGCAGATTTTACACGCAACGTCGGTTACATTCTGGTTGCGGCAATCGCAGCTCTACGGATGTGACAACGTACGGCGGCGAATCGGCGGCTACGGATTTTAACAGGATAGTCTTATATATCGCAAACTTTTCCCTTCCAAATTCAAAGATCGGAGTCCGCGAACTCCACCCCAACCGATGTAGGTTACCGTTGGTTACTATTTCGGTCATAATTTAAACACGGTACAGTTCCTCCTTTTTTACCAAGTAACACCCAAAATTATAACCTGTATTTCTTCTCACTCCGAACTTGTTACAAATTTGTGTCAGTAGTTCCTTATGAAGCGCTTCTTGATTTATTTCTGATAGAATACAACGTAGTTCAGTTTTACCTTAATAGAATTTTATACAAGTTTAGCCGACCGTGTCCTGAGGTGGATGTCCACATTTATTATGTGCTGTACTTTAATTTAGATACCTTTAAATTGTGTGACAATCTGCAATTTTTGTTATATTTTTCGTTCCGGTTTCATAAAAAGTTAAGATCTGTGTCAGCCTGCAAATCTAGTTTTTTTAATAGCAATGTAATTTGTTTTAATTTAATCTTTACTTGAAGACTAATAATATAACCTCGTTAAAAATTCGTTCGGTTTTATTTTCCTTTTACAGGTCTAAATTAACGTGCTGGTGGTTTTATCGCAACCACCCCGTGTAGTGTTCCGTACCCTTTTTTTATGGAGCGCTATACACTATTTAAATTTTGCGTTGGTTTATAATAAAGTGTTTACCCACATACATAGCTGATTCGATTCAAAATCGAATACAAATCGGAATATAATATTAAAAGCTACCGTGGGGCGGTGTACTCACGGAACTTACGGAGTCTGACTCGGACTTGACCGGTTTTTTTTAAGTTCTCATGATCCATATACCTACCTCTTTAGATAAAATAAAAAAAACCCGGAGATATAGATTTTATTTATTGGTTTATTTAGTCTTTATTGCACAGAAATGAGTACGAATGGTGGACCTAATGTCTAATGGCATTCTCTACCAGTCGACTAAATGAACAATCAGAAAGGACTGTCCATAGAAGCTTTTGCGTAAGAAAAAATTGTGACGGATAATTATAAAATTGAGTTTATTTGATGTAGAAAAATATTTAAAACAATGCAGTGTTGTTAGTTTTTCTGAAGTATTTGTCTAAAAAAATATATTAAGAAATAATCGTAACAACACGTTGCTCGCAAGATGTCTTAATTACAAAGTATCTTAATAGATGGCTCTATTTTTCGTTTAAGTTCCCTAAATGTTTAAGTAATAAAATACCGAATTTAAATCTCATACAAAACAGGTCATAACAACATCCTTCGTATCCGCGGGCTTTTTAGGGTTCCGTAGTCAAACTAGGAACCCTTATAGTTTCGCCATGTCCGTCCGTCCGTCTGTCCGTCCGCAGCCTAGCTCAGAGACTTTGAATACTAGAAAGCTGTAAATTGGCATGAATATACATATTAGTCACGCCAACAAAATGGTAAAATAAAATCTAGATTTTTTTTATCGTGGTGATGTGTTTTTTTTCTTTTCTTCCCATAGTGTGTGGTGTCGTTGGATAGGTCTTTCAAAAATAAACAATATTTCGATTGAGGGATCCGTTTATGAAATATTTAGCTTTAAAGCTGTTAAAGTCAAGTGTCCCCCCCCTCCCTACAGCCAAAACTACAAATACCTACTAAAAATCTGAAAAATATCTTAAATGAAAGCACATATACCTTTAGACTCAATTGGCGTAAACGCCAAAACTCAACTTTTCAGGAGAGCAAAAAAACTTTTTTTTCAGAATTATTTTTGTCATAACATTTTTGTTTTTTGAGTTATAAAGCTCAGTTTTGGACATAATAAATATAGTTTCGGGATAAAGAATATGATTAAGTAGTATTTAAAGTAAACCCAGTATTTAAGAAAATGGAAGGCTTATACGCCCTAGAAAAATACTAAAAATGATACTTACGCCCCAAAAAAATACTGATTCTGTGATAGGTTTGGGGTGTAACAGCCAGGAGGACTATTTTTTAACTGTAATAGGGTGTATAAGAGAAATGTTATGTAATTCCGCAAATGCTCGGGTTGTGGGATGAGCTCCCAGCGGTTGTTTTTCGAAGAGTTTACAATATGGGGTTCTTCAAAAAGGAATAAATAAAAGGTTTTTGCAGGGTCGGCGACCTAGAAATGATGGTTCAATGATGTAAACTTTCTCTAGTGAGCATTCAGAGCAGACGTGTTACAAATTTATTCAAAAAAATTTAATTACGAAGTTATCAAAAATTATCCATAAGCAACGATAATAAGGTTTACTTTGCATAAATACATCACCCGTGAGTTACGTCGCTTACACCAAACTGCATCGCTAATCACCTCGTGGGAAGAGTACAGATGCGATTTTTTAACTCTGTCACTCAACTACTAACATACGTAAGTACTCTCGATAATATACCCTAACGATAGCAGAAGCTACTCGATCTTAACTTATTCTTGCTTGAGAAAAATGAGCGTACGAAGATCACCCAAAAAGAGGGTACACGGTAGTGGATCACAGCCTGACCTCACGAAATTAAACGAGGTTGATACCGCTGATATGCAAGTTACGCTTAGAAAACGAAAACAACCGCCAGGGCCGGATTGTGAATGCAAGGATGAACTCAAATTACTCTGAGATGAAATAACCACCATGCTAAAGGAATTTACTGGGAATCAAAAAGAATTTATGACCACAATGCGTGATGATATCTCACAAATCAAAAATCAAATACAAAACATACAATCAGCGACTGAACACCTCGCAATAGAAAATGTTAAGCTTACCACTGAGATTGTACAAATTAAACAACAAAATTCCACTACGGAATCCAAGCTGAAAAACCTTGAGAGTGATATTACCCTCTTGAAAAGTGAACCAGGAATAGGGGCAGTGGCTCACGTATCCAATAATGAGCCTTTAATTAAAGAAATTCGCGAGCGCACAGAACGAGAAAAAAATATTATCATTCTTGGTCTCGAAGAAGCTACAGCCAATAACACTGAAGATAGGCAGGTACATGATGAAAATGAAGCCGTAAAAATAATTAGAGCCGCAGTAAATAATATATCACAACCCATAGCCACTTTTCGAGTGGGTAAACCTAAAACAGGGGTACCTAGACCATTAAAGCTATGTTTCGAGTCTTCTCAACCTGCCAAATTAATCTTACGTAACAAGGCGAAAATAAACAGCAACGACATAAGAATATATGACGATAAAACACCAGCCCAAATGGCCTTCCTTAAGGAACTTCGTCAGGAACTGCTTGACCGTCAGCAACATGGTGAACGTAACCTAACTATAAAATACGTTAAGGGAAGCCCAGAGATAGTGTCAACGCTAACACTTCCAAAAAACGGCAACAAATAGATATCTTAAATACAAATGGCACATATAATGAAAGCAACGCTGACCATAAGATACTGAACTCAAATCAGGACCTTAAAACAAGTAAGGGATCACTAAATTTATTTTACACAAATACAAGAAGTATAGTTAAACCAGGCAAGTTCGACGAAATTAGATGTATTATACAGTCCTCAAAACACATGATACACCTAATCTTACTAACTGAAACATGGGTAAAAACAGAAGAAGAAGCGATGAAATTCAAAATTCAAAATTACACTCATTACTCTAATATTAGAACAGATGCCAGAGGAGGTGGCGTATCCATATTTGTACATAATGGCTTAAAACATAACCTCATTGAAGAAAAGTATAAGGGTGGCAACAATTTCTTATGGGTACGGATTAACAAACTTGAATTGGATATTGGTATTGTTTACAAACCGGGGGACACAAACATCAACAACTTTTTGGACGAGTTTGAACTACAACTACAGAATAGAAAACGTGCATTGGTTTTCGGTGATTTCAACTTAAATCTCTTATCTACAGACCGGAATGTAACACGCTACACAGATATGCTTCAAGAATGTGGATACCACATACTAAATAAAATACAAGACAGTCACACAACCAGATCAACATCCACTACTAAAAGTATCCTTGATCATATCATTACTAACTTAAACAATCATAAATTTGGAATCGCCCAAATTGACTCCGCCCTTTCAGACCACGCACAGATATTCGCAGAGATAAAAAGAATAGAACCCATCCTACTACAACGTACACAATACGAAGCTGTTAATTACGACGACTTGTCTACTTCTGCCAAAAACTCTAATCTTAGTAATAGAACTCACAACTATACAAAATTGTTAACAACGCTTCAAGATCTTGTACAAAAGAGCACAGTAACGAAAATCAAAATATTGAATACACCTCGGAATGACTGGATCAACAAGAATATTACGACTGAGATAGATGAAAGAAATAGACTTTGGACTTTATATAAGCAAGATTCTGATAACAAGATGCTACAGGATAATTTAAAAAAGAAGAGGAACGAAACAACACAACTAATAGCAAAAACGAAAAACAAATATTATTTAGAGAAGTTTTCAAAATGCAAGAATAATCCAAAAAAAATGTGGACTTTAATCAATGACTTATCTTGTAATAAAGTTAAACTAGATCGTGCTCCTCCAAAACTCATAATAAACTCTTTAACTATAACCGATGGCGACGAGGTATGCAATGCTTTTAATACTTTTTTTGCCACTATAGGCTCGCATCTAGTTAGTGATATCCCCGTAAAATACCATAATAGTACGACGTATACATTAAATCAATTTCCGCAACGCACCAATTTACTAACATCCTTCGCACCATGTACTGAAGATGAGGTATCAAAAATTATCAACAATTTAGACTCTAACTCTAGTACAGGGATTGATGGCATAAGTACAAAATCATTAAAATGCCTAAAGGATCATATACTGAAAGCGCTTACCAAGTGCATCAATAGCAGTCTTGACACCGGTATCTTTCCAGATGAACTAAAGATTGCTAAGGTCTCTCCGATATACAAATCATGCACCAAATCTGATCCAGGTAATTACCGACCTATTTCTGTATTACCAGCTATCTCCAAGTTATTGGAAAGGATTATTTATAATCGCCTTGATCAACATCTAAATGACATTAACTTTCTATTTGAACGACAATATGGCTTTCGTGCAAAATCAAACACACTTTCAGCAACAATTGATCTAGTTACTAAAATTAAAACTAATATAGATGCAAAAAAGATCGCACTGGGAATATTTATAGATCTAAAAAAAGCTTTCGATACAGTAAGTCATTCATTATTAATAAAAAAAATAGCTAACACTGGAATAAAAGGAAAAGCATTGGAAATCCTTGCTTCATATCTATCCAATCGCCAACAAATCGTTAAAATCGGAAAATATAAAAGCTCGACTGAAAATATTAGCTGTGGCGTCCCTCAAGGATCGATACTTGGTCCGCTCCTGTTCCTTATATACATCAACTCTATTAGCCAGCATAAACTACACGGTGAAATAACCTTGTATGCAGACGATACTTGTATTTTTTACTTTGGACATTCTATAACTGATATCATTGAAGCAGCTCAGGAGGATCTAGATTCTTTGCATACATGGTTTCAATATAACTTACTCACGATAAACATCTCTAAAACCTCATACATTATTTTCAAGGCTAAAAATAAAAAAATATATAACAATAAACCATTGTACATTAACAATGTTAAACTAAATCAATCACTGCAGGAAAAATATCTCGGTCTTATATTAGATAGTGACTTGTCATGGAGGGCGCATATTAATAAAACGCGATCCAAACTATCATCCCTATTGGGTTCACTTCGTGGCGTTATCCATTGCTTTCTTCGTCAGGTTCGTTATAATATATACTTCTCACTCGTACAATCTCACCTGCACTATCTCATCGAGGTATGGGGAAATGCCGCTAAATCAAATTTAAAACATCTTCAAACCACCCAAAACAAAATAATCAAACTACTTTTTCACTACGACTTTCTTACTCCGACTAATCGAGTTTATTTGGAAACGAAACTTATGAGTCTAAATCAATTGTACACATATAATACTTGCTTACTTATAAGAAGAATTCTTAAAAAAGACCTACACACTGATATACAATTTTCTACAAATAGAGAAAAAGGGAAACGAATACTTCGTAATGCTGACAACCTGTATTTACCTCCGCCACGTACAAAAACATTTGGGAATAAAAATATAAAGTATGAAGGAGCACGTATCTACAATAATTTACCTAAAACAATTAAAGAAGCCATCTCCTTCCATAGTTTTAAGAAAAAACTTAAAATTCACATATTAGAAAATATTCCAATCACCTAATTACGGCCCTGCTCGCATTCCAAGTCTGCGTACCGCAGCAATCAATCGTATTTTGCTTCTACCCGTTTTATTTTAAATTTATGCATGTTTTGTTTTATTTTTATTCTCAAATCTGTTATGTTAACGTAGTTTTAACTTTTATATTACCATATGTAGCACAAGTGCTCGCTGGAGAAAAGCTGTTATACTTAATTTTAATAAGATCTCAATAAGTGAAATGTAAAAATTTCTTTGAGATGATAATAAATTCTTTAAACCGAAACTTTCATAGGCTACGGTGGCCATCTTCTTTCTAGCGGGCCATAATACTAATATTTTGTACAAAGTAACACATACTTGACATTTAACTTAAGTGTTTATAAATACATATATTATAATCTTTTCGGAATATAATTATGCATTTAAATGAATAGGATGGTGAAATAAACACACGAAATATGAGTTAGGTACCAAAAATCTTTATTCCAATAAAAGATAAAAGAAATTTATTCAGTAAGTAGGCCGCACGGGCACTTTTACACGTCAAGAATCTACCAGCGCTTCCCAAGAGAAGACCACTGCCGAGAAGAAACGCCGCAAGAAACTCAGCAGTCAGTCATTTTTTAAACATATTTCTTATTACAATGGTACTACTTAGTCTAGCATTATATAAAGCTATAAATATTAAATTAAATATAGTATTAAATAACATGCGTAGTTCAGCAGGAAAACATGCCAATTAAGAATCTTACGGGAGAGATAGAGAAAAAAAAACACATACTTATGTGTATATAAGATGGTGCGAGACGATCACATAAAAGTTTCGATATATTTTCCTACATCAACGTTGTCCCCTAGACGAGATAAAGATTTTGCATTTGAATAAATTATTATTGACTAAGTTTCGGATTTAGGCCATGCATTTTTGTCTGTTAGATAGTCCTCGATCCTATAATACGCTTTAGACATTAACGACCTTTTCAAGTAACTTTTAAGTGCTGGAAAGGGTAACTTTAAAACTTCGTCAGGTAATTTATTATAGAAATGAATTCATTGACCAACAAATGATTTATATACTTTACGGACGCGGAATTTTCGGATAGCGATTTTATTTTTATTTCTGGTATTTAAATTATGTATATCAGAATTTTTGGTGAAAGAATCTAAATTTCTAATAACGTAAATAATATTCTCGTAAATAAATTGAGACGCTACAGTCAAGATATTAATTTCTTTAAAAAGTTCTCTTAAAGAGTCACGGGAGTTTAAGTTGTAAATAGAACGAATGGCCCTTTTTTGTAACACAAATATAGTTTGTATGTCAGCTGCCTTACCCCAAACCAGAATACCGTACGACATGACACTATGGAAATAACTATAATAGACTAAGCGAGCTGTCTCAACATTGGTTAGTTGTCTAATTTTCCTAACGGCGTAAGCTGCCGAACTTAGTTTACCTGCCAGTACAGCTATATGGGGACTCCATTGCAAATATTTATCTAATGTTATGCCTAAGAAAATTGCCTTATCTACCATTTGCAAACACTCGTCATTTAGAAAAATACTAGAATGTACCGGTTTAACAATAGGCAAAGCGAACCTAACACATTTCGTTTTCTTAGCATTTAGTAGCAAATTGTTGCTAGTAAACCAATTAAGTACTTTAACTAGTGTGGTGTTAATCCTACTGTAGTCTACGGATTTTCTATCTACCTTGAAAATTAGTGAAGTATGAAAATTAGTGAAGTATAGTATAATGACATTATAGTCTAATCTTCATTTATTTAATATTTAGTTAAGCACTTGTATTTATAATGACATGTATGCCTCTCTAACTATCGTATAACTTGTATTTATTCGCACGCGGCACGAGTATTGCTAGGGTTGTCACATGCCTAGAATACATCAATGAGGGCTAAAATGTTTTAGCTCACCAGATGTCGCTCGCTCGCTTGCGGCGGTCATATTAAGGTCGTATCGACGTGTTTTTAACAGACTTCAAAAAAAAGAAGGTTCTCCATTCGTCGGATTATTTCTATATGTATGTTCCCTTAACAACGTGTTTAATATAATAAAAGTACCTTTATATAAATATAGTATAAACGATTTAACATCGTCGAAATATCGGGACATCAAAAACCCAAATCGTGGTTATACTAAGTATTGCAATTTCATAGTCAACGTAAAAAAAGAATATTTTACGTCCTTTTGTTTATTCAAACAACCATTTACCTACACAACAGTACAATGTAGCTGCTTTTCGGAGTGCGTTTCATTTCATCGTGTGTTTTACTACCAATCAACACCACATAACAAGTAAATAATAAAAAAATTAAGGTTATTCACAAAACTAACTTCATTACGTATTACGGCACGCCCCGAGATCGATCGTTCAAGACGGCGGCAGGCAGATCGTGGCGCACGCGTGCTCGCTCGGTCGATGCCGGCCCCGGACTGATATCCATTCTCAGAATGGACGAGCGGGAAGGTTACTAAGGCGGCGCGACACGCCCAGTGCAATCCCTCTGGTAAGGGTCCCCGTGTTTGATAGTGCTACAACAGTTGTTGGCACCTTCAACCTTATAATTATCATAAGAATACGAAAGCGAAACTCCTGGCGGCTCCGGAAGCGCACTCGGCGCATTAGATACCTACCGCCTGGCGGCACCTGAGGTGTTTAGTTAATATTTTAAAGGTTGTTTATAGATTCGTTTCCGTGTTTTGTAGATGATTAATAGCCACATAAGTCATGTAATTTTCTGAAGATAATCTTAATATCATCAAAAAGTATTATTACCTATTATAACGTAAATGTAAAAAATATATTTTGCTACAAAGTTTCCACGTTGAAGTAAAACATAAATAACATTTCGTGACTAAACTTGTATACCACATTCATAAACCGATTAAAATATTTCGCAAGTGACAGCCCTAACTTTGGGCGCGGAAGACAGACGGGCGTAGCGGGGTGAAGGGAGAACTAGGTATTTAAAGCACGGCATTTGGGGCCTGGTCCAAGGAGATTTGCACCTACGTGTAGTTATTATTTATTCTTATGCTTATATCGAAAGAAGTAACAGGTGAGTGTCTCTCTTATACACCCTATTAAAGTTAAAAAATAGTCCACCTGGCTTTAACACCCCAAACCTATCACAGAAACAGTATTTTTTTGGGGCGTAAGTAACATTTTTAGTATTTTTCCACGGCGTATAAGCCTTCCGTTTTCTTAAATACTGGGTTTACTTTAAATAATACTTAATCATATCCTTTATCCCGATTTACTATATTTATTATGTCCACAACTGAACTTTATATCCAAAAAATAAAAATTATAGGACTTTTTTTTATTTTATTTGTTACCTCTCCTTAAAAGTTGAGTTTTGGCGATTACGCCAATTGAGTCAGAGAGTTTCGATTTCTGATCAGGTTATAAGAGGCCAAAATATATCCACTTTATACGACTATTATAAAGTACGACCTTCAATTCAATTATTTGAGGCTCTTTTATGTTGGGTCGTAAAAGCCACCTATTATTTTTTGCAGAAAAAATAGGGTCGTATAAGCCACGTTAGACTTACATATATCATCATACATCCTTTTACTATAAAAACAATATCATTTACGACCTTGAAATGTAGAAAATAAAAAAATACAGCACATACGCCCGTACAATTACAAAAATTATGTTTTTTGGGCCAAATATTCTGGGTCGTATTCGACTTTTTTTTGGGAATTTCTCAACTTTAACTACACAGATCGATAGAGAATGAAAAATTGAGTATAACTGCATTAAAAACTCATTTTGGCCAAAATGGCGTTTACGCCAATTGAGTCTAAAGGTATCGATATAATGAATTTTAAATGAAAACTAAGACGACTAAGTAGACTTGATTAGTTCCTTAGATACAGGTGACTAAAGTGTTTATACCTACTAAAATGACCTAAGACAGCACCAAATAACTTTAAATAGAGAATTACTTCATACTTCTGGTTTTTTGAGATAGTTTTTGTGTATTAACGGCTTCAGAACCCTACACTGGGCATGGTCAGACATGCTCTTGCCCGGTTTTTTTTTAAAGTGTTACCAAGATCTGGCATTGTCCTTTACATAGTCGTAGTATTTACATTTTCTGTAAGTAAGTATAATGTTTCCTACGTCTAGTGGTTTGGTATAGTTTGTTGTATGGTATGTATGTAAAAGCTTTAATTGTAAGCAAACGTAAAATCAAAGTCCAATGTTTTCAGATACAGATTAGGGATAATCAAGATCCTGAATCTATCATTTGCGGTATTTTCACTTGTGTAAAAGTGTGTGTGGCGGTAAAAGTCGTCAAGTGTTTTATTAAGTCGATTTGCTCTTTGAATTGATGATAAAAATGATAGTAAAACTGCTGATAATAAAAGAAATACAACCTTTTATCATTGTAATCAAATACGTAATATTAGAAACGTGCAGTTAGTTATGACTATGCTCCGGAGTCGGTGCGATCATCACGCTGGTGCATCATGACAGCACACTGGATCACGCCTTTTAAAAGACAAGTAAGTGAGCAACGAATACAAACACACAATAGGTACACCAAAAAGGAACAATGTTTTTAATTAAATTGTAAGAAAAAACTATTAAAATATTTTGTGATTTAAAAAAAGGAACCGAATATGATTTTTATTTATTTATTTATCTTTATTGCACAATAGAGGTACAAAAATTAGGTACAAATGGCGGACTTAATGCCTTAAGGCATTCTCTACCCGTCAACCAATTGGCCAAAAAGAAACAATTTAAGGTTGGTGCTGAGAAGGAAAAAAGAAAATAAATTATAATGTAAGAAAAAGTTATTTAACTATTTTGTACTTTCTTCTTTGTTATTCCTTAGTTATATTTGTAAAGTTCAGGAATAAAGAAATTGTATTTTATTTTCGCTTATAAAAATGTAGTCGCATTTTACCTCGAAAGCATATTTTATTGTGTTTTACACATATTTTGTAATAGCGTTTCGTCGCGATAATTTAATATATTTTAGTAGCAGTTTCACAATCGTCAAGTAAATTTATTTGCCATTTAAAGTTGGCTCTCTCCTTATCTATTTTCAAGTGTAAGAAACGGGAAGAGATAAATTTATCTGTCAAATATCTTTTACTTTTCGATTGTGAAACAGGCGGTAAGTAATATAAAAATATAATATTAAGTAAAGATAGCAAAATTTATGTCCTCTCACGATTATTACTTATTTATCTAAAGTCTACCTCGTGAAGATGAATTTGATAGCATTTAATAAATAAAACGATAGCTACAAAAAGCTTTAAACAAGAAATTAACCGAGATTTATTGCAAATAGCAAAAGCGTCAAATAAAATAGCGTCCAAACAAAGGGAGAACATGCTACAAATTAAATATACTTACTTAGATACCTACTAATGTGAAAAGCCAGGAGAAAACTAGTTTCAAGTCAAAAAAAATTATTACGATTTTGTTCAGCCGAAGTAAAATTCGGTGAATCGCTACAAAGATTTATGCTTGTGGTAAAGTTCTAACAAAGGATCCTACTTACACCTTTCTCTTAAAATATCTCCTTGTTTCCAGTGTTTCGTGACGTTAGGAGTATGCCTGAACATGGCGGGCCAAGGACTGGTGGTGGGCTTCACAGCTGTGCTGCTGCCACAGCTGCAGAGACCAGGGTCCCCAATCGTCGTCGACGATGTTAGCGCCTCTTGGATAGGTTAGTGCACCAATTTATGGTCCAGACCTTGGGTGACAAACATTCACTTTCCGCGACTGTACGTTATGACTAGCATTCGGGCACAATAGTACTTTACGTGACCGTTGCGTAATGCCGATTACACATATTATTATTATAAGTACTCTAAGATGGGTTCAGAATCCGAAAGGCAAATGACCAGCATCACCTTACCTGTGGTAGTAAGTGACAGCGATGACAGCTGTAACGTAATTTTGAAGTTACGTTATCGAATATTGTAAGGTAATTAGATCCAAATTTGGATCATCTTCCAAAATTAACAGCTATCATCGCTAATGCTGGTCATGGGTTTTGAACGCATAATACTTATGATATGTGTGTAGATAAACTTTATTACATAATGAATTAGTCTATACAGTTCAAACTAACTTGTTCTCCAAATGCTAGAGATAGGAAGAGAGAACTCTCATGTTTGATTGCCTAACATTCCTCGCGCAATACAACCTCAGCCACTGCCTTTTAAAATTTGTATAGCAACAAGAAGGCAAAAGTATCAACCAGTATAATGCATCTGGCATCAGGATATTTTTTTAATCTTATTTCACAATTCAGCTTAAGTAGGTACTTAATTATTTTCCCACTTTGTACACGACGTTGCTAAGGTTGCGGGAAACCGATGGATGTAAGTGGCGCAGGACCGGTCCTTGTAGCAACCCTTGGGGGAGGCCTATGTCCAGCAGTGGACATCTTTCTGAAACGATAATGATGATGAGTTATTCTCTGTTCGATTTAGTTATTAATTTGTTCATTTTCAATTTCAGCGTCTATTCTTGGTTTCGCGCTTGTCACTGGGAACTTCATCGTACCCCCCATAATGGCTAGAAATGGGAGAAAAACAGCAAATCTGATCAGCATTTTACCCATGCTCGTGGGTTGGTTTGTCATCTTAACGGCAACTACCGTTCCTGGTCTCCTAGTCGCCAGGTTCCTACAGGGGATCTCCATGGGCATGGTCACAACCCTGGGACCAGTCCTCATAGGGGAATACACCAGCCCCAATAATAGGGGAGCTTTTCTCACGACGCTCTCCCTAGCAATAGCTGTAGGGGTCCTTATTGTGCATACAACAGGATCCTATTTCAGCTGGCAGACGGCCGCTCTACTGTCCGCATTTATTTCATTCACGA
Organism: Acleris literana; assembly: GCA_946894065.1. Taxonomy (NCBI): domain Eukaryota; kingdom Metazoa; phylum Arthropoda; class Insecta; order Lepidoptera; family Tortricidae; genus Acleris; species Acleris literana. The sequence continues at coordinate 6,678,461 of OX335694.1, forward strand.
ATCTCTTGATTGTTATATTTTCGCCTGAATCTCCCAGTTGGTTGGCGGATCAAGGAAGATATGACAAAAGTAAAGAGATCTTCAGGTGGCTCAGGGGGAGTACGGAAGAAGAGGAGCTGATGATGATGATAGAAACAAGTAAAATTATCAGAGAATCCAAGGATGAAGCGGATGTTATGGAGACACTACCAAAGAAAATTAAAAGGAACTTGATTTATTTCAACGAAACAGTAAGGAAAAAAGAGTTCTACAAACCGATTTTTATCATGATGCACATTTACACTTTAGGGCAGTGGGGTGGAGCGAATATAATGTCCGCATACACTACTCGAATCTTAGGACATGTCATAGGGCCTCTCTCGTCATTTGGTTTGATCATCATAAGTTTGGGGACTCAAAGAATAATATCAAACTCTAGCGCAATATACGTCATCAAAAAGATCAAGAGGAAAACCATGCTCTTAACCACAGTGTTAATCAACATCTGTGCTTTCCTCACTATTGCAGCATATACTTATGGAAAATCTCACGACTATCTACCATATGATCATCCTTTTATAGGACTAATTCTCGTTCATATCCACATGTTTTCAATAGCTACTGGAACAGTTCCACTGCCTCTCATCATAGCCGGAGAACTGTTCCCGCTTGAATACAGAAGTTTAGCGGGCGGGATTAGTGTTCTTTTCGTGTCTGTAAACCTGTTCCTTACAGTCAAAACTCTTCCCTATCTCTTCACCACTATAGGACTTCACGGGGCGTACTGCATGTATGCCGGCATTGTTGCCTACTGCCTGGCGGTATCATATATAGTTCTGCCGGAGACGAAAGACAGAACGCTTCGAGATATTGAGGATGAGTTCCGAGGAAGACCGCTGTCTCCTGAGGAGTTGAAGTCAACGCAGTCCTTGACGTCTTGGAAGTTTCATAACACAGATCGCCGTTGCAGTCATCCAATGATTTAACATGAAACAGAAACAGTTTAATGGATCGTGAACCGACGCTTAAATAGCGTAACTGTCAAAATTTTCCCATTCAAATTTAGCTCCGGGCGATAACGTTTTTCACCCCCTAAATCGAGTCCGATTTTTAATATTTTGAATATGATATAATTGTTATGAAAAACTAGTTCTGTACGTTTCCGATTATTATTTTCTTTATTTGTTTCTTTCCAAGAAATATTTTCTAGTATATGAAAACGTACAGCGCCTCTATTCAACACGGTAAAAACAATATCGTATTTGATCTGTTATCGTATTGTCAACGTTTTGATAGCCCTTATTTTCTTGACAGTAATGGCGGGTGACGTCATAACAATACCATAACAGGTAAACTGCGATATCGTTTTTACCGCCTAGAATAGAGGCGCTGACCTACTTTTTTATAGTAGGTAATCTACAACATATTCAAAAATCTAAAAAATCTGATTAGGTTTATGGGAAGAAAAACCTTATCGCATTTTGTATGAAATTTTTAAGCTCCACAATCCTCTTAATAAACAGCGTATTTCATTTACGTAATGTATATAGTTATAGAATAGAATAGAATATAATGTAATAGAAATAATTTATACAACGCTTACAGCAACACATTTAAAACAGATGACAAGTAAAACAACGCATTAAAAATGGGTTGAAAAGTAGGGACTCAGCATTGTGCCATAGCAAGCCGCGGCGCGGGTTTTCAGAGGGACCCTGGCTTAAAAAACTAACTTAAATAAGTATCTAAAAAAGGGCTAACGATACAAACATCAGCGACAATTAGTAAAACCTACAATAAAAAGAACTTTACGATATCTACATTGCACCCGGTTCTAATTAGAAAGGTTAGATTGGCTTGTTAGAAAGTATTTTATCCTAATAATATGATTGATAAATCAATTACTTATTACTGGGGCTTAATAATTCTACTCGGTAAAAACCATGTTATCATATGATGTTATCATATTGTCTACGTTACAACAGCTCTTTTCTCAAACATGCCATGAAATATTGATGTTAATGTTCCTTATAATAGGCCGCCAAGTATGACAATTCAGGTGCGGCTAGGACTAGAGGTCGTTGATGGAATTTCAAAAAAATCGTGCTGGCCTAGGCCGGCAAAGTCCTCTTTTTTAATTTCCATTCCACATAAATTTGTGGCACAGGCATCATTCTGCCACTATGCGTATTAAAAAAAACAATAAACTTTTTTTTTTGTGAAAACATGGCGGCTGTGTTTATGAACAGGCTAGATAGCTGTTTTTTTTTAATATACCAAAGCGTTTGCATGTTTATCTAAAGTACTAGGAGAACAAAGTTAATTAGGGGTGCGTACCGCAACTTAGATCGCAGGCGGTGCGCTGCGGGGCACCGTAGGTTACTTTTAATGTTTATGCACTCCTAGTAATTTGACTTTGTAATTTTTGTTTTAATTTTTTTAATGAGTTATTATTATGTTTGATGTTTGAGAAAAGCACAATACATACCTCGGCGGGAAATATGGGGTTGCCCGCCTCAGACCTATCCGGTCTCGCTTTGCTCGGCCGTCTATATGTCTTCGGCCGGCAACCCCTTTTGCCCTGGCTCTGTAGTAATGTACTATAATTTATTATCGAGAACTTTATTTCGTGGCCTGTTAGAAAGTAATTTATCTTAACAATATGAGTAGCTTAGTATAATTTTAATTTAAATACGTTTAGTTTTCATTTTTAATTGTATTAATGTTGAATTGATGATAAACTCGGAAAAAACCATAGTGCTTCCGAGATGTTATCATATTGTCAACGTTACAATAGCTCTTAATTACTTGACAGTAATGGCGGCCGAGTTAAAAACAAATACGATAATATGTCAAAAGCAATATCCTTTTAGCTAGTAGAATAGAGCCTCAGAACTATTACAATTGGCAAAATGACTATGGATTGGAGAACGATTTGTTAGATGATATATTATTGTTGGTGACTGTACAGAAACAGTATTACAATTAAGATTAAACATTTATTTACTTGTTGACTCTATTGTTTGTCTAATTTATTGTATTTGTAATTGTTATGTGCTGTTCATGTTCTTAGTAATTAAATATCACACAAAAGCATGGTTTATTTTTACTATTATCTGAACCAACCAGTTAGTAAATTATCAGTTAAAACCAGCCAAGATCGATTTTGACCTGGCTCAGTCTTTTACGGTAAGTATTTAAAAAAATAATCGGATGTAGCTTAGCTATAATTAGGTTTATTTTTGCTTTAATTTATTTGCCATAGTTTTAGATTTAATTTTTTATTGTTACTTTATATTTAAAGTGTATTAAATTTTTAATTTGGAATTGTGCTTATTTAGTATGCAAATTTTTATTACCTTTTTATTGTTAAAGCGGCAATAGAAATACTCTGTGAAAATTTCAACTGTATACCTATTACTGTTCATGCATGAGATTCAGTACGCAGACGGATAGGCGAACCCTTTGGGCACGCTTTTTAGTATGGGAACCGCTTTCGGTGCGTTTGCGGCTTAAAAGTTGACGCAAAGTGAGATTTGTGAGCTTTGACTTGTGTTATACTCCATTTACTCAAACGACGTAGTACTGGAAAAGTGCAGTTGCACGGTATTGGCTAATGAGAATCCGCTGAACCCGCACTCACAATGGAGCAGGTAATCAGTCGGCTCTTACATCTGTCCGGTGCGGACGAGTTTGTTTCCCTTCTTGCCACTAATTGTTTATCGTTTACCTGTGACTTGGGTAGTGAAACCGACCGATATCTCCTAAATATTTTATTTTCAAATACCCTTGTGAAAGAGTCCTAAGAAGATTATTGTTTGTTGCCGCCCACTTGGCTACCTGCCTCTATCTTTTATCCTTGTCAATTGTATGACACTGTGCCAGTGAGAGAAGCCTATACTAGGTCGTTAAAGTAAATGGGGTACGATACATTTTTTAAAGTTAAAATAAAAACAATAGCCGGGCGCGGGCCTCGCGTCGTCCACTGAAAAATGTACTGTACTAACACAAATCAAAGCTCACTTTTCAATGGCTCACTTTGAGCTGATCCGTAGTCTGCGTTAAACGTAAAAGTGCATTTACGTTTACGTATAGCAACGTTTTTTCAATGTTGACTGTAAAATTCAATTAGCTTTGACAAGTTTTCTCAAACTGTTGCATAAACATTTTGTCAGGAGTTAACGCCAAAGTTTCAAAGTGCGCCAGCAGTCAAAAGGGCGGTCGCCCACGGCTTTTTGCAGCGATGCAGCGCGACTAGCGTAATCGCAACTTTCGATGTTTGTCGCCTTCAACGCGCGACAGAAGCGATTTAGAAGCGATATTAAGCAATTCAAACGTAAACGTTTGTGTATTGATTCAAACGCGCGTCTGTATTAATTCAGCATCGCTGTAGCGCTTTCAATTCTCGACTTCCCGCCCCATTACTTTTTTATACATCGCCTCGACGGATACGTGCGACGCCAATTGACTGGCCCGAGCTGCAAGCAAGCTACAAGACTCGGGACGAGTGAAAATGACAGTTCCGCTCGTGTATCAAACGACGTTTTTTTACATTTGCGAAAAATGACAATGAAACTGAAACAAAATTCTTAGTCTGCTCAAAATTCACTGTGCAATTTGAACAAAAAGGTTAGGGTGGTTTTGAGGCCCAGCAACAGCATAGCGGCTGTATCGCTACTGTATCGCAACTGCGTTGCTGCAAGTCACCGTGGACGTTCGCCCTAATATTTACAGAAATAACAGTACCCCAATTTAAGGACTTTGTTGTCAGTAACACGTTGATAGCCCGATTGATGACATTGTTTGAAACTAAACGGAGTAATTTCGATGATGTTAATATAGATGCGTTAAAAATGTGCACAGGATCAAAATGGAGTGTTATATTTGTGAGGCAGGTTAGTGGAAATAAATTGAATACTACCTATTTAACTGTGTATTTCTCTGTGTCTTGCTCTTTTTTATCCATGTAATGTCATTTTGTATTTATTCGTATTCGCTTTCATAAAAGATCCTTTGATCTGTGCACGAAAAACCGACACCAGCCGGTTGGCCGGCCAGCGTTGGTCGCCAACTAGGTACGAACAAGCCAATAGCGTAGCGAAGTAGTCGCTACACATTGGCCCAATTCCTTGGCCCAACGCATTGGCCCAATGTGTACAGGGGCCAACAGATTTCGCCGACGGGAGCCTGGCGTTTGGCAGAAATATGTTTGCCAAATGTATCGTTTCCCAACCTTTTCATTTGCCAACCCATTTGTTGTATAGCAATGCTTTTATGCGTCGCCCGATTATTATTTAGTAAAAAGTATTTTCTGTTTTTATAACATACCAAATGTTTACATTGCTTTCGTTGTTTTTCAGTTTCCATCGTTCCCGCCGCATTGGTCCTCGGCGCCTTAATCCTGCCGTCCATCATGAATACCGTGGGTCGCAGGACTGCCAATTTCATCAGCATCACTGCCATGCTCTTGAGCTGGTTATGCCTCACCTCCATCACCAGCTTGATACCCATCATCCTTGCCGGATTCCTCCAAGGCTTCTCCATGGGACTATCAACATCACTGTGCTCAATTTTGATAGGGGAATACACCAGCCCCAAAAATAGAGGAGGCTTCTTAACTACAATAGCCTTAGCCATTGCTGGTGGAACGGTAGTTGTGCATGCTTTGAGCAGAAAGGACTTCCATTGGCAACAGATAGCGCTAGTCTGTGCTACGATAACGTGTGGTAATCTGATCGTTGTGATTTTATCACCAGAATCACCAAGTTTTTTGGTTTCAAAAGGAAGGTATGATGAATGTAGAAAATCTTTTCATTGGCTAAGAGGTTTTGATGAAGATGACGAATTGGAAAAAATAATTAAAAATGATGTAACAAACAAAGCTAAGAAGGATGAAACACAGCGAAAGAATGAATACAAATTCATTTATTACAAGAAAGTATTTCAGAAGAAGGAGTTTTACAAACCTTTGATTCTAGTCATGCATTTGTTTATGATTGGACAGTGGTCTGGCGCTAACATCCTGCCAGCGTACACTTATGATATCATCCACCAAGTTATAGGTACAGACGTTGACCTTTATCAGATATATGTCTCCATGGATGTCCTGAGAATCTTTTACAATTTATTTGCCATAATTCTCTTTATGTTCCTTAGAAGAAGAACAATGTTAATATCAACAATCAGCATAAACATTCTGTCATTTGTAACGATTGGAACCTATTATTACCTTAAGTCACATAGCCTTTTACCTTATGACCACCCATTTATAGGAAAATACTTAATCCATGTTCACATGTTTTCTATAGCAGGATCTGTTCCTTTACCTTATATTTTAGCTGGAGAGTTGTTTCCTTTAGAGCATAAGGGAATGGCAGGTATGATATCGGTTCTCTTTCTTGTGTCAAACCTTTTCGTAAATGTTAAAACAATCCCATTCTTGTTTAGAAATTTAGATTTACACGGAACTTACTGGTTACACGCTGGTGTTATCAGCTACTGTTCGATAGTCGTTTGGGTGATGCTTCCCGAAACTAAGGATAGAACTCTGATAGATATCGAGGAGGAGTTCCGTGGAAGACCTGAACAGGAAGAAGCGGCTCAACCGGTCAACTCCGTCCTACATGACGATTCAAAGAATTGAATTGACAAAGCTTTACTGCCCCATCATCATCGTCTTGAGATAACAATGTTCATTCATGTCCATACTACCCCTCAAGCACATAAAGCATAACATGACCTTTCGAAGCAAGTTAAAAACCTCATACAGAGAATATTAGAGTCCGGAAAACCTGTCCCTGTAACAGTCTCTCGCAGATAAACAGTACATTAATGCAATAGATTATAAAGACTTCTAAACGAACACGATTTATGACATGCCTCTATTCTTCCCAGTAATACCATCTTGCTTTTGACATTTTATCGTTTTCGACAACTCTTGTCTACATGACAGTAATGGCGGCCGAGTTAAAAAAAAGCGGCCATGTGCGAGTCGGACTCGCACATGAGGGGTTCCGTGAAAGGTACATAAATTGCGGTTTACGATTTATGAGGTATTAAAAAGAAACTACTTACTAGATACTTTCACCGAAAATTGGTTTGACTCGTTCAAACCAATTTTCGGTGAAAGTTTGTATGGTACATCATATATATTTTTTAGTTTTATCATTCTCTTATTTTAGAAGTTACAGGGGGGGACACACATTTTACCACTTTGGAAGTGTCTCTCGCGCAAACTATTCAGTTTAGAAAAAAAAGATATTAGAAACCTCAATATCATTTTTGAAGACCTATCCATACAGATACACCACACATATGGGTTTGATGAAAAAAATATATTTGAGTTTCAGTTCAAAGTATTTTTGTATGAAAATCTTAATGCGGTTCACAGAATACATCTTCTTACCAAGTTTCAACAGTATAGTTCTTATAGTTTCCGAAAAAAGTGGCTGTGACATACGGACGGACAGACAGACAGACAAACATGACGAATCCATAAGGGTTCCGTTTTTTTAAGGGAACCCTAACAATACGATAACATGTCAAAGGCAATATGGTTTTACCGAGGAGAAAAGAGGCCCTTTATTTACATCCAACTAAGTACAGAATTCAACATTAATACAATTAAAAATTAAAACTAAACGTATTTAAATTAAAATTAAGCTAAGCTACTCAAATATTAAAGATATAATTAATAATCACCACTATAAAAAGAACACCCCCTCTAGCAGGTCCGCTCGCGGCATGGTCCCCATGAAACTGCATTACCTCTCTGGATAGCTAGCCCAATCCTACGCTGGTGCTTACCAGCTCTAGGATCTCCGGAGGATTCTATGAGCCGGGAGGACAGGGCCTTAATAAAGCTTTTTATATCAGCTGACCAAGGTCCCATGGTTTCCACTGCAAGCGCCACAAATTCGTAATAATTTAATAAAAAAAATAATGACGAATATTTGCGGCGCTTGAGTGTTTGGTCCTGATCAGCTGCTGCACCGGCCCGATTACGGGTTGACTGGACGTGGGCAAGGGCGAATGTGTCAACGCACGTCGCGTCCCACACCAGTGCCCTACCCAGTTTCCACGGCACCAATGTGGCTCCGTCTGGTCGCTTGCCATCGTCTCTATGCAATCCTGCTGGTTCCAGGATAGCTGGTACAGAGGCAGTGGCAAGCAAACGACGGATCAGATCATTAATTGTGCCGTGACGGTACAAACGACCGGCACTTCTGAAGCATGAAAGGCCATGTCGCCCCAGCTCACTCACTTCCTTCCCGCACGCGCAAGTATGAGGTTCACAGAGTCTAGCCCCAAGCCGCAAGCTTAATGCTATGCGCAAGCTGCTTGGGTCCAAGACTGTTCCTATATTGCGGGAAGGAAGAGCGTGAAGCCAGTGACCTGATACGCCTCCTGAGACAGCGAGGAGACGGCCGCGATCTGAATCATCCGGTCTATTTTCTATGAGAGATGCATGAATTGATATGAGGCGAGGTGTATCCCATGCTCTCTGGATATGCCTCTTGACTGGCATATCCACTCCTGGACACGACTCACACCAAGCATCCCTAGCCTGCACCAGGTTCGCAATCTCAATGTCAAGTATCTGTGGGTGATTTAAGATAATACTGACAAGAGGCAACGAACCATAGGCGGAGGACAGGAAAGCCGGTAAAGCCACGCTAGAAGAGCATCAAATACCAAGTCCAACAACGAATTGGGAGAACCGCTTGAGGCCAAGGCCTTAAACTATTTTATTTTTATTTTTTTGTCTTTTAGTTCCTATATGAACTCATGTTAAACTTTGAACTTGATCAAAGTATCCCCGGTTTACGATACCTATGTAATGCAAATATTTGAATAAATACATAAATAAATAAACAAGTCACAGTCCTTTTATACCTGAAACACAGGGTCATCCTAGTTCAGGCATGTAAGTTGTTTTTACTTTTAATGGTGTTAAGTCTGTAATTTAAATAACAGTCTGACAGTTTAAGTTAGTACTCTCCTTTTCTGTGTCATAAGGCAAAAAAGGACAGTGCTAAAATGTAATTGACGTATTCTGTTACTTTAGAATCAATTATCGCCCATAAGAATAAGGAACTGTATTTAGTATGTGATTGTTTAAGTTAGTTCTGTACGTCCTTTTTCGCCTAAAACACACGGACATATTAGTTCAGACATGTAATAATTTTTCTCTTTTATTATGTTTAGTCTCGAGTAATTGTATTGTCGAACAAATGTTGTAAATAAAGATTTATTCTTGAAATTATTTATACATCTTTACTAGTCCCAGACCTTTGGAAGGAGCATGCAGCCAACACGCAGAGGCCCTTTAGATAACTTTAATTATATACCTAGACTCTAAACTATAAACTAAGCTCTAGGCTTGTACTATGGATACTAGATATGGTTTTACCGCCTAGAATAGAGGCCCAGTTTACCAATCTATTCATATGACGATATGATGATTTGGTATTTCTATATGTTTCGGGTTTTTTGCACGGATAACGTTGGAGGTGTAGTCGGCTAAAAATTGACAAAGGCTACAATTAAAATTTTGCATGGAAAAATATTAGACCCAGAGAAAGTTAAAACATAATTTATAAAGATAGATATGTGTATATTTATAAGAAAGTATGTATTACGTAAGTAAGTAGGTGCCTACTAGGTGTATAAATATGGATTATTCCATTAATGGAAACCCAAAATTAAAGTCAAGACCTGTTTAAATGGGATCCACTATCGTGGACCCCCATTTTACTCTCATGGACCCCCATTTATTTTTTCCGCTCACATGGACCCCTTGTAGGTCGTCGTCGACCCCTGGGGGTCGATATAGACCTCTTTGGGGATCACTGGCCTAGAATCTCGGCCTTAGACTATGGTTGAAACTATAAAAAATATGAAATGGTAGACGATAACTCTCCTACCTGTGCCAGCTTAAACAAGTTTTCTCAAACTGGTGCTTTTAATTTCCGTCAGGAGTTTTTACATTTGCTCGTCTACTAAGCCATCACAGATAACAGATGAACAAATACATAAAGATAACTATTTAAAGTGTCATAGCAGTCATAAAATTCAGACAATTTCTGTACAGACAGTGTTTAAAGACGCGTAAAACGATCTGTCGGCACCGATACACTTTACAACAGATCCTTGTTGGTTGATCCGTCTAAATTACCCAATTTAAGGACTTCATTGTCAGTGACAACGCGGTGACTAGGTTGATAACGTTGTTTGAAGCTACACGAAGTAATTTCAATTGAAAGTGTTGCTATTTTATCGTTAAAAATGTGTACAAGAGCAAAATGGATAAATCCGTTTACGAGGCAGGTAAGTGGTAATAATTTTTGAACTGTTTTACTGTGTGTCATTCAATTTGTTTTTCTTTTGATGTTATCTTTACCTTCGATTTGAGCAATATAGAGTTAATTACGTGATTAAGAACAATTTTTAACGTACGATTACATCCCTTTTTGCACCGGTTTCCTACAAACCATTAACAAATAAATGGTAATTGGTAAAGAAACATGTTTTGTTTGGTTGTTAATCATTATTCATTATTATTACCTACTAGACGACGCGTGCGACTTCTTAGCGAACCCCTAGTATATCCAAAGAATATTCCCTCAAAATTTCAATTCCCCTAGGTCCAGCGGTTTTGGCTGACCGTATATATATAAAGATACAGATTGGAAATAGAAAATAGACATGTAGATTTGATAATATATATTATATCACTGAGAAAGGACGTTATGCCGGCGGCGAGATAAAAAATAGTATCGTTATCGAACAGTTGTTTGTAATGTTTAGAACCAGTGTAAGCCGGTTTATATGACTAGCATTGTTTTTTATGTTGAATGAAAACAAATTTACCTTCTTTTGCTTCTCAGTAAGTAAGAAGATTAGGCCGTAAGATTTGTCTACACTTATATGATAAAGAGGAAAGATTTATATTTTAGTATGTTTGTAACGAATAAACTCAAAAACTATTGGACTGATTTCAAAAATTCTTTCATCATAAGAGTGCTACATTATCCTTGAGTAACATAGGCTACTTTTTCTTCAGGAAAAATTAAATGAACGGTTCCCATGGGATGACCAAAATACGAATCCTACGCGGACGAAGTCGCTGGCAGAAGCTATTCTAAAATATAACTGACTCTTGGTGGTTCGGGATTTATGAATTCTGGTAACGGGGGTTATTATGTCATGGCTTTACAGTTCATTTTACGGCTAGCGTAAAGGACACAATTATAGCAGTAACATAGCTCTACCCTTTTCTCGCAGCCTAAACTGAACTGCACAGTTATGTCATAACCCCCAGACGGTTCCCCTTGTTTACGCATAATCATAAACTGCCCGAATGTATGATTTCGCAGAATACTAATTTCGCATAATTCTTATTCTACTGATACCTTTGACTTTTTTGAAAAGTTATAAAATAAACCTAACCTAACCTACTCTATTCTACCAGGATTATACAAAACATTTTAAAAAATATTTTCCATTTAAGCTCGAGAAAAATTATGCGAAAACAAAATTCGGCGACTTTTGACATTTGGCGTAAAAAGTTTCAGCGAAATAGAGGGAACCCCCCAGACACCTACCGTTTGCCTTTCAGGCAAAGTCCATTTCCATTTATTCCTCGTTCTAATGCCTGCTCCTTGTACGTTTCAGTGCTTCGTGACTTCTGGAGTGTCCATGAATTTGATGTCCCATGGCCTGGTGGTGGGGTTCACTGCGGCTCTGCTGCCCCAGCTTGGAGCAGAGGGGGTTATTCCTGTTGACGACGTCTCTGGATCATGGATAGGTAAGGACCCTTAAACGCACTTAATTATTGATGCGCAGTGTCAATATATTGATAGTTTTTGAAAAAGTGACAGTGATATACAGATATGCAGACAAGCAGATGGAGATAGCAAATTTATAATGGTTTCTGGTTTTAAGTTTATAGGCCGGAAAAAAATCATTTAGGATACACACTGATACAGAAGTCCTTCGAGTCACGGTCGTCACCTACTTATACAAAATACTTAACTAACATCTATTCTGAATATTTTGTTTGTTAACTGTAGTTATTGTATCATTAATTTCTTAAAAAAAAAGATATACTTTAATGGCTTGTATCGACCAGTTACAATTGAAATTGTTAGTTCGATTCATCGTTAGCTGTTTTAATACTGCTTCTGTACAGTCGACTTTATAAGCTGCACACTTTTGTATCTTGTCGCTATAACGTCTTTGACAGATATGTGCAGCAATTGAAACATGACTTTCAAGTGACAAAGCACTAAAGTGCGCAGCTACTTAAAATGCAAACCGTACAATAACTAAATATTTACATTGCATTTGTTATTTTCCAGCTTCCATCATCAGCTTCGCGCTGGTCACCGGAGCCTTAATCCTGCCCTTAATCATGAACACCTTCGGCCGTAGGACTGCTAACTTCATCAGCGTCTCTATCATGCTCTTGGGCTGGTTCTGCATCATCTCTGCCACCAGCTTGACCACTATAATCCTTGCCAGATTCCTCCAAGGCTTCTCTATGGGATTATCAACTTCACTATGCTCAGTGTTGATAGGGGAATACACTAGTCCCAAAAACAGAGGAGGTTTCTTAACTACCATATCTTTAGCAATTGCTTGTGGAACGTTAATCTCGCATGCTTTAGGATCTTACTTCCATTGGCAACAGATAGCGTTAATCTGTGCTACGATAACGTTCGTTAATCTGATGGTTGTGATGTTCTCACCAGAATCCCCAAGTTTTTTAGTTTCGAAAGGAAGATATGACGAATGTAGAAAAACTTTTCATTGGTTAAGAGGCTTTAACGAGGATGAGGAATTGGAAAAGATGATTAAGACTGATATTATAAACAAAGCGAAGAAGGATGAGGTACAGCAAAATACTGAAAGCAAATTAATGTATTACAAGAAAGTATTTAAGAAGAAGGAATTTTACAAACCTTTGATTATTGTCATGCATTTATATATGATCGGACAGTGGTCTGGCGCCAATATCCTAGCAGCGTACACCCGGGATATCTTCAAAATCATAATAGGCAAAGAATTTGATGTATCTTTAATGATAATCTCCATGGACGTTCAGAGAATAATTTCTAATGCATGTGCCATCTTCGTTATCAGGAAGTTAAGAAGAAGAATTATGTTAATATCAACAATCAGTATAAATTTTCTGTCATTTGTAACAGTAGGAACTTATGCTTACTTTAAAACACATGATTTGTTGCCATATGACCATCCATTTATAGGAATAACTTTAATCCATGTTCACATGTTCTCTATAGCGACTGGATCTGTTCCTTTACCTAATATCATAGCTGGAGAGGTGTTTCCTTTAGAGTATAAAGGACTAGCAGGCACGATCTCGGTTCTCTTCCTAGCTTCAAATCTTTTCATAACTTTGAAGAGTAATCCTTTTTTGTTTAGTAATATAGGCTTATATGGTACGTATTGGTTGTACGCTGGTGTAGTCAGCTACTGTTTGATGGTCGCTTGGGTGATGCTTCCTGAAACTAAGGATAGGACTCTTCAAGATATCGAGGAGGAGTTCCGCGGAAAATCTAAGAAGGTAGAAACGGCTTATGAATCGATCGAATCTATTCTGCATGAGGAATTGAAGAGTTGAATTGACTAGCTGAGAGGAAATGTACATGAGCCTCAGAGAGCCCACTTAACATCTGGCGGCCAAGTAAATAGGAGATATCATAACATTGACGACGTTATGACAAACAATATAATTTTGATATCAAAGCAAGATGGCTATTTACAATGTAGAATAGATAAAGATAAAAAAGATAAAATAAATTTATTCAGTAAGTAAGCCGCACGGGCACTTTTACACGTCAAGAATCTACCAGCGCTTCCCAAGAGAAGACCACTGCTGAGAAGAAACGCCGCAAGAAACTCAGCAGTCAGTCATTTTTTAAATATATTTCTTATTACAATGGTACTACTTAGTTTAGCATTATATAAAGCTATAAATATTCAATTAAATATAGTATCAAATAACATGCGTAGTTCAGCAGGAAAACATGCCAATTAAGAATCTTACGGGAGAGATAGAGAGAAAAAAAAAACACATACTTATGTGTATATAAGATGGTGCGAGACGACCACATCAAAGTTTCGATATGTTTTCCTACATCAACGGTGTCCCCTAGACAAGATAAAGATTTTGCATTTGAATAAATTATTATTGACTAAGTTTCGGGTTTAGGCCATGCATTTTTGTCTGTTAGATAGTCCTCGATCCTATAATACGCTTTAGACATTAACGACCTTTTCAAGTAATTTTTAAGTGCTGGAAAGGGTAACTTTAAAACTTCGTCAGGTAATTTTTTAATTAGAGGTCCAGGGTCTCTATTCTACAGGGCATTTAACATGTTATCGTATGTCAACAATACGACAGCTCATTTGCAGACATAGGGACCCAGAGGGCAACATTTTATGACAAGTAGGGAGTTCCTAAACTCAATTATCAATGCTTTTTCCATATACTAGTAATCGCCCTCAGCATTGTATGTATTTTTTTGTAACTATTGTTTTGAAACGAGTAGCATATTTTAAAAATAATGTTATGGCCCTATTACCTCCACAGAAATGGATTTATCAGCCAAGATGGAGACGTTTAACGCCCGAAAATTTGAAGCAAATTCTGATAGTTTATTTTAACAATAGTAGATGGGACAGTAATGAGGACAAAAATAACGTGATTCTTTTGTTTAATTTGTTAATAAAAAAATTACAAACAAAACTTGGGAGTGATCACTAGTATATAGAACAAGCATCGATAATTGAGTTTATCGATATAGAAACTCCCTACCTGTCATAAAATTTTGCTCCCTGGATTCCTATGTCTGCTCATTTGCTTGATACCTAGTAATGGCGACAGAGTTAAAAACGATACGATAACATGTCAAAAACAATATGGTTTTACCGAGTATTATAGATGCTGATACATGTTGTTTTATTGATATTGCTAATTAATGTACTTGTTTAACTATAATCAGTACACACTACACATGTTTCACTTTTACGTACGACAATAATTCATTAAACATAATGTGTAATCAATTACCTATTCTCGTAGATAACAGATGCATAAACAACAAACATAATAATATACCTACTGGTAAATATATGTTTTATTGTTTGGTAAGTGACACACTCCTTTACATAAATAAAGACCTCTTGTAGTTGCCAGATCTGCGTTTACAACAGAAAGTTCCAGGAATGGAGACATAGGTACGAAGGAACTGTTATTTAATCTGTGACATAGGTATCTTTATTTCATTTATGCATCATGCTTTTGTATTTTGATTTCTCTTTAAATATGTCAACCAACACCGTGGGTCCCAATAAGATACAGGGTCAGCCTACTGATACTGCTTGTGTATGTGTAAGAGATGTGCATTATTCGAATAATTATTTATTCGAATAATCATTTGAATAAAAAATAATTCGTAATATTTTTATTCGCGAATAATTTATTCGTCGAATAATTTATTTGCGAATGATTTATTCGCGTATAGTTTATCGACGAATGAAACATTCGACTACTTTTCAAATAACGAATAATTTACTAATTTATTAGAGAAAAATGGAGCAGGTATAATAAGTAGTACATAATAATTCGACGAATAATTTATTCGAATAAGAATAATCATTCGAGAATTTCATTCGTTATTCGCGAATAATTTGGTTATTATTATTCGTTATTCGTCATTCGAATAAATTTTGCCCATCTCTGTGTGTAACCATGTGATTTGTCCATACAAATTTATTCTTATTCCTATTGTAATTAGATTACAGCGGTCTGAGACGTGTACCATATGTAAGTTTTATTACCAGAGCTCGGAATAGGTAGTGCCTATTTACCTAAACTTCGCGGGAGGACGTAACTAAGAGTGGTTAAAACCACCAAAAATAATTATTTCTTATTATTGAATGCGGGATTTCCCGGGATTGACTGTATTACTCTAAAGGCTTAATACATTTAGCTTTAATTATAAATCTTGCTATATTGCATATTATTTATTTATTTATCTTGAAATAACAATCAGTCATAAAACAATATAATATAGATCAAATTGAATCAAAGGGAGCCTTAAATTTGATATTTTGTTGATTTAAATATAATTATAATATCGTATAGAATGCATTCAACAAAAACAGATGTAGCCGACACTTCAGCTGTGTACTTACTACCTGCAGTTTGCGACCCTGATTTAGAAGTGAAGTTAAATGTATTAAGCCTTTAGAGTAATACAGTCAATCCCGGGAAATCCCGCATTCAATAATAAGAAATAATTATTTTTAGTGGTTTTAACCACTCTTAGTTATGTCCTCCCGCAAAGTTTAGGTAAATAGGCACTACCTATTCCGAGCTCTGTTTATTACCCAAGCCATTGAGTAGGTTTTGCAGACGTTGAGATAAGTACCTCTAAATTTCCTATATTGGTTGTCGGAACGCGGAATGCTTACTGAGGGCCCTGCCAAGATGCACTACGCTAACTAACGTTTCTATTCGATACGTTTTTAAACCAATCGCGTCACTGGGAGATGACGTGATACGAAAAGTCATGTGGTCTAACAGTGACGCGATTGGTTTTAAAAAGAATCGAATAGAAACGCTAGTTAGCGCAATGCATCTTGGCAGGGCCCTCTGTAGCCGTGTAGCTCTAGCACGAAAATCGTAAGTTTCATTTTCGAAACGCTTTTACTGTTCGAAAACGTGGAATAGGTATTCTTTTATGAATTTCACACATAATACTCGTATCTTACATTAGATGTCTCTAATTTCTTTTAAATACGCTCTTCCATTATCACAGGACCTACTATATAATGAGATCAAAAATGATAAATATGTGATTGAGTTTATAAATGAATATCTGATGTGATGAGTTGCAAAAACGATTGACTTGGCGCGAGCACACGACTTTATTGTTTTGTTCTTTTCCCGGTAAGAAATGCAGCATTTATTGTTTTCAAAAATAAAAGTAAGTCTCCTCTGCGTAGAGTCACTTAATTATTTCTAAGATTAAAGGTAGCTGCCGTCCATGTGGCGTTTGGTTTTCCGCCTTGTACCTATATAAATATAAAATCAATGTGTGTATGTGGGTCTGAATTTATGTTGCCTATGGACTCCAAAACGGCAGGAACGAATTGGATGAAATATTCAGGCTATTTTCAGATTATAATCCAGCGATCCTGTGAAGTTTGGTAAAGATCAGCTAAATAGTTTTTGGCTTTTGAATGCTACCCGTGCGAAGCGCTAGTACTAATATTTCAACAACAGTATTATAATTATATGTATACACAGTCAGAGTCGTCTCGGATGCCATTCGCACCTTCAGAACAATAGTGACCTAACTCAAAATGTCAGCTTTCAAACTTAGACTCATAAATTTATTATTATAGAGACCTAACTTGAAAGTTAAAATTTCTTAATTAGGTCACTATTGTTCTGAAGGTGCGATATGTTAAATCATACAAAGCAAAAACAATTAGACAAAACGTCATTGTTTCATTACTAATACCCTATTGACAGTTTGAAACGTGACAGGACTGCAGACAGAGAACCGCCTGTCAAAAACTGGGTAACTGTGCCAAGGCCACTGTCTGGACATCTGCTGCGTTATTAAACAGATGTGTGTTATTAAAATTAGAAACGTCTCCCAATTTTTAATGAGCAAATATTATGAAAAGTTTAGTAGGTATTGCTTTTTACTTTAACTTCCAAAGTATGAACTTAGGTAACTCTCGCTAACACCATTTTACCTGTTCTTAATTCTGATTAACCTAAATGAAAATGAAAAGTCATTATCATTTATGAGTGAGTGAAGTCGGTAGGGCACGCCTAAACACACATACAATCATCAAAAGCACCCTAAGCCGACGTACGTGAATGAAAAGGTTGATAATTTAGAGGAAGCGAAAGTCACACATAATTCGCACTGCTAGATCAAAACAGTATTAACTCAAAATCCTTGCTAGTTTTGTTTCAAGTTCATTGAAGTTGTATTAAAGTTGATTTTAAAATACAGTTGCATTTTTATTTTGACCTTTTTATTTTTGTTTTGACCTAGTAGTGCGTATCATTAAAATACAGTTGAGAATATCACTAAGAATCAGCTGATACATAAACATTGTCTCTTAGTTTATTCCATTAGATTGCTCATTCATTACTCATTAGTTAATTACAATTAGGTTAACTACTTTACCGTAACAAATATGTAAACGACTAATTAATTTTGCTGATGGTCAATACCTATGTTTAACTATTTTTCCCCGGAGCCCGTTGTTTTAGATATTTTTTTGGTCAGAATATCATTGTTGCTATAATTATTGATAGATAGTCATAATTTTTATATCGCTGGAACCGTAAACTTTCCAGAACTTCTTAAATATCTCACGCGTAGACATGGCTAGGTTAGGTTAGGTTTGATTAAAAATCCTAAAAAGAAACATTTTTTTTTTAACACTTTATGGCTTGCGATAATTATAACCCATTATGACTAAATATAATTACAGCTATATGATGAGCCTACCCATTTTTTCTACCCGGGGGAAAGCGCTTTGTAAACCTGCAGTGGACAGGGAAAGGTTGTTCGACTTGCAAGGTCAATGACATCCAGGGTATTCCGCCTTCCTCAATTTCAATAGGGGGGGTTCGGGTCCGCTTTAGCACCAGAACTTAATAAAATTCCCAAATAGCGCGGAGCCCTGTGGGCCTTCTTCTAAGCCCCCTCGCTTACTCCACTGAAAACAACCTGGAAAATGCATGGCATTATTACCATGCATGCTTTCCATGTCGTGATCTTTCTGTGTAGTATATACATGAGGCAACTGGTCTATTAACTCTTTACAAAGGTAAAGGTGATGTTATAACGATGCTGTAACAACCTGTGAAACACCGCTAGGAGGCGGATAGAAATTAATGACAGATTTGACGACATGTTGGCCTAGTCATGTTGGTAGTGACCCTGCCTATGAAGGTAGTTAGCAGTCCCGGGTTCGATTCCTTGTATGGGCAAACTTTTCTGTGATGAGCGTGAGTATTTATTTCTAAGTCTTAGATGTTTTCTAGGTATTTACATACATACATAAACTCACGCCTTCATTCCCAGAGTGGGGTAGTCTGAGCTACAGAATTACCAACAACTCTAAAAATGTGTTGATAATTCTGTAACCACATTTTGCACAGTGAGGCTAAGATGTGTACCAATATATTAGTGATAGGTTGCAAGCCCATCGCCTAACAGTACTACAACCCCCTTTATTCCCTTAGTTAATTAGTAGTTCTAGGTATTTGAGTATTTATTTCTCTGCTTAGGTTAATATGTATATCGTTGTCTAGTAGGTACTCATAGCAAACTAGCATAGGGACTAGGACAATTCGTGTGAGAGGGTCCCCTGATATTTAATTTAATTTAATTAATAAAATAAGTAAGTAGAGCACCAATTCTACTTTATTAAACCATCTTGTTTTTGAAACCGTATTTAAGACCAAGAGGAATTGTGTCCCAGAACTTTAGTTGTCAGTATGTTGATGGAGGCAATGAGCTAGTTTTAATTTAAGATCATTAAAAACCATTTAATGCGTGGTTATCGTCAGTGGTCAGCTACTTAAGAATTTTTGGTTTTTGACTAAGAAGTAATTACTTAAGTAAGTAGAATAAGTATGTAATTTCTGGTCGTTGTGACAAATACAAGAAAATATTCTTTATGATAATTTCAAAAGAATCAAATAAAGAAAGTGCATTTTTCTTGACTAAAATTTTAAGGTATCCCATTGAAATAGAAATATGTTTCCGAAGCAGCACATTTTAACAACCTAATACTTCTTAGTCCAATAGGGCACAATGTTCCACTGACATAAAAAATGTTTTGAGATAAAATATTATATCCTTGTTAACAGACCTGTGTACATGCAAGAGATGTTAGTTTCTAAACATAATGTTTTTTATTGATTAATAGCCCGTTGTTTGATCGGTAGTTAAACTAACTAATGGTCAAAATCTCAAGGAAATGTGTCAAATTTTCCATTCCTTTTTCGAATTTTAACAATTAGTTAGTTTAACTACTGATCAAACAACAGGCCCTAATTGAGACGTCTCGTAGGTTAGTTTGGCCTGGGTGTAGCATTGTACCGAAAAGTAACTTCTCAAGTTGTGAAAGTTTCTTATAAGAAATTCTCGGAAATTTCTAAGAAAATTCTTAAATTTTTAATGGAAGGAGAACATTTCAATGCTCTCAAATATTTCCGATAATATTCTCAGTAATTTCTTGAGAAGATTTCTTAACTTCTGAGAATGTTCTGCAACTTGTACATTGCTACCTGGGTGACGTGACGTGGTCTGCGTCATCAGCATCACTGACGGACGTGACGGCTGCTACGTGCGGTCCTTGACCTCCAGCTTATCGGAATATGGCGACCCTCGCGATCCGCGGAAACGGTTTCTGATAATAGGGCCCTATAAGGAAATAGGTTTGTAGGAAGACAATTATCTTGTAAGTTCGGTACGTGACCGAATACGATCGGGAGACTTCGTAAACAAGAGTTCGACGTTTTGCACTTTGTCTTACAATGTAGTCTGGAAGAAAGAGGGGTGGGTTAGGTTAGTTTAGTGTTATTAGTTTATTGATTTTAATTCAGAAGCCATTATTGTCAAGTAAATAAGAGCTATCAAAACGTTAACAATACGGAAACACGTCAAAAGCAATAAGGTCTTACCGTGTGGAATCACAGCCCAGAGGGCCCTGCAAAGATGCACTACGTTAACTAACGTTTCTATTCGATTCGTTTTTAAACCAATCGCGTCACTGGTAGACCACGTGACTTTTCGTATCACGCTCATCTCCCAGTGACGCGATTGGCTTAAAAACGAATCGAATAGAAACGTTAGTTAGCGTAGTGCATCTTTGCGGTGCCCTCTGGCCATCTTTTCTACTAGGTATTGTTTTTAAATTCGCCGCCATTAATATAAAGAAAATTAGAGCTATCGTAACGTTGACACCACGATAACAATAGCAATATAGTTATCCGAAGTAGAATACAGACCGTGTTCGATTTATTGATAGCCCGAATTTTTTTCTGTCGTTATCTGACAATGCATTGTCTATCAATTGTTATTTTTAGAGTCAAAACAACATGGCAAAATTCGAAGAGAAAGTCAGGGTGAGTAAGGTCATGTTTATTATAATGTACATATTTTCAAGGCTTCGAAAACATGCGCATGCCAAAATTACGTTAGGTATTTATTACGTTGGATTTTCTGCTGGATTGCCGTGTGGTTGCTGGCTTAGAATAGTGCCACTCCATAGGGCCCTGCCAAGATGCATTGCGCTAAGTAGCGTTTCTATTCGTTTCGTTTTAAACCAATCGCGTCACTGGTAGATGACGTGATACGAAATGTCACGTGATCTACCAGTGACGCGAATGGTTTAAAAACGAAACGAATACAAAGGATAGTTAGCGCAATGCAGAGGGCCCTGCAAAGATGCACTAAGCTAACTAACGTTTCTATTCGATTCGTTTTTAAACAAATCGCGTCACTGGTAGACCACGTGACTTTTCGTATCACGTCATCTCCCAGTGACGCGATTGGTTTAAAAACGAATCGATTAGAAACGTTAGTTAGCGCAATGCATCTTTGCAGGGCCCTCAGCTTGGCAGGGCCCTCATGTCTTCATGTCTTAGGCAATGGGCTTGCAACCATCACTAACATACCACCTTAGCCTGTTTGTGCAAAATGTGGTTACAGAATTAACAATAAGTTTTTTGAGTTGTTGGTAATTCTGCTCTGCCTACCCCAATCTGGGAATGAAGGCGTGAGTGTATGAATGTATGTATGTTCTTCCAGTAAAAGTACTTCACGGAAGAATTGGCATCCTTAATAAGCAGTTTCGTACATTGTCACTGAAACTAGAAACTAGCAGATACAATTTTGTCACTTGAATGAAATCGACGACCTACCAAAGTTTTCACAACTTGATTATAAATGGTTTCCATCATAGGTTCCCATATAAAATATATAATTTGCTACTCCCAATGTTTAAGGTAGCAGCCATCAATGTGGCATTCGTTTTTTCCACCCTGTACCTACATAGATATGAACTTCAACATTTGTACTACCGTTGCAAAAAAAAATGGTAGCATAAAATTAAGTCTTCTTTGCTCTCGACGGCTTCAGGTACGGACACGGACGTTAATTTGTGATTGTGACCCATTTCAAGAAAAATATGCTTGAAGTTGTCAATGTCATTAGAGATGCCAAGTCATTTGTAACTTATAGGAAACTCAACCTTATTGTTGTAGAATGTCAGATTGACTTTGGACCTAAGATGGGTCACAAATTAAATTCCTTGACTGCCAAGTAGCACAAAACTGCATTACAGGATGTCACATAAGGCCACATCGGTAACTTTAGCATTTATGAAGACTTATAAGAGTACACTCGAACTGCAATAGCTGAAAATAACGCTTTCGCCTGTATATCGCCATTATTAAGATTCACGAAGTCAACACTGTTCAGCTTTTAGCGCTTAATAGTAATGTCAGCTGCTATATAGCATTTAATAGGACTGTCAGCTGCAATATAGCATTTTTATGGACTTTAACTAAGCGATATAGTTATTTTAATTATCGTTCCTGACGTAGAGACCTCGTCATGTTTTTCTCCTAGTCACTATTTTTAATTTAAGTAATTTAGCTTACATTTGTAATGATTTTATTTGTGTTAGTTTTAAAATAATGATTTATTACTGTATTACCTTGTAATGTTACTTTTAAGTATTATTGTATTTTATGATTGGAAAAAATGACCTTCTGCTGGAGTTTCTTGCGGCGCTTCTTCTCCGCAATGATGGTCTTGTCCGAAGCGCTAGTAGATTCACTCCATGTTACCGACGTGTAAAAGAGCCCTCATGTGGCCAATTTACTGAATAAATATTTTGAATTTGAATTTTGATATTCTGAATTGAAGGCCACAAGGGGATCCGCTTGGAACGCGTAATTTTTTTACGCATATTTACTTTTCGCATAATTTTTTTCTCGCATAACTCCCTTTTTGCAGAATTTAGTAAACGTCTATTTTGTAGATTAGGTTAGGTTAGGTTGGGTTAGTTTTTTATAATAATTAAAATAAAACCGTTTCAATTGTAAAAATCGTTTTAGGTCAAACGATTTTATGCGTAAAGATACGTTATGCGTAATAAAATTATGCGATCCAATAGAGATCCGGCCACAAGTGTACCCTTAAACGTTTGCATTTTAAGAAAGAATATGTGAACTACTATAACGCAATCAGTTATTCTGTGACTTCAATTAACGACGATATAATGCCTCTTGCTCCACGTAGTTTAACTTCAATAGTGCTAATCAGCTTGTTACACGCGATCTTATAATAGCACTTATAAAGCCCACATGATCCCTATGGGTGAATTTATATGATGCTAAATTACAGCCCACTGCTATAAATTAGATCACATGTGACCCATTATCCCGGTTAGAGCTGAATACTTGTACTAGCGCCGGCAATTAATCTACTAATACAGTTAAATAAGATCTTGAAGACTTGTTTTTTCAGC
The DNA here is from genome assembly GCA_946894065.1 of Acleris literana. NCBI lineage: Eukaryota > Metazoa > Arthropoda > Insecta > Lepidoptera > Tortricidae > Acleris > Acleris literana. The sequence continues at coordinate 6,702,053 of OX335694.1, forward strand.
TCCCCGTACTAAATACGAAAATCAATCAGTATTTGTCGAGACGATGTAATAAATATCATAAAAAGATTGACGTGCGTCTAGACGTTAAATTTTGTAAGAAAGTCCTCGGATCCCTATAATCCCCACAGAGAGTAGTAATCGGTTACAATATTTGCGTACCTCCATGTTACCCACTATTAAGCTTTACACGAATCTTTGACTGATTTGTTTCACACCAGAACTACTCGTGTCAGCTCGTTACTGACTTATGTACCACGAGTGGATACTTAAACAGTCCATACCATTAAATTGTGGTTAATACAGTGCACCTGCTTGTTCGCCATTTTTTAGATTCTAACCTATGTAATACAATATATTTAACAATTTATTTTTGTTTAGTCAACGACAATAACAACTGGATTTGAATAAAAAATCAGATGATCTATAAGTAAATAGCTTATTGTCATTACTTGTGCAAAATAAAAAGATTTCTGTTTGTTTTCATGTATCATCAACCTATTTTATATTATAATTTTTAAGTAAACAGTAATATTTTGAGAGCGCGTGAAAACTTCCGTCTATATTCACATGGTATTTGACAATAAAATTGATTTCCCATTCGAATTTTACGCACATGGAGGAAAAAAACAAGTTTTAACTTAACACACACAAAATGGTCATGTTCAAACAACTTAATTATCAAAATAATACTTAAACAGCGTACATGGGAGGCGAGTAGTCAAAATTGTTCACAATTTTGCTACATGTGAATTCTCAATTCTATAGAAGCATAATAAAGATCCTCGTTTGTACTTTGTGCTGAATAATAGGTAACACAGACTCTATTAATCGGCCGTTGTGCTGTATAATAGGTAACTTACACTCTAATAATCAGTCAATGTTCAGCTCTTGGGGTGGCTGTTATCTTTAATAATGCTCAAATAATGCTGATATAATGCAAATAATGACAGTTATTCAGCTAATAGCTGTTTAATTTGTGCCCAAATCAGAGTTATATCAGCTGAAACAGCGCTGCTAACGCTCTTATTCAGCGGGCTTGTACAGCTAAGGATTCTATTGTGGACAGTGATTCAGCTAATATACAGCGCTTTTGTGTTACTTGGGCTGTACCTATAGGCCTATCATCATTTCAGCCGGAAGACGTCTACTGCAAAACATAGGCCGTTTTTTTCGTTGATGAAATGTATTTTCGCATCCCACCTCTAGTCAGATGCTAGGGTGGATATGACGGACTCCTGAGCAGAAGGCTCAGACTACCGTGTAAAAAACCAACGGGATGCCGTCTCCGTCGTGTTAGGGCGCTATAGGATCACTTCGTAGCACTCAACGATGACGCCCTGACGGTGTTCTCGGCTATTGGATGCCTCGGCTGGTCTGAGGCATCCTCAGTCAAATGGCCCGTTAAAGAGAGCACAAGGTTCCCCGACGCTTGCGCTCTGGCACCATTATGGCGGAAGGAGCGCTCTTCCCTGCCTTCTTCTGCGGAGCGGAATAGGCCTCCCCTAAGTATTGCCACAAAGACCGGTCCCTGCGCCACTTGCACCCATCAGTTTCCCGCAACCTTTTAGCTACGTCTTAAGTTATAGACGTGACCAATTATGATGTAAACAAGTTTGTTTGTTTGGCAAAACGGAAATAAATCTCGTAAACATCATTGTGAGGGTCAAAAGGAACTGTCAATGTCATTCAACTAGTAAAAAATGTAAACAATTTGCTGCCTAGTAGGTAGTTACTGTGGTAAAGATGTTTCTTAAAGCCCTGACAAAAAAGAGTTGTGCTATCAGTTTAATGTTTGTATCTGTATGGGTGCGCTTCAATCAGTATAAAACCTTTTTGTATAATTTCATTTAACTAACTACGAAATTAATAACAAACGTCCAGTATAACAACAAAATGTATATTTTTGTAGCATAATAGTCACATAGTATAATACTCATTTAGCATAACAATCTTTTGTATAATATTTATATGGAATAATGCCATTTGATAGAAGTATAATTATTAAAAATTATGAAAACATTTGCAATAATGATCAGTTAGTTTGCATAACTAATTATAAATTATAATATGTTTAAATCAAGTTTATGTAAACCAATCTGCAAAATTAGGTCCATCTCACTTTTACTTATAGGTTAGGTTAGGTTAGAGTTGCGTCAAGGCGCGAAGCGCCATAACTATGCGGAATAGGAGCTCCGCGCAGCGGAGCTCCGTCAACTTGTTCGTAAAATTCTTTTTGAGAGGGAAAATAAAAAATACCTGTATTTGTTTTTATATAAACAACCGTTAACCATAAATACAAAATTAATATTCAGTTTATTGTCGTTTGTTTATAAATTATGCAGCGTTATTATATACTTTATTATATTAAACCTACCGTTTGTATTTAAATATTATACTAAATGACTATTATACTATTAGTGCGTTTTGCACTTCGTTATTATACACACTCATAATTATGATTCGAGGCATTATTCATTTTATTTGTATGCATTTCAATATTATACACTTAATGTAATTAGTGTTTTTAAAAATTAAAATTAGACTATTTTTTTTATAGGTACTAAACATTACACACCCGTATCTGTATATGTGTGTGTTTGGCGTCTTACCTCCCAATCGGATGAACCGATTTGGTGCTTCCAAATCGGAGGTTTTTAGTAAACGAAAGCTGGTTTTATTGGGATGATTTTTAGTGAAGTTTTATAAAAATCGGTCGGGCCGTTTAAGAGATATCAGCTCTGAAAGAAGGGGTCGTCAATATAGTGAGTTTTTATCCATTGAATAATTCTGCCCCACTAATCCAAAACGCAGTATCTCAGATAAAACTCCTGTTGCAATATCAACCTTATTACTAAGAGAGGAGAATTAAAACTGCTTTGGGTATTAAATTTGGGATACTGCATATTTTAGTAGGGCAAAATTATTCTTGTACAAGATTAGAGGAAGCTTGCTTGCTTGCTTGCTTGCCGTTAGCGTTGATTTTCGAATTTGCTATCACAAAACTACAATCTCAAGACTGCAATCCTAGGATTGCAATTGCCAACCCTAAGAACTAAAATAGAATTCCTCCTAACCTAGTAATTCACCGGTAGTCTTATCCCCGCACTGGAACACAATAATGCGAACACTGCTGCTCGGAGTTCAGTTAAAGGCTATAGTGGTAGCGATTCGGATGGACCTTGTAAAAGGTCCTGACACCATTAATAGTCCGGGCAACGAATGATTGTGGATGGACAGGTTGAAAGTAGAAAGTTTGACTTCGGAACTTTGTTTGAACTAGTTAGGAGACAGACATACTAAAATTCCCCACCCCTCAGAGGTAAGCCTTAGGATTCACAAAGAAGGTACCGTTTTTTTGGTTTTTTGTTTAGCGTTTTAGCGAAGAATTGCCAAACTTAAGTGGCAGTGGGCGGGGCACATTGCTCGCAGGACTGATGGCCGATGGGGTCAGAAGGTTCTTGAGTGGCGTCCGCGGACCGGCAGACGAGCTGTAGGTAGGCCTCCAACAAGATGGAGTAACGACCTTGTAAAGATCGCGGGAACGCGGTGGATGCGAAAAGCACAAGACCGGTCTGAGTGGAGAGCCTTGGGGGAGGCCTATGTCCAGCAGTGGACGTCTTTCGGCTGACATGATGATGATGATGTTTAGCGTTATAGGAAATTTTGTCCTAGTACGCAATGAAAGCTGATATTATTTTTTTCAACTTTTATTTATATACTTTTTGCCCATTGCCAAACGTTGTGTATACTCAAGAGCAATGACAACGGGTCACTTTGTATTGAATTACCATAGAAAGTGACCCGTTTTCATTGCTCCTAAGTGTAGTATGAGCTTTGGAAAAGGATCAATTTTCAAAAATGTGTTTTTCCTCAGTTTTATTCTGCTCTTTGATCAAGACTATCAATTAATAATAAATAATATCAATTCTGTTTTGAGCGCAATCTTTTCTAACGAGCTGGTTAAAAAAAATACCCAGGTTTCCGAGCCCTGCCACCACCACCAACTTTTCTAGATTTAGATCAAAGGATACTTAAAAATCAGTTGGATCCAGGTCAAAGTCAGCATGGATTGCGACGTGTGTACTAACTCTCTCTGTGAAAGGAAAACATAAAACTCGTCGGGCAACTGATCGAGAAACTAGTTAGGCATTTTGAAGGTCTCGATGCTCAGCCATTGTGCAGTTTGAGTACACAAAGGTGTGTGAAGCGTAAAGGACAGAGCTATAGCAGTTATATAGCTCTGTCCTTTTCTCTCAGCGTAAACTGAACAGCATTGCTACGTCATAATAATCCCCCTGGTCTTTGCAAATTAGCATAACCTAAATTGCCAGGAATGCATAGCCATTGTTATTGACGCGCTGGCCTAGTTGGTAGTGACGTTGCCTACGAAGCTAGTGGTCCTGGGTCCAAATCCCGGTAGGGGCAGATATGTGATGAGCGCGAATATTTGTTCCTGAGTCATGGGTGTTTTCTATGTATTTGAGTATATATTTCTCTATATAAGTATTTATATCGTTGTCTAGTACCCATAGTACAAGCCTACAGCTTAGTTTGGGACTAGGTCAATTGGTGTGACATTGTCTCCTGGTGTGTTATTCTCTCAAAAAACGGCGGCCGGTCGAACGGACGAGCGAATAAAAGCGGCGAGTTTAAGTAGTCCCGTCCGACCGAACGAAACACATTTTAGCGCGTGCATTGTCAATTATCCGAGCCGTATACGTTGGTGAAGTCATGCTGCCAAATTAAATACACGCGCTAAAATGTGTTTTGTTCGCTCTGTCGGGACTACTTAAACTCGCCGCTTGGACCTTCACTCGAGGAAACGATCACCTTTGCTTGTTGAGAGAACCACCACCCTGATATTATTTATTTATTATTATTGAAATTTAATATTTTAAAGTCATATCTTTGGGCAATTTGTAAGAATGGGAAAAACGCAAGCGTCCCTAATTACGCGACCACCACTGTATTATCACTCCTATAGCTCTATCTCAGTCCTTATTGGAACTAGGCAGGAGTTAATGGCTCTGAATACGGCCTCTGAACTAATACCATGACGTCCGCTAATGGCATCACTATTGACTTAAAGATAACTTAGCAAGTCCACTAAAGGCAGGCATAATTCAAAAACAAACACTCCAATGTGGGAAAAACTATTTCTGGCAGCAGTGTGACGACTTGTCAGGAAATAATTATAGCATTGAATAAAATCTGGTCCTATCGTGTTATACGTTTAAAATCAGAATTGTCTCAGAAGCAATCGTGTAGCTGTAAAAAAAATCTAAAAATGTAAGAACTACATACGTAAATATAATGATTAAAGTTGACTAGCAGAAAACTTTAAAAAGATTGTGAAGCTAAAAAATCCATACAAGGTGCAATAACGTTTCGGTCCTCGTTTACCTAGTCCAAATTTTGAATTTTGAATGTTTTGAAAACACAAACCTAGTTTTTCATAACAACTACGACAGATTCAAAAATCGTGGAAATCGGACATGATTTAGGGGGTGAGAGTCGCTGTCGCCCGAAGCTGTATGGATTTTTTTGACAGCTACGTGAGTTCACAATCCTCATAAATAAGAAGTTAAGCAATGCTTGTTTGCAACAATTTGGTGGCTGTAGTACAAATGGCAAACTTTTTACCTAAATCTTTACCACTTTATAATCTTACTATAGGTACTAACTTATTTTTCCTTATTTTAAAATCAATCGTAAATTCACACAGTTACTGCAAAAAAAGGAAGACAGATAAACATTAAAACAACCGTTGTAAGTTTTAACATAATAACTACTAAAAGTCAATACATAATACCATAAATATTTAACAGTAGAGACTGAAACTTATCCTGTGTTAGGCTGATATTCTGCGCAACGTCTTATTCCAGCAAATACTTACGAAGAATTTGCAAATTCGTCAGTTAATGACGATTAAGTCATTCCTTAATGGTGATTAACAATCAAGTTTTATAAAGGAAATAGTCTCTAAAATGTATCTGAGTACAATCGGTAGAGATACGAGAAAAAAACCCTTTTTATAAGTTGTTGTCGTAAAACATGACTCAAACAACGCCCTAAAATTCCACTTCCAACAACGAGAACAAGACCTTGAATTATAATTAAAACTACTTAATTTAAATACCATGAGACAAGTTCAAGGGAACGAGAAAAGTTTATTCATTTAAGATGACGGAATTGCAAAAAAGTATGAAAATTGCCAATGCTACTTTCGTAACCGACCTCGGTAATTATTGAAACAAAGTCGAACTAAGCCAGGTTCAAGGCTGTTTAGTGCTTGGTGAGAGGAGACACCTGCGTGGTGATGGCCTTGGGTTACCATAGGATGGTGTTATACTGTAATCGTACGCAATGGCAAATAGGCAAAACATACACTGAAAAAAAAAATGGTCGCTTCTAATAAGATTGTGATTGTTGTATAAGCGCCTTGATTCCGTATGAGCCTGTCAAGACGTTAGATACATCGACTAAGATGTTAGTTGAATCACTAAATAACTTGCTGCTGTGAATATAAGCTTTGGTTGATATAACTAATATCATAACTATTGTATTCATTTTATGTCAACTAAGAGAAAACCTTTCTTGGTTGGCTCACATTTTTTTGAGTGTACAAAACCCGCGGAGCGACATGCGTTTTCAAGACAAATAACACTTTATTGCAATGGTTGGCAGTTATGGCTGCCGTTACTCAGGGTGTCAATAAAACCAACGTTAAAACAGACTGATAGAGCAGCTAAAAAGCTATCGATTTAACCCCTATGTATGTTCAGCGATTGTTACTAATTTCGGAGATATTGATCATTTTAATCGGATTTTTTGTAATTTTTCCCTTATTTCCATGTCACGAAAAATCATTAATTTCATGTTTTATTTCATAAGTTTTCCGAGTTATAATTTTACATAATTAGAATCATTACGAATCAGCGAAGTTTTTAAACCTATTTGCCCGTTTTTTTCCGGTATTTTTTTTAAGTAATCACATAAAGTTGCTTTTTCCATACAAAGTGAAAAGTAAACACTGGGACACCTAGTATGGAGAAACAAACTATATGTGATTACTTAAAAAAAACGGGCAAATAGGTTTAAAAAATTCGCTGATTCGTAATGAGTCTAATTATGTAAAATAACACGGAAAAACTTATGAAATAAAACATGAAATTAATGATTTTTCGTGACATGGACATCTCCAAAACGAGTGACAATCGCTGAACATAAGGGTTAAATCGATGGATTTTTAGCTGCTCTATCAGCCCTTTGAGTTTTGATGTTGGTTTTAAGTATACCCAGTATAAGGTGAGTAACGATGTTGGACACTTTAAGCTGACAGTCACCAATAATGGACACATGACTCTTGATTCAAAGATCATACGGTCCTGTTGTTGCAAAACAAATGAACAACCCTTATCTTCTGTAGAATAAGAATCAAGTGTTCATTATTGGCCCTTATCCCTAACTGGTTCCATCACCCAGCACCCTAGTAAGTTTAGTAAAGTTTAGAAAAAATTAAAACCTTTACATCATTTCATTATTACTATTATTATTTTATAACATCTATGTATCTTTACAAAAGTTCTCATCTAACAATTCCCCCGTTTTGACGTAAAAAAAGGTCAATCTTTCGCATTTATACTTAATATTTCCGGTAGGTTACTAAGACGTGTTGTTTGTGTCCACGGCCACAATCTAGAATTCGTATGTAACATGAACAAACCTAGGGAGTCGGCAGCACAGAGGGCCCAGACAAGATGCACTACGCTAACTAACGTTTCTATTCGATTCGTTTTTAAACCAATCGCGTCACTGGTAGACCACGTGACTTTTCGTATCACGTCATCTTCCAGTGACGCGATTGGTTTAAAAACGAATCGAATAGAAACGTTAGTTAGCGTAGTGCATCTTGTCTGAGCCATCTGAACGTGATAATATACTGGACAGTCGAGTTCACTAACATTTCATAGTCAACATTATAACTACGACTTTTATGCCACTGTTACTGATAATAAATGACATTATATCATACGTTACACACATGTTGAAGACGCATAAACTTATTTTTATATAAGAGATAAAGATAAGTTTATTGATTAACTAAGCACAAGAACATACTATTAACTGCATATCAATTAATGTGTGGAGGAGGAGGTTACAGGAGTACTGAATGTAATTAAATTATTAACTTTCACAGCATAATTCATATTTAATAACTAAAATTAAATTATCACTAAATAAATTAGGGGGTTTCGACAAACGTGGTAACGATCTTAATGAATTATTGAAGGGATAGGATAAAGGGCAACTCCATAGACGAATTAAAAAAAACCCTAATTTTAATTCTTTACGTGCATGTGGCGTTCGTTTTTGCCACCCTGTATGAAAATAAATCTTGGACCATTTCGCTAATAATTATTTCTTGTATGGGTGCAAAAGGGCGGCAATCGCTATCTATCGGTAGGTACTGTAATAATGGGGGACTGGGGGTTGTTTAAATTAAACACTTCATAAAGCTGTATTCTTCTTTTTATTTGCTTTCCAGATTTAACGAATACAATAGTTGTGTCCTAAGCGGTATCACAGCGGCGTCTCTTCATTTTTTCCAATAAAACAAAGCACCGTTGTTCCTTCGAACCAATTTGATTTCAAATCTATAAATTTAAAACCAAATTGGACACTTCGTACAAATAGTTTAATGTGATAAGGTCCACCTTCAGTAGCAGAACCTTACCTCATTACAGGACTTCACAAGAACTTACTATTGTGTCATCACCCTTGACAATTATAACGAAATAAACAGAATCACACCGAACTTGACCTCTTCCAACCTTGATAATATACTTGATTAGTTAGATATCGATTACTGGTTCTAACACTTCTAACTGTTACGTGACAACGAGTTTGGAATCGACTTATTTTCCGCGTATGTTGCTACGGAGGCTTTCTTAGGTATGAGAGGACCATGGTAGGTATATTTGCTGTGATATATTATTCATTTTAAGAGACCAATGCTTCTATTTCTTACATTAACATCTTACATTTGCATAATAGGTACGTATAATATATAATTACATACATACATACATAAACTCACGCCTTTATTCCCAGTTTGGGGTAGGCAGAGCTACAGAATTGCCAACAACTCTAAAAGCTTGTTGATAACTCTGTAACCACATTTTGCATAATCAGGCTAAGATGTTTACCAGTGTATTAGTGACAGGTTGCAAGCCCATCGCCTAACAGTACTACAAGCCTTTATTCCCTTAGTCGACTCTTACGACATCCACGGGAAGACACAGAGTGGTGCTATTCTAAGCCGGCAACCACACAGCTAATAATATATAATTAATAAAGACATAGATGTTTTCATGGTCAGAAATTAATCTATCTAGTCTTCAGCGTAAGAAAAACTCGTTTTCAACCCAAATGACGCTCGGGATCCCAAGTAAGTAAATACATAGCTTGATATAGTTAACGAACTTTGTCGCTTAAACCTTAATAAGAAAGAAATTAAAAGGCAAGCTTTTTTGAGTTATTTTGGTGTGGTGGACATCTTTGGGAAAAACATTGATCCAGCATTAAACGTTTTTTGGCTAACATAGTGATGATGAAGAGTGATGATGATTGTTTGACTTTTTAAGAACTCTTTAGCTTTAGATCGATTGAAAGTTTGTCATTGTTACCAACCAATTAGATCGTAGGGCTCGGTATAGTTCCTTGAGGGACACTTATCATCAAAGTTGTTAACAGTCAGTGACCAATGTGATAATAGTGAAATAATGGTGTTATCTGACGTTGTCTGCTTGTGATACCTGTGTGTATAGATAAACAATGTTCTGTCTTTGAATCTACATGAGCAGGTACCAAAAACTCAACCAAGTTCACTGGGTGAAAGTGTATGTGAGGGACATGTCCGAAAGATAAAGTTTGCTTCTTTAATATAAGTTATACACGCTTCTGCCGCGACTTCGTCCACGTAGAGTTCGTTAAATATTCACTGTTTCTTTGGTTAGACCTAGTTCTTAGGGTATTTGTTTTTGATATACCTATCTGACTTTCTTAGTGCAAGAAATAAAGTCAAATTATTGCGTCAATCTGACATAGATTTTCAGTTACTTAGCTTTAAAAAAAGTTTCATGGACAAACTAATAAAATTAATAACATATTGTCAATAGAACAGTTGAAATAAAGTTTTGCTGGAGGCAAAGATTTGTATTGTAACATTAATCCTAACAGGCTTTTTACGTAACGCATATAGCTAGCAATGTGTACCGTATGTAGGTACCTTTCATGTACTATTACTGACTATTTTGATGTCTGTCTATGTCTGCTATATTTATGATTTAAATTAAATGCAAAATTTGCAGATAGGTTAAATGTTAACAATTGCATCAGACAGTGGATTTAAATACCGTGCATCAATAAAAAACTTGAGAGCTGCAACCCTTTCGATGTAAGAAGCTTAAGAATCTTTCCCAAATTAATAGAATAGAAAACATTTATTTCGCTCGCTGTTTTATTTTCTCATATTCGAATAGTTTTAAATATTATAGTTTTTTTTTTAATGATGCTTTGTGCCTATTGATATCAGTTAATATTAACTACCTATAAGATATTTTATAAATTACCCTCATTCAGAGGGTACTGAATTGAGCCTTTTTTCCCCGACTTCGTCAGGAGGGTTATGTTTTCTGAATATATGTATGTATGTAAGTACTCGTATCTACTTATGTCTATTTCCTTTATGCATGTATATTTCCTTGGTACGCAGAATTTCGTTGGCACGCTCTGCAGCCTAAACGGCTTGATGGATTTTAAAATATGAGGAGTCGTTAGGTTCGTATCAAATATTTCAAAGTTAGCAATGAGAGGGAGTTTTATTTTACGGCAATTTCATAAATTTCGTATAACAAAGGTCTTTTAAAAACATGACTTAATAAATCTACTAAATCTGAACCACTATTAGTATTATGTCAAAGTTTCATAACGTCCATAGTAGCCAAACAAATAAATTTGTTTGATTGTACACTTACGTCTGTCTTAATTTAAAAACCTAAACTTGTCAGTCAGTCATGCTTGGCTAGGTGTTAGGTGTGTGAAATAAGGTTTTTTCCAACACGTCAGCAAATTATTGCTCTCGGCTAGCACGGAAACTTCACTCAAAAGCTTTAATCATGGTGGCGTTTTAATAAAAACAGGATTACATTACTCCAAAACATGTATTTGGTATTAATAATAATTCATTTGTGGACAAAAAATGTTGGTTTAATTTTGAACTCTGTCATCTTCATCATCTTCATTTACAGTGGAATATTGTACGCATTTTTTAATACACTTGGAAATACTCGAGGCGTATCGTTTATTCGATTGACTGTACGGTCTGTATTCAGATTCACACAACTTATAAAAGACACTGTTTATTCGCAGTACAGTCGGCATTATAAATAGCTGCACACGTTTGTACCTTATTGCTTTAAGAGGATTGTAAACCGACGCTTACATCGCGTAGTTGTCAAAAAATTGCCATACAATCTTACAAATTTATCTCCGGGCGATTACTTTCTCAACTTGATTTTTGAATATGTTGTAGTTGTTATGTTTTTCATTCACAAGGAAAACGTAAAGAACTTAGTTTTTTTATAATATTTACAACATAATAATAGTCAAAAATCATAAAAATCGGACTATGTTTTAAGGGAAGAGAAACGTTATATTTTGTATGGAATTTTTCAGCTTCACAATCATCTGCACGGCAAGGACATCAGACATTAAGTGACGCTTTGAGTGGGTTTTAAAGAAAGTTGTTTTTTTACCTTTTTGTTTTGAATCCTAGAAACGACGTTTGATTTTGTAGCTCCAGTTTCAGAGGAGAATCTACGCATGCGCGTCCTACCTGCTAGCTGTCACGCGTCGCGGACCCCTGGCAGGCGCCAGCGCAGCGGCGGCGAAAGTCCGACTCTTGCGCAAGGCGTTAGTGATGCGACCACACTCGATATACACCAGACTCGGCGGAATGTTGATTCATAAGGAAGATAATAAATGGAGGGAAAACCGGAAGGTGATGTTAAAACAGCTTGATTTCTGTAGTTTAAAGATAATTAAATATAATGAAGATTTTTGTGGAAGAAAGATACAGGGATCGTTCTTCTTTTCGACATTGACTCTTTCCCGCGAAATAAAGTTCTTTAAATACTCTTCTTTTAACAGATTAAAAATAACCATATTGCCGTCAAGTTGACATTGAATTCTTTTGTAATTTATTTTTAACTATTGCTACAAATACTTTCTGAAATATAAATTGATTCTCAAGATAGCAAATATTTTACAGAAGCCTAAAACTCATCTAAATATTTGAAAAAGACAACGATTTCTAAATAAAATCTGTTCGATATTGTCGATAAAAAAGACGACCCAAATGTCTTTATTCGGTAAGTGGGACGGTGTTTTATCTAACGCAAGAAGCGGTTTTTGACCTTGAACTTGACCAGCGCGTGCGCCAGGTTTGTGCAGAAATCTATGTCTATGTCTCCGGATGGAGCGACATGATGTTTCTTACAATGACCTTAACGAATTTCTAGTAAAAACGGCATACGTTCAATTAAGCTCGAATAAAAAACGGGTATAAATAATTGACCTACATCGACTATACTTATACTTATACACCTTCCAATTGGACTTCTCTCTCACTCGTTCTCATAATATGCTCCGATACGAGTCTAACCAACAACGCACGTACCTTTTTTTCACGCGTACCTCAGAAGACATTTATCAATTTTTACTACCTAGACCTCCAAACTTATTCTAATAATGGTCATTTTGCCATTTCAAGTTTAAAGAAGAAAAAGAGGTGACATTTATTACAAAAAAATCCACAAGTTATTTGTATGTTTTTTAGAACTTCTGAAATTGCGCATTTGTTGTTTTGAAGTGAATCCCATTGAATTCATTTGACAGCCATCAAACAGTCTGTTTTTTTTGTTGGGGAACTCCGTACTAAGTGTTTTTCCGGATCCGGAATGTGCAAATTCCAATTCCAGTTAGGTACGAGTATAATGGCCATTGTCTTTTTCCCAGTATTAGTCAACTTAATCCGTAACAATAAGCATAAAGTGTGCATGAAATGCATTAATGTGACATGCAAGCTACCTGCGCCGGCGCCGGTGGCGAAAGTACTCGTTCGCGCTTGCGCAAATTAGTGAATGTGTTCAGTAGTGATGCGACACACTCGATGTTATTATCAGGGGTCGGAATAGGTAATGTTTATTAACCTAAACTTGACTCTTGTTCATTCATGCGTGAGTGAGATAGGAATACGTTATTGAATGAAGATGCATCAAGTTTAGGTTAATAAGCACTACCTATTCCGACCTCTGGTTATTATATAGTGTTATTGCAACGAGGAACAATAATGTTACTGTCTAGGCCATAATATGATTGCCAACTTTCGCTAGTCACAAGAAAAAAATGAAAATATGTGCTGCTTGCATGCCCAGTATGCCATGTTTACTAATTTTTTGTCGTTATTTGCTTGTTTTACCCAATTTAAGCTATTTAAGAATACCAAAGCCATTTTTTTCTTTATTAATGGTTTTCACTTCTTGTTTTAATAAGGTGTATTTTATATTTTTTCCGAGTTTTACTCCCTTATTCATAAACGCCCAATAAACGTATTTTATTTAAAGTATGCCTTGTCATTTTCTATCAGATGCAAATGTCACAACGATAGATAAGGACAAAGCATATTTTAAGCATATTTTAGCTAATGTGCATTTATGAATAAGAGATACCATCACCATCAACTTATTAAAGAAATAAGTACACGGATATCACACGCGAGGACAAGAATTGTGTTTAAGAGAGGTGTTTAAGAGTACCTATTTACTCTGGCGGTCCAAACAGAAGCACATAGCTATTTATCTTTCAGCTTGCTTTGGCCTCCCCACTTATTTTATATTACATCAAATCTACGATTTCGATCATTTTTTATACGAATCACTATTTGATCTTTTTCTTGCTTTGGCTAAGGAAACGGGAATAATAGACAAAATATGGTGAAATGTGAAATGACTATTTGCACTTGTGGCTAGAATATTGAGTGGCCACGAAAAATAGCAACATAACAATATTGAATTTAACGGCAGAAAAGCCATATTCATTTTCAAATACTGGTTCGGAATTGACATCCTCTGAATACAGACATGTCAAAAATTATGTTTAGAAATCTACAACTTGATTTCTTGTCCGTCAATAATAGTTTCATATATCTTCACTCTTGAAGAGGCACTGGAAGAAGAAGTAGAAGAAGAAGAAGAATTCTTATCTAAATCTAATGTCTACATCTAAATTTAGGATAACAGTTTAGAACTGGACCTTTTGTCAACAGACATAGAAAACAGAATTAAGAGTACATTAAGTCAGGTACTTACGTCCCTAACTTAACGGCAGGCTTCACAGTGAAAGGCTCAAGGCGGCCAAGGGCGAGTTACGTTACTTATTATTAACTAACATGGCGTCAATCCTCATGAGGTAAGCTGTAATGTATACTTAAATATCAGACGATCTTTTACAAGTTGATCAAGTTCCAAACTTACTACAGTCGCGCCGTTCTGAGAGGCCCGGTTTGACAGCTGTCAGCGAAGTACGAAATATAACCTCAAACATGGCTCAAACATATATGTATGAGTCAATTGAAATTGGCAAAGATGTAAACAAATTTGTATCGTTTGACACATAACCTCAAATGTTCATCGAGTACAAGTAATTCATAGTTATTTCATCTAAAACTTAATTTAAAAGTAACGATAAAGTGGATAAATCATTGCAAAGACCTGACTTGATCTTTAAAAGTACGTGATAAATGTGATAATCGAGAAATAAATAATTTGGTATTCGGCCTATTCGGCTTCTTTTTGTAATATTAGAATACCGAATACCAAATGAAGAAAAAACCACATCAGTTATTATTATTACTGTTCGAAAGGTTCTTTGCCCTTTGTTCTATTTATTACAATAAATAAATTGTGTCAAGTAACAAAATGTCACCTCAGGGATTTTGCCTTAATTACCTATACAAACATTCAAAACATAGAAACCAAATATTCGTATTCTTACATCATTTTGTATATAATTATTCAAATGTTACTTTTTGAATAAACAGACTTGAAGAAAGTTCAATTGTAACGGATAGAACATGCAATTATTACAGCACTGTCTTCATAGTAAACAGTTGATAGGCATATATTTATCGACGGCGATAGAAGACATCATCGACAAATGGTTTTCTATCGAACCGATGTTTTATTAAACACAACACTACGAGTAAGTTTGAGTACAAATCGTAGGCATAATGTCCTGCCACATAAATATTACATGCTTCTACATATTCGATTAAGTAATAAACCTTAAAAATTGCCGGAACCATATACATATCGGAGGTCATAGAACTATGTCGTACAGACAAAGTCGTCATACATTGAAATTTATAGCGATATTGTCAACGCGTATTTTTTTCGGGAATGCACTGATATTCGGCACAACTTACTCATTATGACATGCTATTTCGCGCTGGTCCTTTCACGTGGCTATTCCAAATCAAAACAAATCCTGTCGACTCGATGTGGGTATTGGTACGTCACTAGCCGGCCAGTTTGCTGTCAATAGTCGCGAGCAACCCGGGCCGCCGACCGGACTACCTCGTGACATTTTTTTTAAACTCATTACGCTTTTTAAATCGCCGGCCGTGTGTGAACGCGTTTACTTTTGTAAGTATGAGTTATTTATAAACTGCCAGTTTTATTTTATTTTTGAAAAAGGTTTTAACGAAGTTTTAAATCCGGTGTTGCTTGTGTTTGGAATTTTTTAACGTCTTCGTTTTTTGAATTTAAAACGAGGTTTAATCCTTCGGTGTTTGAAAGTTTATAACGTTTATAAGTTATTAGTTTGTTGAAAATCCTTAGTGAATATGGGTAAGTAAGTAATGATTGCTTGCTGTGCTTACGTAAACAGTAACTTAAACATTGCTAACTTCAATATCTTGATACTGGTTTACATACCTGTCATATGTGTAAGTATGTGTGACTGGCTAGTTATTTACATACATGTAACCGACTTTTTCTTGTACCTAGATACATAATTCGTGTAGCCTAATATCGCATATAACTGTTTTGTATTCCGTTCTACGTTAAGTTTGAATTCACTGACCTCTCAATAACAAGTAATTACAAATATTTTAAATTTTCAACAGCAGACACATTTTTACTTGTTAAAGGTTACCATCGAGTGATAAAATCTAGTAAACATCTCGTCTACACATACGTAATAAACACAATAATGCTCACTTAATTACCATAGGTATTCATACCATAAAAAGTGCAAAAGCGTTTCTGAGGTAGGTACATGTATAAAAAACTGTATGGATATTATCCCTTCCTATATCCGACTCAATTCTTGCTTGGGTCTCTCGGCCTGAACTTTCTGGAGGTAAGACGCAACTGCAACCTGGTGTGTTATTCTCTCAAAAAACGGCGGCCGGTCTGACGGACGAGCGAATAAAAGCGGCGAGTTTAAGTAGTCCCGTCCGACCGAACAAAACACATTTTAGCGCGTGCATTGTCAATTAGGGAGCCTTATACGTTGGTGAAGTCATGCTGCCAAATAGAATACACGCGCTAAAATGTGTTTTGTTCGCTCTGTCGGGACTACTTAAACTCGCCGCTTGGACCTTCACTCGAGCGAACGATCACCTTTGCTTGTTGAGAGAATCACCACCCTGTTGGTAACGGCTTGTGGCGTATTGCTTGGCGCTTCCGACTGTCCCGATATAGTGTCACAATTGGTAAAACTGTCGGTGCCTTTTATGACAAAAAGATGCCTCAGACCGCGACATCATAACCTCCTCGCGACACCTTGGGCGCGGACTGTGGCCCACCGGAACTCTCCCGCTGTTCGGGCTCTTGCGGGCCTCAACATACTCTTATTATCAGCACCTGATCTTTTTGATGTATTTGCAAGTCGATGGTCCGATGTGTGTTTTCTGTGTCTTAGGTTCTGTGAGAGAATGGATGGAAGTGGAATTTCTAGATAAAAACTTTTTAATGAAAACTGTAATCAGTTTGTGTGTTAAAATGTAAAGTGTCATTCTGAATATAATATTGAGTTTCTCAGTGCATTGGTTTATACTGTAATGCTGTGAAATTTTTGTTTGAATAAATAAATAAATAATACCATGCAAATGCCCTTCATCAAATTGTAGGATATGAGTGGTACTATTCCACGGTGTCTTAGGACATCTTGCTATTTCTTGTTAGCTCATTATTCACTTGTCAGTAAGACCTAAGTACTACCATAAGAATAAACAATAATTACATGTAGAAGCGAATCTCCTTTACCCAGGCCCCAAATGCCGCGCTTTTAATACCTACTTCCCCCTTCACCCCACTACGCCCCTCTGTCTTCCGCGCCCAAAGTCAGGGCTGTCACTTTTGAAATATTTAAATCGGTTTATGGATGTGTTATACAAGTTTAGTCACGAAATGTTATTTATGTTTTCGTTCAACGTGGAAACATTGTTGCAAAATGAGTTTTTTACATTTTAGTTAAATTAGGTAATGATATTTTCGATGATATTAAGATTATCTCCAGAAAATTTAATGGCTTATGTGGCAATTAATCATCTATAAAACACAGAAACGAGTCTATAAATAAACAACCTTTTAAGCTCAATAAGTTTTAAGTATAGTCTGGGATCTTTTTACGTTCCTTTCCGGACCATTAATTTCAATTTTTATTAAGTTGAAAAAGCTTTATTACAAAATACTATTGTTATCTATTAATTCGTTTTTAATGTTTCCGTTTTTTTATCTTCAACATCTAGGGGATGTACTATTAAACAAATAAAACTCCTTCATTCAATCAATTACCTATTTCTAATTATTTGGACGTAAATACCGTTCACTTTTTAAAACACTATCTTAGTTCAACCATAAACACTAAAATTAACATAAATACGAAAACCAATTCCAGACACAATAACAATATCTTGGTTAATATATATTCCGTTTGTGTTGCCCCTGACTGACTAGACACCTCAGGTGTCGCCAGGCGGTAGGTAAATAACGCGCCGAGCGCGCGTCCGGAGCCGGGAGTTTCGCTTCTACGTGTAGTTATTGTTTATTCTTATGGTACTACATACATACATAAACGCACGCTTTCGTTCCCAGAGTGGGGTAGGCAGAGCTACAGAATTACCAACAACTCTAAAAACTTGTTGATAATTCTGTAACCACATTTTGCACAATTAGGCTAAGATGTTTACCAGCGTATTAGTGACAGGTTGCAAGCCCATCGCCTAACAGTACTATAGGCCTTTATGCCCTTAGTCGCCTCTAACGACATCCACGGGAAGAAATGGAGTGGCACTATTCTAACCCGGCAACCACACGGGTCACCTAAGTACTAAAATGTTAATAATATTACTACCAATTCCAATAAGTATAGAAGTAAGGTAGGGATAGGTAAATATTCCTGAGTAGTATCATATTATTATTATACAACAGCTACAGGGCCTGCCTGAGAGTAAAAAGAACTCTATTAAGGTACCTGTTTTTAAATGTCAAGTTGCGATGAACTTAGACTCAGTATAAATGAACGAGAATTTGCTTATTTCTGACTTAAGTAGCATTTACTTCGGTATATTTAAGAAAACAAGCGTTGTTTTGTTTCATTAGCTTATCCCCGTGACTTCATCTGTGTAGAATCACTTATTAGGAAGAATAATATAGCTTTTGTTAATCTACTAACCAGCCATTTTAAAAACAACTTTATGACGTGAAAGAAAGACGAACAATATTTTCCATTACTAATTCATTTTCACCGTATACTGGTTTTTTCTTACATTGTAATTTTAATTGAACACTGATTGTTAAGTAATTTATTCATTGTGTTGGCATCTTTTAGTATTCGTTACAAAGTCAAAGTCAAATAAGTTCATTACATATTAGAATACGTCATAAGACTGAAAAAACATTCATTTTCAAATATTTAATTAGATTCTCCAATGTAAAATAAATAAATATCAGGGGACAATGTCACACCAATTGACCTAGTCCCAAACTAAGCTCTAGGCTTGTACTATGGGTACTAGACAACGATATAAATACTTATATAGAGAAATAAATACTTAAGTACATAGAAAACATCCATAACTCAGGAACAAATATTCGCACTCATCACACAAATATCTGCCCTTACCGGGATTTGAACCCAGGACCGCTAGCTTCGTAGGCAGGGTCACTACCAACTAGGCCAGCGCGTCGTCAGCGTGTCTCTATTCTACTCTGTTTTAGCTTCTCTCACGGTTATATTGCAAGGTTTGGCTTTATTTCATCGTATTACGATCGGAAGTTTGTATTGGACGCATTGTTACGTGAAGTGCATTGTTTTGCACAGCTACTGATGTGCAAGTTGCGGAAAGTTTCCAAAACGTTGGAAAAGATCTAAGAAATTTCCGGAAACTTTCTCTAGAAATATAGGAAATTTAAATTTAATAAACGGAAAGTTTCAGTCCCCATACAAAATTGTGAGAAGTTTCCGAAATTTTCCTACATGAAATGTTCCGCAATTTTGGAAAATTTCCTTCGGCACATCAGTAGCACAGCTAGTGCTAGACTTAAAAAAACAAAACGCGGATACAAAAGAAATGACGTCATTCCGACCACTAGTCCAAAGCGGCCGTACCAAACACTGATAGATAAATCTGATAATATTCTTTTTTTTTTCACAGTAAGTAATAATCAAAAAAATTGAAAAAAATATGATTTTTGACCAGAAAACCTTTTAAAAAAAAATATCGTCGATTATGTAGAGATGCTGTCAATTTCACAGTCGTTCAGTTGACGTTGGTCACACAACCCTCATTTTGAGAAAGCTTCGTAAATGTGATACGTTACATAAAACTGCATTTTTTTTAAATATATGACACTCCCTCAACAAAGACGAATCTAACAACACCTCATAATATTATTATGTTAAAAAGTCGTTTAGGCTGCAAAGTGTGCCAATGAAATATACATACATACATACATTAGAAAACATAATCCTCCTAAACCCAGTCGGGGAAAAATTAAGTATTATGTTTTGTCATTTTCTTTCAAATTAAATCGTCACCTTTGAGATAAAGACGGAGCACATTGCAACGTGACTTTGATATTTATGAATAAACAGGTAAAATATAATAATAACTAATTACGCTTTCATTAACGTTTTTGTCATGGCTTTTTAACCGACTTCAAAAAAAGGAGGACGTTCTCAATTCGTCGGGATATTTTTTTTTTTTTTTTTTTTTTTTTTATGTATGTTCCCCGATTACTCCGAGACCACTGGACCGATTTGAAAAATTTTTTCGTTGTTCGAATGGGTATACTTTCTAGTTGGTCCCATTGTCACCACGTCAGGATCTGATGATGGGATCATGGAGAAATCAAGAGAACTCCTCAAATATTATAGGCACACCTATGGCGATTTTGGTATTTTTCACTGTAACTCATGCATTTGCTTTTGAAAAGTACTATATGGTGAAGTGGAACTGATGATGAAGACCACAGATGGCCACCGGAACTCCTTAACGGTACCTATTTCAAGGGTGGCGATAAGATATTTCGATAAAGGAAGTTGAGCGACTATGACGAAGCACATTTAGGTTTAAATATGACTATGACATTCCCGCGGCGCTGTCTGCGGCGAGCTTGAAATGTTCTATAATTTCTTATTAATATTTAGAAGTGGAGCTACGTAACAGGATAAATAGGATCACTAAAAAGTATAAAATAAAATAAATGTTTAAAAAAACAAAAAACCGCCTTCAAAAAGCAAAAAATAACTTCTTTAAAATGGTAGGTAAATAGGTCAGCCCAACTGAAGTCGGCGTCCAACAATATTTTAACCAAAAGCAGACTTCAGTTGGACTGACCTATTTACCTACCATTTTAAAGAAGTTATTTTTTGCTTTTTGAAGGCGGTTTTTTGTTTTTTTAAACATTTATTTTTCCATTTATTTACCGCAGATTATAATGCCCTCAAGAATTTTCAATTTAAGGCAATACCAAAAAAATAACTATTCGTGTTTTGAGAGATTGAAATGTCAAATAGAGGGTGTTACCATTATACGAGTATTTAAAACTAAATGAAATATAAGGGACCTGCTAGAGGGGGTGTTCTATTTTTAGTGGTGATTATTATTTATATCTTATTTGAGTAGCTTAGTTTTATTTTAATTTAAATACATTTAGTTTAAATTTTTAATTGTATTCGTTTTAATCATATTTATTCCTAACTTCATATGGGTCTATATTGACTGACATAACTATTTTTAGTCATAATGTGCTTTAGGTCATAATCATCGCAAGTCATAACGTGTTTTTTTAAAGAAACTGTTACTTTTTCAGGATTTTTATAAATCAAACCTAACCTAACCTAGCCTCGTCTACACGTTAGATATTTCAGAACTTCTGAAAAGTTTACAGTTTCAGCGATATAAAAAATTATGACTATCAAAAATTATGTCAACAATTACATTATGACCAATAAAATTATGGGAAACAAAGGGCTCCCCTTCATATTTATAATATCTGGATATTGTTATATTAGTAATTGAGCTTCCAAAATAAAAATTAAACTTTATGTTAAATAAAAAGACTTGTCAGAGTGAGATTAACATGTTTGGTAGAAGTTTTGGACCTGGGGGGTTACCACGATATACTGAAGTAGTTCAGTTTACGTTGAGAGAAAGGGATTGAGCTATAGCAGTTATATGGCTCTATCCCTTTCTCTCAACCTAAACTGAATTGCTTTAGTATGTCATGGAAACTCCCCTGAACCTTAACAGCGCCTCTTGTCTACCTGTGTTTATGTCTGTATATCATCGCCAAGTTCCCAAACTTCTTACTGTTTTCTTTTTTTATTTAACAGCTTTTATCCTGGAGGTGGTTCTTAGCTTAGCTTTATAAAAAATAGCGAGCTGCTCTCGCTTCGCTTCGGTTTATGAGATTTTCTGTAACACCCGTACATAATCCAGAACTTATTATATAGATATCTTTGTTGTGGGAGTGACATATTTAAAATGCAGTTTTATTTAAAGTATCACTTTTAAGAGGATTTTTCAAAATGAGCGTTGTATGAACAAGGTCAACTGAACAACTGTCAAATTGAAAGCATCTCTACATAATTGAAGATTTTTTTTTGAAAACTTTGGTCAGAAATCATACATTTTTCCAATTTTTTTGATTATTACTTGCTGAGAAAAAAAATGAATATTATCAGATTTATCAGTGTTTGCTACGACCGCTTTGAACTAGTGGTCGGAATGACGTCATTTTTTTTGTATCCGCATTTATTTTTTACTAGCGACTCGCCCCCGCTTCGCTTCGGTTTATGTGAGTTTTCTGCAACACCCGTACATAAACCAGAATTCATTATTCATAAAAACCTTCCTCTTGAATCACTCTGTCTATTGCTGAAAACTGCATTAAAATCTGTTGAGTAGTTTAAAAGATCTAAGCGAACAGACGGCGGAAGCGACTTCATTTTTAACCGACTTCAAAAAAAGGAGGAGGTTCTCAATTCGTCGGGTTTTTTTTTTTTTTATGTATGTTCCCCGATTACTCGAAGACCACTGGACCGATTTGAAAAATTTTTTCGTTGTTTGAATGGGTATACTTTCTAGTTGGTCCCATTGTCAAGACGTCAGGATCTGATGATGGGATCTTGGAGAAATCAAGAGAACTCCTCAAATATTATAGGCACACCTATAGCGATTTCGGTATTTTTCACTGTAACTCGTGCATGTGCTTTTGAAAAGTACTATATGGTGAAGTGGAACTGATGATGAAGACCACAGATGGCCACCGGAACTCCTTAACGGTACCTATTTCAAGGGTGGCGATAAGATATTTCGATTAAGGTAGTTGAGCGACTATGCCGAAGCACATTTAGGTTTAAATATGACTATGACATTCCCGCGGCGTTGTCTGCGGCGAGCTTGAAATGTTCTATAGTTTCTCATTAATATTTAGAAGTGGAGCTACGTAACAGCATAAATAGGATCACTAAAAAGTATAAAATAAAATAAATGTTAAAAAAAACAAAAACCCGCCTTCAAAAAGCAAAAAATAACTTCTTTAAAATGGTAGGTAAATAGGTCAGTCCAACTGAAGTCGGCGTCCAACAATATTTTAACCAAAAGCAGACTTCAGTTGGACTGACCTATTTACCTACCATTTTAAAGAAGTTATTTTTTGCTTTTTGAAGGCGTGTTTTTGTTTTTTTAAACATTTATTTTATACTATGTACCTACCTAAAGATGGCAGAGCCAAGAGAGTTGAGACCTTGGTAGTTTTTGTTAATTTTCGACCTAACGTTGTAAATAAAATAAATAAACCTGTCAAATTTGCCTATTTAAAACAGGTGTCTTTATTATTTGTTTAAACGTCTCTATGAATGTTTCTGTTAATTAGTAATCAACCCACGTACCGGTTTTGCTAACGGTGTCTCCGGTCCGTGGGAAAACACTTTAAATTCTTATCTTATTTGAATTATAGGTATATAAAATGCGCTGCTGTTTCTTTAGGAACCTAACCAACTAAATATATCTTACTTGTAGCCTGACTTATATAATTGACACTAGGCGTTGCCCGCGACTTTGTGCGCACGTGCGGGTCGAATTCATTTCCCGGTATTCCTTCATTGTTAGTAGGGCTGAAAAAAATATAAATTCTAAATTAGCTCGCGACTCCGTCCACACTTAAATCAGTTTACCTCGGGAAGAGTCCAATTTAAAAAATACTACCCTATGTCCGTCACGTGGACTATAAAGTTTGAATTAACTCAATAATATTAACCACAAATATAAAAGCATAAACAAACACACGAGTGTAGGAGTACACACGCATACACGCAACATACACATAAAATTAAGATTTTGAAGTGATAACTTCTTATGGGAGGAGGGTAAACTGCTTCGTTACGTAACGCGTTACGGCGCCAGCATAGAGGTAGGAAAGCATAGTGGGAGTATAAACACAGCTAATAGAATAGTACCTACTCTTCGCACCTTTTACAAATGCCCTTCATTAAAAAGAGACGTCTATATGTGACCTCTTTCAAGAGTGTACCACTTTTTAGGTTTGTTAGTGTGTGTCACTCTGCATTAGTGTGCGTAAGTTTGCAGTCAGTTAAACAATTTCAATATAGATTAGTTTAAGTTATCACTTCTGTCGGGCGTCCCGAGACGCACACGTTTCTTTTTAAATTATTATTTCCTCCAAAAAAATATGTATTTTGTATCTAATATCTACTAAACTGTATTGTTACTTCATGGGGGATGAGCGGAAGCTCCTAACACAAGCATTTTCATACTCACCAAGACCTGCCACAATTTTATATGTAACACTTTGCTAAGATACCAAATAAATACTTTTGATATTTTTGAATGTAAAAGGTCATTAAAATATCAATATAAAACACAGATTTGCTTAAACCTAGAACTGAGGGCCCTGCCAAGATGAACTACGCTAACTAACGTTTCTATTTGCTTCGTTTTTAACTAATCGCGTCACTGTTAGATCACGTGACTTTTCGTATCACGTCTTCTACCAGTGACGCGATTGGTTTAAAAACGAAACGAATAGAAACGCTAGTTAGCGTACCGTAAAACGGGGTAAATAAGAATTAAGGGGTAAATAGGGACACAACCTAAAATAAGTCATAACTTGTTACAAATAAGAACAAGTATTAAATGGACAATAAAGTTACGTCTATTGGAAGTAATTTCAGCCTTATAATAAGTAACATATGCTTCATTTTAGGTTGTCCCTTGATTCCTATTTACCCCGTTTTATGGTAGTGCATCTTGGCAGGGCCCTCTGGGCCTCTATTCTACACGGTGAAACTTTATTACATTTGACTTGTTTATCATATTATTTTATCCCGGCCGCCCGTTAATTCCCAACAAACATTTAGGCGTCAATTAGAGCTTGTTTTAGAACTTAACGAGTTATTAAGGTTCTATAGCAGCAACATTTACAACTTTTGGCGACATAAGAGCGTAGATAAGCAAAATCTATCACTTAAAGTTATACAACAGATTTATAACGGTGAGCTTAAAGGTTTAATAGATAGAGCACTGATTTTTAACTCTACAATACGGGCAAAGCATCTTGTGTTATAGCTTTAAGTGAATCTTACCACTATAAGATCTAAATAAGAAGTAATAATTGACTACAACCTCCCAAAGTGCTATACAAGTGATAATAAGCTCTCGACAAGAGCCAAGAGTTGCACAAAAGCATTAATTACCGCTATAAGCTCTACAACGGTGCTCATAAACTCTTTTATAGCACTAAATGCCTAAAGAAGTACAAACCTCTCTTGTATTACTTAAAGCCATATAGTAGAAATATTTTTCGCTATTATAGAACTTATAGTGCTTAATGTGACTTCTGTATAACTTTAGGTAGAGTAATAGAGCTTAATACCACTTCTGTACCCCTTATTTGATCACTCGTGACATACCAATATGGCGACACAACCAAAAAAATCTAAAGCTGCCGAAAATTCTTGGAAATGGTTTAATTTAATATTTAATTTAAGTATTTTGCTTCATTGTGTTGTAATAATAGTTGCACGATACCTTAAAAATAGTATAGATAACGTTTTATTAGATTATTCTAAAAGTTTAATGTCACTCCATATCTAGTAAAATATTCTTCTCAGCAAATAGAGAACAGACATAGGGCGCTTAAATTATTTGTTAATAATACATATGCTTATTCACAGTGTACTTAACTTCGCAGTAAAAAGTCAACATTTATCCACTTGCAAAACGTACGCGTTGGTATATATCATTCACTTTTACAAATCCGCCATTCGTGATGGTTCCGACAAATGACATATTAAGATTTATGTTGACGAAATAAAAAAAGTACCTATCTTATTAGATGTTAAAAAATTCTTAGAACCTGAGGCCGTTTTTTAACCTTTGTGGATCTATACTAGAACTGAAAGCGTTAATAATCACCTATTTGCAACCCTCTTAACACTTAAAGATATAGTGAGCGACATTGTAGTTCTACTGTACCGCTTAAGGAGTTAGTATTCACTTATTTGCAGCCTTCTTAGCACCTAAAGAGTTAATAAGCGTTATTTCACTCTATTGTACCACTAAAGGAGTTAATTTTCGCCTATTCACCACCTTTTTATCCCATATAGTTTCAGTTATCGCTATTATAGCTCTCTTATAGCTTTATTATACCTCTTATTCCATTCCTTAACTCTGCTTAACCGCCATTAAAGAACCTAAGGTGATTTAAAAGTGTGCCCAATTCGGGGGTATAGTAGAGTTATAGCGCGCTCTAACTCCAAATCGTAACACTTATTTATAACCTTAGGATCTGGTTAGCGCTCTTATAGATTTCCTATAACTCTTTTCTTAGCGCCTACGTGTTACTTGGGTTACTATCAAGCAGAAATGGGCAAAATTTATTCGAATGACGAATAACGAATAAGAATAAGCAAATTATTAGCGAATGATGAATGAAATTCTCGAGTAATTATTCTTATTCGAATAAATTATTCGTCGAAAAATTTATTCGCGAATTATTTATTCGTTGAATGATTTGCCACGAATAATTAATTATGTACTACTTATTATACCTGCTCCATTTTTCTCTAATAAATTAATACATTATTCGTTATTCGAAAAGTAGTCGAATTATTCATTCGTGGATAAACTATTCGCGAATAAATCATTTGAAAATAAATTATTCGACCAATAAATTATTCGCGAATAAAAATATTACGATTTATTTTTTATTCGAATGATTATTCGAATAAATAATTATTTGAATAATCCCCATCTCTGCTATCAAGTAAATAAGAGCTATCGAAACGCTAAATACGATAACCCGTCAAAAGCAATAAGGTTTTGCCATGTAGAATGCCTTTATTTAAAATATGTGTCCAAATAATATTTCACGTTTGAGGTAATATTTATGGGTGCCCTTCAATTAGTCTAAAAACATTTTGTATAATTTCATTTAACTAACGAAAAGCATAATGAACGTTTAGCATAAAAACCAATTGTATAATTTCATCAGGCATACAATCGAATGACATAACACTCATTTATTATAACTATCATTTTCTTGTCATTATGCATTTTTAGTCGATTTCTTCTAACTACTCGTAGGTTAGGTTAGGTTAGAACTGTGACCACATTAATAGTAATGGAAGCCGATAGAAATATTTATTTTTTAATTTACGAATATTATAGTTTTAGAAATTTAACATTTCGTTTTATGCATCATGATTATATCGTTGGTTTATTATAGAGTTCGAAATTATTCAATTCGTGTTATGTAAAATGAACATTAGACCATTTGTTTTTATACTAAATATTACACACCCAATATTTATACACCATTTAGTTTAAACACGGTGTTTAACGTTTCCAAAGACAATTATACTGCCCTCTTAAGCAAAAATGCAATAACTAAATTCAATAGTCAAAGCAGATTCAACTCTCTTCTGTTTGTAACTAGGTTGCAATTTCTACAGATGTTTTGTCTGAGATATCGCCATTATGCTTAGTAGGGCAGTATAGGACTCTGGCAAAACCAGAGCCCTTTACATTCCTCCGTTTGAAGGTCGTGCAAATAGCCAAAGATTATTCGGTATGCTTGAGCAAAGCGACCGGTATAGCTAACTCGCTTACACAAACAGATGCTAATAGGGAATATTCATGTTTTTTTCACACAGCTTCAATAAAAGCTGATTTATGTAACAAACAGTTGAGAAAAATCATTTTTTGAATAGCTATAAAAATAACCAAGATGTAAGCTAACAAAGACTTGTTTCACTCTAACTAGCAAAACAACATTTAACATGGAGTTTATATGGCCGACGTGTTACATGACGTCACACGTCGTATCGGATCTCTCTGTCTAATCGCTGTCTAATTAGCAGTTTAAAATGCTTGTATCATCAGTATTTTTTGGCCGATTTTAATATTAATTTCACTTTTGGTGACCTCTTTTACGGTATTTTCATATTTTGTTGAGAAATGCGATGAAAAAAATCCATGCATATATCCTATTGCCAGTGATGTACAAGATACCCTATACAAAGTATCTGGAATACAAAATGCAAGATACTTTTAAATTAAGTATTTCAGATATCAGATACAAATAACTTTCTGGGATGGTATCTAAAATACTAGATACAAAATAAGTATCTTTCAAATACTTTTTAAAGATAATTGAGACTTAAGTAAAACCAATTCTTCAAACATTTTATCACTCATTTTTCTTCGATGAGGCTCATAGTCATACCTCCAAAAGAGAAGAGTCGCTCCACAGGGGCAGAACTTGGCAAACAAGTGTTATATTTGAAAAATATACTTTTTATTGTAGGATGATGACATTTGACATTTGTAGAAAGAAAGAGTTGCCATATATCAATTTGGTCCTACACTAAATTTGCGTTCCGTTTTATCTATGGTGACATTTAAAATTAATATCACCTTAAAATCTTGTCACATTTTGTGAATAAATGCATAGATAACTATTACTGAAAGTATTTTAACAAACATAGTATTTACAAAATACTAAGATACCAAACAAAAAGTATTTAAATACAAGATACAAAATGAATTTTAAAAAAGTATTTTAGATACAACATGAAAATACGTATTTTTTATCTGTATTTCAGACACTTGTATCTTAAATAAGTCACATCTCTGCCTATTGCCACTGATTTATAGTGTCCCGCACCCAAGGGGTCGGGCTCTAGTAGTGAGATTACGCTGTCCGTCTGTCCGGACTGGCCTACGTTTAAAGAGCTGTTTATTTTAGACCGTGAATAGAAAGGTTATTTTTTACAGAAGATAATGATAAGGATAAAAAAAAGTCGGGTTAATTACACCATTTATAACTTAAGAATGGCTGGGCCTCTATTCTAGGCGGTGAAAACGATATCGTCTTTGACCTGTTATGGTATTGTTTTTCACTCGGCCGCCTTTACTGTCAAGTAAATAAGAGCTATCGAAACGTTGACAATACGATACCAGAGGGCCCTGCCAAGATGCATTGCGCTAACTAGCGTTTCTATTCGTTTCGTTTTTAAACCAATCGCGTCACTGTAATAATACTACTAAAACTTTAAGATTTCTTATCACCGACCAAATATACAAGGAATTGTGAAATACCCGTCACAAGATACCTAAAAGTAAACCATGGGAAACTGTCATTTTCGAAGCATCTTGAGATGAATATTATAGCCGAGATCAGATTATTAATGCGGTCCTATAAGACCAGAGGGCTCAGACAAGATGCACTACGCTAACTAAAGTTTCTATTCGATTCGTTTTTAAACCAATCGCGTCACTTGTATTGTAGATCACGTGATACGAAGTCACGTGATCTACAAGTGACGCGATTGGTTTAAAAACGAATCGAATAGAAACGTTAGTGGCCCTCTGGTCAAAAACTATATGGTTTTTACCGTGTTGAATAGATAGAGGCTCAAAACAAAATTTAATCAACTTAAATTTGTTGGAATTGTCTCTGCCCCAAATCGCAGAATAATTATTAAACATCGGAAAGAAATACCTACGAGGAAAATATTCTGAGGCGGTACTAAGTTCGCCGGGTCGCCTAGAAAATATAAATAACGGCGGATTTCCCGGTTCACTAATGTTTAACCAAAAAACGTTTCACCAAATGATTCAGTTCACAAACATATCATTTGACAAACCGCTTTTTTTTTCCGAAACTGTAAATAGGTATTTCAGGATTTTTAAAAAACAAACCTAACCTAACCTATAGGGTTCTACACGATGGTCCTGAAATATTTACAGTTTCGGAAAAAATAGCGGTTTGTCAAATGATATGTTTGTGAAATGAATCATCGAGTGAGAAGCATGAGCATCGAGAATCAATGAGTCTGTTTTTTTTTTCTATTTTTTTAATGTTTGTTACCTCAGAACTTTCGACTGGGTGAACAGATTTTGATGATTCTTTTTTTATTTGAAAGCTGGTACTTCCCGATTGGTCCCATTTTTATCAAAATGAAGATCTGATGGTGGAATCTATGAGGAATCGACGGAACTCTTCAAAATTTATAGGCACACCTATAGCGATTTTGGTATTTTTTATTGTAACTCTTGTATTTGGTCTTGGAAAGCACTATTTGGTGAAGAGGAACTGATGATGAAGACCACAGATGGCCACCGGAACTCCTAAACGGTATATATTTCGAGGGTGGCGACAAGATATTTCGATTAAGATAGTTGAGCGACTATGACGAAGCATATTTAGGTTTAAATATATGACTATGACTTTCCCACGGCGTTGCTTGCGGCGAGATTGAAATGTTCTATTGTTTCTTATTAATTGAGAAGTGGGAGAATAACAGCATAATTATGATCACTAAAAAGTATAAAAAAAAAAAAAAGTTTAAAAAAACAAAAACCCGCCTTCAAAAAGCATTTTAAAGAAGTTATTTTTTGCTTTTTGAAGGCGGGTTTTTGTTTTTTTTCGTCTGTATGTATGTTTTGTCTTTACAACTACACACAAACACCGCTTCTTCAAGTGTTTCAAGTGTCCCATCTTTTGCCCACCGACTCTGAACCGGTTATTTTAGAAAATATAATCGGAAGTTTAGTTTTGCATACACATTATAAATTATAATTTGTACATGACATTTGTATAGAGTTTTAGGAGGCATTGTTATGTAATATATTGATATATTTACACATAATACTTACTATGTTAATTTTAGTCACAAACAACACCTCGAACTGGGGTCCTAGTGTAAAAGGTATGTCTTCTGAAGATCAAGTGAAAAAGGGCTTAAGTCTAGTATACTCCGTTCATGTGTATACCCTTTTTAGGGTTTCGTAGCCGAATGGCAAAAAACGGAACCCTCATGGTTTCGTCATGTCTGTCTGTCTATCCGTCCGTATGTCACAGCCACTTTTTTCCGAAACTATAAGAACTATACTGTTGAAACTTGGTAAGTAGATGTATTCTGTGAACCGCATTAAGATTTTCACACAAAAATAGAAAAAAATGAGTTTATGTCCCCATACTTAAAACTGAAACTCAATTTTTTTTTTCATCAAACCCTTACCTGTGGGGTATCTATGGATAGGTCTTCAAAAATGATATTGAGGTTTCTATTATATTTTTTTGCTAAACTGAATAGTTTACGCTAGAGACACTTCCAAAGTGGTAAAACGTGTGTCCCCCCCCTGTAACTTTTAAAATAAGAGAATGATAAAACTAAAAAACATATATGATGTACATTTAAATATGATTTGATTTTTAAATACCTATTTAATGATACCCCATTTGTCATAGTTCGTCGACTTTATTTTTTTTATTTTTTACAATATGGCGTCTAGTTGACGTCATATTGAATTTTAAACACTGTCATATCTTTAGTGACACTCACGAGATTAAGACAAATCGATTGACATAAGAATCATCAAAATCGGTCCACGCGTTTAGTTTCTAGAGCGCCACAAAGGAACAAACATACATATATAGGCTGTGAAACACAATACCCTCCGGCAGTCGGGTAAAAAGCGAGTAACTTTCTCGGAGGTACGATTACATCCGAGAAAGTTACTCGCCTTTTTTTAATTTACTTTGTATGGGGATGTGTGGAGTCATACACCCATTAACCATAGTCATTAGATTGAGTACCTACTTTGAAGTCAATATTTGTCGCGTTATTGCCGATATACGGCTTGCTTCATAGAGTAACCGAAAATTGGACTTTCCGACTGTCTTCTTTCGAACCTGCCGCGCTACCCAAATGCCCAAAATCATTATCATCATAATAATCATTTTAATCAATTAATGTAATTTAATTACATTTTAAGTACCTACCTCTTCCGGTTCCCCTGAGGAATTCCTAATCGTCGTAATTTATTTAATTATATTGCGCAGTAAATTGTAGGAAATTCTTATAAGTCGATATCCAGGTTACCCAGCCAATCGTCGTTGGTCCCAATTACTCCCAATGCATCGTTTGTGCGAATTTTCTATTTATCCTAAAATTCCGCCTGAATTTTAAAATTCCTAGTGCTATTATATCAAGAATAGGGATTGTTCATGACTATTTTTCACAGCTTCAATGCAAATGAAAAAGCTGATTCATTTAACAAACAGTTGAGAAAAATCATTTTTTGAAAAGGAATTAAAAAACCAAGATACTCATTAAGCCAACAAAGATTTGTTGCTATCTCTTTCTAACAAAACAGAATTTAACATGGAGTTTATATAGCCGACCTGTTCTATGACGTTACAGTGTTATCGGGTCTCTCTGTCTAATCGCTGTCTAATTAGCAGTTTAAAATGCTTGTATCATCCGTATTTCTTGGCCGATTTTAATTTTAATTTCACTTTTGGTGATCTACATACATACATACATACATAAACTCACGCCTTTATTCCCAGTTTGGGGTAGGCAGAGCTACAGAATTGCCAACAACTCTAAAAGCTTGTTGATAATTCTGTAACCACATTTTGCATAATCAGGCTAAGATGTTTACCAGTGTATTAGTGACAGGTTGCAAGCCCATCGCCTAACAGTACTACAAGCCTTTATTCCCTTAGTCGACTCTTACGACATCCACGGGAAGGCATGGAGTGGTACTATTCTAAGCCGGCAACCACACAGCTAATTTTGGTGATCTCTTTTACGGTATTTTCATATTTTGTTGAGAAACGCGATTTAAAAAATCCATGCATATTCCCTATTAACATAACCCTGTTCCGCATAGCAGAGACTTCCTTGATATTAATTAATAATATTATTAGGTATTTTATAGATTTATTATACAATAATTTATATGTACTTAGCGACAATTTTATTAATGAATGACACAGAAATATTAATTAGAAAACACAAACACATACAAACAGTAAACCAATGTCAACGATTGCCCCAATGTCCTCCGTAAACTGTGAACAAACTTTTTCGTCTCATAAATAGGTCCTAAATTCACGTCGTTATGGAATAACAGGCGAGAATTTAAAAAAAAAGACATTCTTTTTGATGGGCGAATGTGTTTTTTTCCCATAACAATTATAGTTTTATTCATTAATAATATTGTTGCTGAATACATATAAATAATGGTATAATAAATGTAAATTTGACGTATTTGAGGAAAACTTAAAAAGTTGTCTAAGAGATGAATAAGTTTAGAACAAATGTTAATTCGCACAAATATTATTAAGGATTCCCAGTTGTTTTATAGTGGCCTAGAATTTCATTTGGTTGTGCATCATGAATCAGCTTCGAGATTGGTTTCTCGTGACCAGTGATAAGCGAGACAGACAGAACAAAGTCCGGACAAACGCCTACTTACGTCGAAACACTCGAAACGAATTGAAAATATCATAATATTATGTTAAGGAAGAATACTTTATAAAGTGGCTGTGACATACATGACGAACAAATAAATGGGCTTGGTGATAGTGAGTTCCAGCTTTAAGAACCTCAATATTTTTATATCAATTTTGACAATTCAAAAAATTCGAGGATGTATTTTTTTGGAAACATTTCCCACTATGAAAAAACATTGCATACCTACAATACAACACATTTAAATAAGTACCTACACCGGTTACATTTTTTTATTGAGACGTATCATTACGTAGAACTTTCATTTCATCGTAAGGCATTTCCCGCCGCATGGGTTTTATTTTGGTACTTACATGTTTAACCTAACCTAACCTACGTAATCAATATTTTAGATATCCTGAAAACATCAGGTTTTATCAGTGAAATTCAATTTAATGATGGGTTATCAACATCACATGCACAGAATTAAATAGATTACATTTGGGAATTTTAACCATTTTTATTTTATTAATCAGAAAAAAAAGAAAATTTGCGAGACGTACAACTCTCACACACACAGCACACAGCTCTTAAACGTAAATTGATTGCCATCTAAAACAATCAAATCAATAAACAACCGGTTCCTTATGCAACTTTGAATAAAATCAATGACGCAACTCATAAAGTTATTGATAAAAAACCTAATACAAGAACTGAACCATTCCGGGTTAAAAAACCAATTCGTATTTGATCAAGTACGCGTGTTGTTTCCGCGTGACGGACACGTAGAGTGCTAAAATACGCCTCGGCTGTTTCCGTGTGTTTTCGGAAATGGGCCATGTTATTTTTCGTTGTACATAAGTTTTAGCGACGTTCTCACTAAACTATTTTTATTTCAAAAACGGTAAAGTGCTGCGTTTTCTAACTTGAAACTCGAAAAGGGACGTAAATAAGCTTATATTTAAAATTGTCCTAATGCATAAAAAAATATTTGTAATAACTATAAAGTGAGTAACGCAGTGGACATTGATGTCCCCGCCTTTTCTATGGAAAAAGTTCAATTTACAACTGAGCTACCAAGATTCTTCAACGATAATTTAGTAATTTAAGAGTTGTTTTTTTGAAAACCGTTATACTTAAACATTCCAAGTTCATGTTATTTATTTATTCGTGACTTGACTTGACGTTTTTATCGGAAAATAACAAAAATGTACACTGAAAAGTAGAATGGCCCAAATACGGACGAACTTAGGTAAAAAATATGCATAACGCTGTCGAAAACGATTTTCGATAACTGTCAGTGTATGGAACTGACATAGGCGCTTGATACGACCGCCCGGCAGCTTACGTCAATCCTATCCATTTTTGATCGATAATGATATTGCAATGCATCTTGTCTAGGGCCACAGTGCGATATAGTTTTTATTTAATTAGATGGAGTAAACTATGGGGTATGGGGTTTACGAGTCGTTCTTTTGGTGAAGATAACAGAAAATGTAAACAAATTTTGTTTCACTAACCCGGTTTAGTATCAGCTGTCAGTGCTTAAGTCGACATAATTATATTTAACAAATGCAATAGTTTTTTATACTCTTCATATAATAAAAAATATGAGTTCAGTTCTAAATAGTAAGTAATTAAATAAATTTGGTATTTGAAGTAAATTTATCTGCCATTTAAAGTTGGCTCTCTCCTTGTCCATTTTCAAGTGCAAGAAAGAGAAAGGGCTAAAATGTGTCAAATATGCTTTACTTGTCGATTGTGAAACAGGCGGTAAGTCTTATAAATCGATGACAAAAACATTTACCTTTGAGTAATCCTGATAGAACCTCCGCGCAACTTTTTACTTTCATCAAATAGTTTTCATCAAACTCAAAATTTTACATATTTTTTTTCGTAACACACGGGATGTTGGTTCAAACGCTTTTGAGCCTTAGCCTTTGGGTTCCATAGTCAAATAGCAAAAACAAACCTTACATTTATCGGCATTTGAAGTCGTCAATAGGTCCAGAGGGCACTATCGGTAACCCTACCTAATCGAGTACAAGCAAAACACAGTCTCAATCTCATAGTATAGATAGATAGTTGATTTAGACGAATTTGTCATACAAATAAGTTGTTGGGACTGAAACTGACAGGCTAAGACGAGGGGATAAAGTAAAGTAGCTCAAGGCCACACAAAACGTTGTTTGCGTGCTAGTATCATTCGTGTAGACTAAACACCAAGTCGTGATGCGGCAGACCAGTTTTTTCTAGCCACACTTACAGAGTAAAATCGTATTAACGAAGTGCGATGTTGGTGCCCCGTCACGTTTTTAACCGACTTCAGAAAAAGGAGGAGGTAACCTGTTAGATTAGATTTAAGTGGATTACCTGTTTGTAAAGTATTTTTTGTTTTTTCTCCATAGTGACACTTGATCAGGGGGTCAACGTGACATGGCTAAGAAATCCAGTTTAGGACGGGTGTAAGAAACAGAGCTAAGCAGTTACTGATTTGTTTTTTAAGTATTTATTTCTCTATATAAGTATTTATATCGTTGTCTATTACCCGTGGTACAAGCCTAGAACTTAGTTTGAGACTAGGTTAGTTTGTGTGAGATCGTCCCTTGATATTTATTTTCTTTATTTATTTATTTGTCTCTTTCTCTCACCGATAGGGTTACCGACTGCTCTCTCCGGGTTTCCAAATAATTCACAAAGCTCTAAGTGCACCAAAAATTAAAAAGTATGCTATTATAAGTAGAAAATGGATAAAAGCTTTACTTTACCATGTAAAATACTAGCTTCTGCTCGCGACTACTTCCGCGTAGAGTTAGTAATTCGCAACACCTCTCATTTTATTGGGCATCCCACGGGAATAGTGTTTTTTTTCGTGATATTGATGGCCTGTCCATATCTCCGTTACAAATTTCATCCAAATATGTTCATCCATTTCAGCGTGTAGAAGTAACAAAGATACTAACTGACACATACACACACACAATATTTCGCATTTATAATATCACAGTGATAAACATACGAGTACATTATTAATATTACACTTTACTATTGTAAACAGAATATGATAAGGAGGAAAAGTGGGACGTCACGTGATGAGATAGGAAGCGCGTACGCAAACATAAACAAAGTATAAGTCAATAGCACATACATACTATTATGTGTGAGAGAAACACGTGTCATAATGAGTAAGCGAAGAGAGCATTACCAAGTCTGTAATATAATTCGATTAGAATTGAATCAACTGAGGGTTACCGTGACATGGCTCAGCGATTCAGGTTAGGATGAGTGTAAGGGACAGAGCTATAGCAGTTATATAGCTCTGTCTCTTTCTCTCACCGTCAAAATATCTGTGATGAGATGAGCGTATTTGTTTCCTGAGTTTTAGATGTTTTCTATGTAGGTATGTATTTCAAACTCAACAAATATAATCGAACATTTTAATCGATACAACTATAAAGTAAAAGGATAGAACATACAAACATTTATATACTAGTAGTGTTTTTTTTTTTGTAGTGATTTTATTTCTCTTATAAGCAAGTTAATCGTTGTCTAGTACCCATAGTACATGCCTAGAGCTTAGTTTGGGACTGGGTCAATTTTTGTGACATTGTCCCCTGATATTTATATAGGTATTTATTCTATTTATTACCAGCGACCCGCCCTCGCTTCGCTTCGGTTTGTGTTAGTTTTCTGTAACACCCGTACATAATCCAGAATTGATCTATACTAATGTTATAAAGCTGAAGAGTTTGTTTGTTTGTTTGCTTGAACGCGCTGATCTCAGGAACTACAGGTCCGATTTGAAAAATTCTTTCAGTGTTAGATAGCCCATTTATCGAGGTAGACTATAAGTCAATCATGATAAGACCAATAGGAGCGGAGCACCAATGAAGAAAGTTTCAACCTTCTACGTTAACAAAGTCGCGGGTTAAAGTTCGCGTTAGCCCAAAGTAACTATTCCACGGGGACGAAGTCGCGGGCAGAAGCTAGTCATACATAAAACCTTCGTCTTGAATCACTCTATCTATTGATGAATACCGCATTAAAATCTGTTGCGTAGTTTTAAAGATCTAGACGTACATACAGAGGGACAGACGATGGGAAGCGACTTTGTTTTAACCTCGTAAAGCCCACCATACTACAAACAGGTAGTTTTTTGTGAGTGCGACTTTGAATCTACCATTAAGGCAATAAAGTTCAATTACGTTTGTTCGATAATGCCATTTTCAGTTCATGAAAATAGAAAATAAACCTTATTCCAATTGGGATACAGTTCAAATTGAATTGCCTCGTTTGTGTACATCCGATTGCACACTGGGTCCTACGAGGTTATATTATTTACTATGTAAAGAAGTTAACACACAGGGAAACAAAGGCGTTACAACGTTTCAACTTATTTTTTAAATAAGTGAGAACTTTCATATTGCATCAGGAAAAACTGCACTCGAGGATGTACCAGATATGTGAACAAATAAATATTATCACAGTAGCTTTCACAACGCTTGCAGACGCAATTTGTAAATAAATAATCGGCGTGAATGTTAAAGTTATAAATGTTGTTCAATTTTATTATGAGAAAGTGCCATAAATAAGGAGCCGATTGCAGGATTTTTTAATCTGATTAATGCGAAATACCATGTGAATAAAAGCAGTGATAAATCTTTAAAGCTGTAAAATAAGCTGATATTTTTAATGATAACAAG
The DNA here is from genome assembly GCA_946894065.1 of Acleris literana. NCBI lineage: Eukaryota > Metazoa > Arthropoda > Insecta > Lepidoptera > Tortricidae > Acleris > Acleris literana. The sequence continues at coordinate 6,740,164 of OX335694.1, forward strand.
GGCATGTGTCATGGGTAAAAAATAAATAATTCAAATTAGTCCGGCAGTAAGATTATCAAAAAATATTAAACACGTATTTTGTGCTTTATCAAAATTGACAAATATAACGCGCATCAAAGTTCGGGAGTGGGGGCTCGTGACGTCACAACGTGGTATAAAGTGTGCCACGGCGTATTTAACATTTACCCCCTTACTAATAAACGTTGAGTAACGGTGGTTTAGCTATACAGTGTTTTGTCCTTATCTGTCATTGTGACATTTGAATTTGACAGATAAGGACAAAACATTGTATAGCTACACCACCGTTACTCAACGTTTATTAGTAAGGGGTTTAATATTTAAGATATCCTGAAAACATCATGGTTTCAGCAGAAAATAGGTTCGTTGAAATGATACAATCAGTGAAGTGAAATTCGATAAATTGATCATATGCTGGTCGGCGACGGGCGCGGGCGTGAAGATCTGGTTGAGATCCACATCCTTGTCCCCCAGGACATTAATCTATCTACACTAGACTTATCCACATTAAGACTATTTCCTACTAAAATCACTAGAGTAGATCTGTCATAACCCTGTTTAAGAAAGCCTTATTTAAGCACTACCTAAGTATTATAAAAAAAAAACTGTTTTTTTATTGGTTATTAATGTAGATTCTGATCTGTGATATGTACTTATGTAAACTAAGACTCGCGGATCCTACAAACTGTGAAAACAGTTTTGCGGGACGTTGTAATACAACTAAGTTTGTAAACATGTTATAATATATAAATAAATAAAAATAATAATAACTTCCCTTTGATATTAAATCACACGATTGCGTAAGACTTGCATTATGATAACAATAATTGTTACATTTTGTGTCAATTTATTTCTTAACATAGAACCCATTCCAGGATATATCCGATCAGAATAAATAATTGTTTTATTATTACTGATTTGTCTAGGGGACTCATTTAAACCTACTTTTGAGGTACATAGCTCAGAAGTATTAAGAGCCACATCTGGCTGAACCACAGTAGTCGGTGCAGTTCCTAAACAATAATAATTACCAATGCCATAATTAATTAAATAATTAAAACGCTCCTCATTATATCTACTACTCTCCAGCACAATGCACAACAGCAAATAATTACACAATGTATATATGCCGTCATTCAAAAACAATTTCGAGGTTTATTGAAAAATATTCGATTATCTGTTTTTTTAATGAATGCTTCAAGTTTGAGGAATATTTACTAGAAAATAAAACTTAAAAATACAAAAAGGAAGAAAGTAAGTATTTTCGTATAGTTAGCGGTAGATACATATTTTTTTAACTAAAACTGGATGTATTTGTACCAAATTCGACAAACCGTTTTTAATCAAAAATATGTAATTAAAATTGTATGGTTTGTATTGGTTCTTGTAAAACTTGAATGACTTATTAAAAGGCATCATGACACTGTTTTATTAAAAAATGTCTCAATGCTGTTTGTCATCGGTCAGACCTCATATCGCTATACAGTTTTACAAGACCAGTTACGACCTTTTGTGTTCCTGCAGCATCGGTACCGGAGCAAAAAAGCAAAGGGCGTACGAAGTGAAGTCCAACCAGTCTTTGGACCAGCTTTGTAATGGATTTAAATAATCGTGTTTTAAATAAACTGTCTGAAAAAGAACTGGTTACGTTTAAATAATACAGAAATAGAGCTTTACAGGGTGCGAGACTTTAAAATAATACACTAATCTCCAGATTTTTAAAATAATACATTTAATAATAGTCATGATTTTTAATAATAATCTGCAAAATAAAAGTTAAAACCTACTATTTTTTTACATTTTTCTTTAAACCTACCTGATTACGTATAGGTATATTCTTTTAAAAAATTTAGTTAATTATATAGTCAATACTACATAATATTTGAATAAATATATTTTCTTTCTTTCTTTCTTTCTTATATATACTACAATTTTTTTTTTACGCATTTTGTCATATCTAAGGATGACGGAGTCCCTTCTAATGACTCTTATACGGACGCTGTTACACAAAAATGTTTCATACCACAATTATTTAGCAATAAAATGTCAACCCACAACGATAGTGCTGAGGGTTGACACTTTATTGCTAAATACTTGTAGATTGACACATTATTGCGTAACAGCGTACCTTTATTTACACAAACCCGAGTATTGTAATCTTCTCTACTTTGAAAATCGAAGTTCAAACTTATGTTAACTTAATCCCTTTCCTTCGATTTAATCTCGAAGAACGAGTAAAAGGGATAAGCATCTAAAGTTTCCAAGTTTAGACCTTCGTGATTACACCATCCAATACAAGTTACTTTATATCATTTTAATTAAAAACAATGGCGGGGCCAATGATATAATATAAAAAGCGGTAGATATGTTACCTATACGGTATTCCGCGTGTAAAAAATGGCCCGGCTTACGCACACATAATCAGTAAATATTACAATTACACACTAATTCATAAATGACAAGTGAAAGCAGGATGGTATGCTAATTTCCGGGAGCGAAACAGAGACGAGTAATGTTGCTCTGCAGACTAGTTCACGGTTCCGTAGACGGCGCAAAACTAAGTAAAGGTGTACCAATTGGCTTGGTTTTAGGGTGCCACTATCGAAGTGCGTATTGTTATCTACGTCTTTTTACTATATTATATCATTAGGCGAGGCCTAAAAAAACAACTAGATAAGCCGAGGTTTTAATCTAGAATGATGAAACCTCCGCTGTAATCTTTGTTTAATCGTTCACGAGAGATGGGGTGAGAAACAAACAAACCTTTCACCTTTTAACCTCGTGATCCGTGATGCACTTTTAACATTTGCATCTGTAATTTGATTGATAAAAACTATATGACAAGTTTTGCAATGAAAGTAGGTATAAACAAGGTTCTTAAAAGGTCAGCTTTTGGTTAAAAATATTTTGGGACGCCGACTTCAGTTGAACTGACCTTAATACCTACCATTTTAAAAGAAGTTTTTTTTTTGTTTTTGAAGGCGGTTTTTTTTTATTTTACTTTTAAGTGATCATAATATGCTGTTATGTAGTCCCACTTCTCGATTTATAAACGGTGATCGGGGAAAACGATGCAAAACTTTAACAAAACTAACTTTACAGCCATGAAACTATTAATATCCTTATAACAAATCCGAGACTCTCATAAATAATTAAATTGAACACTAATCTGCCAATAATATTCTTATTTTTCAATAAGATTCTTATTTTTCTTGGTTGCAAGTTCTCCTTTATATCAGCTTTACAAGTTTTGTTAAAGTTTTGCACCGTTATCTTCGATCACTGTTTATAAGAGAGTATGGGACATTTCAAGCTTGTCGTAAGCATCGCCGTAGGAAAGTCATTTATTGATTTATTGATTTATTAGTCATAGTCATATAGGTATTTAAGCCATTTAAATATGCTTCTTCATAGCTGTTCAACTATCTTAATAGAGATATCTTATCGCCATCCTTGAAATAGGTACCGTTGAGGAGTTCCGGTGGCCATCTGTGGATTGCATCATCTCCACTTTACCAAATAGTACTTCCCCAAAAGCAAATGCACGAGTTACACTTACCATGAAAAATACTAATACCGCCATAGTGTATTGAATATTTCCCTCGATTTCTCCAAGATCCCATCAAGATCCTGACGTGTTAACAATGCAACTAACCAAGAACTGTGCCCTTTTAAACAAAATCGGTCTATCGGTCTTTGAGTAATCAGGGAAAATACATAAAAAACCGGGCAAGAGCATATCAGACCATGCTCAGTGTAGGGTTCCGAAGCCGTTACTACAAACAAATTAGACCTCGCGACAAACTTAACTTCGCAGTTGGAAAACTGTTATCCCCATTTTTCGACATAGGTCGCGGTCAGTTTACGAGTACCAACACCGCAAATAAGTTTCCGGTAGGTATAAACATTTAAACCGTTTGTAACTCAAGAACCAATGAAGTCTACTTAGTCGTGATAGTTTTCCTATTAAATTCATTATATGTGCTTTCATTTAAGGTATTTTTCAGATTTTTTGTATTTGTAGTTTTGGCTGTAGGGGGGGACGACGACGACGACAACACTTGACTCTAACAAAAATTAGCGCGCTTTAAAGCCTAATATTTTATAAACGTGTAACTTAATCGAAAAACTTAACCGCCAATATTTTTGAAAGACCTATCCAACGACACCCCACACTATGGGGTAGACGAGGAAAAAATACGTGTAGGGGAGGTACAATAAAAAAAAAACACGGTTTTATTTTACCACTTTGTTGGCGTGACTAATATGTATATTCATGCCCAATTACAGCTTGCTAGTAGGTACTAAGAGTCTCTGAGCTAGGCTGCGGACGGACGGACGGACGGACATGGCGAAAGTATAAGGGTTCCTAGTTTGACTACGGAACCCTAAAAAGATCCCGAATTGAGGACCTCCTTTTTTTTAAAGTCAGTTAACAATGAGGCCGATTCGGATCCGTGTTCTCTAATTTTAAATATCGTCCCTTTACTTTCTTAACCTCGTATTTGATCGAATAGTTAGAAAGGAAAGTAGTTTTTATTTTTTAGGAAACATGAGTGCTTTTCCTATCTAACTATTCGATCAGATACGAGGCTGAGAAAGTAAAGGGACGATATTTGGTAACCTAAATTTGCAAACGTCAAACTCGATTCATGTTAGACAAGAATCGAGTTTGACGTTTATCTTAGGTTAACCTAAAAACATAGAACACTGACTTCAAATGAAACGCTTGTCAAAAAATTTTTTAATTTCAACAATGTTCGCTTATTCGATCAATAGACAAGCTTCAAGGCGATTTGATGAAATGTTTTACCGTTAAAATGTAGAAAACAAACAAATAACCACATGGTTTTAGGTGCATAATCTAATTACAGTTTCGATATCAAAAACCCTCAAAAGACCGATTAAAAATTACACTTATTTAAACTATCGCGAATATTCAGTAAAATAAAGCTAATAAAAACTAAAACTCATTAAATAAAGTTAATAAAGGGGTTTATTACCGCGCCGCGGTTAGAATATTTAACAAAGGGCATTGGGTAAATTTGTTTGAAGAATATTGTCTTTGTTTTTCAGCGGCCACGGATGATTCTTATTTAGTTATTTAGAGGACCTCTAAATACATATAGATATATATAATTTATGGCGTTAAATAATATCGGAGCGGAGATTTTAAAGATTTAAATGTTCAGTTTTTAGTACAAAAGTACGCCCAAGTATGAATATTTAAATATCTCGGCTCCGATGCACTTAGTATTACATTACATAATAAAATATGTTTATTTTTAATAATTCTATCATAATTTGCCACTTTTACGAATGGCCGCTCACCTTGAAAATGTATGAATTTTACAAATGACAACACTTTTACCCAAACCCCTTTCCGATATTTCGACGATGTTGTAATCGCCATGATGACTTCTGTTATCCTGTGACCATAACGATTGCAACATTGTCAGAATAAATGGAACTCGCTAAATATTCTAACCAAGGCAAAACCAAAGAAACTTTATCATAACTAACTTTTAAGTGAAAATTTAATAATCAATTCTCAAGAAAGATCCTTTTTCGAAACACAAATATCGAAAACGATTGTGTATCGAGATATCACGTGGTCAGATCAGGTACAGTAAGCATGAGGTCAATGAACCTGACGGCCGACTCTTTCTAAAATGTTAACTCCACGGGTCTTATTGGATGCAACACACTTCGATCGGTGTTAAGATGGGCATTCGAAGCGTAGCCCGCCGCGGGCTTTATGGGAAGAGCTTTTTCAACGAGCAGGGGGTTTAAACAGGATGCAGAACGCTCGAAATCTGACAAAATATTATGAAATTGACATGATACGATACCGACAGCTTACGTCAATCCTTTAGATTTTGACAGTTTTCGTCGTTATGTCTCTTGTCTAGGCCCCTAATTCCTCGACGAAATCAGCAACCAAATTAGAAATGGGTATTATATTTACGAAAATGTTAAAGTAGATGGTTGAACCCTAATTTCGTGCGACAAGTGGCAGATACCGCTGCGTAATGCTTACGGGCACACGGATCTAGTTATGGTGGCCGTTGAAGTTCGCGGACGATGTAACGCTAATAACCCCCAGGGAGACCTCTACAACTTTTTTTGTCTTGTCAAAACGGTTCAAGCCAGGTAGAAAACTAACGCAGGGACCAAAGTCTTTATATTTGGCTTGATGTTGCCAGCTTCCCATTTAAAATAAAACGTGTATTGTGTAGGTATTGCAGAAGTCCAAAGATGTTAAATACATGACTATTCCAGAGCTTGAAATTTCTATAGCTTAAGAAGCTTCGCCGAACTAATAGCAACTCTTATTTACGTAGTAACTCTTCTTTAATCTGTGCTAATAGCTGGTAGATTCACTCTATTATATTACCGACGTGTAAAAGAGCCTGTATGTGGCCAATTGACTGAATAAATATTTAGAATTTAGGATTTTTAGAATTTTAATGTCTAGGCGGTCAACAAACTGCTTAAAATAAAAAATGCATCACAATTTTTTTGTCCCCGTTCCTTAACTCGCAAGGATTGTGAACGCCTATAAGTCTCGTTGGAGCCGTCAATTTTTTTTCCACATAAATTAAGCTCCGGGCGATAACGTTTCTCAATAAATCAAGCCCGATTTCCGCGATTTTTGAAGATGTTGTAGTTATTATAAAAAACTAGGTTTGTACTTTCCATTTTCTTTTTGTTTGGTTTTTTATACTAGGTATCTATATACAGGTTATTTAAAAGTCGTAAAAATCAGACTAGGTTTAAGGGGAGAAAAACGTTAGTTCGTATGGATTTTTTAGCTTCATAATCCTCAAGAAACCACATTATTGCGAGTGAATAAATTCTATTCTTTGAGCTGTTTCGGTGCTGGTATAAAATCGACATTAACATGTAATTATCGCCCAATAGTAGCTAAGTAGGAGTTCAGATCTCGTACATAGATTTTCTAAATTCAAGGCTTTTTCAGTAACTTTACCGCTCTTCAATAGTATCTTTATTATCTAGGCAAAATCAATTACACAAATATCATAGCTAAATATCAAATACTAAAGTCAGATATTAGACTTAACTTTCTATTGAGAATTTAGTGACATAATATTTACAGAATTCAACATTAATACAATTATAAATTAAAACGAATCGTATTTAAATTAAAAGAAAACTAAGCTACCCAAATATCAAAAGATATAAATAATTACCAGTATAAAAAGAACACCCCATCTAGCAGGTCCGCTCGCGGCATGCTCCCTGTGACACTGGAAATACTAGCTGTTGCCCGCGACTCCGTCCACGTAGAAGTCGTTTAAAAGTACCCTTTGTCCTTCCCCGGGGTTTAAGCTAATTCCAGCATAACAAAGAGACATAATTCATTTTGCTGTATAATATCAATATGGATATGGATATAGGTGGATGGATAGTTTTATCGTTCCCGCATGAACCTTGTTTTATAATAACGGCACAAAAAAATGTCCTTACAAACACATCACACTCATCAATATTAATTAATACACTTGCGGACAATACATTCCCACATCAATAATTAATGGAACAGTAATTCAGAGGCGCCTGCGTCTGCGCAGCCGCTATCTCGATCGATGCAGTCGGTGATCGATCGCGGTCTCGGACGGACGAGTGTTACATTGTAATTGTGTTATTTTTATTCGTGAAACGTTGTTACTTAAAAGGTTCGTTATTTTTTTTTCTATGAATGAGTTAATTTGGTTTTGTTATTTTGGGATATTACTCGTTTTAAGTTTTGTTTGTGTGGTTATTTTACATGATTAAAGTGCGTTATTATTCTGGGATATCGCTCCTATTAAATAATGTCGTAAATTGTGGGTTCGATTGTTATCTAAAGGGAACGAAGTGCCGGTTGATATTATTATAATTTGATTTAATAATGGCTTTCTCTGGTAAGACATTTGGCAACAGTTAACATCTGAATAAAATATAAAAGAATGTTGGGTACAAAATTCAAGCTTCTTGTGAGACTATTAAAAGTATATACTTTGTATTTAAAAAAGAAGTGTTTTTGATTGATAGTTAAGAGATTTTTACATTTTGAACACTGTTGTTTTAAAATTATGTTTGTAAACCAAAATACATAAACTCTAAAAAAAAGATTAGATGTATACGAGTAGATAGTTTTTAAATTAAAGTTATGGAGCACACGTCAATTGCATTGGTGTGGATAAATTTAGGTAATTAAAAGCTTTCTGGGAAGTAATAAGCAACCTATTAGCATAAAACTGATATGCGTGGTCTATCAGAATGTCGTAGGTCTGTTCATAAATTGAGTATCTAACAAGTACAAAACACAGACATTTTTGTTTCATATTTATAATAAAAATATGTATGGTTTTGAACTGAAATTTAATGGCCAATGGGATTCTCTATCAGTCGACCAATAATCGATCGTTCGGTAATTTACTGTTAGTGCACAAAAAAACGGGGGAAAATACAAAAGACCTTTTTTCAGCATTTTAATACCATCAAAAGTACTATTACAACAATAAATATTTAAAAGGTATTTCTATATTTGATTATTAGTATTTGCCACTTCCTTTTTTTATATAAGTTTAGTTTCAAATTTGCTTAATTTGTGATAGACTCACCATCATCATCATCAGCCTATATTAGTCCACTGCTGGACATAGGCCTCCCCTAATAAGCGCCATAGCGCCCTGTCTTCAGCTTGCCGCATCCAGCATCTGCCTGCAGTCTTTCACAGATCATCATCCCACCCGGCCTGAGGGCGTCCTATACTACGTTTGCCGAGACGCGATTCATAGCTCAAAGAATCAGCAAGCTGGAGTGGCAGTGGACCGGCCATATCTCGCGAAGAACCGACAACCGCGTCTCGGCAAACGTAGTGTGTTAGACTGTCTGCTAATATTTAAATATTTCTCTATTAAAAGAAGAGTTTTTTTTTAATGTATTCACGAGATAATTGCTATCTGTTGTAAAAACACAAGGTAATATGGATCGTGTCTTCTAAATGTGTAGATATGGTGCTTATCGTTTCTTTGTGATTTACGTAATGTATGTTCGTAAAAATACGGACCATCCGAAATGGAATGTAGCCAAGCAAAATAGGCATCTATTGCTGGTAAGACCAGTGTCTGAATCATTACCCTTAAACCTTATTTGGTCTGAAATTTCCCAAATATAAAAAAATGAATCTTTTATCTGCCCCCTATTTTACCATCCTGACAATTACACACAGATGTGACAATTCGGCGTCCATTTCAAAGTTAACAAGTTTTTACATCTATATGATTCATATAAGCTACGCAATGTACACAAATTATCTTTCAAAGTCACAATTTTGCAAACTTACCTTACATACATAATATTAAAGTTATGGTCACTGTCAAGGTCGAAAATACTATAAGCTGCTGTTTAACAGCTTAAATAATATTTTCTTTTATTGTTAACTTTCAATTTTGATTTAAAAATAAATTATACGTAATATAATAAAACTATTCATTAGTATACGGAGTGTTTGACACTTCATCATCATCATCATGTCAGCCGAAAGAATCTATTTTTGACACTTAATAGTAAATTATTCGACAAGGATACAAAACCGGTCTTTTTTTATCTGAGATGAATTTACACGCCCAAGCCTTACAGGGCAGATTTTTAAGTTGAGGCTAATATTAATTTATTTCTCTGCTTTTCACTTCTTTTTTGCGAGGAAATTCAATAGTGATAGTGATAGATCAAGTGGAAGATAAGAAATCAAATATACGTTACGTAGTTTTGCCTCAAAATATCTTTCATATAAAGGGTTTTCATTCGGTTTGCAGTGAGAACTAGATTTGACGACATAATATTTAACTTTCAGTATTAAAACAAAAGGGATAGCCATTGAAAAAGTGACCCCAAAGCCTGGGGTTCAAAACTGAACATAAAGTTATCTCTAAATAATACTTTATGTAGAGATAACTTTATGTACAGAATTTCATTCCTCTACTATTATTTTTTTCGAATTCATGTAATTTTGTCAGATTATAATATTTTTACAAAAATTAAAAAAAAAACATGAGCTTGCTGACTATCTCTTGCCGTTTAAAAAAATATTTAAAAAATGTAACACACTGTATAACGATCGATTGCCTTTGCTGGCCCACCTTTTTTTAAATCAAACCTACACAATCCCCAAGTTTTATTTGCTTTACAAAAGTGGAACACTCCTAAATAAATACAAATTAAACTTAATTAGTGCTAGATAGATACGTAGTAAAAAGCTGTAATGCTCAACGGCACTGGATTTTAATTTCTATATAGTAATAAAGTACAAAGAAGGCAAATAAATTCAAATAATTTTTATTAAATAATGACTTTTATGGATTTTTGTTGGCGTCTGGCTATAGGACTTTCGAGTCTTAAACCTGAAGAAGAAATCATTGTATCTAGAGTCTAGAGCATAAAAAAACTATTTTAATGTCGCTAACATTCGTTGTTTAATAAACAAGAACTCTGCGACCATATGAGGATTGAAAAGGTTATTTTAATCATTTTGGCCCGCAAGTACAAAATGTATTTACCTATACTTACCTATTTAATACAATTAACTTCTTTTTACGTGTCCCTAAAAGCCTAAAACGTTTGGTTATAAATCTCATTAAAGGAAAATACACTCAAAAAAATGAGAGCCAACAAAGAGAGATTTTCACGTAGTTGACATAAAATGAATACAATAGTTAAGATATTAGTTATATAAACCAAAACTGATAGTAACAAACAGCAATTTCTTTAGTGATTTAACTAACATCTTAGTTGATGTATCTAACGTCTTAGTTGGTGTATCTATCATCTTGTCAGGCTCGTATGGGATCAAGACGCTTATGCACAACAATCACAATCTTGTCACAAGCGACCAATATTTTTTTTCAGAGTACTTTGACAGATATATAACTGTTATACTATAATTATTAAATGCATATCAGTCAATGCCTTCTTTACAAATACTATCTTTACCAGTGACAAAGTTACCTATGTGATAAAAATTTAAACACCTGTTCAAATTGAACATAAAGAAATATGAAAAGGAGCAAATGCATTAATTGATTCATTACGTTACGGTTGTCTAATAGAAGATAATGGTATATCTTTGTCTTTTCTTTCTTTATCGTTAAAAGAAACCTAACGGATTAACCTTTAAATTCTAAATAGTTTTTAGATTTTTAAAGTTTCCTATCTCCGCCAAATTAGAAACTAAAGTCGCAGGAAAAAAGTACTTAGAAAAAAGTAATAAATAAAGCTTTCATTAAAAACGTAATCAGTAATAAGTATTTAATTATTATAACTTGACAGGAAGTTAAGTGTTTACGGCCGCGCGTGACTGCTTCTGATGCAAGTTCTAAATATAATATTACAAGTAGATAATCGTGAAAGCGAGTGAAAGTGATAGTATGTTCACTCTTGCGCATGTTGTCAATCATTTGTCAAAAGCTCTTCATATCAAGTGTAGCTTTAAGAAAATCATCCTGTATTTATTAGAAGTTATTTTGAAAGTGATTAGTTTGCAAAAGTTGATGTTCAGAATTTTGCAGCAGGTATCCTAGGGTCGTACGGTCATTTGGGTAAGTCGGTATATGTTGTTTGTATAAATAAATGAATAAGGAAATAAACACACAAGCGTATTAAATGAATCCGGCGTCATTAGAAATGCTTATTTTATATATTTTGCATATTCACGCACTTTTTAAGATCAAAATATAATTTTAATGATTCATTAGCTTTATTTATTTACTATTTAATATGTATTGCACAGAAATAAGTACAAATGGCGGACCGAATGCCTAATGGCATTTTCTACCATTCCATCATTCATTTTCATTTCGTTTTTTGCTATTCCTGGCTACGGTAGCGGTCACGGTAACGGCGGGGCGGGGGGTGCTAAGAATCTCCGCAAAGTGGACTGACGATCTGATAAAGGTCGCGGGAAACCGCTGGATGACAGCAGCAGAGAACCAATCGTTGTGGAAAACCTTGGGGAAGGCCTTTGTCCAACAGTGGACGTCTTGCGGCTGATAATGATGATGATGATGATTTTCTACCAGTCGACCAAATAATTAAACAGAAATTTACATAGTGGGTGCACAGAAAAAGAAGAAGAGATAAAACTAAAAACTTAAAACATAATTATCTTAATTATTGCTACTACTTAGTACAATAAATATATATGTCATAATTAATACTCATAAATATAATAGTTATACAATACATAGTATAAAACAAAGTCGCTTCCGCTGTCTGTGCGCTTAGATCATTTAAATTACTCAACAGATTTTAATGCAGTTTTCAGCAATAGATAGAGTGAGGAAGGTTTTTATGAATAATAAATTCTGGATTATGAACGGATTTTACAGAAAAGTCACATGAACCGAAGCGAAGCGAGGGCTGGTAGCTAGTTATCTATAAATAAATATACATACATACATAATCTCACGCCTTCGTTCCCAGAGTGGCGTAGGCAGAGCTACAGAATTACAAACATCTCTAAAAACTTGTTGATAATTCTATAACCACAATTTGCACAATTAGGCTAAGATGTTTACCAGCGTATTAGTGACAGGTTGCAAGCCCATCGCCTAACAGTACTACAAGCCTTTATTCCCTTAGTCGTCTCTTACGACATCCACGGGAAGACATGGAGTGGCACTATTCTAACTCGGCAACCACACGAGTCTAAATAAATATAAAGATTTAATATACCTATAGAAACAAAAGCAGAGACTAAATGAACATGATGTAATGAGATAAACGATATTTGTATGTATACACGACACGTAGGGTTTATCATTACTTTCACATTTAAAAATAAGTTGAAGATTACATAACTATTCATTATTATGTTTTTATAAATAAAAACACTCGATAAATCTGTAATGTGTGAAACAAAACCAATTTGTGTTTATCTTTGGCCTTTCTTATTGACGTGGACTTTAACTTAAATATAACGTAATATCGATACGTTTAATGTCTATAGCGAAAACGATTGCTCGGTAGAATTCTCTGAATTTTAATGACGTATGCAAAAACATGCGTTTGCGCATATAATTAATTACTTACGTCAAACATTATATAATATAAATTTCAATTGTTAAGTAACGCAAATGACATGGAATAAAATGGAATAAAATAATTATACCAAGGCAAAATGGAGGCAAATCGGATAGTTTATATATCTGTGTCAATTGTTTTAGTGGGACAGGGCCATTTGCATCCACAGTACTCTGTTGTTCATAGACCCAAGGTGGGCGGAAAAATGCAATATGGTATATCTTATTACCGTAAAGAGGTTGTCGATTGCACCTGTTTATATGAATTTGTATAAATTTCGCCTACGGCTGTCTGCAATTTGTACCTATGTTTATTTGTGTTTTATTAAGAGCTGAGGGCCCTGCAAAGATGCACTACGCTAACTAACGTTTCTATTCGATTCGTTTTTAAACCAATCGCGTCACTGGGAGATGACGTGATACGAAAAGTCACGTGGTCTACCAGTGACGCGATTGGTTTAAAGGGCCCTCTGGGTTGTAATAAAGACGTAGGTTACATTAAGAGGTTCGTAAAGATACGATGTCCAATGATATTCATTTATTTCGAATGTCATAGATTCTTCGAAATAAATGATCATTGGACGACGTATCTTTATGAACCTCTTAATGTAACTTACATCTTTATTACAACCCAGCTTTTAATTAAACACAAATAAACATACACATTGCGGGCAGCGTAACAAAAATATGTTAATGTATATTAGATGGTAAATTCTCCACTTTATGACGCCTAGCTTATTTATAATTTCTTAGGACGATTAAATTATTAAACAGCCTTATACCTGAAAGTCTTAACAGGGCCACCAAAAAAAGCGCGAGACAGTTCCAAAATTTCATTTTATTTAGTCCAAATATAGTGTGGTACATTTTTAATTTAACAATTTGTCAAAGGTAAGTTTAATGATATTATTACACAAACTTTCACATTCTGCATGCGTTCAAAAAAACAACAACAACAGAAATCAATTAATTAGAGTTGTCAGCACTGACAACTCCAATTAATTGATCCTTATACCTAGTTGGTTTTACTTAGTCAAACACCTAGTACCCACAAAATAGGCCATACGTATGCAACCACATTAAATAAGACAATAGTTCAATAGTTCTGACAATAAGATATGCATCATCAATTCATGATCATTATATCATTATTTTAAATTCATCATGTATTTCGTTTGAATCAAGTTGAAAAGAGGCCTAGTCTTTAAGCACGCAAAACGCAAACACGTCGACGTAACTTAAACAAATAATGTTTTTATCGTTCCCTATGACGTCATGACGCTGTTGTCAATAGCGGCGTCTGCGCTTAAGGGGCTACCATGCCCATAACAGACGTTTTTGATGAAGTTTAAGTACTTATAACTTAGTCAAAACTGAACGTAAATTTTTGAAAAAAATATATATTATTATCCATATATTCATCTTTGATTTTGACGAACAGAATTTCAAAATAATCCATGGTTATTTGTTTATAATTTTTTTAAAACATGACTATACAAACGCAAAATTGGATATAACTTTTTCATCTTGGCGTCAATTGATATGGAAACTACATCTAAATATTCTTCATTAATAAATCTAATAAATCAACGAAGGTTTTTTTTCTAAAGTGAAAAATATGGAAATAAAGGCAAAAAAACTACTTTTTTAGAGTAAAAATGACAAACTTTGATAGCGTAAATCTCGATATCAGTGACTTGTAAAAGAAAAATTTAAATGGCAGCTAGTTTAGAATAGCAGTGTTAATGCAAATAGGTTGTAATAACAACTAAAAGTTTAGAGAATCAGATCGAAGGTCATCTGCCCATGGTAGCCCCTTAAAATGATTTATATAAAATGATCGATGGTTATTGAATAATCACTGAATATTGATCACTGATGAGAAAGTTTGTAAAGATTTTTGTAACTTAATCTCGTAATCTCGTATTGGTTAATATTTTTCTTTGACGTAGCGTTTAGCATAGTTGGTAGTGACCCTGCCTACGAAATTAGCGGTACTGGGTTCGATTTCCGGTTTGGGCAAATTTTAATGTGATGAGCGTGAATCATTGTTTCTCAGTATTGGACATTTTCTATGTATTTGTATATTAGTGACAGGTTGCAAGCCCATGGCCTAACAATAGTACAACAGGGATGATAACTTTCACTTGTATATTCATAACATTATGAGATTAATATTAAATAACATGTACATGAAAATATTTTGTTTATAATTGTAATATTTCATTACTTAGCTTAGCAGCTTTACTCAGGGGCTCAGGGCGAGTATAAAAGCATTTTGGAATTAAATATACAAATGAGTAGGAGTAAGAGTTGTATTTTAATGCTAATGTCGACTCCACAGTTCTCATTAGTCTTACCGTGCTACAAAAACTCAGAACCCTGATAATAAAATTTATTATTAACTATCCATAGGATACGATTTTCCAAAAAAAGGAATAAAATGCCGATTGAATATTTAATTATTTTAATATTTTTTTCATTTAAGGTCAGTATACCTAGTGCCACTCCATGTCTTCCCGTAGATGTCGTTAGAGGCGAATAAGGGAATAAAGGGTTGTAGTACTGTTAGGCGATGGGCTTGCAACCTGTCACTAATACGCTGGCATCTTAGCCTAATTGTGCAAAATGTGGTTACAGAATTATCAACAATTTTTTAGAGTTGTTGGTAATTCTGCAACTCTGCCTACCTCTGCGGATGAAGGCGTATGTATGAATATTTAATCAACTAAAATTCTGGTATAAACTAAACGTATGCTTTACAATGGTGGATAAAGTTTAAATCTCTATCAACTTATGCAACTTCGCACTAAATGTACTCAGCTGAGGTCATAAAAATATTACTTATGTCGAATCACAAAAATTAAACAAACGAGACGAGAAATTGAGGTCAAAGATACTTCTATCTTCTTGTGTTACGGTTATCACTTGACATGCGACATGAATTTATCATTCAACAAATTAAATTGGTACGGAACAAAAATACATAATGACAAAGTTTGTTTCTCCATAATGGGTGTTCCCGTGTTTTGTTTTTCACTTAGTACGGAGAAACATATTTTATGTGATTACTTAAAAACATGATCTGAAAAAAAACCGGCAAATGCGTTTTAAAACTGCACTGATTTGTAATGATTCTAATAATGTAAAATACCACTAAATCTTCTGAAATGAAACATGACATTAAGGATTTTTCGTGACATGGGAAAATCACCAAAATTTTGATTAAAATTATGAATATCTCAGAAAGTAATTTTCGGCCAGGGTACTACATGACCTGATTTGATCCGAATGAGCTCTTCTATGCCTCATTAAAAGGATCTAGGACGACTTAACCTGTAACCCTGTAGAGGTTCTAACGACGATTCTTTTGTTTTGTAGTTTACTAGAACGCCCTTTTTACCCGACTGCGGCGGAGGGTTATGTTTTTCACCGTCATGTATGTCCAGTTCTATGTTCCCCGCTACAGCAAAAACGGCTTGGACGATTTTGACAAATGAGGTATCATTGGTTTCGTCTTCGCAGCGAGAGTGTCATAGGATACCTAAACTGTTAAAATTGAAATAACAAAAATGGCCAAATGACAATTATTAACATATGTAGGTATATCGAAGACAGTATAAAAAATGCAGTCGGGTTTTTAAAGCTTGCTTTTCATAGAGTTATTACTAGTAACGACTGAGCTAGGCCAAAGGCAAAGTGTTAGATAGATTACCCTAAATATCGATTTAAATCTCTCCTTATTAGGGAATATGCATGGATTTTTTCAAATAGGATTTCTCAACAAAATATGGAAATATCGTAAAAGAGTTCACTAAAAGTGAAATTACTATTAAAATCAGCCAACAAATACGGATGATACAAGCATTTTAAACGCTAATTAGACAGCTATTAGACAGTGAGATCCGATACGCCGTGTGACGTCATGTAACACGACGGCCATATAAACTCCATGTTAAATTCTGTTTTGCTAGAAAGAGATAGGAACAAATCTTTGTTGGCTTATCTTGGTATATTATAGCTATTCAAAAAATGATTTCCTCAGCTGTTTGTTACATGAATCAGCTTTTATTGAAGCTGTAAAAAACGTGAATATTCCTTATTCTGCATAAGTTAAATTAAACCTAGAATTTCTTAATGTAGTCTTTTGTTCCGTGTTTTTCATTAATTGCTACATTCGCCGCCACGAAGCGCACGCGCTACACTCGTAGCCCATCGACCCAGCGTTTTCCTGCTTTTAGCCAAAACTGACTACGGACAGAAAACCCGACTAGCGGGTTGTTGGCGCGGAATGTGTGTGGATTAGTACTAGTATTTTGTTATTAAAACCATGCCTAATGTCCGTAACAAATGGGCTTACAATTTAAAACAAAATTCGGGTTGGTATTTTTTGTTTTGACCCAGATTTGCCATGTTCAAAAAAAAGATTTCCTGATAAAGCTATTAACTTTTGTTTAATGAAAAACATGATATTTTTTACCCGACTGCGTCAAAAGGAGGGTTATGTTTTTCAAGTGTATGTATGTATGTCTATTTCTGTGGCACTCTCTGCAACCTAAACGGCTTGATGGGTTTTAACTAAGCTGTGTAGATTTGTTTTGGATGCGGCAATGACATTGGCTATATTTTAATCAAAGTGAAGAGACGAGGGTTTTTCAAACATAATAATATTATATAGACGAAAATATTAAAAAATGCAGGCGGGTTTTTAAATCTTATGATACACAAGCTTCTGCCCGCGACTTCGTTTGCGTAGACTTCGATTATTGTTGTTCCCTCGGGAACTTTAGAATTTTCCGGGATAGAAACTATACTATGTCCTATTCCAGGACCTATATGTGAGCCAAGTTTCATCCCGATCCGTTCAGTGGCTGAAGCGTGATTGAGTAACAAACATCCAAACATCCAAACTTTATCATTTATAATATTATAGTACGATAATAATAATTAACAGGGAAATTCATGTCATCCGGGAACTCATCCAGTTGGAGGAAGAGATTCTGTGTGTTTTACTAGCAACGAACTACACATAAGACCCGAATAGGAGACGATTTGCACCGGGTGGTTTATTCGGTGAAAAGTATTTTATATCAAATTTAATACGCTAAATAATATGTGGCGAATAGGTAGGCTAAAAATGTCAGTCCAGTATTTATATCATTAATTTTTTATTAGAAATGAACGTTTTTTTTAAAATTGCAAATGCTTGTTTAATAAACAAATTACATACTCATCGAAAGTATGAAGTCTATAGAATATGCAAACGTTAGGTTTGGTGCAAATTATTAGTACCGACTTACCTGTTTATACCTGCCTACCCAATAGTTTGACGGGAAAAAATTGTCAACCTACCGTTTGCTTATTCTATAGGCTTCATACAGTCGCCATCAGATATATTGAAGCGGGCGAGGTACTCAAATATTTCGGAGCAGCATTACTTTTCAATAAATTCGTTACACTAGTTATGGTCAATAACACCAGAACATGCAATTTGTCATAAATATAAGAGCAGCGACTTTTCAATAAATTCGGAACATATAACGAGGTAAAAATATCAGGAAGCACAGAACGTCAAAGGTATCTACACACTCAGGGTGATCATAAAGATCGGAACATTTATGGAAAATATACCTTAAGTCTGTATCACACAGTTTAAATTCGTTACTATAATTATTATGCATGTCGATCTTTGGCATGACGTATTTATGTTTTGTTTGGAATTCGAATCTACTCGTGACGTGTACACGTCACGAATTTCTGTGCTGTACCTTTGACGTTCTGTGCTTTCTGATATTTTTACCTCGTTATATGTTCCGAATTTATTGAAAAGTCGCTGCTCTTATATTTATGACAAATTGCATGTTCTGATGTTATTGACCATAACTAGTGTAACGAATTTATTGAAAAGTAATGCTGCTCCGAAATATTTGAGTACCTCGCCCGCTACAATATATCTGATGGCGACTGTACCTTCGATTGGCATGTAATTTGTCTAATAAACAAGCTATTGCAATTTTTTAAAACAAAGTTATTTTTTTATTTTTTTATTATGTACTGGACTGAAATTTTTCTGCCTACCTATTCGTCATATATTACTTAGCATATTAAATTTTGTATAAAATACTTTTTATTGAATAAACAGCCCGGTGCAAATCGTCTTCTATTCGGATCTACTACTAATAGGTCGTCGATGATTTTACATACGTACAGATGTAGTCAATAATCCTTTCGTATTTATCTTGCTTTATCAGTTAGCTTATTGATGAGTACTTATTGAAGCTTATTGAGACGCAAATAAATATCAAATTATCTGTCAAAAAACGATGGGAAGGAAAAACTTACTATACACCCTAGCCTCGATATTCTCATCTTGAGGGATGACCTAAATTCCGTAACTGTTAGTAAACTCTAAGAATACGAGTGGGATGCATGAGTGTTATATCAATGGCACTTTAGTCACACTGTATTGTAATCGCTTATTGCAAGATCAATATAAGTGCACTTCAATATTTACTGCCACTGACTAACATATAACTTAATGAATTAATGAATAGTTTAATTGAATAAAAACAAGCGTTAATGAATACAATATACCCAGCGGGAGCGCCAAAGTTCAACTAAAATTGCAACTCCTATTATCGGAACTCCGAAAATGAAATTTTTATACCGCTGAAACCGTAAACTTTTCAGAAGTTCTGAAATATTCAATGTGTAGATAAGACTAGGTTAGGTTAGGTTTGATTTATAAAAATCCTGAAAATGTAACAGTTGCTGAAATAAATACGTTAGGAGTTGCGATAATTAGGACTTATGAGTCGTTATGAGTAAAAATAATTAGGTGAGCCAATATGGACCCATACCCAGCGACAATATAGGATGATGAGCAGGGTCTGTCTAGATTGTTACCATCTCTTCCTTTACCCAACCGCTAAGCAGCAATGTTCGCATTGTCGTGTTCAGGCATGGGGATAAGATAACCGATAGGATCACTAGCATTAACGGGTGATTATTCGGAGTTTTAACCGCCGTCATTATTGTCTTCGCATATTATTCGAAATAAACTATACAAATTTTTTGTTCTTTTAAATGGAATGGATACTAGCCCCGGGTCCGTTGATTCTGACATCAAAAGTTGCTGGTAGTTATCATTATTTTCGCCAATATATTGAAGACAACAATGACGGCGGATGAAACGCCCGAATATTCACCCTAACACATCATCTTAGTCATCTTGTCTCATATTTCTGTCTCAAGACCGTTCATAATCGACAGTTTCCTATGATTTGAGCGTAAATTTGTCGTGTCTCAACCACGATAAGTTTATTATTACGGCCTTTAGGAATACAATCTTGAGATTGTAGTCTTTAGATTGCATTGTTACTTGGCCTGTGTACTCATTTGCCTTCTCCATGCAATAAAAAAAACATCTAAATATTATCGCCGATAATAAATGCGTATAACTAACTACTAGTATAACTACTTTTCTCAATATCTCAAGGGTTATTTGGAAGGGATCCCTTAAAGGGATAAGTTCGCCGATGTCCTTTTTTTTAAATCTTCATTGTAGGTATTGTTTTTGTTTTGTATAATAAAGTGTTTACATACATACATAAATATTATTGTTTAAGAAAAAGAGCACGCGTTTATTGTGGACGTGAGGACATATCCCTAGTGCTCATCAACAGATAAACATGAAGTGATGAATCAATGATAGCTGATCAAGGCTCGCTGTATCTCAGATAAAACTCCTGTAGCAATATCAACCTTAATACTAAAAGAAGAGAATTAAAACTGCTTTGGTTATTGAATTTGAGGTACTACTTTATTAGCTTAGGAGGGCAGACTGTGGAACCAGATGGTTAAATCAGATCAAGATCATTGACTAGAGGTGCTTGACCGGGTTACTGAGGGTATATTGTTTCAGTCACAGACATAAACACACATACATAATGAACATGCATCTACTTCGCGTGTCAGAATCCGGACTTAAACCCCGACAAAGCGTCGGGGTTGGCCGTAGCTACTGACGTTCCACGCGCCTGTTGTTGCAGCCGGCTCGTTGCGTGATAATAAACTGCAATAGCCCAAAAAAGCGACGACTTTGAATCGATTTTGTGCGGAAAACGGGAAATTCTCTTCTCCAGTTAGTAGCAAAAACTGACACGGTTGGTTTTCATACAGATTGAGGTGTATACGTTGTCTATGTGTTTTTACATCTGAGGTTTCAGGCCATGAAGTCGCGCCCTGCTAGTAAATAGTATTCAATTGTACAACAAAAAACCGGGCAAGAGTATATATTTGGAACATGCTCAGTGTAGAGTTCCGAAGCCGTTACGACAGTAAAAAAAACTTTGCTTTACTCGTATGGAAGGTACCCTAAAAATATATTATAGCTCGATCGATTGTCTCTTAAATATGTCTCTGAATACCACGGTTAGCTAGGAAAATTACGATTGTGAACAAAAACTTTCCACAATGAATTAATCGATGATAATATTTAATATACAGGCAAATCCTCGTGTCAACGCATGCTTCAGACAACAAAGAAGACGTACCAAGTGTAACAATAACTAATGAGTAACGGTAGCAAAAACAGCCTGTTATAGAACAATAGGATCTCGTGCCGGTAAACAGTGGGTACATAAATAATAAATATTAGTCTATGGTTGGATAGAACAAATACTTGTTTATAAAGGTACATTGAAGAAATATAAATTACACTCAAAAAAATGAGAGCCAACAAAGAGAGATTTTCACTTAGTTGACAAAAAATTATTACAATAGTTAAGATATTAGTTATATAAACCAAAACTGATAGTTAACAACAGCAATTTCTTTAGTGATTCAACTAACATTATAGTTGATGTATCTAACGTCTTGTTAGGCTCATATGGGACCAAGACGCTTATGCACAACAATCACAATCTTGTTACAAGCGACCAATTATTTTTTTCAGTGTAATGTGACACAAATAAAATGTAAAGAAATGCATAGTTAATTACTTAAAAAACAACCCAATAAAAAATACTTCAACAGTCATCTGTAGGTATATAAAAGAAGGAACTGACTGATCGCTCAACACATAGCCAAAACCAGTGGACTTAGGGGCTTGAAATTTGGAGGGATTATTCTTTGGATATCCTATTTAGGAGTCCACTAAGAAGGAATTTCGGAAGTAGCGGGAAATTAGTTCTAAGTACCTATATACGAAGCCGTGGGTGTCCTCTAGTCATATAATTATCTATATACGAAGCCGTGGGTGTCCTCTAGTCATATAATTATCTATATACGAAGCCGTGGGTGTCCTCTAGTCATATAATTATCTATATACGAAGCCGTGGGTGTCCTCTAGTCATATAATTATCTATATACGAAGCCGTGGGTGTCCTCTAGTCATATAATTGTCTATTTTTGGAAATTAAAATGCTTCTATCATCCGTATTTCTTGGCTGACTTTAATTTTAATTTCACTTTTCATGTTTTTTTTCCAAAATCCATGCATATTCCCTATTGGGTCGTTTAAGAGTTATTAATTCTGTAAGTAGGATCGCAATGATTTCGGAGATTTTTTCTGTAAAATAATTTGAGTATACCGTCTTTGAGATTGCTATTCTTTTGAAACTATTATTATTTCCGAGGTGAACCTATTGTGTGTTCACTTGTCCTATATCTATATGCGTCAAATCTTATCTAAATCCCTTTTGTCCTTCCTTTGTGATTGAATCTCAAACATACAACATATTATCATTCCAAACTCTATTCAAATAAACATTAACAGGATTAAGTATTATCCAGATACGGCCTTGTTTTAAGCAGGTAAGAATTATGAATAAACAATGTCTATACTATATTAAACGAAAAAATATCGTCGGGTTTAGGTAGGATTCGAACCTACATCCTACATCTCCTCTGGCTATCCGGGCCGATGCAGGCGCATTATCACCAAGACCCTACTTATAGTAGGGGATCCGAATAAGAGACTACCTTCACTGGGCTGTTTATAATAATATATGGCGAATAGGTTGACTGAAAAATTTCAGTCCAGTCATTATATGACTAAAAAAAAAACTGTTTTTTTTTTTAATTGCTATTGCTTGTTTTACATACCAATTACATACTAATGGAAAGCATGATGCCTATAGAATATGTAAACGTTAGGTTGATAATTTTTTCCCGTCATAACTATTGGGTAGGTAGGTAAGTGGGTACTAATAATTTGCCCTAAACCTAGCGTTTGCATATATCGCCATTATATCGAGGGTTTTTTATCCTTTAAAAAGTTCTAATAAATACAGTTGTCATGATCGTAATTTCTATGGATTTACGACGCATGGTAACCCATCATTTTATGTTCACTTCATCTATGGTCGTATAAGGGATCATTTTATCAAATTTTATTTCATCAAATGATTCTTTCTACTGAAACCATGATATTTTCAGCATTTTCAACATTTATTACGTAGGGTCAGTTAGGTTAAAATTGTGACTACCAAAAAAAAAACTCATGCGGCGAGAAATGCCGTTCGATAAAATGAAAATTCTAAAAAAAAAGAGACCGGAAATTAAGCGGTTGCGGCGGCGTTGTTGTTTAGTTGCATGGAGGCGGACTCAATTTTTAATTTTTAATAAAACTCGGGATTTCTGAATAAATAACGCCAGCATAAATCCATAATTAAGTATTTACATTAACTATTTGAATTTATTTTCTATGTATAGATTTACCAAATGTTATTTAATTTACCTCTAACCTGACCTAACGAAGTTTGAGAAGCCAATTGACGGAACATTTAATTCTACATGTAACGTTTTGTAGTATTCCGGAATCCCGGAACTTTTATTATTAAAAGAGAAGCCCTCGCTGTATTCGCTTAACTTTTTTCGTGATTTTGCCAACTTTAGGTAAATATCATACCGAATTTCCTATCCCTTATTTATGGGCAAATAAGGGTTTATCACTGGCAGCTCTGGCTGCCAAAAGCACGTAAGTGGGTATGATACGTTCGTTGAAAGGCCTATCGATAAAATAATAGGTAATTACCCATTACGCATAATTATATTTATGTATACGACGATTAAAACATAATAAAGACTCGCCCCTTTACGTGTCATTACGCCCCTTTATCTATTAGCGTCATTAAATAAGTAATAATTTCATAAACAACATGCAATTTGATCGTATCAGCAAACAAGATAAACTATTTTGTTTACTTTACAAGTGGGTCATGAAATGTATTAATTAGATCACATATACTACTGCCTTACGTTGTACAGTCAAGGTGTTTAATTGTTATGCCGCTATGGAACCCTGTCGCATAACGTTAATCATTTAAGCGTAATTTCTGTCATTATGACAGGGTTCCATCGTGGCATAAAAAATAAAGTCCTTGACTGTACCGTAAAACGGGTTGGGTAGGGATTAAGGGGTGAGTAGGGACACAACCTAATAATAATAATAATAGGTTAGGTTTTTTATAATGTCTATTTTTTTTGTATTAGTATTGTTATTTTACTTTTATATTTGAATATTTGTTATAAAAAACCTAATGTACAGAAAATTAAATATCTAGAATAATAATAATAAATCATTTATTTCGAGTAACAGGACTCATATTATTGTTAGTATACACACTTAAAGCTATGATTAGTACGTACATAATTTAATTTAACTTAATATTAATATTTTCTAATTTGAGCACTGCAAGGGGCATGTAGTGCATCGTAATGCCGCAAATACGGACAATCCAGCCTCTCCGCGATCGATCAAAACCCCGACCTAAAATGAAGCATATGTTACTAATTATAAGACAGAAATTATTTTCAATAGATGTAACGTTATCGTCCATTTAATAATTATTATTATTTGTAACAAGTTATGAGTTATTTTAGATTGTGTCCCTATTCAACCCTTAATCCCGACTTACCCCGTTATACACTATCAACAGTCAACAGACCGGTGAGGCTTGACAAGTTGCTTAACGCTAACGTAAACGATTTTCGGAAACTGACAAGATGTATGGAATTGTCGTAGGCGCTCGACGCGACCGTCTGACAGCTTACGTCAATCCCATACATTTTGGATAACAATAACCAACGCCGAATGCATCTTGCCTAAGGTCTTGCTTCTCTCTCTGTCGGTTTGTGGTGCTAGAACCTTATTTAGGGACCATCTGGATTGCTACCACCATCTTATCCTTTAGCCTATCGCCAATCAGCAATGTTGTGTTTGTTGTGTTCCGGTGGGGATCCCCTTGTTTTATAGACACTTATTTCATAGAACGTATCACTTCGCAGAATTTTCATTTCATAGAAAGCTAATTTCTGCTGACACCTTATTGTTTTCAGATTATCTTAAGCATGGGTTACGTAGGTTAGGTTAGGTTAGACCTGTGACCATCAAAAAATAATCTGAACACAATGTTTCAGCAGAAATGAGTTTTCTACATAAACATACATACATAAACTCACGCCTTCATTCCCAGAGTGGGGTAGGCAGAGCTACAGAATTCCCAACAACTGTAACTTGTTGATAATTCTGTAACCGCATTTTGCTCAATCAGCTCAAGATGTTTACCAGCGTATTAGTGACAGGTTGCAAGCCCATCGCCTAACAGTACTATATGCGTTTATTCCCTTAGTCGCCTCTTACAACATCCAGGGAAGACATGGAGGGCACTATTCTATCCCGGCAACCACACGGGTCAATTATTTTTCTATGAAATGAAAATTCTGCGAAGTGATAAGTTCTATGAAATAAGTGTCTTTAAAACAAGGGTAAACCTTTCCGGTGTAATAAGACAACCGCTGAAATTACTAGCATAGAGCAATACCACCTTTTTCAGGGTTGGTAACGCATTTACAGTCTTAGGATTGCAGTCTTAAGGTTGTATTCTCAGATCCTGCTTAAAAAAATGGTCAGAGATTAGACTCAGTTTAAATATACCTACCAAAGATATTAATGTCGTGTTTTTTTTCAGAACTGGCAATGGAACCTAAAACCCTGGATGACGCTAAAGAAGGCACAGAACCCGCCAAAGACGACCCCGAGGACAAACAGGCTGACGAACATACAAACAAACAACTAGATACCCAAGCAAGCAAAAACGCAAATAAACAAGAGGCAGAAGACACACAAACCGACAAAGAAACAAAAGAACAAACAGAGAAATCTGAAACTAGTGATAAAGTTACCGACATGACACCTGGACCATCGAATTATTACCAGAATTTGAAACATTACTCAGATACTGGGCTAGCTTTAGATAACAATAAGAATATTAAGGAAGAAACACTGCTTGCTGACTCGACGACGGTCGTGAGGTTTTCACCGATATGGAAACAGGTACGTGAAGGAGAATACTTAAATAATCTAAAGTATGTCACTTTAGATTTAAATCTCGCCATGGTCGTGATTCAATTATAGAATCCTTCGCTAACTCGAGATTCAAAATCAACACTCGCAACAAAAACCAAAATTGCTCTCTTGTTGCACCAATAACTATTTCTAAGGGTGGGTTTAGACCAAACGAGCAAATGCTCTAGAACACGTTTTGTCTTTATTTTTACAAAGAAAACGCAAGAGATAATGCCATAGAATTCTTGTTCGTTCGCTTGGTCTAAACCCACCCTAAGCTGGTAGTTCGACAATAAAGGAAGTCATATAGTAAATATCAATACGGTTTCAAACTCGTGTATGTTTAACGTCATCAAGTTCCGTTAAAAATGCGACATATTTTGACGACGATGCCATATATCACGTTTGGAAATCCCCGGTGCCTCTATTCTAGGCGGTAAAAACGATATCGTAGTTTTCCTGTTATGGTATTGTTATGACGTCAGCCGCCATTACTGTCAAGAAAATAAGAGCCATCAAAACGTTGACAATTCGATAACAGATCAAATACGATATTGTTTTTACCGTCTTGAGGAGAGCCGCTGGTCGATATCAGGCATTGTTTCTGTCGGAAGATGAAATACACTCAAAGGCGATGAAAATTGCTTGTTTATTGTAAGTAAATTTATTCGTACAGTGACCGTTGTTCTAAAATTTATTTAATTTCTACGTGTGACTAGTATTCATATTTTGTCACGCCATATCTCTAATTTTCTACGGCCAGAGAAATAGGGAACCGATGTTAATTGTAAGATATGTCCCTCTATACATTGGACAAAGTGAATATAAAAAATATTTGGGTGAAGCTACAGACGTTATTGCAATATTTCGAGAACGGTGAAGAAAGAATATTACACGCTTCAGTGAACGCCTGAACGGAAATGTCTGTGTCAATTGATTTGTACAAATTTAAGTAAAACGGCCAACAAAGAGAACAATTGTCACGATATAGTTGATAAATATATAGTACGTATTTCTTACCTATTGTTCTGGAACTCTATTCTACTTATAATAAATCTATCTATAACACTGCTTATTTACTTACGTGTTATATCAAACTGATAAACATTCAATTTCCTTGATGGTACAAGTATATTTAGAGCATAATATTATATTAGGCATAATAAAAAGGGGTCATTACCCGTGGTTCGCCTGATTAGTTCACCTGGGCATTTCAGCAGACCTTAACGAAGTCGAAGGAGCTCCGCTTTGGCGGAGCTCCTATTTCTAGGTTATTTGAGTTCTTCGGGCCCACTGAATACAAATATGTCCACTGAATTGTTTAAAGAATCATGTTGTAATGGGTGCGGGTTATTAATCTAGCCAAATATTAAATTTAGGTTATGACGCCGCAATTCTTGCTAATATTATCGTTAATCAGGGTCTTGTGAAACTCGACCTTTAAATTCGATAATATGTCTTAAGTCCGCATAAGTGCTCCCACATTTTTATCACAAACCGCTTTTTTGCAGTTTTTTTTTGTATTAAAACGCCATACCGTAATATAACGTTAAACGACATGATAAAGATATGGCTCAACACAAAAGAGCAATAGAGGCCTAGGTCGTGGTATTACTGCAATAACCTAGAAATTTTCCAGAAAAAACATGTAAAAATACATTATTATTATCGTGTCTATAATTAAGACATAGGGGTTTATGTCAGCATTCATACATTCATGAGCAATTACTGTTAATGCGGGTTATAATGACTAAGTCGCCCTTGAGACGGTTAATATCATAAACTGCAATGTCACATTGCATTGTCGCGAAGTGCATAGAAATAATCTCGTTAACCCGTAAAGTCTGCTAATAAAAATGTTGAGCATACTTGAACTTTTTCTGTATTAACGTGGATCACTAAATCGTACAGTCACGAACTTAAATTTGGGACCCACCTTAGGTCCAAAGTCATTCTGATATTCTACAACAATAAGGTTGAGTTTCCTATAAGTTACAAATGATTTGGCATCTCTAATGACATTGACGACTTCAAGCCTATTTTTCTTGAAATGGGTCACAAATTAACGATCGCGATAGTACTTATGACAAGTATATTATTTAGATTGAAGTTCAGTATGACAAAGTATTACAAAAATACGCGTAAGCTTAGCAGGTTGCCCTGCCTACGAAGCTAGCGATCCCGGGTTCGATTTCCGCTATGGGAAAATATTTGAGTAACGAGCACGAGTATTTGTTTGCTGTGTATGTACTTTGCAGAATTTTCATTTCATGGACAGGCATAGGAAATTAGATTTTATGATAATCACAAGTTTAACCCAACCTTTAGATCATCAGCTAAGGTTACCATAATCTCAGGATTTGTCCTGAGATTTCAGGATTTTTGGACTCTTCTCAGGATTGCGGCCGGACTTTGCAAAATCTTGTATTTACAAGATTTTGCAAAGTCAGGATTTTTAGAATTTTCAATATAATACAGTACATTTTAAAGATCTCTTTAATAAAAAGTAAAATAAACTAAAAATAATCTTCCTAATAGACAAAATAATTGAAGTAATCTACTTTGGTAGACTTTTTTAAATTTGTTAATTACGTCTGAGAGAAAATTCTCAAACTCCATCAAAATCTCAGGATTTTTCAATAGAAATCACGCCTTTTCTCCGGATTTTTGATTTTTCATCTGGTAACCCTAGCTTCACAGAAAATAGCTTTCGATGAGCAAGACTCTGTAACAAATATTCGCGCTCATCACACAAATATCTGCCCTTACCGGGATTTTCTCACCTGTGATTACAGACGATTGCGGCAACAGCTCCAATCCTCCTAACATTCATCTCAGGACTGACCTCGGGATACTCCGCCATCTTGCTGCCCCAGCTCAAGTTAGAAAAAGGACCAATACCCGATGACGCAACGACAGCTTCGTGGATAGGTCAGTATTTTAACCCCCCACGCAAAAAGAGAATTTGTAGCGTTATCTGAAAAGGGACCTTATTGTCGATGGCGTTTCCGCCATTATTAAAGATGCTCCGATATAAATACAACGTCGCGTGACGCAGTGCGGCGTAAGCGCCATCGACACTAAGGTCCTTTTTTTATTGATAACGCCACATTTGATGGCATACCGCGGTTCTAGAATCCATGGAGTCTCTATTGCCTTATTATTAAAATACATATTGATTTTGGCCTACAGTATTGACATATTTCAAAACAATTTAAGTACATTTTTTAGTCCGGTTTATCCATAACTACTAATATTTGTTTGTTCATAACGCTTTCACAGCGGAGATATCCTCCGTAATTAATTCATTGAAACTGGTTTAGTTATTTAATGAATACATGAATTTAGAAATATGACAGAAGGTTAAAATCAAGGTGGTATGTATATAATAATTAGCTGAGTTAACTTTTTTTGGCTATCAGAACTAACCTAACCATAACCTGCGAAATTAAGTAATCTGCTATATGCTAATATGCGAAAAAAACATCACGGTTTCAGCAGAAAACAGCGTTTGATGAAATTAAATTCGATGAAATGATTCGATATAATTTGTGAAGTGAAATTCGATAAAATAATGGGATACTGTTCCCAACGCATCAAAAATATCTACTCGCCCCTATGCCACTGAGAATAAGGTCTATGGTATATATAATATTTGGCGTAATGGCCCTAGAGATATTATTGCTCTTGACTATACCTACATAAATAGTTCATTTGGGGAAATTATAGCGAATCCAACTGGAATCGGTTGCGGTGTTCATTCCTAAAATTCCAGCGTTTTAAAATGTCAAATTATCAATTATACGTCGGGTGAGAATACGTTTGTGCCATAGGTATATCCAAGCAACCGTGTTTGGATATGGCACAAACGTATTCTCACCCGACGTATACTGGAATCCACTTAACATACGAATTAAGGTATTGTTCATTATCTTAACTAATATTTTAAGTATTTATAGTGATCAGTGATGGACAAACAAATGAGCTTAACAAATTAGCAGAATTTTTTACCTATCATCAAATACTTAGGTTCAATAAAAAAAATGCCCAATTAACTTAAAAATAACTAAAAAAAGCACTTACCTATATTGTTTCATTTTATCATTTTTTATGTCTTGTACACATATTGGGTAACGTGTAACTTGAAAGTTACTTGTAACACAATATGTGTGCTAAAAATAAATTTGCGAGTAATTCAACCCGACGTATTTATTCTCAGAATGTCATTAAATCCCTTTCGGTGGCATTGACATTGAAATGCCAAGGGCGAAGTCCTTTAATGACTGTCTACTAAGATTTATTTTGCTTTTATAATGTTCATACGTTATTTATTTCACTTATTTTTGTTTACTTACATCCTTTTAAAGTCGACGTACTTAAAGTTACTTGTCATTCATCAATGTAGGTAATTATAAATTTCCTGGAATTAAAAACCGGAACAGTAAGAAAGCCTGATCTACAAAATAGTTACTTTTGAGCAATTGAAAGCGTTTTTGTGAATATTCATAGAATATTATCATCAAATGCGGCAAGAGTTGATAATATTCTATTGGTGGTTTGTGGTTAATGTTAAAACTGTTTATTGGACCGCTTTCACCAACAAAATACACACTAAAAATAATCAATAAAGTCGGATTTTATGGCGAGTACCTAGTTTCCAATAAAAAAAACTGGTGTAACTACCACATCATCATCACAATGGTCGTAACTTCCATATCCGACTAAGTTGCATGAACATACGTAATAATACCACAGAATTTTACAAGATAATACATAGGATCTTGAGTTTTTTTTTGGCATAGTGACTTAAACAAAACAGCGCGCGTTTATTTTATTTATTTATATATGTCATGATAACCTCCCCCTCATTAACGAAAAGTAGGGGTTGCAATTATGTCGGGGATTATATCTCTTTAATAGTTATTTAAATGCTATGAAGAAGTCAAACGAACACACGGCAACTGATGGTAATTGTTATCTAAGCCCCACGGACAATATATGCAATGCCCTGAAGATAGAAAGTCTCCATGCTAGTAATTTCACCGGTTGTCTTACCTCCTACCGGAACACAATAATATGAACGAATTTGGGGCAGGTTTACAATACGAGTAGTTTGTATTTAGTAGAAACAAGAAGCTTATGATTTTTGTATTGTTTCCAGCGGCAATGGCGGCGCTGCCTATGGCTCCGGGATGCCTGGTCTCCGGGTGGATGATGGAAAAATTTGGTCGTCGGACCTCCCAGTACATTATCTGCGCACCGCTGCTGCTGGGCTGGATCCTCATCGCATCAGCCAACAACCTGCCCGTCATGCTCGCTGGCCGGTTCTTCACCGGCATATGCGTCGGCCTCTGCGGCCCCCTCTGCCCAGTCTACATCGGAGAAACTACCGAACCCAAGTTCAGAGGTTTCTTCTTAGCTGGAGTGTCCTTAGCCATAGCCGTTGGCCTACTCGTAGCTCATCTCATAGGAACCTTCATGACGTGGCAGTGGACGGCTACGATCTGCTGCCTGTTCCCTATTTTAGCGGTTATTTTATTAACTTTGATCCCCGAGAGCCCGACATGGTTGATCGCTAAGGGAAGAGTCGAGGAGGGAGTGAAAGCTTTCGGCTGGTTAAGAGGATACAGCGAAGAAGCCAAGTCAGAGCTGAAGGGAATCATCGAGAAACAAAAGGCGGCCGATTCCGAGCCAGCTATGAATTGGAAGCAGAAGCTAACCGCTCTGAAAAGTCCAGAGCTCTTGAAGCCGTTGTTTATCATGGTGTTTTTCTTCATAGTGTGCCAATTTTCGGGAGTGAATGCCATAGCTTTTTATTCCATAGACATTATGGAATCTGCTGTTGGCAAAGGCATGGATCACTACATGGCCATGTTGGTTATAGATTTAGTTAGAGTAATTATGTCCGTGTTGGCATGTGTGGCCTGCCGGCGGTTCGGGCGGCGGCCCCTCTGCATCATCAGCGGGATATTCACCGCCTTGTCTATGATCGGCCTCTCAATGTTCCTTTACTGGAGTGGTGGCGAGGAGACGGACATGTCCTGGCTTCCTTTGTCTTGCCTCATGATGTATATTTGCGCCATCTCCATTGGTTTAGTGCCACTACCATGGATTATGTGCGGAGAGGTGTTCCCTACAAAAGTCCGAGGATTAGGATCCGGTATAAGTTCTGCGACAACCTTCACCGCGTTCTTCATCGTGGTCAAGACTGCACCAGGGATGATGAAGGCGCTCGGAAACGAAGTGACATACCTTTTTTATGGTATTATAGCTTTAGTAGGGACAGGAGTTCTCTTCTTTATTCTACCAGAAACAAAAGGGAAGAGTCTTCAAGAGATCGAGGAAGAGTTCAAACATGGGAAAAAGAGTGTTCACAAAGTTTAATTTAGGTAATTTAATTCTAGGT
Source organism: Acleris literana (assembly GCA_946894065.1). NCBI lineage: Eukaryota > Metazoa > Arthropoda > Insecta > Lepidoptera > Tortricidae > Acleris > Acleris literana. Next base: position 6,773,027 of record OX335694.1, read on the forward strand.
TAAGATATACCTTTCATAATACTTTTACGCTTAAAGCGACAACATTGTTTATCTGTGATACTTAAGTAGTCAATATTAAAATAATATTTTTAATTCTTTGTTTTCTTCTCGTCGCGTTAATCCCCATATAGTAGGAGATCCGAATAGGAGACGATTTGGACCAGGCTGTTTATTCGATAAACAGTATTTTATACCAAATTTAATATGCTAAGTAATATATGGCAAATAGGTAGGCTGAAAAAATTCAGTCCAGTACATAATTAATGAAAAATTTAAAAATTAACTTCGTTTTAGAAAATTGCAGTAGCTTGTTTAATAGACAAATTATATACCAATCGAAAGTATGAAGCCTATAGAAAATGCAAACGCTAGGTTGACATTTTTTTCCCCGTCAAACTATTGGGTAGGCAGGTATAAACAGGTAAGTCGGTATTAATAATTTGCACCAAACCTAACGTTTGAATATTCTATAGACTTCATACTTTTGATTAGTATGTAATTTGTCTATTAAACAAGCATTTGCAATTTTAAAAATAAGTTCATTTTTAATTTAATAAAAAATGATATACTTAAGTACTGGACTGAAATTTTTCAGCCTAACTATTCGCCACATATTGTTTAGCGCAACGGTCAGCAACACTCGGACCGCGAAAGGTCGAACCTTGGACCGCCAAATATTGTAATGCATTGCATACCAAGTATAAATTAATACATAGATAAGGTATACTATACCTTTATTAATTGAAATAATATTTTTAAGCCACATAGAATCTAACTTAATACTTTTGTTTTTATCTGGACCTCGTTGAAATTTTCCCACAGTATCCGGACCCCACCTAAAACTACTTGCCGACCCCTGGTTTAGCGTATTAAATTTGATATAAAATACTTTTCATCGAATAAACAGTCCGGTGCAAATCGTCTCCTATACGGACCTTAGATCAATACTTATTAGTGGAATACTGATAAAGGTAATAGCTAAAGCACGAAATTGAACGATCAAGGATAAGAGTATCCTACAAGGACAACCTTACCAACCGGTATTGGGCGGTTCAGTAACCGACATTATTTAGTTTTTAATTATCAAGGGTAAACTAAAAAAAAAGCAAGCTTTAAAACCGGACTGCATTTTTTAATGTTGTCATCAACATATATTTTAAAACGTTAAGGAACATAAAATCCACCATTTTGATTTTATTTATCTATCAAGACGAATCTAATGACGTATCATTTTATCAAAATTGGTTGAGCCGGAACGGACATTCATATATTACTTATATACATACCACGGGTCAGACACCTTTCGTCAGTCATCAGTCGGGTAAAAACAGGGTTAAGTCTGCACCAAGCAAATGCCGAATGTAAAGTCAACAGCATAAATAAGTGATCATTTATGTACCTTGTCACTTAAACGTCGTGTTTGAAAAAATTGTGAAATGATTGAAAGCGACAAGGTACATACATGATCACTTATTTATGCTATTGATACAGTCACCCAATAAAAATGTTGAGCATACTTAGAACCTTGTCATTGTGACTGCCATTGTTATTGTCATACTTGTCATTTGCTGTTCAGTTTGAAGTTTATTATGACAGTGCACTAAAGTGCTTTACATTTTCGTTGGGTTACTGTACAATGTCGCCGTCAGTACTGTTATTGTGTTTAGAAACTAAAGTATTGTCTTGAAATCAAAGATTGGTTTTTTGCTGTACAAATGAATGCACAGACCTTTAAACCTCATGTAAGGTAAATGCAGCTATTAACGACCCTCCTAAGGCAATTTTGAAATTGATCATACTTATTAAGAATATTGGTAGTCGTCACAGTACTTTTGTAATTTTTATATGGTAATATTGTATATTGGCTTTATATTTATGATGATAAATGCTTCAAAATAAAGTATTTTATTGTGAAAAATAATTAATAAAATGGGTAAGTCGGTTGTTTCTATTACCGATCCATGGTAACGGCTGTGAAGCTATTAACGATTTTTATGCAGGTATTACCGATCGTAAGAGAATGATACAAATTGATATGGTGAAAAATTTGAAAGCAATGAAAATCGCTGAACATACATGGGGGTGTTTCCAGATTTTCAATTTTATTGACCACCCTGTATAAATAGAAATAACGTGAAATAAGTTTAATACATTTGTGTAGAATCGCTAATAGCTGCTCATTGTCGCTATTACCGACCCATATGGGTCGGTAATAGAAAATGTAGACATAATAGTAAAATGTATTACCGACTCATAAAAAGTAAGTAATATTTATAATCGGTGGTTTCCTGACTGTAAAAGAGACGATGATTGATTAAAGTAAGATAACATTGAACTATAAACGCACAGTTTAATTACAATATGGTAATTAATTATTGTCTGTAACCTATATCGATCTAAGAATAATATAGTCATTTTTGGCAAATGTAGAACCCCAAAACAAGAAAACTAGACCAATTATTGTATATCGCTAATAGATTTTTACAAAGGCTGATTGTTTGTAATTAAAATGGTTTATTCAAATACATGTATAATTGGCAAATTTCAGCAGAAAAGATATTAAAACGAAAAACTATGTTGCGGCTATTACCGACTTATGGGGTCGGTGATGGCTGCAGCTATTAAAATTGAAGAAGCTATTACCGCCCCATTTTCATTTAAAGTTTTATGATATAAAGTGACGTTTTTTCAATATTACGCGTTACTAAATCGAGAATTTATAAGTAAACGAATACACTTAATACTACATGATAATTTTAGGCATCAGTTATATGTATTAAATGACTTAAGCAGAAAAGTTAGATACTTGCCTGCAGGAACAAGGGTCAGTACGACCAGACCTGCGTTTACGCCGGCCGCACAACTGATGTATTTTAACTCCTTTTCGAACTGCCACGTACACTAATGTAAGATTATTCGATGCTCAATGAACAAACGCGTGTATTTTTTCTATTACAATGACTCAAATAGTTGCAGAAACGTTAAAATATCGAATTACGCTAATGGGTCGGTAATACCTGCAGATTTTCGATGGGTCGTTGATAGCTTCGTTTACCTTAGTAAATTTAACGTTATATGGCATTTTTTTCCGTTAAGTTACCCTCTCATAGGTCAATTATATGTCATATCAGTACCCTGGAAATTGTGTAATATGTAGGTAACGATAGAAAAACATAAGGTTGGGAAAAAATGCGAACGAAACCAATAAAAATGGGTTTCGGGAATTATGAGCGCCCCACTCATCTAGGTATGCAGTCGATGGCGCAAATTGGGGACCAATGCGGACTTTTACAACAAATTCGTAGGTATTTAATAAAAATCACAATTATTTTTGTTATAAATGTATTAACAAAATAATATAATAGCTATTAAGTATAACGTAAATGGCACATTAGTGGGGATTAACACCGAAATAGTCCAACCTTAAATGCAGCATGGTACTTGGGAAGTTATTTCAAAGAGTCGTCTGTAATATCAATGTTAACAGTTACACTGCACAGGAATATGTCTATAAAGTATTTACAATATTAGTGCGTTACGTTTTAGTTGTTATTTTCGTTCTTCATGGGCTCGTCTTCATAAACTGCAAGAATAAATCTCATTTTAATGCAAAGCCTCATTATGAAATATATTCATGATAAATCCTGATGAGCGATGGCCAGATGAGATGATCTGATGATTGATGTCCTTGTGACAGATGATGTGATGACTGATGTCCTTGTGACAGATGATCCGATGACTGATGTCCTGATGACAGGTGATCCGATGACTGATGTCCTGGTGACAGATGATCTGATGGCTGATGTCCTGGTGACAGATGTTTGGATGACTCATGTCATGGTGACAGATAATGTGATAACAGATGTCCTGGTGACAAATGATCTGATGATTGATGTCTTTATGATGGAGGTCCATGTCCTGATGCTAAACAGAGCCGGGGCATTGCTTGAGTCACCAATACCAAAAGACTTGAATCTGACGATAAAATTCTCGGTTGTCAAGAGAATCTTCAACATCGTCTTCGACTATTAGTTTTTCTTGTGTTTTTGGTGGTGGTCATGTCCCGACACTGCTGGATTTTCTGGTGTGGCTGGCAGCGAAGGTGTTACTTTGACCTGGGTTTGACGAGGCGTGAGGCGGGCGGCGCGTACTTGGTGAAGCCGGCCTGGTCAAAGACTGGGAGCAGGTCACGGACCCTCGCGGACACTGTGCCTCCCGTTACCCTGAGGATAGTAGAGAAAATTATTAAGGAATTCTTAGAGTGGGTGAGCTGTGGCAATTATTGTCCCTTTGTAAACTAAAACCCGTCATGGCATCACGGTGCAAGGTACGGTCACGGAAGTTAATTAACTAGGTACCCATTTCAAAGAAAATCTGCTTGAAGATGTCATTATCAATAGAGATGTCAAGTCATTTGTAATTGATAGGAAACTCAACCTTATTGCTGTAGAATGTCAGATTGACTTCGGACCTAAGGTGGGTCACAAATTAAATTCCTGGACTGTACAAAACGACTGACTGTTGAGTTTTCTTGCGAGAATGCTTGTCAATAGTGGTTTACGTGGCAGTACCTTCATAATGCCAATAGCAATGCCGTTCGCGTGACACATCTACGCCGTCAACACGATAATTAGAACACGCTGGCTTGTAACTTGGCACTTTGAGCGTAAAGGGGAGTCCAGGAATGTTATAATGACATAACTATGCAGTCCAGAGGGAAAACGAGAAAACTTTAGCGTAGTGCATCTTGGCAGGGGCCTCAGTTTCCGCTGAGAGAAATGGACAGAGATATACGTATAACTGCTATAGCTCTGTCTTCTACGCTCGCCGTAAAAGGAAGTGCATAGCCATGTCATAATAACCCCTATGTTTATTCCTGCCTAGTTTAGTATAAGGATGAAGGCGCGCCCGAAAAATCTACAAAAAAAACTAAAAAATACATTTACCTGAACAAGGTAATTCTACAATCAAAAGTAAAAAATTCCATAATCACGCGCTTTTTGTTTTAAATGGCCGAAATGTCCTACAGACCGAAATCGGAGTAGAATCATACTTGCTAGGTTTAATGAGCTTCGCTGCCTGCGCGGGAGTCGCGAGCTCGGTGGGAAAGTAGGTCGCGCCGTAGAAGTCCAGCCCGTTCTGCAGCAGGATGTTCGCCTCCTCGATGTTGGCGAGAGTCACGCGCAGCACGCTCGTCGCCTCCTGCGCGTCGTAAAGAATAGAATAGAAAACTTCTCGGCAACAAGGCCTATAATTACAAATAACTAGGCACTAGTCCCAACGCCGACGAACAGCGAGAAGCCAACTATCAACTAGTAATATATATATGTCTCTTTTATTGACACGGGATCTATTATCTTTTGTTCGTTTCGTGAGCGAGAAAAGAGTCGATAGCTAATAGCTTCTTCGCCGGCCGTGGGACAAGACAGACTCTTTTTGGTCCAGGTAGTGACTCAGCCCACGAGGCTAGTAATCCCGGGTACGGAATTGGGCAAATATTTTTGTAATGAGCGCGAGTATTTATTCCACAGTCTTGGATATTTTCTATATATTTTATTGTGTATTTCTCTGTATAATTATTTTTATTGTCATCTAGTACCCATCCTTTGTAGAATCTTGTCTTCTAAATTCGTGTTTGTACGTTTGGCTATATGCTGTTTTCAAACATTTCGCAATCGTTCAAAGGTTACCTGGATAGACCCCTTAAAGTGATGTGTTTCTGTCTATTTTGTTAATTGTTATTTTCCTGTTTGTACAATAAAGTATTTTACATACATGCGTAGATCCATACATACAAGAATAGATCTCAGTTTGGGACTACGAAAATTTTGTGTACAATTGTCACTTGATATTTACTTTTACTTTGATATTCCCCTTTATATTGTTTGAATTGAATATAATACAATAGAAAATATTTATTCAACTCACACAGGAGAAAAACAATAGAACAATATAAAGTAAAAAGAAGACATAACGTTGAATAGGATCCCTCTCAGCATTGTGCGGGCGCTGATTTTCAGAGGCACCCTGATTCCAAACTAAACTAAATTAAACATAAAACGGGTAACAAAAAACAGATAGGTAACAAGTAACATAACAAACACTAGCGACCATTTTACAGAAGATTAGTTGACACACTTTAACAAAGACTAGTTGACAATTTGTGTGGCATCACCAGAACAACACAACCGTTTCCTGTTCGATCGTTGCAAGTGACTGCCAGTTTAATTTCAAGGTATTTGTGAATTGGTAGTGATCATACCTTGGGCACCATGCTGCTGACCAGTTCTCCGTCGATGGTGGTGAGCGCGCGCGAGGGCTTGTCATGCGGCTTCGGCGTCGAAGTGCCTGCAATGAATGTTGGAGCAAACTTATTGATGGATCTTGATGCAAAATTATACTTGCTGGCATTGAGCGACCGTGAGAAACTGAGGTTGTTGGCTATGAGATTGCTCATATAATATGGGTCTAACTCTAAGGGGTCCATATTGCCTGGTATAATAATAATTATAAGTCAAAACGATTTTTTTTAAGAAACTGTTACTTTTTTAGGATTTTTTATTAGTCAAACTAAACCTAACTTAGCCTTTTTTAGATGTTAGATATTTAAGAAATTCTGAAAAGATTACGGTTCCAGGCAGGGATAAAATAATATGACTCTCAATAATTACAAAAATAAAGACATTATTAGAGCTGATCTGACAGCAGAGTGTGGCAACGCAGATGACGACTGCGCCATATGAAGTACAGTAAGCAGCAAAAGTTTGACACAAATATTTTTTAACAGTTCTACTGGAGCACACAGTTTACCTTCCCGTGGCGAGCCTGAGAAGTGCAAGCGCAGCACTTCGACCACGGACGTGAACTTGTAGAGCGCGTGCCGGACGTCTTCTTCCGGTACCTCGTCCGGGATGTCATACACGTAGATGGTGAACGTCTTCTGTGGACGGCAGGGGATCGCTATCTGAGGGGGAGGAGGAAAAATGAGGGTCCGTGTTCATCAAGGTAGGTATTGCTAGTAGGTTGATATATTTTGGACTAAAGGCAGACTGCCTTGGCTGAATTAGTTAGTTCCTGATAAAAAGCAAGGAATAGAAGACGTTTGTGACGTTTTTTAAACATACGAGAAAAAAGCGGCTACAGTGATGATTACTATCTTACTATTTTTATTTTACTTATAAGTACAATTCAATTGGAAGAAGGGCGAAGAGATGCATGTAAATTTTAGAATTTTGGTAAGTATTTAGCTCGAAATGAAATTTTGTTATTGTTTCGGTAGCCAAGAGACCCAAAGGTTTTACAAGTGTTTTTAAACTAATAATAACTCCTAACATTAGGTTAGAGAAGTAGACAAATTGAAAAGTCAAATATATATTCTCGACTGGCATATAAACGGGGATTTCTTATGTTGAAAAATTTGATTGACGTGATTGTAAACAACCCATATATTACCCTTGTTAAGAGTTTCTATAGTCAAATTACCTAAGGCCCCCTAAAGTTTTGCTCAAGGTTTTATTCACATATCCCCGATACTTAAAAGCATAGAAAATATTTATTTAGCTTTGTACATTTCGCACAGAGATAATTCGAATAATTTCCAGATGCACCCCAAAAAGCACCAATATATCAGCCAATTACCTTCCTATAGAACCTCGATCCGGTAACCTTATGGAATCCCTTCTTAAACACCATCTGGTAATCATCGACGTGCGAGAACTTGAAGAGTATTCCCGTCGCTGTCTTCGTGAGGGAGAAGCAGCCTTTGAACTCCATCTTCTCACAGATGGTGGAAGCCTTCTCCATGCTCAGCCCATGGGAGGGAGTGAGGAGGAAGGCTCCCTTGGTGAGGAAGTTCTCAGAGTCCGATATGTCGGACTCACTCTCTCCGCCCTTCATCATAGTGTGGATCTGCTCCTTCCACATGAACGAGTCTGTCATCTGCGGAGCAATGCGGATTATGTTGATGACATGGTACTAAAATATACTTATGTCGATGAAATAGTTCGGAAATATACCTATGTTGATGACATGGTTCAAAAATATACTAATGTTGATGACATGGTTCGAAAATGATTTGTTCCTGATTCGTCATATTCCTAACTGCAGGCCTTTCGCGTAACTCACTCGCAATCGCGATCGGCTTCAAAACAAAACAATTGGTTTCATTTTGTATGCAGACAAGCCTTCGGTTTTCAAAATGAAAACGATTGTGATTGCGAGTGTGTTTTCGCGAAAGGCCTGCGGGTCATATTCCTACGATTGTGATTGCGAGTGTTGTTACACTCGCAATCACAATCGTTTTCATTTTGAAAATCGAAGGCTTGTCTGCATACAAAACGAAACCAATTGTTTTGTTTTAAAGCCGATCGCGATTGCGAATTACGCGAAAGGTCTGCTGGTCATATTCCTGATTCGTCATACCATGTACATTTGACTGCACAAATTTATTATAGAAATCCTCTGTGGTGAATGATAAGAACCTCCTTAGATAATATCTGCGTTGACAGTTCAATCTAACAAAAAATGTCGAGAAAGATGTTTTCAGCACCTAAATCAGAAATTTATATTGAAAAGATTTTGGGTTTTATCTACAATTATTAATGTTGCCAAGGTGTTTGTTTGTTTGTTTGTTCCGCCATCAAAGCTTAACAACTCAACCGATCGGTGTATAGTCGACCAACTCCTTTTTTTATGCCAATGAGAAGGCAAACGAGCACAAAGGCCACCTGATCGTAAGTGGGATCTGTGACCCATAGACATTTGCATTCCAAAGATGTCAATCTAAAGACTGCAATCTTAAGACCACAAATGCGTTGCCACCCTGAGGATTAAGATGGAATGCTTCTATGAATCTATGCTAGTAGTTGCACCGGTCGTCTTATTCCCACACCGGAACACAGCAATGCCAACACTGCTGCTTGGCGGTAGGTTAAAAGATAAGAATTGTGGTAGCGATTGGGACGGAACTTGCACTTGTGCTCCTGTATCACTTTTGGGCTCTATACCGTAAAACGAGGAAGTATGCACACAACCTAAAATAAGTCAAAACTTGTTACAAATAAGGACAATTATTAAATGAACAATAACGTTAAGTACGTCTATGGAAATAATCTCAGTCTTATAATTAGCAACATATGCTTCATTTTAGGTTGTGTCCCTACTCACCTCACCCCTTAATTCCTACTCACCCCGTTTTAAGGTATTTGTACGAAGTTTAGGTACAAAAAATGGTAAAGAAATTTACTGGTGGACTGTAGCATTTGGTACAGAGTTAGATTTATATCCTAAAGACAGGCAAATTCATCATGGAAAAGCTAAGCTAAGCGTAAGGAATTAACTATAATTTTAACGATTGAAATAAATCAAGAGTCCCGGTTTCTTTTTGTCTTGAATAAATTGGGAATAGGGGTTTCCAAGGAAATAACGAGTAAAACGACCAACGGGTTCCACGAATAGTCGCGGCGAAATAGTTATTTGTTATACAAGGGGGGAAAGTTGTATTTTACCTGCGAGTGTTCATTTGAAACACGAGCTAGCGAAAGGATTCTATGATTGACCACGACCGAAGCGAGTGGTTCAAAAATAGAATCCTGAGCGTAGCGAGTGTTTCAACACACGAGACGTAAAATAACTTTACACCCGTGTATAACACAAAACTTTTCATCTCACTACAGCGAGGAAAATAAGCTCAATTCCGCATTTTGCACGGTTTCCCGTAATTCCATACGTCTTTCGTCACTCGAATCACTCATTTTTAATAATAAAACAAACTAGAAAAACATTTAACGTTGACCCAAAGACGAAGGAAAACAGAGGCCCTACTTTGAAAATCGAAGTTCGAAGTTACGTTAGCTCCATCCCTTTCTCTCGATTTAGTCTCGAAGGACGTGTGACAGAGATGGAGCTAACGTAACTTCGAACTTCGTTTTTTAAAGTACTCTGCTTTACTACCTCTATGCGTTGACGTTAATTAAAAAGTTTTGGCTTAAGTTTTTTTTTATTGTTTCGGATGCGTTTTATTCGCACATCGACTTACTTGGACTGTCAGAACATTTTATCCGTTTTTACAACAATAATGAAGGGCAATGTTGAATGCTGATATTTATGAATTGAAATAAAGTTGTAAGACTGTTTTTAGTATTTTTTACTCGATGCAATTCATTAAATGTGATGTTAAAAATTCAGCGGGTTTAACGTTTTACGTTTTGTTAGCTGTCAAATATCACTAAAGCTGCCTACAAATGTCAAAACTCTTTCTTCACATGTGGATAAAAAGCGATTTTCTCAATAGATATCCAACAAACAAAAAGGGCTTTCCGAGCTAGTGAGATGAAAAGTAAGTTTCCCAATACCCATCGTTAAGGACACTTAAATCACCGATCAACTTGAAGATCAATAAATCAATGATCCGCATGATCTCAAAAATGCTCATAAGAATACAATGCGCGGGCGCCGGCGACACGCGTGGCTGCGTGTGCGCACTCACGTCGTATTGTTCCTCGCTTCCGGTAGGATGCTTGTGTCGTTGATGATTTGAAAGTTATAACTTAGATTTTGACCAAAATGTGAACAATTTACAGAGGCCCGATTTTCAAAGTACGGCCTCTGTTTTAACGGTGGTAGGACCTTGTGCAGGGTTCGTCCGGATCGCTACCACCATTTTGTCCTTTAACGTACCGCTCTAGCGTTTGCGTTGTTGTGTTCTGGTGTGGGGATAAGACAACCGGTAAAATTACTAGCATGGAGGCATTCCACCTCAGTCCTGAGTGTTGGCAACCCATTTGCAGTCACAGGATTGTAATTATGGTCTTGAGAATGCAAATGTCTACGAGTATCAGATCGTACTTACCATCGGGTGGCCTGTGTGAAATCGAAGAATATTTATTAAATTATTGTCTTTCGCCCGCGAGCTCTGGAGCAGATTTTGTTTTCGGAATTATCCTCATCTTTATATCATGTAGGTATGTAATTATTTAATAGTGAAACTTATGTAAGTATTTATATTTATTTAATATATGTATTGATACGTAGGTATATATTATTATGTATAAGTTATATATATATATACATGTTAGACCCTATGTTGCACCGCCACCACAATCTCTGCTTTGCCCAAAGTTTAACTGGTAGAGAAAGCCTTATGGCATTAAGTCCGCCTTTTGTATATTAAGAGTATTGTTTTGTGCAATAAAGATTAAATAAATAAATAAATGTAACCTATACGAGTATCTGTCTCCGGGCGGAAGGCGAGAGAACAGAAGATGGAGGAACCGTGAAGTAGAATCAGACCAACAAACACACTTTCACATAAGTAAGTATACAAAATTTGTTGCGATAAGCTGCGTCCTCGGTCGCCATGTCAATAGGGAATAGGTATGCATGGATTTTTAAAATCGCATTTCTCAACAAAATATGAAAATACCGTAAAAGAGATCACCAAAAGTGAAATTAAAATTAAAATCCGTCAAGGAATACGGATGATACAAGCATTTTAAACTGCTAATTAGACAGAGAGATCCGATGTGCACCGGTGACGTCATTGTGCAGTTCGGCCATATAAACTCCACGTAAAATTCTGTTTTGCTAGAAAGAGATAGGAACAAATCTTTGTTGGCTTATATCTTGGTTATTTTTATAGCTATTCAAGAAAATGATTTTTCTCACCTGTTTGTTACATAAATCAGCTTTTATTGAAGCTGTAAAAAAAAAACATGCATATTCCCTATTCCTTTAGATTCGCTGTTAAAACGCCGTATTCCGTACGATTTTTAGGGTAGGGATTTTTTAGTTTGGGTCACTGAAATCATATACCAAACTATAGACAGACAGACAGACAGGCGCACGAGTAATCCTCAATGTAATCCTATAAGGGAACCCTAAAAACATCCAAGATAGCACAAGCCTTAATTAAAAATGAACATTTATTGCTTTGTTACATGATAATAAATCCAACCGGAACACAATTTCAATCAATTAACCAACAAACGACTTAATCCGCCTACATTAATGACTACAATCGTATAATTGACAGTGGGCGGACAGCCTAATTGCCATCGGAATTGCTATCGTTCGCCATGAGTTCCCACAAGCCGTATAAGGAATCTATAAATTGTGGGTAATTGGGCAATAGTAGCAAGGACATATCAAATTGGAGATGCCTTTTTTGGGCAAAACTTTATGTCTGTCCTTTTTTGGAGGAAATAAAAGAAATAGGAAACAGTATTAGTTTTAGTAGGAGGCAAGTAAAGTCAAAAGCCAAAATACATTTAAAAAAACCTTAAGCTATTATTTTATCAAGTTTTTAAAAAAATATAAATTTTGCCTCAGTGTGATTGCTCATATAAGATCCTTGGGGTTGGTTTGTACTTCTCTCTCATTCGCTCGAACACTATTTATTTATTATTTATTTATTTATTTATTGATAGGTACACTTACAGCAAGTACAGAAAGCATTTATATCATATTAACAGGTTAAGTTATGTAGGTACTATTTAGAACATTTTACACTGTACATCCATATATGTGCTATAGGTATATTATAAATGCAAAAGTACATCTTTCTGTTTGTTTCTAACGCTTTCACAGCTAAACCGCTCAATCGATTTTATTAAAATTTGGCATGGAGATAGATAAATCCCGGGAAAGGATATAGAGTGCAGATTGCGATGAAGGCATGAAATGTCACTACTTCAGGACTTTTGTAGAAGACAAGTAGGCCTAGTATGGTTACGTTTAACGCGCGACAAAATGTGGATAAAGCATCCGTCACTCTCGTACTTATATACGTGTCAGAAAGTGATGGATGTTTTATACACATTGAACCCTTATGCCTTTTCGCTAGTCATTTCACCAGCTGTCTTATCTATATGCGAACACTGGTGCTTGGCGGTTGGGTAGGGTTGCCATCCGTCCGGGTTTCCCCGGATTTGTCCTAGTTTAGACGACGTCCGGGGAGCGTCCGGGCGGGGTTTATTTTATAGTCCGGGTTATTTCATTGTCATTTTTGTTAAATTATCTGTTCTTTATCTCTTTCCTTCATATTCAAATGACACAGTGAAAGATAAGCGCAAAGCATATTTTAGGTACATTTTAGCTATCGTACGTTTATGAATAAGAGGTTAACAGTTTACCTGCAAGCCGTCTGACAGGACAAAACCTGTAAGGAAATATATGAACGAACAGACTAATACCGGCCAACGGACTGATTGTCAGCGGTTCCCTAAAGAAAGATTCCAGAACAATCATATGACTAAATACGTCATACCTACGCGTTTAAAAACTTAAATACAGCCGCATTTTTTCCGTAAACAAACGAGTCAGCTGATCGTTACAATATTTCAACAGATTGTAAAATTGTAAATAAATACTCTTTACTATCGCCCGCTTCATCTAAATTATGTGTCGCCAAATTTATGGCTCAGTTACGACATTTTTTTGGTTACTCGTTAAACTAGCGATGTCTGTCTTTCTCACTCACGTGTTGTTAGCTATATGGCTGTCTCTTTTATGGCGAATGCCACGTGTATTAGACAATTGAAGAAAAATGTCGACAGTGATATTTTTAAACTTATTCATTATTCGGTTCCGCTATTTTCGGTAGATATTGCTTATGTTAAAATTTCTGTTGTTTGAGTAAATACACAAAACGCGCAGATTTTTTTTACTTTGTCTTATTTTTTAAGTACTTATCTATTGAAAACATCTAAATTTAAATGATATAAATACCTACCTACTTATAAAGATAAGTAGGTATATATCTGCCTAAATAAATATCGAAAATATCATTTTTTTCTCCGCTTTGATTTGAAAGAAGGATAAGCAGGTAACACTCTAGCGTTTATATTGCTTAAAGAATCGAACACCACGTTTAGATACTTAAATCGTTTGTAATTCTTTGATAGAAACTTACAAACATAAGATTGCAGATGAAAATAAATTATCATCAATAATGGGCGGACGACGGATGCAATATACGTCAAAATCATGTCAAACGATATACGTAATATGGATATGACTATAATTGGTTTAAAGAAGAGAACATAATTGCAAAATAGTTATATAATTTTATTGTTGTAGTAAAAGATCGAGCCTTTAGATGTATCGTAAATTAGATCCGGTTTATCAAGTATCCATTTACGAATTGTGATTTCATTTGCCATAACTTTTTTTAACGCATTCACTGTCACCGACGCATATACGCGTCACCGTGACTTCCACCCAGTGCCCTCAACGCATATGTGCATTCTTACAGTAGGCAAGCTCCGTATAAAACAAAAGATGTGGCACCTGGCGAAAGTTCGAAAGACAGTACTGGCAGTGAATGCCTTAATATAAATATTGAAGGAAACGCACATAAAGTCCCAAGTGAAAACGTCAATGTGATTGACAAGTCTAAGACGCACTAGATATAAACACTTAATTGTCTTAAGACTCTCAAGAGGAGATAATTTACAAGTGGCCAGTAATTTCCTAATATCCTAATTATGTTCTATGGAGGATAGACGTATTTTATACTAAATAATATATTTATAACAAAAACTGCTTCATAAATATTACTCGAAATTTAACAAGAGTCTTATCCATCTTATGCTTTCGTCACCATATTGCATCCATTGTCCGCCCTAAATCATCAATCAATTATTTTCACGTGCACAAAACCAAGTAAAGCCAAATACAGACGTTTAAAGGGCATTGGGTAAATTTGATTGAAGAATATTGTCACTTTTTTTTTCAGCGGCCACGTATGATTTTTACATAGTTATTTAGAGGACCTCTAAATACACATAGATATATATAATTCATGGCGTTAAATAATATCGGAGCGGAGATTTTAAAGATTTAAGTATTCAGTTTTTAGTACAAAAGTACGCCCAAGTATGAATATTTAATTATCTCCGCTCCGATGCACTTAAGAGTATTACATTACATAACAAAATATGTTTATTTTTAATAATTCTATCATAATTTACCACTTTTACGAATGGCCGCTTACCTTGAAAATGTATGAATTTTACAAATGACAACACTTTTACCCAAACCCCTTTCATGTTTTCCACACTCAGAGTCAGATAATGGCTATTAACGACCGAACCCTGTAGTCAAACCGGGGACAGATAAGGCTTAACCAGGGTTAAAATGTCAACATTTGCCCACAAAATGTGTCAAATTTTAACCCGCAGTAAGCATCTATATCCGCGGGTTGAATATAGGGTTCGGCCATAAGTCGTTTCTGATCGTTACTTGGTTTATTAAACACACGTTTGAAATGGAACTAGTATTGTCTCTAAATTGTTTCTGAATTCGGTGGTAAGTGACGTAATGAATATTATAACCCTTATAGACATTTTACAATATGGCGCAGGGCCTTTCTTCTCGGTAAGACAAAATCGCTTTTGAAATGTTATCGTATCATCAACGTTATGATAACTCTTATTTACTTGACAGTAACGTCGAAGTTAAGAACAATACGATAACAAGTCAAAAGCAATATGGTTTTACCAAGTATAGAGCCTCAGCAATACATTTGGTTGACCCCTAAGTTCTGAAGCCTTTTAATAACACTCCTTTATTCATAAACACACAATAAAACTATTTAAATACATTAACACCACGTTTTTTATCTTTTCCTTAAATTCAATTGTTACCGTGAAAGGACATACTAAATAAATATAAGGGGACAATGTCATACCAATCGACCTAGTCCCAAACTAAGCTCTAGGCTTGTGCTAGGTACTAGAAAACGATATAAATATTATCAAACCGCGATGAGAATACACTTCGAAAGTACGGCTAGCTCAAAAGTACATATAATAAATAAATATAATTAATCATAAGTCAATTTATGATACCTTCATAGTTTAATGCAGACACCTATAGATAAAAGATTTACAAAGAATGCTTCATCATAAGACCACTGTACCTATTCTTGGTAAAGGCTCTGTCATTTGTTTTATGAAAAAATATTCAAGTCATAAAAGTACTTGACAAATCAATAACATTATTTTCCACATAATTTTCATGTTACCGAATCGCTGTACCTGTCGAAAATAAATCTGCTGAATTTAAATAATTAAATTTATTTTAATATTAATAGTATACAATATGAATTGTAGTAAAGTATTAAACGGTCGGTGCCGGGAAATCACGTTCAATGAATTACATATTTGAATAATGAAAATGATAAAACGAAGGTTCTTCTGAAGTCTTTGATGGTCAAAAAAGAGGTGGACCGCGTGAAACGTGTTGAAAATGACTACTGGCAAAGAGAATGCTTGGAAATTCCTTGTGATGAAGTAGCTGTCAACATAGGTGGGTACAGCAGTAAACTATTTCTATGCTGTTAGATGTGAACGTGCATATTTAACACTTTTTAGCACACTAATTATCCATTTTATTTTCTCAGAGGTAGGTAGGTACCAGAGGCTCGTTTCACGAAACTACAAGTTACAAACGACAAGCGGAAGTCTCTTTCTAACTCCTTTTGCTGAAAGAGAGTTCCGCTTGTAATTTGTAACTTGTAAGTTCGTGAAACGGGCCACGGGTGATGATACGGACAGCTCTGAAGATGATGGTTTTATGAATTAATAATTTTTGATGGTGTTCCTACATTATAATTATTACATTATTTGTATTTTTTTCAAGTAGGTTATATAATTTATGTTTTTTTACCAAGATAATAACTTCTTCGTACAGAAATTAGTATTTTCATTTATCTGCACACTCTACCATTGACAATGTCATTTCATGTTAATTCAGAAACGACATATGTGCTCAATTGTATTCTAATCGCGGTTTGATAATACTTATATAGAGAAATATATGCTAAAATAACTAGAAAACATCTATGACTCAGGAACAAATATTAGCGCTCATCACATAGATCTGCCCTGACCGGGATTTGAACCCACGACCGCTAGCTTCGTAGGCAGGGTCACTACCAACTAGGCCAGCGCGTCGTCAAAATACTATTGTCTAGGGTTAAAACCACACTTATAAACCAGAGGCTCTGTTTTACTATACCATATTACTTTCACATCATATCCTGTTGTTTTTCCCATTACTGTAAGTAAATAAGGGCGATCATAAGTTGACGATACGATAACATTTCAAAAGCAATATTGTTATCGAGCAGAGTATTCTGCCAGGCCCAAATCAAAAAATTGCTTACCATCTTGTAAAACATTGCCGCCATATTCCTCACGCACTGCTCCTGGTATCTTTCCATTTCTAACACCTTCATTACAACACCCAAATAGGCAAATACCTACTAAATCCCCCAGAAATTCTTTTAACGTACCTGCCCTCTACGAACCTCCTTCTTTTTCTGCGCTGCGCTGGAGTTGTTCTCCTCTTGGCGTTCCTCTGTCCGGTGGTCTGTATCGGATACGCCTTCCGCCAGGGACATGGTCTTGCGACTGCGCAGTACGGTCTGCGCCGGCGGGTTTTGCTCCACAAATGATGCTAACTCACCCGTGTAGCGCCACTCCTTGCTTCTCGGTGACAGAAAAGGCGTGGAGAGGATTTTGGAATTGCGATTGTTTTGTTTTGCGAAGTTTTTGTACGGAGTTTACTGATGCGAGATTTTGAAAATAGAACGTAGTGTTTAATTTTTAAACATGGTTCTAAATTCAAACTTGTGATTATTTAGCAATGTTTAAGGTTTATTATCGAATCTGGTTCCATTTTCCAATTTCATTTAATTCATCATGTTTCAAAATCGTTATCTTAATGTTGACATTATACAGGGTTTATGGGTGGGTCAAAACAAAGCAAATCGATCAAAGGCCACTAAGTGATTTTCTCATCATCATCATCATATCAGCCTGTTGCAGTCCACTGCTGGACACAGGCCTCCCCCAAGGAGCGCCACAGCACGCGATCTCCCGCCCTTTGCATCCAGTCACTGCCAGCTGCCTTCTTCAGGTCATCGGTCCATCTAGCCGGGGGACGTCCTACACTACGTTTGCCTAAGCGTGGTCTCCATTCGAGAACCTTCCTGCTCCACCTCTCGTCGGTTCTGCAACAGACATGGCCAGCCCACTGCCACTTCAGCTTGTTACATTTTTGGACAATTTCAGTCACCTTAGTCTTATGTCGTATGACCTCGTTCCGTATCTTATCCCTTAATGAGATCTCCAACATAGACCTTGCCATAGCACGCTGAGTGACGTGCAGTCGGTGGGCCAACTTGACTGTCATGTTCCACGTTTGGGCTCCGTAGGTTAAAACTGGTAGGACGCATAAGTGATTTTCTACTTTATTCTAATTAAGGATCAATCTTCTGAAATTGCATTCGGTTAACGGTATCATATCAAAATTGGTCAATTATGGACAACAAGTAAGAAATTAACGAGTTTTCCTTAAGTGAGATCCACATTTAAAACCATAATAAATCTAGCTAATTTTGAAATTAAATTAAGAGCCCATTTCTTCTTAAGAGACATTCTTGATATAATTATTGATAGTCATAACTTTTAGATCACTGAAACCGTAAACTTTCCAGAAATTCTTAAATGACTAATGTATACAAGGCTAGGTTAGGATAGGTTTAATTTATAAAAATACTTAAAACGGTTTCTTATGTACGTTATATATGAGCTATGGCGGTAAATATGACCTAAAACATATAATAACTAAAAGTAATTATGGCATACGATAAGTATATCGACAAGTGCACTTATCAAACTCACTAACATACTTTTATTTAGTTATTATTTAAAAGAAACCAACCCTTTACTTTTTAACCGACTTCAAAAAAAGGAGGAGGTTCTCAATTCGTCGGGTTTTTTTTTTTTTTTTTTATGTATGTTCCCCGATTACTCGTAGACCACTGGACCGATTTGAAAATTTTTTTCGTTGTTTGAATGGGTATACTTTCTAGTTGGTCCCATTGTCAAGACGTCAGGATTTGATGATGGGATCTTGGAGAAATCAAGAGAACTCCTTAAATATTATAGGCACACCTATAGCGATTTCGGTATTTTTCACTGTAACTCGTGCATTTGCTTTTGAAAAGTACTATATGGTGAAGTGGAACTGATGATGAAGACCACAGATGGCCACCGGAACTCCTTAATGGTACCTATTTCAAGGGTGGCGATAAGATATTTCGATTAAGGTAGTTGAGCGACTATGCCGAAGCACATTTAGGTTTAAATATGACTATGACATTCCCGCGGCGTTGTCTGCGGCGAGCTTGAAATGTTCTATAGTTTCTCATTAATATTTAGAAGTGGAGCTACGTAACAGCATAAATAGGATCACTAAAAAGTTAAAATAAAATAAATGTTTAAAAAAACAAAAACCCGCCTTCAAAAAGCAAAAAATAACTTCTTTAAAATGGTAGGTAAATAGGTCAGTCCAACCGAAGTCGGCGTCCAACAATATTTTAACCAAAAGCAGACTTCAGTTGGACTGACCTATTTACCTACCATTTTAAAGAAGTTATTTTTTGCTTTTTGAAGGCGGGTTTTTTTTTTACATTTATTTTAATGCAAGTAATCACTTCATATCCCTACACGTTTATTTTTCACTAGGTGCGCTTAATTATTAATCGATTTTTGCACGATACTATGAGCCTAATGCAATGAAATTTGTAAAGAACATTAAGGATTAGTTAAAGCAGTTTTTAAAACTTGATTTTACGAAGATATCCTGATAAAGTTTAGATACACTCATACTACTTAATACCTAATACTAAACTCAGACCGTGTCATCTGCAAAGCTTTCAAAGTAACCCTCACTATCAAACGAATCTAAACCAGTAAAGCATAAAAAAGCATGATAGCTATTACCGTACTGAATTATTATAAAAAAACCGCTCCCTGAAGAATACCTAATCATGTTAGGAATCCTTGGTATAAAACTTGGTATAAAAGAAACCAAAACCGCAGACAGAGCCGTAAAAAGTTACGTTTCACATTATTGTGTTCCGGTATCTGGATTAACTAGGATAAAGCCATTCAATTTTAGTCCTTAGGGTTGGCAACGAATTTGCAGCATTAGGATTACAGTCTTGAGATTACGAATGCCTACGGCCCACATATCATCAGGGTCTATATTCTACTGGGTGAAATCATATCGCCTTTGACATGTTATCGTTTGTCAACGTTACTATAGCTCTTATTTACTTGACAGTAATGGCGGCGAGTTAAAAACCATAACACGTACCCGTAACGTATGTATACGTTTTTACCATCATAAGAAAAATATGGGGGCCAGGGCCTGTAGGTATATACTTTATACTCGTTAGTAGTTACTATTGACATAATAACTTATATAACTTACCAGAATTCCAGACAATCACCAGGAACCATCACATCATTACATCACCACATAAACACTAATCATCACTGGAAACTAACCTCCATGCTCCCCGGCCGAGGAACCATCTCCTCAGTACTCTCCCTCCTAGGAATGATCACAGTAACCGACATGGTTACAAATGTAACCACGGTTACCAAAAGGTTACCAAATGTTACCCTGCACACTCCACACTAGCCACTTAGACCACCTTCTTCGACAATCTGAAACCCACTGGTTGGGAGTCGGGACCATCTACACAAAAATAACGAAATTCGGAATAGATCTTGGCAATGAAAAAGAAAGGAGGCGTTGACGGTTTTAAGGACGTTGTAAACTAATATTATGACTCGTGATTCCAGTAGGAAATGATAATAAAAATAAAAAAATAGTTTAACATGGCGACTCTACAGATTTGGGACAGTTTTTATTGCAGGAACTGTTCGTAAGACAACTTTTAATCAACGTACGTACGTATAAAAATCGTAGATCAACAAAGGGTTTGGACACACCGCGGTTAGTTTTGAAGGTTTCACATAAATATTAGAGTTAATAGATATTTCTTGTTGTAATGAATTGAATGACAACCCGTACATCAAATGGAATAATATTATGTTTATTTGACAAACGACATAAATACATTATGCATAAAACAGTAACCGTAAATTAATACTAAAACTTAGCTACAATAAAACTAACTCTAAGATTTATAAAAATAAACTAAAAAACGAAATCTAAAGATCAAAGTTATATGACAATTGAGACAAGCTGTTTTCTTACTTAAACAGCAACCGTTTATTAACAAAAAATAATAATTAATAAATAACTAAAATATATGTACGTCTGTAGTTAACCATTATTGTTTAACTTACAATATATTTAAAATTATGCAATAATATCATGCACCCAGAAATGTCATGACCATAAATAATTATGTCAAAAATATTCTTATGACCATGACAACAATGCACCCTTTTGCATAACTTGCATTTGTCCTATTACTGAGCATATGTCAAATACCACATTAAATTATGATTAATTTCCTCGTCAACAATCCGGCTCGAAGGACCATATACACTTCCCAAATGTCACAATGATGTTCGCGATAGAATGTATTTATTGGCTGGGTGCCGAGTACTCGCATGATAATTAGGGAATTGACAGATTTAGTCAACTTGGTATAGTAAAGAATGAATAAATTCCTTTAACTATGACATCTATCGGGGGCCACGAGGAACAGGTATATTTTATTTTAATAGCTTTTTGATTGTGATAAATTCATTCAAGCGGAATTTAGTGTTATAATTCTAAAACTTTGATAAAGTAACCCTACTACCTACTAAGGTTTGCATTAAGTTTGTTTGCGTTTGAGTAGACTTAGCCGTTTTTTACCCAACTGCCAAAGGAGGGGGGTAATGTTTTTTGACCTGTATGTATGTAAGTATGATTCTTTGTTCCCTTGTAAAGGCTAAACGGCGTTTTCTTCTCAGCAGTGGTCTCTTCTTGCGAAGCGCTGGTAGATTTTTGACGTGTAAAAGTGCCCGTGCGGCCTAATTACTCAATAAACATCTTTTATATTTTTGACAAAGCAAAATATTTCCATCTATATCTATTAGTAAGTACGCCAGTATGCATGTAGCCTAGCTCTAGCTGACTATCGCCTTATGGACGCAATGGCCCGCGGCGAGCTCTCGTTAGCGACGCTCCCTGAACCCTGGGTCTTGTTGCTATCCAACGTATACCCGAAATTCTGTTACCCTAGTAAGTCTAACGAAAAGCAAGCAAGAAAAATACTGCAGGTGTTGACATTGTTAACATATGTTTTGAATACTTTTAAGAGGATTGTGAAGCGCCGCTAAAATCGCGTAGCTGTCAAAAAAAAATCCATACAAAACTAGCTCCGGGCGAAAACGTTTCTCACCCCCTAAATCAAGTCCGATTTTCACGACTTTTGAATATGTTGTAGTTATTATAAATACCTAGTCTGTACGTATCAGTTTTTTATTTTTTTAAATTTGTTTCGTTCTAAGAAATATTTTATTGGAAAGGAAAACGTACAGACATCGTTTTTCATGATATCTAACAACATATCCAAAAATCGTAAAAATCGGACGAGGTTTAAGGGCAGAGAAATGTTTTCGCATTTTGTATGGAGATTTTTAGCTTTACAATCCTCTTAAATCCGCCGTTTTTATGCTTAATTATGGTAGTGACACTTGTGACGCTAAGATGAATGTAACGACATCTCGTTTATCGAAATTGGGCCATCGTATCAGTTGCGAAAATAATTTAGCGCTAAGCAACTGGTCTAACCTTACAGGTATGGATGGTATCCCGCAGTGCGTCCAGTCTAGAGTTCCGGACTTATACCTAGTACACAAATCTGAGGATCAAAATAATCTAGGGATATGTTTGATCCTTAAATTTTTGTATGTGTAGAGCTAATATTTTCCTGCACCAAAGTATCGCTACTATCTATCACAAGTCCGAAAAACGTCTGCTCGCTGTCTTGCTTGTCCGAATTTTCATAAGTTACAGGACCATTCTTTTCTGAACCCATTAACTTTTTCAAAATGTTTTGAGAGATATACCTACAGAACTTATAGGTTTGATAAGGTTTGTTTTATTACAGATGCCCAGTTTGAGCCATAGACTCAAAGGTAGTGATCGAATCGCTCGAAGGTGAGGTACCTATAACTATAAACAACCTTGATTAAAATCATAATAGAATTTTATACGTACCTACGTAAATATTTAATATTATATCAGCACACGGGATTTGCTATCAGCACTTACTGATATTCTGATAAAAAGATGTATAATGTTAAACATTCAGTTGTTGTTTAGTTTGCAACATAACTCGGTTGTTTCAAAAATGCTACGAATCATTCCGTAATAGTAAAAAGTGTTCGGGTCTTCTTTCTTTTAACGAATTGCCTTAGCCTTTTTTCATTTGAAGGTGATGTGAAATTATGGCATTTAAATGTAAAATAATTTCTGGTTAAGTATAGATTGGCTTAACCTTTAATTAACATTATTTTTAAAAAGGTGTGGTGTAAAAGGTAATTAATTAAATATGACTGAAACGAAAAGCAGGTTCTCTCCATTTCTAAAACAAGTAAGTTTATGGACATAGCTTTAGTCATGCAAAATACCAATTTGTTATTTTGGGTAAACTTAACAATAAATTAAAATTAAGAAAAACATAATACCACTTTCAAAAACGCGAAAAATAACTTCTATTAAAATGAAGTCGGCGACTCACAATATTTTCAACCTAAAGCCGACTTCAGTTGGACTAACCTATTATCTATCATTTTAATAGAAGTTATTTTTTGCGTTCTTTAAGGCGGTTTTTTGTTTTTTAAAACTATTATTTTATTTTATACTTTTTAGTAATCATAATAAGTTTATAAAGTCCCACTTCTTAGTTGATATATGAAACTTTAAGACATTTCAAGCTCGCCGCAAGCAACGCCCAGGGAAAATCATAGTCATTTTTAAACAATTAAATGTTCTTCGTTGTAGTCGCTCAACTATCTTAATCGAGATATCTTATCGCCGCCCTTGAAATCGTTACCATTGGGGAGTTCCGGTGGCCATCTGTGGTCTTCATCATCAGTTCCGCTTCAGCAAATTATACTTTTTGAATGCAAATGTTGGACTTGTCACTAAAAATATTAAAATCGCTTTATATTTGCCTACAATATTTGAGGAGTTTCCTCAATTCCTCACTGATCCCCTTGTCAAATCCTGGTTTACTTATCATGGTACTACCCTTGAGATATCTCCTTTCCAACAAAAAAAAGAACCATCTAAATCGGTTAATAAACGACGAAGTTATACGCGAGCACACAAAAAAAAAAACGGTCGAATTGAGAAACCTCCTCCTTTTTTGAAGTCGGTTAAAAATACTTATTTGGTTAATTGTTTTTCATCCCGGACAATTTAAATGTTGTCAAGGGAATAAAGATGTCGAAACCTACGCAGACGTTGCAGACTTCGTCGCGGGCAGAACCTATACCTTAAATATAAGCAGAGATCGGACAAATGGCCGTCAATACTCGCAATAATGTGGACATGACTCCAAAGATGTTAATTATAATAATTAAATTAGATTAATTGATTTCTTACCTGAACTTTAATGTTGATCCTTTGCAGATCATTAATAAATAAATAACACAAAGACACAAAGAAGTGAGGAGTGGTAATTAATATTAATCTACTTAAGTTTGCTCCATTAAGATCCGTGGATTGCGAAAGAAGCTTTTCACCTCATAAGTTTATTTTAGCCGTGAAAAGGAATAAACTAACCGCGGAATATTTGTAAAAAAATACTGTTTATTTGCTTTAATAAATCTACACAATAACAAGTCTTTGTATTATTTATTTATTACTGTCTTGCAAAGGTTCAAAATAAATTTTCGGGTATGTAATCAATTGTAATTTATTTTGTTTAATTAAAATCTTTGGAGTCATGTCC
This sequence comes from Acleris literana, assembly GCA_946894065.1. Taxonomy (NCBI): domain Eukaryota; kingdom Metazoa; phylum Arthropoda; class Insecta; order Lepidoptera; family Tortricidae; genus Acleris; species Acleris literana. The sequence continues at coordinate 6,797,811 of OX335694.1, forward strand.
ACATTATTGCGAGTAATGACGCCCATTTGTCCAATCTCTGCTTGTAGGACCTCTTGAACTGTAATATTACTTCTTTAATAGTGTTTCGTGTCGGGAGCGGTCTGCTGCAATGTTGTGGGACACGGCTGCGTCATCGGCTTCTCCGGGGTACTCCTGCCGCAGCTGCGGGAGCCCGGGTCTCCCATCAGCCTTACTGAAAATATGGAGTCGTGGATAGGTTAGTACATATGCAAAAAACGGGCAAAGTGCGAGTCGGACTTGCACACGAAAGGTTCCGTACCACTGTAACAATATTAAGATTGAGATATTATATGAGCCTCACATCATCATGATGACTTATCGGACTTCCCCTTTATGGCAAAGTCCTTTGTAGAATGTTAGGTGTTTATGCGTAGTAGATTCGAGACTGGCACCCGCGATTCCCGCTAGTGGACTAGTATCGGGTCTATGACTTATCGGACTTTTCCTTTATGGCAAAGCCCATTTAGAATGTTAGGTGTTTATGCGTAGTAGGCTCGAGACTGGCAACCATTCGCCATAACCATTTTGTGGGGCGTGGGGTTCATCCCCCTTAAATTTGATATTAAATTTAATTAATATTATTTCTCGCTATAGTGGCCATAGTTATATGCCAGATGACTAGACATTATTATCACAAAAGTTTATTTTACTAATACAATTATTGCGTAAAACTCAGAATGTTCAAATCAAATCAAATCAAATCATTTATTGCTGATAAGTGAGTAGAAAAAGGTGTTACATAAAATGTATTGATCTGTCACAATCTGCTAGTATCTAGCATGCAATAAAATATAATTCTTATTACTAAATACCTATTAGTGACTAGGTAAACTTAACTGTCAACGTTAAATTAATTTATGCACACAGCTTAATATTATTATTAATGTAATAGCACATCAGCTCTTAGACTTTGTAATGTTTCAAGGTTTGTGATGGTGTTTGTTTGTATGAGTGGAAGGACCTTTTGTAAGGTCTAGAAAAAGAGAAAACGGTGACTAATTCACGTACGCATACACGTCGCGGGAGTTCTGGTCCTTGCCCATCCATATACTAGAGGCCCCATAGAGGCCCTAGCCAAGATGCAAACGCAACAAATGTTTTTCGTTTCTATCACCCAAAACGGATGACATTCTCGTGCGTTGCGATAAATCATGTGGTCTACTGTCATCCCATACATTTCGAGTGATAGAAAAGAAACACGTTAGTAGCGTTTGCATCTTGGCTACGACCCCTTAACAAATTATAACGTTTGGGTAACTATTAGGTAAACATTTTCATTTTCAGCATCAGTGTATGCGCTCGCGATGTTCTTCGGCAACTTCATGACGCCCCCCGTGATGGCGCGCGCGGGGCGCAAGTGGGCGCACTACGTGGTTACACTGCCCGTCATCTTGGGCTGGCTGGGCATCATGCTGGCCAGCAGCTCTGAGGTACCATCTCTATTTAACTTCCGAGGGTAAAAGACAGGGCACCTTCAACATCATCATCAATTTTTTTTTGGTACCTAGTCACAAGTCTTACCTAACCTAACCTAAGTAATTAATGTTTAAGATATCCTGAAAACATCATAGTTTAAAAAAAGAAAGTTTTTTATTCAGAAAGTAGGCCGCACGGCCACTTTTACTTGTCAAAAATCTACCAGCGCTTCCCAAGAGGAGACCACTGCTGAAATTCAACAGTCAGTCGTTTCAGCAGAAAATAGCGTTCGATGAAATGACATTTGATGAAAAGTGACAATTGCCTTTCACACACCGTTATTGTTCCATCCAAGTGTATATTCTATATATCTATCTATATATATAAAAGGCAACCTGACTGACTTATATACCAACGTATAGCTGAAACTACTGTACCTAGAAACTTGAAATTTGGTACAGGGGTTCCTTTCATGATGTAAGTGAGCACTAAGAAAAGATTTTCCGAAAATCGAAGACGAATCGAAATATGAAGTCACGGGCGTCCTCTAATATGTAATATTTTGTTACACATAAGTGCATAAATTATTATTTATGGTAATTTCTGTACTTTTAAGTTTTTAACTATAGGTACTTTGGCGTAATGCATTGTTGTGCTGGCAGAATAATAGCGTTGTGATACTCGAAAACTAACCCAGGCTCTTGTACATTGTGTCAAAGTTAAACTTGAAACAGTAAATGTTTTTTTCATAAGATATCATTACTTTCTGCATTTAAATTATATATATGATTGTCTAAGTGTAAGTATTTTTGTATAAGTGTTATGAATCTGGTATCGGAAGTCCGTTATATATGTGTACGTTATCACAGAGATAAGATTTTAACCATCGAGGCCAAGTAAAGTTTCGTGATGTTTTTATCAATTTTGATGATTTTAGGGTGATAAAGCACACTCTTCTCCGTAGCGAATGTGACAAGAGTCTAAAAATAGGTACAGGTGCTCTATTCTATTCGGATAAACCATATTACTTTTGACATGTTATAGTATTGTTATTAACTCGGCCACCATTACTGTGATGTACATAAGAGCTATTGTAACAATGACTACCATAACATGTAAAAAATATTGTAGTATTGCAGAATAGAACCCCAGTTACTAATTATCAATACAAGCTATTGTATAATTTTCTTCTAATAATGTTATCTCTTCATAATTTATCCTAAGTTTCTACTCTACAACTAACAAAACTACTTATTCACTTAATGTGCCTGTTTTCAGCAACTACACAAAGATAAGCAAGAAATTGTCACTGGTTGCTCTATTTAAAAGAGAGAAATAGTTATATTATCATAGAATATTAAAATGAAATAATCTGTTTGCTAGACAAGACTATCAAAAATGTATCGACTACACAATAACATCCATTAATACAATTAGAAATTACTGTAAATAACTAAGATATCTTATGTACAAAGTTCACTTCTATTACATTACAACATTTTTAAAATTACGAGATTCTTAAATTTTCTAAGAGCTTTCTTCTATATAATTCCTTGTTTCCGTTTCTAGGTCCTTCTTATCGGGCGAATCTTCCACGGCATGTCCTTCGGCATGTTCATGCCGCTCCGCTCGGCGCTCATCGGCGAGTACACCAGCCCCCTCAACCGCGGTGGCTTCCTCACCACCATCGCGCTTGCTCAGACCTTCGGCATCCTCTTCGTCCACCTCATCGGCTCCGTCATGTCCTTCCAAATGACCAGCCTCGTGTCAGTGACCTTCTCCATCATCAGTCTAGTCATGACCTTTTTCTCCCCCGAATCCCCCAGCTGGCTTGCAACTCAAGGGCGATACGATGAATGTAGAAAAGTCTTCATTTGGTTAAGGGGCAGCGAGGAAATGCCAGAGTTGGAGAAAATGATAGAAGCCAACCAGAAAGATGAGAAGCAAGAGGCAAACAAAAATTTGCTTAAAGAAGTTGTTAAAACCACGAAGAAGAAGGACTTTTACAAGCCCATTGTTCTTATGTTAACGATAAATACAATGCAGCAATTTGCCGGTGGCACTCTGATGGCTGCCTATGCGACCATAGTTATACAATTACTGATGGGCCCCGATGTAAATGCTAATGTATGGATGGTAGCATTGGATTTTCAAAGACTGATTTTCAATGGGATAGCTGTTTATCTGATCAACAAAACCAAAAGAAGAACAATGATGTTTGTAACCGGGGCGCTCTGCGCCATCAGCCACTTGGCCATGGCTGGTTACGTTTTTGCAAATATTAACGGTTTCCTTCCTTTCTACTCTCTTTGGATACCGGGGGTTCTCATTAACTTGCAGTTTTTGACTGTAGCTGTTGGAATGGTTCCGTTACCAAGTGTTATAGCTGGTGAAGTGTTTCCTTTGAAATACAGAAGTCTAGGAGGCAGCATAAGCTCGATTACCATTTCTTCGACTATATTCCTTGTCTTAAAGACCTTTCCTGGTCTGATTTCGATAATGGGCTTGCACGGAACATATACTTTATATTCTGGGATCCTCACCGCATGTTTGGTGGTGACGTATTACCTTCTTCCAGAAACGAAAGGCAAGACTCTTCAGCAGATTGAAGAATTTTTCAGGGGAAATGAGGAAGAGGCTGGTGATGTTAAAGAATCAGAACCGTTAAATGATGCCGCGAAAAAAGCGCCTGTATAATACTCATTGCGTACTGTAATTTACTTGTTATTGCTAAGATTAAAATGAACTGGTTCAAAAGTTCGTTACACTTTAACTGTACCCTTAACTCCGAAGGCCCTCCGAAATTACGGAATTAACATTTCAACCCTTTACCCAGCAACCTATCAATAGCTAACTACGAGTATAAGTATGACTCGTCTGTCTGTCTTTTAATTATAACTATTATGAGTAATAGAAATAAAAAGACTTAGTTCTCAGCGGTAAAAGCATCTACATTCAGCTACAAATCCGTAAATACGTTTTCTGAATTTAAATCATCTAGTTTTTACATATACGTAAGTAGTATTTGTTCATTCCTCCAATCTCACCTTGGTCATACTCGAAAATAGTATTTGTACAGTTGCCTCGGCATCAACCTGCCGTGTGGCTGAATACCTAATTGTTTCATCATGTTCGATATAATTTTTAATAAATATGGCAAGGAAACGAAATCCAATAAAATTAATTAAATTACGCACTCATTATTACATCTTAGTCAAACGAACGAGAATTTTTAATTCCATAGTATTAAATTGTTAGTTTTGCGTCTCCCTACATTGCCAGAAACAAAAATGAAAATGTCACCATTTTTTAAACAAGTAAGTTAATAAACATACCTTACTTTACGCTGTTATAATTATATGCTTTTCATTTTCATTTTTATGGTTAAGAACACTTTTGATTTAAGGAGGTAACATTTGCAACGGATTTATATATTTAAATTAGTTCAAAACACAGGAAGTCCGTTTTCCAACGTTTAAAGGTCGCATCTGCAACTTTAAAGTCATGCCAGACTCCACCCTTCCTATCTTTAAATAAGGTTACAAAAACCACAGACGTTTTCATAACAATACATGGTAGAGCGGTTTTAGGATTTATAAATTTGCAGATGTATTGCTTCTGAAATCTTTATATTGCAAATAATGCATTTGTATCTACACATTTCACATCTCAGTTTAAATGGTTTAATAGATGACCTTAAAAAGATCTGATCGTCTTTTTTGGAAATTTATCTTATATATTTAAGTATACTTAATTTAAAAAAAACTGATGGTTTCATAAGTATGTGTATTTTAAAACGGCACTTCTTTACGATTTGGTCATATTCTGTTTTGTCTACGATAATACTTGTGTCATTCCATACTTCCAGTCCTTTTTTGTTTGCGATGTCATCAAACGCCAACGAATTCATAAAATAGGTTCCTCCTTCTGCCTTTTGTTTTGACAAAATGTAATCATCCGTAAATATGCCTTTAGCCTCAGCTCGCGTAACCAATTGTTAAATTTTTTGTCAAGGCTGTTTTGTATTGTCTGCTTTATATGGTATATTAGGATTGTTAGCAAATTTGGCAGTTTGTTATAGTAATGTATGACACGGGCACTAATATTGAACCCTGTGGAACGCCCGCTTTATTATCGCAAAACTGAAGGTGAGCAATCCAAATGGATAAGTATGGGGAATTCAGAACCATTAAGAGTTAGGGTAATCTTTTCGTATGACCCGAGTCGATTTTGGAAAACGGAATAGCTGCATTTAAAGATAAAAATAAAAACATACCTAGATGTACCTGGGAATCAAACCCATAAATTGTATGTATGTATGTATGTATGTATGTATGTGAACTCTGTATTGCGCATCATAAACAGTTATAAGACAGTATTACTTAGTAACTTATTGACACTCTTTTTACCAATAATTAATTTCAATTTCACATGTTTACGTATCAATGTAGATAATGTACATAGGCAAACTCATCACGTATAGATCTCTTCTAATTAGAATAAGGAAGAACAATACAGGAGGAAAGAGAAATTAACAAAATAACAGAAAAGAACAAATAGTACTTACATCAGAGAAACAGATAAAACCGAGCAAGAGCATGTCGGACCATGTTCGGTGAAGGGTTCCGAAGCCGTTACTACAAACACAAAAATCTAACTCAAAAAATACGATGTGAAAAAGTGCACCAGCAAATGAGCGTATCTTCATGGCATTCTTGATTCCCGATTAGTACCTATAATTTTTATTTAAATAGGAAGATGCCGTTTCCAAGAACAGTTTACCCTCAATTTTATAGTTTCCGAATTCTTCATTGACCTAAATAAATTGATACTCTTTATTCCTTTAAATGAAAGACACAGAATTCTTTTTGAGAATATCCAATATTTTCTTGTCTATTAGATGATAACAGTTCCTTTTTTTTATTAAACATAACACGGTTTATTTAAAAAAAGGTTTACCAAGTTAGGTACATAGGTACTTCTTATTCTATTGTTAAAGTTACTTAATAATTAGCAATGTGTCTATCTCATTGGCAGTGCCTAGTTACAATGAGTATTTTCCTGAATTCTGCCTCCCTCGCCGGAGCCTTTGCATACCCAGCAATTCTGCTGCCGCAGCTGAGGATGTCCAGCATGCGGCTCAGCCCAGCGGAGGAGTCATGGCTAGGTAGGTATAATTGTTTCCTCTAACGCCATTAGGTTTCTCACGTTGTGTTCACCGACTGTTCCAGTTTGATCTTAGACTTGTAGGAAAAATAATGGAAATATGCCTAATTGACTTATTTACTTCTGGCCAGAATGTTTGGATTCTACCCATAATATACGGATTGACGTAAGCTGTCAAACGTTCGCCTATTTCATTCAAATTTTAACAGATTTCTACAGTTGTTAACTTTCGTAGAATGCAACTTCGCATGCCCTCCTGAGGGCCCTGCCAAGATGCATTGCGCTATCGTTTCTATTCGTTTTGGTTTTAAACCAATCGTGTCTCTGGTAGATCACGTGACTTTTCGTATCACGTCACGTCATCTACCTGCGACGCGATTGGTTTAAAAACGAAACGAATAGAAACCCTAGCTTTAGCGCAATGCATCTTGGCAGGGCCCTCTGAACATGACTGTATCGTTCTTTAAGGTGACCGACCTAAACTGATGACTTTTTATATTTTCTTCAAGAAAAATAGCTACTCTGTGGCCTTAGACAAGATACATAAAGCTAAAGTAAACGATTTTCGGAAACTGTCGAAATGTATGGAATTGGCGCTCGAAGCGCGCGACCGACCAGTAGTTTACGAAAATCTTGTACGATACGATAACGTTGTCGCAATGTTAGTGTCGCGTTTTAGTAACAAAAATATATTTTTTGACAAGTATTAATGCCAGATTAAATCTAAATTTCAGCGTCGATAGTTGGAGCGACCATGTCGGTGGGCAATCTGATGTCAGTGCCGGCGATGCGGCGCGGGCGCAAGCTGATACACTACGCGGTGTCGCTGCTCAACCTGACCAGCTGGCTCGTCATCACGCTGGCGTCTAACTTCCAGGCACGTATGGATCATCATCATTATCATCATGAGGTCATGTCCACCATCATCACCAGCTACAAAATCACCACTACTCACTACTCAAGGATTGTTACAATGATTAATAATTACGAATCCTTCTTAACCGACTTTGACAAAAGAGGTTCCTTGTTTGGGCCAAATATTTGTAATAAGTAATTTGCTTATGCTTGAACGTTTATGTCTTCGCGATTATTACAATTCATGTTTATTTATTCCCTTCGTCTTTCAGCCATTTTTTCAGCGAATCGAAACCTTGCAACACGTTAACGTACTTAATCTTTTTTATTTTTCAGGTTTTATTGGTCGGAAGAGTCCTTCAAGGTTTATCTTACGGCTTGTTAACGCCTTCCATGAGCGTGATACTTGGGGAATACACAAGCCCGGTTAACCGCGGCGCCTTTCTTTCTACTATCTCCGTCGGACAAGCCTCCGGCGTAACATTCGTCCACTTAGTCGGATCCTTGCTCTCCTGGGAAGATGCAGCTTTAATCGTCAGCATCTTTCCACTGATCAGTTTCGCCATAATCATTTTCACACCTGAGTCCCCTAGCTGGCTCGCTATGGAAGGTCGCTACGACGAATGCAGAAACGCTTTCAGGTGGCTGAGGGGCTACAAAGAAGAGGAAGAGCTGGAAAAAATTATACAAGCAAGACAAAACATTAATCTCCAAGCAAAGAGCGGAAGAAGTGCACTTCGCGAGGCATCACTCGCGTTTACCAAGAGAAAAATACTTGTACCCTTGGTGTTAGGATTTTGTATGTCAACCATAGTTTCGATCTGTGGTAGCTTAATTTTAGCCAGTTATATGACGGATATTCTGCACGTTCTCGTAGGTCTGGAGAGCAATGTATACGCGTGGATGGTCGCATGTGATATAGTGAGGTTGGTTACTAATTTTGCGGCGGTGTCCGTGGTACGAAGGCTGCCTCGACGCACTATGCTGTTTTGCTCTGGCGGAGCATGCACTTCCGCGATTATTGCACAGGCCGTTTACATATACACACAGACCACTGTACTGTGGCTATCTGCGTTCCTGCTATTTTGGCAAATTAGTACCATCGGCTTAGGTATGGTGACGCTTCCATTCGTAATTAATGGGGAAATATTCCCTCTAGACTACAGAAGCACTTGCAGCGCCTTGAGCAACCTCTTTGGTAGTGTTCTTATTTTCCTCTTGCTGAAGACATTTCCAGGAATGTTTTCCAGCATTGGTCTTGATGGGGCTTACCTGGTTTATGCAGGGATCCTAGCCCTGGCACTTCTAGTGAGCTGGTTTTTGCTGCCTGAGACCCGAGGACGCACCCTGCAGGAAATAGAGGAGCACTTCATGGGAGAGTTGGTTGTGAAAGAAGATACCAGTAAAGCGGAAAGAGAGGCGTTCCAAATAGACTCTTAGTCATACTCAGACCTAGGAATATACGGGGCAAAATTAAATGACAGCTAGGGATGGCCTATATCGATAAACTTAATTATCGATGCTTTTCCCATATACTAGTGATCGGTCCAAGTTTTGTTTGTAAAAATAGAAAAATATTGAAATTCTGCAAATGGAACAATATATCAATATAATTCTGGTTATCCTTTATTTTAAAAGGATTTTTTAACCTTCACTCATCATTATCATGTGTTTATTTATAAGAAAGTATTATGTAAATAAGCAGGTACCTGTGAATGAATATGGATTATTCAATTAATGGAAAACCAAAACTAAAGTCACCACCTCCATCCCCATTTTCATCTCATGGACCCCCATTTTTTTTTCTGCTCACTTAGACCCCTTGCAGGTCATCGTAGACCCCTGGGGGTCGATACAGACCACTTTGGGGATCACTGATATTCATTCGAACCGCGGACAAATAACGATTACTTTGGGTTAAAATTTGACATTTAACTGGGCCATTCTACTTTTCGTTGTCAGTGCCGGATTAACCCTCCGTGGTGCCCTAAGCATTTTCGAGTGTGGTGCCCCCTCCGACCATATTACCTAAACACCCGATGATCTACACTACATGGTACACTACTGGTATTCACATTGATTGATACCTACTCGTACTTTTTCGAATCAAATCGGAGAAATAACGGAAAAGGACCGAATCTTAAGTACCCGAAACCGACGTATGTGCATGACTTGATGTATGAATGTGGAAGAAGCGAAAGAGATTTGTCAGGATCGTAGCAGGTGGAAAGAAGTGGTCTCTGCCTACCCCTCTGGGAAACAGGCGTGATTTTATGTATGCATGTGTATGATACCTACTCAATTATTTTTCTTCTCGATAACGCATAGGTTAACTGCAAGAGATCCCTGAAAGGGATAAGTTCGCCTTCACCATTTTTGTATTTTGTTGCGTTTTGGTACAATAAAGTAGGTACTTACATACATAAGTGAGCGGTGTGTACAGATATTCAGGTTGACTACATTGTCTTGTACGCTAAGAAAGATATTAATTTTAAACTTATCTTTATAAAATCTAATTTGAGACTTTTGAGGGATGCAAATTGTCGAATAAAAAATTAAAACTAAGTTTCCGTAGAACATCAGATTCTAACGTGTACTCTATACTCTTAGAGCATCGAGCCTTTCCTGCCTCATTGTAGAACGCCTTTAATTTTTCAGTATTTTCATGTTTCAAAAAGATCTCTATGCTGAACAATTGGTCATCATCAAACCTCCAATATCCGTAACACTGTGTCTTCATTATTGAACGCAGAATGGTGTCGTTGTGAATGATTTGATAAAGTTGTGTGTGCGCAGCGTACGGCAAAAATTTAGCAGACACATACCTATGAGTGAAACTGTTGAATTTCCGCGGATTATTCAGTGTTGAGGTCCTGTGGATATGAGTACACTAAATTTTTGTACTATGTTTTCGGTATTTTATAGTTAGATTGGGACACATCATTTTGCCATCAGGGATTAAACTTAAAAATGAAAACCTGCTTTCTATGTTAATAATTTTCTCCTCTTATAAGAATTTCTGTGTATAATCTATCAATGATACTGTACCATACATAGATTATTCACAGAAATTGGTAACTTTAAATTGTTCTCTAAGGTTTAAATGTACCTCAGGAGTTGGGTCATCATTGGGCAAAATTGGCACTGATAGCACAATGCGGTGATTGGTCCGTAATTAGCAATCCGTTCGAAATTGTATGATTTCCGCGGGAAACCCGAAATTGAATGTCTTCGTTTAGAAGTCCATAAAGCGATTGCGATTTTATGAAACTTGCCACGGACTTTAATTTTTCAATCTTACATCGAGATTCAAGATTCTCAAGTATTTTTCAAGCAAATTTCAAATTTAATTTTCTGATTTTTGATCTGAGATTTTGGTGCCCCCTGACTCGTGATGCCCTAAGCAGCTGCTTACTTTGCTTAATGGCTAATCCGGCACTGTCGTTGTACAAAAGTTTTAGCCTCGTTCTCACTAAACTATTTTTATTTCAAAAAAACGGTAAAGTGCTGCGTTTTCTAACTTGAAACTCGAAAAGGGACGTAAATAAGCTTATATTTAGAATTATCCTAATCCATAAAAAGTTATTTGTAATAACTATAAAGTGAGTAACGCAGTGGACATTGATGTCCCCGCCTTTTCTATGGAAAAAGTGCAATTTACCACTGAGCTACCAAGATTCTTCAACGATAATTGAGTAATTTAAGAATCGTTTTTTTGAAAACCGTTAATCTCAAACATTCTATGTAAGTTAATGTTATTTATTTATACGCAGATTCATAATTTGGTATACTTTTTATCGGACGATAACAAAAATGTACACTGAAAAGTAGAATGACACAACTATACAAAATGTGTGAAATATTGTTCTGAAGTAAGCTTTATCTATCTGCGGTTTGAATATAGGAACCGGACGTAAGAGAGATCCGATATGCACTGTGACGTCATGTATTAGGTCGGCCATATAAACTCCATGTTAAATTCTGTTTTGTTAGAAAGATATAGGAACCACAAGGATAGGTTGGCTTATATCTCGGTTACTTCTATAGCTATTCAAAAAATATTTTTTCTCAACTGTTTGTTACATTAATCAGCTTTTACTGATGCTCTTAAAAAAGTCATGAATATTAAACCTTAAAATTCAACTTTGGCCAATGCCATTTCATAGTGGAAAATGTCATGAACACTTTTAATAATAATAAAATAATAAAAACTTTATTTAGCAAAAACAGTACAGTATAGCTACTTATAAATTGAATTACAGTGTAGGTAATGGTGCTTATTTAAAGCCCTTTCGTTAATGATTGGTGTATACCGAAGCAATAAATAATAATGAGTAAGTTTCCTCTGTCCCCCGTACTAGTAAAAACTGTATCACGGTGGGACAGGATTCACCGTCCTCTAAATTATTATAATTATGTTATTAGTTCAAGTAAGTAGCATGAACTACTAATTGAGACAACGTGCGGGTATGCCAATATTCAATATCGGTTGCTAAGATGTAAACAAGTAGTATATGCAAAAACACTACATCAAACTTAACTGATTAGGAACTACATAATATAAACTAAGTATAAATTTAACGAAGAGATAACGTATGTATATGTGTGTATGTGTGTGTGTGTGTTTATGTGTGTGTATGGGTGCCAATTTTATTTTATTAGTTGTTCTGTATTTTCATAGTTAAGCGTCTTAAGATATTTTTCTAATGTTTTTTTACACAAATATGGTGAAAGTGACCTTAGATTTAGGTTTTTACTTAGTTTATTGTACAAGATGGGTCCACGGACCCTTAAAATTTACTTGCAAACTTGCTTTTGTGATGTCGTGTTATGTACACGATGTCGGTTCTTCTACGTGATGTAGGGTAATCGGGCGGGTTTTTATGTTGCTCCAATAACAGTTGTTTAATAAATAACTGCCTCACTGTAAGAACAGACGTGTCATTGTATAAGCTAAGTGTAGGATGCCGGAATTGCTTAAAGGTCATAACTTTGAGAACCGCCCTCTGTGCTCTCTCAAGTTTAAGCATTGCCATTTTTGACGCGCATCCCCAAGCTGTAATGCAATACCCTATCACCGATTGGCATAGCGCAAAGTAGATTGAAATTAATAGTTTTCGATCACATACATGTCGCAGACTCTTAAAAACAAAAATCAGTTTTCGTACTCTTCCTGTGAGACTTGTGATTTGATCACGCCAGTTGAGATTTTTATCCATTTGAACGCCCAAGTATCTGATCGACGGAGTTTCTTTAATTTCCTGACACTTTTACTTTCACAATCCATTTTTAAATATTAACAAGATGTTAAATATGGCAAATCGACGAAACTTACATCTAGCAACTCTAATCTTTGGCATTATGAATAGTGGTGAGCCATCTTATCTTTACAAAAAACTGAAACAATCACAACGTCAGGTGAGATTTGCTCACTCTTAATCGGTACCCAGCACAGGACGACTGCTTTTCGTGGCGGCTTTCGCTACGCTGCCACGAAATGTTGGAATAATCTCCCACCGCAAATTAGAAACTCTAAAAACGTTAGTAACTTAAAACATAAAATGAAACAATATTTACTCTACGAGTATATCCAATTGGCCAACACTTAGCAGACGTCCTGTATTCATAACATGTGCATATTTTTTTGTCATTCAACATATTTATTTATTATTTAATTTAATTTAATTTAATTCAGTCTGGAATAAGCAATTGCTAATAAATTGGTTTAAGCATTACTTTTAATAAATAATAGTGAGATGGATTGGGAGCGCTCTCCTCTCTCTTCAATCCGGTGGCCCTGAAAACCAGCGTCAAGGCTATTAAGCCTGACACCATGCTGAGTGGCAACCTTTCGGTGTTAATTTTAGATTAAGTACTCTAAGTTTGTACTACTCTACTTTGTTATAATGTTTTGATGTTGTTTATGTTCATTTTATTTTAGCACCGAATAAACCATTTCTATTCTATTCTATTCTAAATTATGCCAGACATTTGGCAGGCTAACCCCATTATTCATAAATACACTATAAACCTATTTTAGTAAACTTTAATCCTTTTTAGTGCACCTCCAAGATATCCAAGGAATATTCCCTCCAAATTTCAAGTCCCTATACCTACTCCGTTTGTTTAGGTACTTATCTATTTATTTATTTATTAGTGTCAGTAAGAGGCTTACAGTAAAGAACAAGGCACCTCTTACTTTAACTTAACGCACACAAACATAAAAGAAAAATAGAGATGTAAAATAATAATGTCTAAGTAACAAATACAGAAACACTAAAATTAAATAAGTAGGTAAAACGATTAAAACGTAGGTGGCTAAGAATAGTTGAATTTTAACTATAAGCGAATTCCAATTGCCAGCTAGCACGTCGGTATCCCGCAGCTGGTGTAAAAGCGCGTTCAGCAGCTCTACCGCCCTCGCGGTCGGCGTGTGCCGAGTCCCTCCAGCGCCGCGAACAGCGCGTGGCGGCGCGTCGAGTCATCTCTCACGCACCGCCTCGCGAAGCGAGGCGGGGTGTGTGGGGGGGACTTTTCAGGGCTCTTGTTGCCCTTTTAAGTCGGCTGCTATCGCAGCCCGTAATAACGGGCCGGGCTTTGTCCCATCTTGGGTTTACCTATCTAGGTTTTATGGCCTCTCTGCGGCTTGGGTTGCCCCTAGCTCTTCTGCGGCTTGGCGGGGCTCATCGGCCTTTCAGCGGCGTTACGATGATGTGGTTCTGTGTGGCCTGTCGTCTTGGACAGGGGACTCTTCGGGAGCGACGAGTTCTCTGGGCAGAGGCTTCGTCTTCCTTCTTGCCTCGTCCGGGGGGCGCGCATGGAGCGGCGCTATCCCTTGCAGCGAGTGGTGTGCTCCGTGGTCCGCTCTGTCGAACATACGTCGAGCGAGGTGGCTTATGAAAGTGTCCAGCCCTTGCCACTGGAGGTCTTTCTGGATGGTGCTGTTTCGCACGAAACGTGGGGCAGCAACAATCGTGCGCAGTGATTGTGTCTCCTGCGTACGCAGCCGCCTCTTGTTGGTTTCGGATGGTAGCGCGTACCAGGCCGGGGCTGCGTACGTAAGTCTGGACCGGATGTACGTTTTGTATATCCCCAGTTTCGTGCGAACGGGGAGGCTGCTGGCTAGGACTGGGCGGAGTAGCGCTCTTGCGGCTTTGGTGCGGCGCACCACCTCGTCGACGTGTGGCTTCATGGTGAGTCCCCTGTCAATTTTCACCCCTAGGTAGGTGATGACGTTGGCCCACTGGATCTCCTGGCCCTTCAGTTTTAGTGGTGGCGGAGGTCTCTTCAGTCCCATGGCGATGCCCTGCGTTTTGCCCACATTCACTGACATTCTCCAGCGGTCGAGCCAGTGTGGCAAGGCGTCAAGGGTGTGCTGTAGTTTCTTCGCGGCATGCGTCTGGTTCAGCGACGTCGCGATGTATGCCGCGTCGTCAGCGTATAGTGCCAGCTTGACGCCTTCCGTGGTGGGGATGTCGTCGGTGTATTGGGCATACAGGGCCGGCGATAGGCAGGATCCTTGCGGGACGCCTGCGAGGATCGGTCGTTCCGAAGAGATGGCATCTTCAACCGTCACCACGAACTTCCGTTGGGTCAGGAAGCTTCTTATGACGCGCACCATGCGTCTGGGAGCTTCGGATGTGGCCATCTTGTAGAGCAGGCCTTCGTGCCACACTCTGTCGAAGGCCTTTTCCATATCCAAGAACACTGCGACGGCGTGCTCCCTCCGGTTTCTTGTGTCCGTCATGAGGTGCAGTGTTCTTGTCAGCTGCAACGTCGTGGAGTGGCCCTGGCGAAAACCGAACTGCTCCCCCGCCCCCGCTCTTATATACTGGTCGGGGACAAATAAGCGGACTCGCTTGAGTGTGGTCTAATTTTGCACTTTGTTACGCAGAAGCAAGCAATAATACACCAACAGATGTTGCTTACATCTGCAGCTCAATGTTTGCAATCCGACCATACCCAGCACAAATAGAGAGGGATATAAGAATGGATAATATCCATATTTCCTCTTATATAATTATCTGGCGAACCTCCGCTGAACCCTTTCCAAAAGCAGTGTGTAGTTGGCTTCAATTGGATCCCAGATCACGCAGTTGTTCCTACTCGAGCTTGCTCCTGACCAATGCGTTATATAAAATGATTGCAACATTCAAATTTTTGAATTGAGCCGTTGTTCACATAATGAAACCTAAAGCTTTACTCGCGTCTTTGCATATCGCCGTGATGTGCTGATGAAAATCAAACTTTGAGTCGATATACAGGCCGAGTTCACGAATAACATGGGCGCGATGTAACGGTACACTTCCTAAGCTGTACCTGCCATCTATTGGGGTATGGGATCTTGTAAAAGTTATCACCTTACATTTAGCAGTGTTGAAGTACAACCTATCGCTTTCGGCCCAGTCGAACACCACATCAATATCACTCTGCAAATCGTCACAATCAGAGACTTCGGCCACTGTCAAGAACAACTTTAAATCGTCCGCAAATAGCAGACATTCGGCTCTACGGACGACAGCAGGAAAATCGTATAAAACATTTTCGATACGCTGTTTATCAATGCCACGTGGTTTTTTTTTTTTTTAAGTAGGTACCTCATCAAACGGATTGTCCAGCTTCGCTGTGCGTAGATCGATCAGGCAGTGTCTATTTTTATGTATTGGTATAATGATAGATTGCTATAAGCGGCTGATGCAATAGATCGTGAGCTTACGTCAATCCTGTACATATTGTCAGTTTCCGGACATTGCCAACGTTGGCGTTAGAGGTGGTGGGTTAGTCCAGCGTCAGTCATTGACTATTTGCCCTTCTTAGAAAAAAGGGCGTATGTCTCATAGAACCGTGTATGTATTAGTGAAATTATTTCTTAAGATGAGGGTTAAATACACTTTGACTATAAAATTTCGCATGCGTCCTTTTTATAAAAGAGGGCAGTATTTAGTTAAGTCGTTCTTTAGTGATGATTTTTCATACACAAGTTTAAAAAAGCAACGAGTTAATTTTTTATGTCTTTACAAAAAATATCTCTTAGGCCGGCATTACACCTGTAAGTTATTTATGTATGTTTGAAACAAAGCTATATGCAAGAGAGAGATGCAAATATTTGCCACTCACTCTTACCCATAGTTGCGTCTCAAACAAAGCTTACACGAATAACTTACAGGTGTAATGCCGGCCTAACTTCAACAGTATCTATTCTACTCTGGCTAAACCTAAAAAAATGTTTTTGACATGTTATCGTATTGACCGTATTGTCAACGATGCGATAGCTCTTACTAATAAATATCAGCTACTGTCAAATGACAGTAATGGCGGCCGAGTTAAAAACAATACGATACTTACTCATACCTACTCATTTATTTAGAATAAGTGTAAAATATTACAAGTCAATTTATTTCATTTCTTAATATAATCACTGGTTATCTACTTACACTAAACAATACAATATCTGTAAGGTCGAAGGTTTGAAGAAGTTAGTTGGCAGGTAATGAGTTGAGTTGAACGTAAACCACACTTATAGAAAATATTCCAGTTTATTATAAAATTACAAGTTAAAGTAAATATGCTCAACTGTGGCCGATCGATAACAGTGCTAATTGTCAACTAACAGCAAATAAAGTCGATGTAACAAAGTAGGTCGCAAGTCAGCTAAATACTGTACGATGTGAATCGTACATACAAAAATATTTTATCTACAACCATATCATAACTTCCCTACGAGAAGCGATAAGCAAATGGCCTATAAGTATTAAGAAACCTGTGTCTGTGGTTGTATTTTAAATATTCTAAAGCTAACATTAAAGTATGCATGTCATTAAAGTATCGGTTATCGATGTGGTTGCATCTTAATGTTAACATTAAAGTATCGGTGACCGATACTTTAAGGTAAACATTAAGATACAGGTACATTAAGATACAGGGCAATCAGAAAACTTATGATACGCATGTACAGTCAACAGCATAAATAAGTGATGATTTATGTACCTTGTCGCTTTCTATCGTTTCACAATTTTGTATGACGTTTCAAACACGACGTTAAAGTGACAAGGTACATTTAAATGATCACTTATTTATGATGTTGACTGTACGTAGATAAAGTTATGTATGCGACTGTATACATAATTAGGCATTATGCACCAGTCGCATTCAGTAGGTAGGAAAGTTGATTGCAAAACGAATTTGTAATATGCAATTGTTTTCTGTAACCGGGGATACCATTGTAGACCTTAGGGCCTAAGTTATAGATCGTTTTGGTTGATTTGGCCGGTTTACATATGTATAATTATGTTTCACACTTGTATGGAAAAAATAAATGTCATATTTTTTGCAGGCTTCGCTTGCGCCCTAATTCTTTCTATTATATAAAATGAAAATGTGTGGTTTCAAGGTGATGGACAATATTTAGAAATTGCACAAATTGACCACTTAGGAGGAGCAGATTTCCAATGTTTACTATTTTTCAAAAAACCACAAACATTATTGTTTGTGGTTTTTAGAACTATCCTGTCCACTTATATCAAACCTGACAATTTTTTCCTACTGTTGCGGCTTTGGAAAATGATATAATCATAAATACCAACTAATTGTATTATAATTTTGAATACTGGGTCTTTTAGATAAGCAGGGCCAAGAATTCGGTCGAATTCATTAAAAAAATTATACGCAATAAGGTCCAGTTTGAGTAGCCTAAAGAGTATTTAAAAACCGATTTTTGAAGTTTTATAATATTTCCAAAACTGTAAAATTGGACAACTTAATTTTATTTATCTTAAGTGAATCAAAAAATATGTCACGGAAAATTACAAAAAAATAGTTTTGAAATTTGCACATGGAGCCCTTTCACAGCCCTTTCATATGACACAATTTGCTATGATTAAATCACTTTCGTTTTTCATCACTTCTAGACCCCGTATCAAATATTTAGAAAAATATTTTTATAGTGTTTTTACTAAAAACAGATGCGGGCAAGCATTTTCTACCACTATGCCTAATTTCAAGTTGATAGCTTCTATAATTTCAGAGAAAAACTGCTGTGACATACAGACAGACAGACAGACACCGGAGCCCTAAAAATTATTTTTTTTATGCTTGTCAGAGGATAAGTGTGGACAATGTGTTCCTAAACCATTGATCCGATTGTGATGAAAATGAAAAACGGTGTATGCCCGCGATGGTTTCTCGACCAAGAAGTCTTTGAAAATGCACACTTTTTTACTTAACGTGACATTGCAACGCATGCCGGGTACAGCTAGTTACTTAGTTTATTAAAATTTTCAAGAAAAGAAGATTTTTTAGGACGTAATTCATTTATAAATGTTCTTAATGCAATATAGCTCTTGAAAAGTCTTTTGTATTCGAGTATCTTCAATTAGACTAGGATAAGAGCGTATGCGCAAATGAGTGAGCAAAACAAACCCGGCATCATTCACAGTAGGTACTTACATCCTTTTTGCAGTATCTACCTTTACCTACTATTTTCATACTAAAAGTTACTGCAAAAAGGAACTACAGCGAATAATCCCAAACCTGAAGGTCGTTACAAAAGCTATTGCACTTAAACAACAAAATAAAAAATAAAACTAAATTAAACCTAAATAGAATCGTCGTGGGATACCTACGGCTATAGTACCGTAGACCACATACATGCGTTGCGGCAGGTTATACAGAAGACCGAAGAGTATAACCTCCCCCTTTGCCTTGCATTTGTGGACTACGAGAAAGCCTTCGATTCGATCGAGACCTGGGCTGTACTGCAGTCTCTCCAGCGGTGCCAAGTTGACTACCGATATATCGAAGTGTTGAAGTGTCTGTACGAAAACGCCACTATGTCCGTCCGACTACAGGACCAGAGCACGAAGCCTATTCCTCTGCAGCGGGGAGTCAGACAAGGAGATGTGATCTCTCCGAAGCTGTTCACCGCTGCATTGGAGGATGCTGTTAAGGTTCTGGACTGGAAAGGATGAGGCATCAACATAAATGGCGAGTACATCACTCACCTTCGATTCGCTGACGATATCGTAGTCATGGCTGAGACCATGGAGGACCTCAGTGCAATGCTCGCTGACCTCAGTGGAGTTTCCGACCGAGTTGGCTTGAGGATGAACATGGACAAAGTCACTCTTGTGATAGTCGGAGGCTCTCCGCTCGAAGTTGTTGACGACTATATTTACCTGGGACAAACGGTCCAGTTAGGTAGGTCCAACTTTGAGAAAGAGGTCACTCGTCGAATCCGACTCGGCTGGGCAGCGTTCGGGAAGCATCGCAGCACCTTTTCGTCCAACTTACCGCAGTGTCTGAAGTCAAAAGTCTTTGACCAGTGTGTGTTGCCAGTGATGACTTACGGATCTGAGACGTGGGCGCTAACAGTGGGCCTTATAAGGAAGCTCAAAGTCACTCAGAGGGCTATGGAGAGGGCTATGCTCGGGGTTTCTCTGCGTGATAGAATCAGAAATGATGATATCCGCAGTAGAACTAAGGTCACCGACATAGCCCGAAGAATAGCCAAACTTAAGTGGCAGTGGGCGGGGATCATTGCTCGCAGGACTGACGGCCGATGGGGCCAGAAGGTTCTTGAGTGGCGTCCGCGGACCGGGAGACGAGCTGTAGGTAGGCCTCCAACAAGATGGAGTGACAACCTTGTAAGGATCGCGGGAACGCGGTGGATGCGAAAAGCACAAGACCGGTCTGAGTGGAGAGCCTTGGGGGAGGCCTATGTCCAGCAGTGGACGTCTTTCGGCTGACATGATGATGATGATGATGATGAATCAATATTGTTGTTGACATGTTATGCTATTGTTTTTACAGGGCTGCTACATTCAAGTAAATAGAGCTATCGTAAATATTCGTAAATCGTAACGTTGACATATGATAACATATGGAAAGCAATATGGTTTTACCTAAATGAATAGAGCTCTAGGTATATATCTGTAGGTAAGAAATGATAAGTAGTAACTATAAAATCATACTTTGAAAATACACTACCTATTTGTACTAGTTATTATAACATCTCAACTCTTTTACAGGGGGTTCAGACATGCAAATCCGTTTGGTCCTGTTTCTTGCATCTCAACAACTTCTCCTCGCTCTCTCTGTCTAACTTAAGCGGAGCGTCGTAAAAATTGCATTCTATCTCTTGCAACGTTTTACCCTCAGTTTCCGGTAATATGAAATACAAATTAAAAAGAGCTCCAGCCATACATACAACAAATACAAAAAAGGTTCCGTAAACATCAATAGCTCTCATCAAGGCTGGAGTCACCTTCAGAGTTACCAATAAAGAGAAAGAATACATACAACCAGAAACAACAGTCCCTATTGCTCTATGTTCTAAGGGATATATTTCGCCAAGTAAAGACAATGCTATTGGTGATGTACCTAAGTTTAAAACTATAAAGTATAAGCATAATAAGGTTAACGGTAGCCATACGTTATCCTCAGGAGCAATATGCTGAGATTTTAAGTTCAAATAAACGCATATTGCAGCGAGGAGAACGCAGGAAACAGCGCCGCTGCCAAATAGCAAAGTCCTGCGAGGGAACAACTTGACAACACCACAGGAGCACAAGCTGCCAATAAATATGACAGCATCCACTACCAGTACGTAATACAACGTTGCAGAACTATCCTTAGTAAAAGCCGACATGAACTTCACAGCGTATGAAGGAAACGAATGCCGACCACACGCCTCCATTATAACGAATATGAGAAACACAATCAATGATGGTTTCAGGAAATCCTTCTTAATTAGTTTCGCCAAAGTTTGTTTGAGTGCATTCATTGAAGATATATCTCTGTTTTCTTTGAGCCGACGTTCTTTCTGTGCCTGAATTAAAAGCAGCAATTCCTTATTTGCCTCAGCGCTGCTTCCTCTCAAACAGAGGAAAGATTTTTCGCAAGCTTCGTACTTTCCCATGTAAGCTAACCAGGCGGGGCTTTCAGCCCACATGGTTGTCATCAGAAGTGAAAAGATTGGTGGTATGAGTCCAAATAGAGCAGTAGTTCTCCAGTCAAAGTGTGTCCCAAGAGAGTGCACGTAGAGGACGCCTAGGGTAGCTCCTGCGGTTTTCGCGTTGAGGAATACTCCCCGGTATTTCGGACTGCTGTACTCGCCCACGATGATGGCAGCGACGACGATGGATGCTCCAACACTGAAGCCACTTACCAGCCTGGATATGAAAAGGATGGTGCTGTTCTGGGCAAAGTACAGAAGCAGGCAGGAGATGATGTTCGGAGTGACGATGTAGTAATGCGCCCATTTCCGACCTAGTTTCTGCAGAATGGGCCCGGCGAGAATGAATGACGGCAATGTTGTTATAGCAATCGCTGACGCTGAAAAGATAAGTTTATTCAGCTAACATAGAACAATATGTAGCATAGAGACACATTGGATATAAAACATTTTTGTCACGGTCTATAATAGTTTCGTTCCTCACCTATCCAAGATTCAGCCTCCAAGCTTAGCTTTATATCAGAGCCTGCCGCCCTCAGGTCCCGCAGTAAAAGAGTGGGGTAACCAAGATGGAACCCGACCGCAACTATGTTACTGATCGCTCCGAGTACCACCAGGATCTGAAAACATACTTGAATATATATATATATATATATATTATATATTATGTTAATAACAGATTTTTGAATAAGCGAGCTGTCGGAAGTAAAACATGCAAAGGATTGTCAATACTAGTGTTGCCGCACGACCTAATTACGGCGGGATTTATTACGCGTTTATAACGCGTTAGCCTGGTTGGTAGTGGCCCGGCCTACGAAGCTAGTGGTACCGGGTTCAATTCCCGGTATGGGCAAATATTTGTGTGATGAGCGCCATTGGCGTATCTAGAGATATTGTCCAGGGGGGCCTGGCACATGCCTTGTTGAGATACATTGGGCTAGTCTTCATTCGGCTTCCTATTTACAAGTGATCAATGATCATCCTGGGCACCAGACCATTCTGGGGTGGGCACGGTCCACCCCCCCCCCCCCCCCCCCCCCTATATACGCCTTTGATGAGCACGAGTATTTGTTACCGGGTTTTGGATTTTTTCTATGTATTAAGGTATTTACTTCTCTATACAGGGTGGGAAGGAGTAGGTAACTATACCGACAGATGTAGACCATCGATTCTAGAGCCTATTTGGACTATTATAATGTGGTATAAACATAAAAACAATTCCTTATTCAATTTAATTTGAACTCTGTCACCTTAACCTAAAGCATTATTTACTAAGAAAGATTCATGTTGTAAGTAGCAATATCGACCCTTAAAGTATCAAATGTCGTAAAAGCCAAAATGCACTTTTTCAGGGCGAGCAAAAAACGAAAATGGTTACTTTATTTTTGCATATAATTATCTTTTGAAATACTCAAGCTATTATAAACCACTTGAGTTCATTATGCTTAGGTTTTTGAGATGTTTCATAATTATAAATTAAAAATCACGTAGGTTTAATAGATCAAGAGATAATAGGGTGACTTTTACTACAGAAAAAATAATTGAAAATGGTCTTTAAGACGGTTAAAAAGAATTGAAAATGGCTTTTAAGACATTTTTTTATAGTGTACAACTGTAACCTTTGTCGTAAAAGGAATCTACGTGGTTTTATTGGGGGTAATATTGTATTAAAAGACATTATGTAATCATAACAATGTGTAATTAAGTGTAGTAAAAGCAGTGTTTATTTTAATAAATATGCTTGTTTTATAACATTTTTTTAATAGAATGCCAAATTAATATAAGATTTTGACTTTAAAAGATACAAAGATAATTAAATTACTATAATGTCAAATTAAAATAAGATTTAAACTCTAAACGATGCACAGATAATTATTTCTTATGCAATAAAATTGAACTCAATTTAAAAACATAAAAACGCTTCGTCTTTTATAATATATATCTATTAGTAATTGGTCTTTATAGAGAGAACTTAGTACCTTGTGTTGTGTAATCCAATGACGTATCGAAGAGCTTTGTCATAAGCTGCTTTTTATTGTTTTGTTTTTATCTCGGCCACCATGACTGTCTACTAAATAAGAATTATCATAACGTTGATAATACGATAACATGTCAAAAGCAATATTGTTTCACCGAGTAGAATCTGGAGCCAGGGTCTCTATTCTACGCGGTACAACAATAAGTATTGCTATCGTATTGTTGTTAACTCGGACGCCATTACTGTCACAGTGTCATATATATCAAAGATTGTTAAGAGCCTTTCATATTGTAATTATATTCCCTGTGGTAGCTTTGGAAAAAGCTCTTCGGTGAGATTTCGAACCAAAAACAAATGCATACAAAACAGCAAGGTATCATAATACCAAAAAAAAGAAGTTGTTGCATGTAGGTACAGAACATGCAACGACTTAATAATAATCTTAACCAACATTGGGCTCAACAATAATAATATCTGACACGTCTCTATTAAAAGGTATAACAGTTACGATTTATTTCAATAATGCCCAAGGATTTCCATTGAAGGATATTGAATTAACCCAACTTGCTTCGACATCGTAATTAAACAATCATTCGTGAATGAAAGCTGTCATAACCTCAACAGTATGATTACAATATCAAAGAAAGACGGTACACTACACACACACACACACACTACACGGTAACTTTGATTTAATTGTAGTGCACACGACTATAACTTCTAGCCGTGTGCACTCCAAAAACTTATCGAAGAGCTCTGTCAGAAGGTTGCTATCTGTCCTGAACAGTAAGGCTATTTTATTGATAGCTGGCGACAATATTCGCTTTACATATAAATTGCCATTTTAAGCGTCTACAAAACCGGTCAAGTGCAAGTCAGACCCGAGCATCAAGGTTTTGGCACCTATCTACGTCTTATTTGTATAATTAATTAAAAGAACTAAGAAGGGGGATGCGTATTATTACTTATTAGTATTTTACGCTAATTACCTACCTAGAATTCTTAAAAGTCATCGATGTCAGAGATTAAAAAATTTGATTACCCTTTAAAACTGGACAGCATTCAAATGAATAAAGCAAATATGTACGTATATGCATTTACGTATACTCTTTAATATACAAGAAAAAAGAAATACAGAACACAAGCAATATAAAAAAAAACAAATACCCACAAAGGTAAATAATTTAAAATGTCGAAATATTACACCTATTCTAAATTTCAAAGAAAAAAGGTTCTTCGCATACCGACGAACAATCTTATAATGTTTTTCAGTATTTGGTATAGAGCTCTATAAATATTACCGAGATTAAAATTTGGTATTTAAAGTTATGGACAAATGCCCAGCGCAAGTCTAGGCTCAGAAGTTTTCGTTTTAAATGGTACCTACAAAACTTAAAATGGCTATAATGACATTTAATTAAAAATGTTACCTACGAGTTATTCAAATAAATTTTGAATCGATAATTACAAAATTAAATACAAGATGCTATGATTTAAATTATGACTTTTTCTGTTTTAATTATCATTCAAAATGTATAATTTGGCGCAAAATATTGAATTGATTGTTTGATTCTCGTTACTCTCACGAAGAAAACAAGGCCCGTGTGGTTGCCGGTGAGAATAGTGCTACTCCATGTCTTCCCGTGGATGTTCTAGTACTGTAAGTCGATGGGCTTGCAACCGGTCACTAATACGCTGATAAACATCTTAGCCTAATTGTGCAAAATGTGGTTACAGAATTATCAACAAGCTTTTAGAGTTGTTGGTAATTCTGTAGCTCTGCCTACCCCACTTTGGCAACGAAGCGTGAGTTTATGTAGGTATATAATGTATGTATGGTAATTAATATTTGTTTTCTAATACATTGATCAACTGTCAGAGATCACTTAAAAATATAGGTTCATCCTTAATATTTCTTATATTTTTATAATCATTTGTAACAGTCATAGTAAAAAAAAATATGTGAGTTGTTCAGATCACTTTAAGGGATATTTTTTAGTTAAGTATTGCATTAGAAAAGAAACATGACTTTACAAGACTATATTTTTTTCAGCTATAATGCATATTTTTTTATGAATAGTAGTAAAAAACAATGTATGCCACTTTAAAATATAAAAGTACGTAGTAAAAGCCGTTTAAATCCCTAGGAGTGAAGGACCGTTTGTAGTAAATGCCGATTGAATCACTAGCAGTGAAGGATGGTTTGTCGTAAAAGCCGATTGAATCCCTAGCAGTGAAGGAGCGTTTGTAGTAAAAGCCGATTGAATCCCCAACAGTAAAGGAGCGTTTGTTGTAAAAGCCAGTTGATGCCCTTGCTGTAAAGCATATGGTGGCACTTAACCTCCTTACCTGAAGTTCTTTGAACTAAAAATAGTATATAATACGGCTATTGTAATAAAGATCTGGTGCAAAGGGAAAAAGTAGAATATATTATATTTTTTACGACTAATAATCAAAAATTTACTTTATTACATTCACAATAAAATCATATTCAATTGACAAATTTCGTTGTTAAGAGGTTAAAACATAATGGGTATTATTTTTTTACAGGTCTTATAATGAGAAATTGTCGTAGAAACCATGTATTAAAAAGTTGTTTCTTATACAGTATAAATTTACATTAGTGTTTTGTAAATCTTCTATGAATATTTTGTCGTAAATACCAATTTAAAATAGTATCCGGTTTTTACGCCAAAAATGATTATGTTTTTTTTTCTGATACAATATCAAAATGTAGTATTAGTCAAGTCAAGAAAAAATATGTCTTTTACAACATTAATTTTTAAACTTCACCCTCCACCTTGATCATTACGACATTTAAAAACATAAAATCTAGGTTTTAAGCGTGAATCGAAGTGCGACGTAAAAGACATTTTCTGCGAATTTGAAAATTTCAAATATACAGTTCGATAGAGCGTAAAAAACTGAATAAAAGTGCATTAAAAACTATCATCAACGTACAACATAAATAAGTTTAATCAAATGTCTTAGTAAATAATACTTTAAGTATAGGTGACAAAGTTTAAATTAAATTAACTATCGAATTGTTTTTTAAATAATAAACATCTCGGAAATTATGCTTTATTGGACTACATGTTATACCACATTATATACTCCAAATAGGATCTAGAATCGATGGTTAAAATCTGTCGGTATACCCACCCAGTATAAATATTTGTATCGTTGTCTAATATCCATAGCACTGTGGTCCTAGTGAAAAAGGGTACAAGTCGACTTAACTCGTAATAAAAATACATGAACGGAGTATACTAGACTTAAACCCTTTTTCACTTGATCTTCAGAAGACTTATACCCTTTTTCACTAGGACCCCTTATCCTTGAGCTCAGTTTCGGATTAGGTCAATTTGCGTGAGATTGTGCTCTGATATTTAATCCCTCCGCCTTCTCCCTCGCCTTTGCCCCTTTTTTTTTTAAATCTTCATTGTATTATTTTTGTTATTCTTTTGTACAATAAAGTGTTTACTACATAAAGTCTGTTCCTATTCAGACTGCCAATGACAATAACAAGTATACCTGACTGTTATTGTCTTTAGATAGAGGATGAAATAGTAATGAGAATAATGTTACCTCTAATTTGTTTATTAAAAAGGTTGATATATATTCATCGTCATCGTATTATTATGCTGGGTGCGACACTCACTACATTTTCAATGTCAGAAATAGTTCGAAAAAAATATCTTTATGGCAAGACTGTCAGTGTAATGGTGTTTTCAGCGAATGTGCTATTCATAAAAATAAAAAACATACATAGAGATAAAACCTTAAACCTTAAAATGGACATGAAGGCAATGATAAAGTGTATAAATAAATAATATGACTAGGCTCAACCTTCAAAAGTACGCGAATATGGAGTTATAATGGTAAATTGATTTGTTTATAAGAGTGACGAAACGAATAGAAACAGACTTTACATAGGTACATATTTATACCCTTAATCCGAGCGCCAATAGTCTCGATTTTCAGGACGTCGCCAGAGCGATCATATTTAAATACTTATTCATAACGAGCGGAGGGCAAACCCGGTTAACCGAAATTGGCATTGCAAGACGGCTTTATTTCGGGTGATTTTTTTAATGTATTATGTGTACCTATGTGTAGTATGTGTGTTGTACCGATTTGTAACTCCATGTTTCGATTTTTTTACCACGGTCCCGATTTTTAATAGACTTGAACCTGGCAACATTAGTCACAATTAACCACGAACTTTAAAAATCACTGCTTACTGATTCACGTTCATTTTCGAAAAGTATTTTCGAGTGTTTGACTGTCATAAATCGACCCGAAAGTTGATTTCAACCGTCCGTAACGAATTAAGGAATTAAACAGCTGTACTAATGTGAAATTTTATGTGCATTTAATATGAAGGTTTGGCATAGGTACATTAAATTACTTGGATATTGCCGAACAGATGTTGAATTAAGAAACAAAACACAGTTTTAGGTGTCAACCTATAAAAATATTAAATCACTTCGTAAATGAACAATGGATTACTTACTTGGTTTAAAAATGGCGACATTTTTATGTATCTCCCCGGTATGCCAATAAGCCACAAAATATGCCAGAAACACTTTGTCCGTCGGTCGATGATAACAATATACTGCAAAACGTGTGAATAATAAAATTATTTAGTACATATAGTAAGTTCGCAATTGGGCGATTCTCATCGTGCACTAACTTTGTACCTTTAAGTTCTCCGCGCAGTTACTTCAGATTGTTATTTATTTTGCTATCCGGTGTGAAGTTAGCGGCAAGTATAACCCAACCAAACTAAGAAGTCATTAAATTTGAAACCCAAAACAGGTTAAGACAGTTGTTGTGACAAACCCGACTCTATAAACCCATTGACGATAACGGAACATAACGTTGCAGCTAATTTATTTAAATGGCCGCTGTGCAGCCAAAAATGAATAACCTTTAAAACTTAAGGTGATGCAATTTTCAAAGAATGTGTATACAATTTTTTAGAGACAATAGTTATCTTTATCGTTTATGTACCCTTATAGTAGGAGATCCGAATAGGAGAAGATTTGGACCGGGCTGTTTATTCGATGAAAAGTATTTTATATCAAATTTAATACGCTAAATAATATGTGGCGAATAGGTAGGCTAAAAAAATTCAGTCCAGTATATAATTAATCAAAAATTAAAAAATTAACTTTGTTTTAAAAAAATACAATAGCTTGTTTAATGGATAAATTACATACCAATCGAAAGTATGAAGCCTACAGAATATGCAAACGTTAGTTTGACTATTTTTTTCCCGTCAAACTATTGGGTAGGCAGGTATAAACAGGTAAGTCGGTACTAGTAATTTGCACCAAACCTAACGTTTGCATATTCTATAGACTTTATACTTTCGATTAGAATGTAATTTGTCTATTAAACAAACATCTGCAATTTAAAAAAAAAGTTCATTTTTAATTATTTTTTTTATGATATAAGTAGGTACTGGACTGAATTTTTTCAGCGTACCTATTCGCCACATATTATTTAGCGTATTCAATTTGATATAAAATACTTTTCATCGAATAAACAGCCCGGTCCAAATCTTCACCTATTCGGATCTTAGACCATTAGTACAAGCTAGGACTAGTAGAGTTTAGTTTGGGACTTTTTAAATATAAATAAATAAATAAGTAAATATTTATCAAGAGATTTTGACATTATATATCAAGACATTATATTTGCGTACTATGGCAAATGTCGAACGTTAGTATTAGTGACTGATCTCTCAGTATAACGAGATTTTAAGTAAGTATGTGGATCGGCAACCAAGAAACCTTCATTCAAAAAAGTTACAACATTTAACTAGGCTATAGGCTATAAATATAAGAGAAAAAAAACAAGCTGGCACTTAGACGAAGACACCAGTTGGAGCAGATTAACGAAAAAACATCAAAGTTATTGTTTAAGATGGCGGTAAAGGTGAAACAATTAAATAAATGACATCTGGTATGTAGTTGTGTACAAAATTAATATGGAATTTACATCAAAGGGCATTGGGTAAATTTATTTGAAGAATATTGTCGTTTTTTGTTTCAGCGGCCACGAATGATTTTTAAATAGTTATTTAGAGGGCCTTTAAATACACATAGATATATATAATTTATGGCGTTAAATAATATCGGAGCGGATATTTTAAATATTTATGTATTCAGTTTTTAGTACAAAAGTACGCCCAAGTATGAATATTTAAATATCTCGGCTCCGATGCAATTAAGAGTATTACATTACATAACAAAATATGTTTATTTTTAATAATGCCATCATAATATACCACTTTTACGAATGGCCGCTCACCTTGAAAATGTATGAATTTTACAAATAACACTTTTACCCAAACCCCTTTCAAATATAGAAAGTCGAACGGTCTATACCTACATATGTGCTACAACTACATGCAAGAGGTCATTTACTTAAGATTTTCACCTATAGGTTTCTGACGTAGCTTAAAATAATTGTTATTAGGAAAATATATAGGTATTAAAGCTGGCAGTCAGTCGATAACACAGTCGACGCATATCAATAGTACATTGTTGCAGAGGATAGAAAGTACGCGATTTTTGGACGAGTCATAAAGAGGGCCGAAACGTAGTTGAGGCCCTCTAGTGTACGAGTCCATAAATTGCACTTTCTACCGAGGCAGACATAGTGCTTTTCACAACTACTGTGAGGAAATAAAATAAAAATTCATATTAAAAACTCAAATTTTAATTCATTTTAATGTGACATCACCGCCAATTTTACCATAGATAACTTTTTTTAAAATCTGGACCCCTATTCTCGTGGCACTAGAGATTAATAAACTAACATGCGAGATGAAGATGTCAACTCCATATAAAATTGTATTTGTTTCGCCATATCTCCCATGTAATTTCATCTTGCCAAGTTTGAATTACAATAAAAAAAAAGCAGTGACATAGTTTTTAGTCTGTGTATCTTTTAGCAAAAAAAACACCTAATATTTTACGACACAAAATGGTGTTCTGATCGGTTGATCTCAATTTTTCATTTTAAGGAGCTATGATACAAAAATTGATTGATTTATTTTCATTGGTTCTTAAAGTTGGACAACAATGTTCTCGACCAATCAGCAAACACGCCGACAAAAACATTATTGGTCTGTCCTTATAAGTGACATTTTGTGACCCCAAACAAGACCATCTATGGCCATATTTCCGAGCAGTGTTGTGAAAAATTTTTTTTTTGAAGATTTCGTAGGTATCTGCGTTTTCTCTCTTTCCCCACGGCACTACTAAACCACACTACTGACCAATGATGTCTATTATTAATTCGAATTTAAGTGAGTTTGAGCTCCTATTTATGGGTGGTTTGGCCCTCCGGGCCTGCTGAATAACAAACATAACCTAATATTTATGATACTAGTTTTGGTCGGTAGTGTGGTTTAGTAGTGCCGTGGGTAAGGTCCCTGCGTTTTTTACTTTAAAAGGCGGCAAGCATTTACCTTTAAAAAAAGATACTTATTAGAAGTTTATACAATCAATCTCGTTCTCAAACGATAAGACACCCGATGGGTTCTTTGAACGGAAAATACAAAGAATTTTATGTTTGAAAGACGGCAAGCAAGAAATTTTCATTGCATTAAAAATATTCTTAGAGCTTAAGTTTAAAAAAATAGATATATAATCAATCAAGCTGGCACTAGCACGATAAGATTTTTAAAAAATCGAAAATTTTAGTGGGCAGTATCTCGGTTTCTTAAGTTTTTAAGCGAAAGACGGTAAGCAAGAAACTTTAACTGCATAAAAAGTTTAGCTTATTACAAATTCTATTTAAAAAATACATACAGAAGTTGGGACGCAAATGTGGAATTAAAAAAAATAACTTTACCTAAGTAGTGGCTTTAAGCATATTGCCCTCTAACGGAAAAAAGGCACATCTTCTGTATGAATTGTATTGCATTTCCAACCTTATTATAACCTTTGAGAGTTTAATATGCTTCTATGAATCAATTGCACTTGTGCCTTTTCTCCTTATGCAGCATAGTTTAACACTGTTTTGCGTAAAAAGTTAATGACTTTTCAATTTGGTTAGGTTATCACTGACCGCCTTCTGGCAGTTCTATCCGCTAACTACACACCCGTGTAAGTACCCATAAGTGTTTAAAATACAAATACATTTAAGTTAAATTACCAAACCGCAAAATGAATAAAAATTACTTACAGAAAAAAAAAGTGATGAACAATATTCCACAGACTGAAATTAACTGCGTCCCCGACACTTTGCTAAGCCAGTCTTGTAGGCTGATGCTATGTACATAGTATTTATACTATGCTATGAGTAAGTAAGTATATTACGATTAACTAATGTTTGGTTAATAACGCGTATGAATGTAGGTTACGACAACATAAATAATAAATGTAAACTTTTTTTACATACATGTGTACACAAAATACAAGATTTTTGTGTAACAAATCGTTCGACACTCGTAGTTTATCCGACACGATCGATTCACGCCCACGCGATTGGGCCTCCACCAGCGCTTTGATTATCATTTTCCTTTTCGTCTTTACGTAAATAGACCCCTGAAGGGTCGCCATACTTGGTGCAAATGACCAGAAATTTAGTGTCACTATCTCCCGGTCTATAACTAAGAAATAGAACAGTCATAAATGTAATAATATCAATTTGTAAGTAGGTATGTATTAAATTTATCCACGTAATGTTATAAAAAGTCCAAATTGATATTGTTAAAGGGAGAAACAAAAAAAATTATTTCAGATGCCGCAACTGCCTGCTGTAAATATAAAGTTCGTAGGAAAAAATGTAACGTAATTGGGTGGAACCAGCATGTAAAACTCGCTCATGCCGAGGCTCGACTTGAAAACTACAAATATGCCTACTCCTGATCGAAAAATAGTAAAATTATTTTTCAAATTAAAATGTATGAAAAATTTCATAAGAAACTCCTAGCTAGTATCCAATATATTAAGAAGAAGGTTTATATAAACTTATATCGTCTATCTACCAAAAAATACTGATATCCCACCAAAAACACAAAAGATATAAATTAGGCCATCAAGTTCTCATGTGCCACCAAAAGTAGTGATCAAAATAGGTGCCAAGTTTGGTACTAGATTGTTTACAGCCAAGCCAATTGATTACCACTAAACGCATTTTAAGTCATAACTTGGCAGATTTTTACAGTTAAGTGACATGTCATATCTGTTGGGTATTTACGAAAACTGCCAAGTTAGGGCTCGAAATGAAATAAATGGCAATCAATTGGTCTGGCTGTTAACAATCTAGTGCCAAAATTGGCACCTATTTAGATATTACTTCTTTTGGTGGCACATGGAAACTTGGCCTATTTTTTATGTTTATGTTTGTGGTGGGATTATTAGATACAGCAAAATGCAGTGTTTTTTTTTAAATAAGGCTGCGTATTTTTTATTTTTTATTTACAGATGACAAAGCAAATGTTTATACTGACGATAGTGATGGACGACATTGTCAAGGATAAAAATTATGTCCCAGATGAGAATAATTCAATTTCAGCGACTCTTCTGATTTCTGCTTTACGACGCTTTGTTATAGTAGATTGCGTCGCAAAGCACAAGCAAAACGTTTTTTTTGTTCATAAAATGATAAATTATAACTAACATAGACTAAGTAGTTTGTAACTAACGCTATGGACTGTGTCTAAAATAAATGATTTGAATTTGAATTTGAATATAAGATTCCTGCAATAGAAAATAATTCTACCGATCATAATTTGGAAATTTACATAAATTGGCCCAGCTGAAAACCATAATTAAATCAAAAAATTATGTTAAAAGGACATACACATATGGAGGTAGATACCATACATTCACAAATAGAGAAGAGGAAAAAACAATTAAAAAACATGCAGATTGCTATATCCATTACTTCTCGTTCCACTGTTATTTGCTTTCGTCAGAAATTATTTACCACGAGTCCGAAACCAAAAGTAGGTATGTTAGGTTCGTTAGGTGTCTTTAGATGCCCGAAGGGCAAACTGCCCAGAAATCGGAGCCCTCAAGGCAGGGCTCCGTCGAATAGTACTGGGACAACAAGCAGTGGGTCCACGAGCCCCCGACCGTTAATGGAGGATAATGATGCCGAAAGAATTTAACGAATAAAATTTCGAGTGGTGTATACCGAGAACAGAAACGTACATAAATAAAAAATTATAGACACTCCCGTTATAATGTCGGCCCCTTCTTTCAAAGTTGATATATCTTAAACGGCCCGACCAATTTTCATGAAACCTGGCTAAGAACTATCTCGATTAACCCTTTATAAGGCCCCAGTTATACAATTATGCTACGTAAAATTCAAATACAGTTTCATGTTTGACACTTCCTGGGGAATCATTAAAAAGCAAGTCCATTTTCGTGCGAACAGAATTTGTATCATTTCTGTAGTTCGTACCTAAGGTTAAAATTCTAAATAAATATGTGTGGTCGCTAAATCGCCTCTACTTTATAGTCTGGGGTTAAAAAATGGAGTCGCATGATGCACTAGCAGTCGAAGTGTCGGGGAATCAACGATAAAATTAAAACCACTAAAAATTCGTTTTATTAGTACCTATATTAAGTGTCATATACATAATATTCTTGACAATTAAATATGTATTTTATATCCGCACCAATCAATTGATCTGAGATCTTAAATAATATAATAGCCACTTTAAAATTCAATGTGTTCTTAGCGTAAAGGTACTAAAAACAGCCAAAAGAAATCGACACACTTTGGGTAAGTTGTTTTCGAATTAACACAAAATTAGCATGTACTTATCCATTGTAGTTTAAACGGATTAAAGCTTATCCAAATATTAATTACACAAAATCACCAAATATTATGTTTCTTGAATTGAATCCTATCATTAATTTGTTAATCTTAAGTCTCTTCTTCTGTAATCTTCACATCCTTTTCAGCAGGCTGGAGTGGAGCAATTGGCCCGCCTCTAAAGAATTCCTCTATTTCCTGCAATGTCTTCCCTTTCGTCTCGGGCAGTAAATACCAGGTAATAATTGTTGCATAAACTAATATCGAACCATAAATAATATAAACCCCGTACAGAGCAACACTCCCCAATAAACGTGGGAAGGTCTTCAGGATCGTAAAAATCGTTGCGGCGACCATAATGCTGCTAACAGAACCGAGGATACCCCGATATTCTATAGGAAATATTTCTCCGGCGATGACGTTAGCCATTGGGACCATTCCGAAGCCTACGGACGCCATCTGCAAGTTAAAAAGGAGTATAGCGATCCACGCCAGGTCAATATAACCGTTTTCTCTGGCGTAAGAGTAGCCCGCCACGCCGACGTGACTGGTAATAGAGACCGTGCATGCCGTAAACATCATAGTCCGACGATGCATACGATCAATAGTAAACACTGCAATAGTGTTAGTTGTAAATCTTAATATGTCTAATTGAATCATCCAGAAATGAAAGTTCACGTCTGAACCCATCATGGCATTAATGCACTCGTGCGAATAACTTCCTAGCGTAATACCTCCGCTAAACATTGCAAGACAAGATAAATGTATCGATATTATCACAGGTAAATACACTTCCCTCTTTTTAGCGATTCGTTGAAATTGTTTACACTTCGATACTTTTTCGGCAGTTTCTCGCGCATGTGCCACGGCTATCCTTGTTTGAATCATCTTCTCCAATTCCACCTCTTCTTCTTTTTCGCGGAGCCAGTGGAACGCTTCGCGGCACGCGTCATATTTGCCCTGTAGGGCGAGCCAGCTAGGAGATTCAGGCGTGAATAAAGTCATTATGAGGCTGATGAGGTTGAACAAGCAACAGATGAGAGCCGTGTACTTCCAATGCACTAGGGAGCCTATGAGGTGCACGATGCCGACGCCTAAAGTCTGCGAGAGCGAGATCGTAGCGAGGAAGCCTCCTCGGTATTGCGGACTGGTTAATTCCCCAATCATTATAGGGCGAAGAGGCATGATCACTCCAAACGCTATGCCCTGGAACACTCGTCCGCAGATCAGAGCCTGTAAAAAAGTTAACTATGGGGTAAATATACACGTAATATGATTCTGTAAAAGCTCGACTTACTCGGTTAAAATCGCCTACCAAGATGTTGTTAATTATGTCAGTTACAAGTTAAGCTAATAAAAGCGTCTCAAAAAAGGACATTTGGTCCATTCATTATACATACAATACGTTTTAAATTATGCATACAGACAGCAGGCTGATCCAAGGCGTGAATTCTCTATCTTTATCTATAGCTCTACACTAATATTACAAAGAGATAAAATGGTGTGTTTGTATGTTGGGGGTAATCTCTAGAACCACTGAACGAATTAAAAAGATCTTTCACATTTAGTAAGCTACATTATCCCTGACAAATATAAGGTATTTTTTAAAATTAACTAAAGTCAGGTCGAACGAAAAAGGAATTGAATATAGTTATTCAGTAAATTATCCACATGAGTGCTCTTTTACACGTCGGTAATATGGAGTGAATCTGCCAGCGCTTTGGACAAGGCTACCATTGCGGGGGAAAACTCCGCTGCAAGAAACTCCAGCAGAAGGTCATATTTTCAATCACACAAACAATAATACTACTAGCGATATAGTACATACAGTGAAATTCGGGGCCAGTGCCAGCACTACCCATCCAACTACAGCAAAACCAATGACGGTATAGGCCGCCGCCTTGCGCCCCAGCCGTTCCATTATGTAGGGCACCAGCGCCACGCCAATCAAGATCGTGAGCGCCATCGACGACGCTGGAATTCACAAAATTATAAATCTTCATCATCATCATCATCAGCCGCAAGAAGTCAACTGCTGAACAAAGGCCTTCCCCAAGGTTTTTCACAACGATTGGTCCTCTGCTGCTTTCATCCAGCGGTTTCGCGTGACCTTTATTAGATCGTCGGTCCACCTTGTGGAAGGCCTGCCGAGAGTTCGTCTCCCGGTTTGCGGTCCCTACTCGAGGACCTTCCCACTCCAACGGGCATCGGTTCTACGAGCAATTCTTCATTTTTTATTAATTTATTTTATACATCTTTTCTCTTTCCGGATTGACTGACAGACCACGCACAATCTAAAGCTATGACCCTACGGACTTGAAATTTGGAGGAAGCATTCTTTGAGAACACTTTGAGTACACTATGAAAGGATTATTCGAATATCGTATCCCAATAGGAAATTCAAACACTGAAAGTGGGAAACTCATTCCACGCACCTCCTCTATTCAACCATGACCCGCATAAGTACTATGGACTTTTGTCTTGGAAGCACATTTACCTTTAGAATATTTACCGGATTCGATAAGATAAAGTTATTGGTAATAAGTACAACAGCAATGAAGTTTTTGAAGGCAATTGGTGCTATATCCGAACGATTTTCAACCAGAGCATAAGCATTAATCAGCACCTTGTCCCTGATTTCGATACAGAATAACCTCGAGTACAAGCTTTCGCAGGAGACGATCAACAATATAAATGCGTAGAAATGTAAGTATGAAGATCATCTTGCTTTCTCAATAGGTTTATCGATGGGTACTAAAGTCGACTGAGAAAGCATGATATAAGTATACGAACTTTTCCGACCATGTTTATTTTCTATATCTGTATTCACTCCCCATCACTGCCTTTCGCAGTGTCTGTCGAGCAGGGTCGTGTTCACTAAAGCAACGCGTTTTGCTTTACAGAACCTTCCCACCCAACTTTGGCCGGGAAACCGCGAAGTATGTCTAGGTTGTAGCTTTGACAAAGGATAGCTTTTGTACTGCCAATGTTACTCGCATGTAAGTATGTTGTCGCACGGGTGACTCTGAACCGACCGGTGGCCAACAAATGTACAGTTCCTATATCATAATTAGTTATAAAGCAGAGTAATGCCTGCGTGTATACTGAAAAATAGTATAAGCAGCGTTAACTGGCGTGAACGCATGTGACAGACTTTTACCTGCAGGTGCTCGGTGCACGCACACCGTTCAGTGCACACGTGTGCACATGTTTTAGCGGAGGCCCTTAACCTTTTGGACGCCTTACATCCGATACAATATGTGTCACCCACACAAATTAATTCATACAAAACAAAGCCTCTTTTAATCTTTAACGAACGTGGCGTCAGTTGTCGACCAAAAATGACAAAGGCGTTCAAACGGTAAAGCGCAAAACACACCGAACGCGGGCGCGGGTTGAGTCGTATTTCTTGCATATACTTGCGTCCGACGCGCACGCTATCTGTGTATTTTCGTTCGTTTAGAGATAGTGAATAGGTCCGCTATACCCCCAACTCGACCCACGCCCGCGCTCGGTGTGTTTTTCGCTTTACAGCCCTAGTCGACAGGC
Source organism: Acleris literana (assembly GCA_946894065.1). Classification (NCBI taxonomy): domain Eukaryota; kingdom Metazoa; phylum Arthropoda; class Insecta; order Lepidoptera; family Tortricidae; genus Acleris; species Acleris literana. The sequence goes on from OX335694.1 coordinate 6,835,541, forward strand.
ATTTACAGGCTAGAAGCAATACCTTGATGGAGCTACCGACCGATCCAAGAATCTTGCTCCGCGGTGGTTTTGATTTCATCTTGAGCCTTCAACTGCGGCAACAAGACTCCAGGGAAACCCAGGGCACAGCCCTGGGATATGATGTTACAGGCCATCGCACACGTTACGAAGCACTGCGGAAAAACAAAAGTTAATAAGGATGAGGTCACTTTTAGACCATTTTTAACAGATGTTGTACCAAGTTTAGATAGAGTTTTAGCAGAAAGGGCATCACTAGCCAAATGAATGAAAGTCTAAAATCCCCGAAGTTCCAGAGGCTAGAGGTTTACTGACTTGTTGCTTACACTAATGCACTAGATAGATGCATAGATAGTTTAGGATCAAATCTAATCCGGTTTTGTTGACTCCTGTGCCAAACGTTATTTTGGTTAAATGGAAGGATACCGGACAGACACCTTGGGGAAGGTTGCAGAAATCTACTGGAAGCGGGCAGCACGAGACCGATTAATAATGCTTGGAAAGCCTCTCCAGTAGTGAACATCTTTCTCGGGATAGAGTAATTGATGATGCCCAACACACAACGTTGGTATTTTTTACCATACGAAGAGACAACTCCTATTGTTCTACTATGGTTTGCGTTTTCTTATATGTTCTACTCATGACTAAGTAAAGAAGAGGAAAGAAGGTTGTTTTGTTGGATTACTTAAACTACGCTGACCTGGTGAACATATGGCGAAAATATTAATTTGTGCTTCGACATTTTAAACCAACGATATTGACATTCTCGGTCTTGTCTTATATCTTCAGGGCCTATTTACGCATTAATTAAAACACAAAAAAAGCTTAGCACGATATTTATTTATTATTATATAAGTTGAAATACTTTTACGCAATTTATAATATAAAGCGCATCTTTAGAAATATTTTTAGTAACATTTTAACACCAATTTGTCAGTGTCAAGATGAATTTATAGTGTGGATGCTAGAATTTTAAGTAGTACATTTTCGTTTTTATTTTTTTAGTTTCTTTCAAGGTATTGTTAAATTTTCGAAGTTATAAAATGTGCGCGATAAGCTTCAGGCAAAAAACGCATTGAGAGCGGAGGCGGCGCGGTATGGCGCGATTCCACGCTAAAAACGCCGCCATGCTTCGGGCACGCTGTTTAGTGCATAAGGGTGGGTTTAGACCAAACGAGCGAATGCTCTAGAATATTTTTTGTCTTTATTTTTACAAGGAAAACGTAAGAGATAATGGCAAAGAATTCTTGTTCGTTCACTTGGTCTAAACCCACCCAAATATGAACGCGCCTGCGCCGCCTAACCGCAAATGTAGAGAGCGGTCACTACAAACGGTTTGCGGTTTAAGACCATTTATAATTTCTTAGATTTTATTTCCTCGTACGTATTTCGAAATCGTGGAATGAATTTCCCTCCCGTGTTTCCTGTTCGTGTTTCGTACTGCTTTTAAAGAGGCTTAAAAAGAGTACTTACTGAATAGCAGCATCTTGATCTGTGCCCAGGGGTCGTATACCAGTATTTATTAAAATTGAAACGTCTCATATACGACCATAAGATATTTCAATTTGAATTAATACCGGTATACGACCCCTGACTGTGCGTCTGGTATTGCTGAATTTTATGCGCAACGGTGTTCACAGATTATAAGACGGTCTTTAGGCATACGCTAGTACCGTGCCATCAGGTAGCTTGTGTGCTCGTTAGCTTTTTACGGCTTTAATGAAAAAATCCTAAAACAAATTGGATGCTGGAGGCGATATTTTTCTCTCGACGATATACAGTCACCAGTAATAATTAGGGCTATGGATATCCGTGATACACGCCGACCCGTAGCTACGTGTTCTTAACCCGGGCGGTGCTAAGATCACGAATTTCACGAACACGGCCGGTACGTAGCCCATACCTGCGTTCACGTCCGGATTCACGTGAGACGCCAAGATACGTAGCCCTTACCTGCGTTCGTGTGCAGCGGTCGGAATGATACAACCGGGCCGCCGCTGGTTGGAAAAATTAAAACAAATAAGGACTATTAATGAATTTCTAATTATTACTTAGTATGGGACGAACGGGTTTTTTTTTTGTATGTCCATGCTCTTAAAAATAAATAAATGAAACGGAATAAAGGGCTACGAATAAAAACTCACGATACATTTTTATTTGTCGCCTTTAGATACACTGCATCTTATCTTCACTCAACGTCGCTGGCGGACCGGATCCGCGTGTACTTAAGGTACGCGAACCCGTGTACACGGATCTACACGCGTACACGTGACTTAATTACACTTAGCCGAATTTCACGTGCCGAATGGGTCATAAAACCGTTGCCGTGTAACACGGAAACGGGCGCACGGCTACGGGTACACGAAACACGGACACGAACGCGAGCCCTAGTAATAATACATTATTCAACCTCAGGCTTAAAAATATGACACGTGTCTATTACTGGAGATATAAGAGCATGCAGATATGTTTGAGCACACGGTTGGGTAACTAAAATATATAGAATATATATACGAGAGGAAAGATAATAGGAAAGGGAAATTGCAGAGGCAGAAAATTAAGCTCGTTATAGATAGGTACTCTTTATTTTTTTAACATTAGTACCTAAGTACCAATTTCACAATGCGATGTTAACCACTTAACAGTCGATTAGAACGTTAACAGCTGTCAAATAGTAGTAGTAGGTAAATAGGTCAGTCCAACTGAAGTCTGCTTTTGGTTAAAATATTGTTGGACGCCGACTTCAGTTGGACTGACCTATTTACCTACCATTTTAAAGAAGTTATTTTTTGCTTTTTGAAGGCGGGTTTTTGTTTTTTTAAACTTTTTTTTATTTTATACTTTTTAGTGATCATAATTATGCTGTTATTCTCCCATTTCTCAAGAAAGCCAATCTGGAAGCACCAGCTTTCAAATAAAAAAAGAATCTTCAAAATCGGTTCACCCAGTCGAAAGTTCTGAGGTAACAAACATTAAAAAAAAAAAAAAAAAACAGACGAATTGAGAACCTCCTCCTTTTTTTGAAGTCGGTTGAAAATGTATGAACTATTAGTCGATTAACATTGATTAAACTCAACATCGTTTGGTGAAATTGGTACATAAGTACCAATTTCACCATATTAACCATTTAACAGCTGTCAAAATGTATGAACGAATGGCCTGTTGTTTGATTGGTAGTTAAACTAACTAATGGTCAAAAAACGTTACTAATGGTTAAAATCTCAAGAAAATGTGTTAAATTTTCCATTCCTTTTTCGAATTTTAACAATTAGTTGAGTTGACTACTGATCAAACAACAGGCCCTAACAGTCGATTAACAATGATTAATATTTAATAAGGTAGTAATAGTATACCTAAGAAGTAGTGGTAGATGCAGACAATGTTATACCTAACCCTAGACACAGATTACTCTAGATCAATATGATATTTAGCCGGAGACAGAGAGTCTTCTCATTTCCGATTCAATATTCAACTGTTTGCTGGACGTATGACACTGTCAAGCCGGGTACTCACTAGCGAGCTGTAACTGTAACCGTAGCTGGTACAGTAACGAGCTTCTAGAGGAGTACAGGCTCGCGAGTCGCGGACACATCACGATGTAACGTGCAACTGTTAGGCTAAGGCCGCACAGATAGGATAGGCTTGCTTAGCGCCTAGCGCCTAGCGTGTTACTTTTGTTCGTAGTCGCCTAGCGAGGCGCCAAGCGTGCAGTGGGGCCGGTTGCAAGGATCCTAGTACATATGTTTCACGCTAGGCTCTAGGCGCTAAGCAAGCCTCCTATCTGTGCGGCCTTAGGGTATGTACGCACTGTCCGGTTAGCTGCACTGCGGATGGTCGCTCGGCTAACCGGAAGCCCAAAATTGTATGTAAACTGTATTATCTATACACACTGCAATGCGGCTGCCGCCAATCCGCTCCGTCGCTCTGAGCGCTGCGGCCCGACTGGCGGGTAGCCGGACGGTCGCTGTGCGCACTACGCGGATTCACTGCGGTTGCCAGCTTGCGGCTGCTCGGCATTGAAAGCGCATAACCGCAAACCATGACGGTTGCTATACGCACTGTCCGGTTGGCTGTACTGCGGTTGGCTGTACTGCGGTTAGCCGTCCGGTTGTGCGCAAGTGCAACCGCAACCTGAGATGTCATGCTCCCTGGACACCCCACTGTCTGTTTTGTAATGTTTTAAAGCATAACCCTAATGTACACAATATGTACCGAATTTATACATACTTAAAAAAGTACCTTAATAGATCGAGAGTACAAATTATATGAGTTTGGGGTTCCTATGGAGCATCTCCCAGCAACCCCTAAGATTAATTTAAGAATTTGTCATTTATTAAAACATAACGCTGTTGTACCCAATATGTACTGAATTAGTACTCACTTTTTTTTTAATGTACCTCCTCCATATGTCGAGAGTACAAATGATCTGAATTTGGGGTTGCTGTGGAGAATCTCCCTAGCAACCCCAAACATTGAATTTAAGAAATTATTATTTATTAAAACATCACGCTGTTGTACGCAATATGTACTGAATTAGTACACACTTTTTTTAAATGCACCTCCATAGATCGAGTGTACAAATGAACTGAAACACTTTCGCATTTGATTCTGATTTGCAAGCGTATGCTGTACTTTATAAAGAGAATAAAGCTTTTAATAAAATCGACTTTTTCCATGTTGGTTATAATAACAATTTCTTAAATTGTTTGGGGTTGCTGGCGAGATTCTCCACAGCAACCCCAAATTCAGATCATTTGTACTCTCGACATATGGAGGAGGTACATTAAAAAAAAAGTGAGTACTAATTCAGTACATATTGGGTACAACAGCGTTATGTTTTAATAAATGACAAATTCTTAAATTAATCTTAGGGGTTGCTGGGGAGATGTTCCATAGGAACCCCAAACTCATATAATTTGTACTCTCGTTCTATTAAGGTAACTGCTCCACGGCAACCCCTAGTTTAGATAATTTGTACTCTCGATCTATAGAGGTACATTTAAAATAAAGTGCGTACTAATTGAGTACATATTGGGTACAACAGCGTTATGTTTTAATAAATAACAAATTCTTAAATTAATCTTTGGGGTTGCTGGGAGATGCTCCACAGCAACCCCAATCTCATATAATTTGTTCTCTCGATCTATTGAGGTACATTACTTTTAAGTATGTACAAATTCGGTACATATTGTGTAGATTAGGGTTATGCTTTAAAACATTACAAAACCGACAGTGGGGTGTCCAGGGAGCATGACATAACCTGAGGCCACCCGGACGGCCGGCCGCAGTACGGGCAGCCGCAGAGTGCGTACGTACCCTTAGCCTAACAGTTGCCGTTCCCTAGTGAATAGTTGGCTTTACATTTGACTAAATTCGCAAAAATTTATAGCAGAAGGTGCCACCCTAAACCTACCAGTCCTATAGTTATCGTTTATCGTTATCGATTTGATTCTCACATTTTTTTTTAACTCTGTTAGCAATAAAAAGTAAGAAATACAGGCGCTCCTACTGGAAATTACAACACTAAAACAATTCAGGCTAACTTGAACATATCATTTTGAAACAATGCTCCACATTATTATCATTTCTTCGATACTCGTGTCAATGCGCCCAAAAAGCTTTTTCTTTATGTCTTCGTCTTTGTGCCAAGTCCTCAGAAAGAGCTTGGTACCGGATGTCAGCTTCAGATTCATCTTCTTGGTCATTATACCGGTCACATGAACATCATCTACCCAGAAGTATGGGGAAGATTGGGCAGCTTTAAGAAGAAGGGTCACTACGTCGCTGGAGTACAAGACGATGTAACCTGGAAAAATGATTTTCTAGTATAGGAAGCATAATATGGAACTTATGGAACTTTAGGTACCTAGATGAGCATTTCTAAAAAAGTTTGTGCATTAATAAGAACTTTTTGTAACACTCGTTAATATGTCCTATTTTGTTACCGCGTATCAAATGTACGTTTTTTTGTAGTTAAAGTTTTTTTTTTAACACAAACACCAATTGACCTAGTCCCAAACTAAGCTCTAGGCATGTACTATGGGCACTAGACAACGATATAAATACTTATATAGAGAAATATATTATACTTAAATGCATAGAAAACATCCATGACCCGGGAACAAATATTCGTGCTCATAACACAAATATTTGCCCTTACCGGGATTTGAACCCAGGACCGCTAGCTTCATAGGCAGGGTCACTACCAACTAGGCTAACGCGTCGTCAAAGTTATATCAAGCGTATGCTTTAATAGTGTTGAATAATAATATATTACTTATACAATGCTATTTAAATCATAACTAAAGAAAAGCTCGGTAACAATAACAACATAGGAAATAATAAAGTCTGTTACAATATCTTTACGAAGCCTTTCACCGCAATACCTTTAACTGTAATACCGGAACCTATATTCTTGAGATTTAAGCAATGTAAAGTCACCAGCAAAAACATCTTATCCAACATTGGGTGCATAAATATATGTATATGACACGCTCTAATGCCTCTAGTAATAAAGACGTGTTAGATATGTTTGCGCCCAATGATGAATAAGAAATTTTTGACGGTGATTGTACTTGCAACAACTTAAAAAAAAACAGAAATTGAACATGAATAACAGCTTTACAAACCTAAACAGTATGGAGGATAAAAATCCTCACTGTACTCCTCAGGCAATACCCCCCATCTGAAATTATAACCTCGTTGCGGTCGAAGACCCCACAGCGCATGGCACATAATCAGTCTCTTTGCTCCCCAGGGAGACAGTTCCCGTGTCAGAAAGTGCCTCAAGGCTTTAATATTTACAAAAACGTCGTCGTCAGTCTTCAGAACATATTTCGCCATCGGACAGTGATGGGTGACCCACTTTAAGCCCATCACGTGCTTATAAGTCATGTTACGATACGAATCTTTGAAACTACCTTGAACGATATCTCTATAAAGAGCCGTTTCATCTTTGATATTCTGGGAAACCGTCGAATTGTCCGTCTCACCTATTAGAAATACAACTTTTGTGGAATAATCACTTCGACCCCAAGTATTCCGAATGACAGTACGTTTGTAGTAATTGATTGGTTTGGACGATATTATAATGACCAGCAGCAAAGTTGTGACGTTCTGACATAGTTCTGACTTGTTTATAAACGTGAAGTTGTTCAAATCAATGAGTTTCTCGTAAACATCATCTACGGGTTCTGGTTCCGTGGAGTTGTAAGGGTCTGAAAGGCTAAATACGGGATTTTTGACGCGTATTTTTGTTACAGTTGTGTCGTAAAGCATTTTTAAGATTACAACAACAATAGACAGCAGGTGAATGTTCATCTGCATCGAAATTTAATAATCACGTTTCAATTCAAACCTAGGAACTAACAGAAATGATAACAATTCGTTAAATTGACCACATTGCCTCCACTGTTTGGAAACGATTTGAATATTATATCCACAAAGGCACAAAGGTTTACTCAAAATCACGTTTTGTTTGGTGGTTCTTTGATCCTTTTTTGATACTTCTTTATTTATTTATTGCGGTCTCATACAGGTTTTGGCAATGTCAAGTGGGTGAGAGTATAATCAGTAAAAAATGAATCAAACCAAAAGCTGGACAGGATAATGCCTCTAAAAATCTTGTAATATAAAAATAATACGTTTGATTCTGTTTGTTCCACGGATTGACCCGTTTGGCATCAACGTTTGATAACAAAGATGACAACTTAGTTAGACGTAGGTACCCTTATAATCTGTGCTGAGTCACGCTGAGTGATACGACGGGATACGATACGACATCTATAGAAAAAAAATGCATAAAGAATTAGTTTTATAGAGTGTGTAACGTACGACGATATTCTCAAGTGGCAACCACCACATTAAGCATCAGTCTGTTATTGTTTTTAGAAGGTTTTTAATGGGTATTTAAATGTTAGGTTAAGGAGGATCATGTTGCCAATTTCACTCATAACAGCTACCTCATTTTTACCAGTCTGCCTAACAGGAGCGTAATGGTTTTCAAAACACTTTTTTTACCAAGCTATATGAACTAGCTAGTCTGTATGTATGTGTGTATACTCTTTATTGTACAAGAATAAAAAAAAAATACAAAACACAGGCAATATAACATATGCATAATATATGCATATGTATAATATGGCATATGGCTAGTATGAGCTAGATATATTATTTATTATCTTAAAAAAACATAACCGAAAGTATAAAAAGAGAACAAAATGACCTTTTTGACATAACCTGACATAATTATCGTATTGTTTTTACCTCGGCTTCCATTTCTATCAAGTAATTAAGTAATTATAACGTGAACAATACGACAACATGTCAAACGCAATATGGTTTTACCGAGTAAGCGGGATCGGAAACATTTGTGACGTTATCTATGAAAAGGGACCTTACTGTCGATGGCGCTTCCGCCATTATTAAAGACGCTCCTATATAAATACAACGTTGCGTGACGCAGTGTGGCGTAAGCGCCACCGACAATAAGGTCGCTTTACTTAGATAATGCCACATTTGCAAAAATAAGGCTGCGGCTCCACTGAGGCGGAGATGAGCGGAGTGGAGCGGAGCTGTGCTAATATTAACCAATAGAATCTAAACTAACGTGCGTAAGGCGCGCTCGACGAGACCGCATGCGCCTTCTATTGGCTAATATTGGCACAGCTCCGCTCATCTCCGCCTCAGTGGAGCCGCATTCTAAGACCCTTTAGTCCCATCTCGTAGCCAGATTTGATAGCTAGCTACGAAATGGGACATGTAGGTACCTACTTTTCCATTTTGTAGCTACTTACCAAATGGGAACGGTTTTCCCACCTCGAAGCCAGATTTGGTAGCTAGCTACGAGAAGGGAAATGTACTTTCCCATCTTGTAGCTAGCTACCAAATCAGAACGATTTTCCCATCTCGAAGGCACATTTGGTAGCTGGCTTCCAAATGGGAGAAATAATCCAGATTCGAAGCTGGTTACGGAACGGGAATTCTTAAGTCCCACCTCGTAGACACATTTGGTAGCTGGCTTCCAAATAGGATAAATAATACTGATTTGCAGTTGGCTATCTTATATTTATAGGGCCTTTTTCCAGCCATTCGATAAAACAAGGCCGATAGCTAAATTTTTTTCTACTAATTTTCGGCCGCCTTATTATTACAGATCAACAATTTTTCGGTCGCTCAATAAAACACGGCACACAACTAAAATTATTTCTGCCAATTTTCGGCTGCTATTAGAATAAAAATGGCTGAAAAGTAACTTTTTAGAAGCTAAATTTCAGCCATCATTTATTGCGCTTATTTTAAGATCTCCCTTTGGAAAAAGCATTGAAGAAGTTTAAATAGACCTGGAGTGAAATAAGGATGAACTTAGATAGAAAAAAAAGTGAATGAATTGATTTACTACCGTTGTTTAATACTGGCCGAAAACTAAATAAAATATTCTTGTTTTTCGGCCAATGTTATTTTCCTAGGCCGAAAAGTAGCTCTTCTAAATTTGGTACTCGGCCGTCAAATACGAAAATATTGAAAGTTAATTTTGATCAAGTTTTTGTTAATAATCATGCTGCCGACAGTTAACTACCTAAATAAGGTTGCATTCAATTTAATATTTAACAAAATACTTATTAAATACATTTTTATTTACTAGTGAATGTAATCAAATAACGATCATGGGCGTCGAGTCTATTCTCGGCAGGGCGGCCGAGAACTAAATGAACATCCAAAGTTGCATCTAGCTACCCGACCATCTAATTAAAATGTTAAATTAAAGATTTAATTCCAAATAACATTAATTCAACTTATCTACCAAACTCATATATAATAGCAATGTTTTCAAAACCAAATAAACAAAACTTTAACTCACCTCGTAAAAAATGTTGCGCACTATTTTTCTCCCTAATTAAGACACATCTCCACACTACTTGAATTGCGTTGGCTCACTGACGAGACAATTGAAACCTTATTAAGTGAACATTTTTGGGAGGCGCCGGCGTTTCGTGAATTTATGGGATAACATTGTTCCTTTGAATGAGTAAGGTAACCTCTTATTATTATCGTTTTACTTCTTGGTGGCCGAGAACCGGAGGTGGCCGGTAAACCGGCTAAACTATGTACTCGGCTGTCTATCGCTGTTACACTCTCTGGGACCTGTCAGTATGTTGGTTTTGCCAAAAAAGTTAAAACTTTGGTTTTACTGAAATATTGGGATTTGTGGACTAAAGATTTGCAACAACACTAGGTTAATAATCGAGATAAACCGTACAGAACACTGTACTTTGAAACTGTTATACAAACAATCTTGCATTATGAATAGAACTATCAGCTTAAATGGTAATTGATCACTATCATTTTGAAATAGCGTTCCATATCGACTGTATTTCTTCGATACTTATATCGGTTCGCCCGAAAAGGAATTTTCTGGTCTTGTAGTCTTTATGCGAGGGCTTTAAAATATAGCTGATTGCAGATGTTAGCTTTAGTTTGATTTTCTTAGCCAGTATTCCGGTCAAGTGGATATCATCGATCCAGAAGTACGGAGCAGCTTGGGCAGCTTCTAGGAGGAGAGTCACTACGTCCCGAGAGTACAAGATGACAAAACCTGGAAAGTAATTTGTTAGGTACTATAAAAGTAACGTAAGAAAACAACAAGAAAAACTTTAAGTAGATTTGATTGGTTCCTAAGATACAGGCGGCTAAATTGTTTGTACCTAAGTACTAAAGGCTCGAACAGACTGCCAGCGGGACGGTAGCGGGGCGTGATGAGTGAGTGTTGCGGGCGGGACACCCGGTCACACAGAGCAAGCGCGCATCGCGCTGGCCTCACGCCATCAACCCGCCAGCATCGCGCGCGCGTCCCGCCCGCATCGCGCTCTCCCGCTCGCTCTCTGTGGGTTAGTCATTCGTTTTGCGCTGCGCTGTATGACGCCACACTGACTGGTCGCGGGCGCGCGGCCTGCGCGCGGCGCGGCGGGCTGCGCTGGCGGGTAGCGACAGAAGCGGGACGCGATGCCGACGGGGCGCAGCCTGTTTGACCACGCTAGCGGTTTTTATGGAAATATCGCACGGCGCGCCCGCGACGGTGCTGTCTGGCCGAGCCTTTAAAGTCATCTAAGACAGCACCAAATAATTTAAATAGAAAATTATTCACACTTGTTTTTGGAGATAGGTCTTTGTGTTTGTGGTAAGGACTTCGGGAAATCACAACCCTACAGCGAATATGGTAAGAAATTCTCTTGCCCGGTTTTTCTTATATTGGAACAACAAGTACTAATCTATCTAAAATCAACAGAAAAAAAATTACCGCACCTAAACAGTAAGGAGGATAGACGTTTTCACTGAACTCCTCGGGCAATACCCTCCATTTGTGGTGAATTAATCTTTGCGGCACTTTATCCTTGAATATATGACACATTACAAGTCTTTTCGCCCCCCAGGGAGACAATTCTCGAGTCAGAAAGTGCTTCAAGGCTTTAATATGAACAAACACATCGTCGTCTGTCTTGAGAACATATTTAGCCATCGAACAGTGATGGGTCACCCACTTTAAACCCATTGCGTGCTTATAAGTGTTGTTGCGGTATGCGTCGAGGAAGTTACCCTGAACAATATCTCTAAAAACAGCCTTCTCTCTTTCAATGTAGTCAGAGATTACCGTGTTATTTGACTCGCCCATCAGGAACACCACTTTTGTTGATGCATCGCTACGTCCCCACGTATCCCGAATAGCTGTACGTCGGTCGTAGTTTGAAGGATTTGACGCAATTATAACGACTAGAAGTATCGTTTCAACGTTTCCGCATAGGTCTGGGTTAGTTATGAACGAGAAATTCTCTATATTGATTAATATATTGTATACATCGTTTGTAGGTTTGACTTCAGTAGAGGTAAAAGGGTCTAGAAGAATGAATTCGGGATCTTCAACAGATGCTTTTGTTACAGTAGTATCATAGAAGTCATATAGCAGCTTCAAGCTAACAACAACCAACGAAAGCTGATGAACGGTCACCTGCATAGCAATCCAGGCTTGTTTTAGCACTAACCTAGAAAAAAAACAGAAATTCAGAATATTCCGTCTGCTGAACTTTTCCTAAAGAATCTAAGTGGAATCTAATGAATGATTAGGTCCCTTTTGGTAGACTTGACATTTGACAGTTACAGATGGTTACAGCAACAGAGTGCTTAATATTATAGCTTCTTGTCAAAAGGAGTTTGAAGAGGTGCCCGCTGGCAACATTAGGAATAGGAACCAAGGTCCTTCTACTTTCAGTATCCATTCAAAAGGCAATTTTAAGGAGCAGACATTAAGGAATAGTACGGCCGGTAGTGTCACCCAATATATGGAGAGGTCAAAATTTGGTATCGGATGAATTCGCTTGCCACAAATGTATCCTAAGACAAACTGAGCTGATTTAGCCCGGTAGCCATCGGCCACCCCCAATTTTGACCTATCGTCGTTAACGCCCGTACTAGAAACAGACCGAACGAGCTTGGAGCCCGTGTGACATACAGCTATTCTAAAACCTTCAAAGACATTTGAAGCAGAAGACAGACTTCACAAGGGATAATAAATTGTGGTACAGCTTCACTAGGCAAATTTGTATTCATTGGAATTTTGTCAAAACTAAGTTCTGCGTCACTAATTAAAGCTTGAATTAAATTGGCATATGTTTTATTAGCGAAATATAAATCTTATAATATTAAAAGGTATAATAGTTTAATGGCAAATATGTGTGAAGTAAACTCCATATAATATTCAACAAGTAGTGCGCGACTGCCCACAAGACAAGGCGATTTCTTCCCCGCTATAATATGGTCGAATCCAGGGGGAGAGGGAGGAGGGATCATGAGATTCATGAACCCTTAACGCATGATACAAGTTTACCTTTTGATCAGTGTCATAATAAAATCGCGTTCATAGTATTTGGGGTATATTTTGGACCGAATGCTGGATCCGCCATTGCCTTACCCGCTAACATCTAGATGTCCTATCCCCGCCAACGCCAGTCTACTCGCGGGTCAATCAAGCAGGAACTTGGTAAATATTATTGAATTAAAGTAGGTATGTAGTATAAGGCCTGCCGGTCTTTTGCGCTTCAGTTAATAAGGGAGCGATTTCACGAAGCAACATGTCTCCAAATCCACTTCATATCGAAAATTGTCATATTAAGGTAGCCAAATAGGAACTTCCTCGTCTTAAAGTCCCAATGCCAAGGCCTCGGAATAAGGCTCTTTGCGGATGTCAGCTTCAGCTCCATCTTCTTAGCCAATATGCCGGTCAAGTGGACATCATCGATCCAGAAGTACGGAGCAGATTGGGCAGCTTTTAGAAGAAGAGACACTACGTCATGGGAGTACAAGATTACCAAACCTGGAAAATATTGAAGTATACATTAGAGAATGAAAGATGGGAATGAAGGCGTGAGGTTATGTATGTATGTATATAAATTAGAGATAGAGAATAAGTGATAAAAACAATGCAATAGTATAAACACAAATACCACTAGAATCAGAAGTGTTAAGGGAAAAAGTCATGCACAAACCAAATGCTTGGCACCGTGGAGTCAAAACGTATTTAAGTCTGAATTAGTTAAACTATCATAATCCCTATGCTATGCTTTTTTCAAAATCAAAATCAAAATCATTTATTTGTCCAACGTTGTGTTAAATTATTATATTGCTGTATCACTATGCGGTGCTCATAGGCATACAAATGTTTATTATAAGTACAAATGAAGCAAGCCTAGGTTAGATAATTTGCTATACAATAAAGATAATATTTATACGGATTTTTACAATATGACAGTGTCAAAAACTAATTATTTTCATTCAAAAATTCTGTTATCGAATAATAGGCATTTTCCAGCTTTAAGTTTTTCCTAAAAACCGCATCATTACTTTTATTTGCAAAAATGTTTTTTGGTAGTTTATTATAAATTGTGTGTGCTATTATAAGTATACTTTTACGCAATAGGGCCGTATTACTCGGCGGTGCTTTAAATTTGTCTTTTAGACGCACTTCTAAATCTGTTAAAGAGGTTTTGGTTATTGTTTACAAAAGTGAGTTTTAAATTACTTTTTAACCCCCGACGCAAAAAGAGGGGTGTTATAAGTTTGACCGGTGTGTCTGTCTATGGCACCGTAGCTCTTAAACGGGTGAATGGCTTGGATGCGTTTTTTTTCTAAATCAAGTTTTCTAGCGGTGGTTCTTAGGTACGTTTCATGAAAATCGGATGAGCCGTTGAAGAGATATCAGCTCTATCTAATGGTAACCCTTTGTTTCCCATAATTTTATTGGTCATAATGTAATTGTTGACATAATTTTTGAGTCATATTTTTTTATTGAAACTGTAAACTTTTCAGAAGTTCTGAAATATCTAACATGTAGGCTAGGTTAGGTTAGGTTTATAGAAATCCTGAAAAGATAAAAGTTTCTTTAAAAACACACGTTATGACTTGCGATGATTATGACCTAAAGTACATTATGACTAAAAATAATTATGTCAGTCAATATAGACCCCTATCTAATAGTTATTACCAATCACGTTCAATACAAACCTAAACAATGTGGAGGATAGTACCATTCTGGGTATTCCTTAGACGATACTCTATTTGGGAGACCGGGAAACCTTTGTGGCACCACATGTTTCCGAATACGGCAGATAATAAGACTCTTCGCCCCCCAGGGTGACAGCTCTCGAGCCAGAAAGTGCCTCAGTGCATAAGGTTGAACAAATACATCGTCATTTACCTTCAACACATATTTGGCCATCGGACAATGATGGAACACCCATTTGAAACCCATCACGTGCTTATAGGTATTGTTACGGTATACGTCCAAGAAGCTGCCTTGAACTATATCTCTGAAGATAGTCGATTCATTTTCTACGTCACGAGAGATCATTGTGTCATTGGACTCCCCCACAAGAAAGACAACTTTTGTAGCATCGTCGCTGCGACCCCAGGTATTCCGAATAGTTGTACGCCTCTCAAAATTCATTGGTAAAGAGGATATGATAATGACTAGAAGCAACGTTGTGGCATTTACACATAGTTCTGGCTTTTGTATGAACGTGAAATTGTTTAAATCGATTAACTTATCGTAAATATCTTCCACAAATTCTCTTTGTTCAGAGTTCTCAGGGTGTAGAAGATCAAATTCTGGATCCGTGATCTGTATGTTCGTTATTCTTAAAACATAGATGTCGTATAGTAATTTCAGGATTACAACTATAGGCGACAACGAAAGGACGTTCATATTTATTAAAGAATAATGTTACCGCGTATGACAAACTACCGAAATAACCGTTTTTTCAAAATATTTAATAAACTTAGTCGTCGTACTGGGTCTTTGACATTTGACAGTGACAACTGTTGGATGTGGTTCAAACGGTTCAAACTCAGGTTCAAACAATGATAATTACTGATAAAGATGGATGTGGCATATGGCATCATAATAAGTAAACAATAAATGGACTTAAGGCTGCATCAAGGCTAGTTTCATGCTAGATTCGCTAAATGAAAATTTAAACTCTATGAGTTTTTGAAGATTTTATAACACTAGATCATTAATAAACGATTGCGAGGACCTTGTTCAGGGTCTGTCCGGAATGCTACTTATTACCATCTTACTTACCCTCTAACACTGCCGCCAAACTGCAGTGTTTACACTGCTGTGTTCCGGTGCGGGGAAAGACTACCGGTGAAATAACTAACGTAAGAGCATTCCAATTAAATCCTCAGGGTTGGCAACGCATTTGCAGTCTTCGGATTGAGGTCTTAAAAACACAAGGTGAACTTACACGGACTACCATTTTTGTGCAATAATAATAGCGGTTTCACTCGAATTCGGTGTAATAGAATGAGACGTACTGTGGACATGAAATTACCCGAGTAAGTGCAACTTAAGTTAAGTGTTTAGAGAGGTTTAAACTAGCAATATAAATAGCAGAAGTGGACTGCTATCTTACTCTAGCTTTGAAGTTAGAAAAAGACAGCAAAATTGTGCTTCTTGCCCTAGAACTAAAGTTAACTAAGACAGCAATACTTCTGCAACTATCATTGCTAGGTAGTCTATTTCGTCCTTTTGATATTTGCGTAAGGAATGATAATAAAGAGGTTGCTAAAAGTAAAGGAACTGCTCAATTTCGACGAAATGGAAAAACTACTGCTGGTGCTGTCGTGTCAAATTAATTGTCAAATGGACTGAACGTACTTGTAATTATTTTTTTAATACTTTAAAAGGTTTAGAAGGCGTGAAATTATCGCCTATAATATATTTGCGTGCGCGTTGATGGCAGCGTCAAATTCAGATGATTGCAGAGTAATTTAAAATCACAGCATTTATTAGTCAGAAATTTAAGAAATTCTTAAAAGTAATCGGTTTCAGCGATACAATAATGATGGTTTACCCTTTTTATCCGACTTCAAAAAAAGGAGGAGGTTCTCAATTCGTCGGGATATTTTTTTTTTTTTTTTTTTTTTTAGGTATGTTCCCCGATTACTCGAAGACCACTGGACCGATTTGAAAAATTGTTTCGTTGTTCGAATGGGTATACTTTCTAGTTGGTCCCATTGTCACCACGTCAGGATCTGATGATGGGATCATGGAGAAATCAAAAGAACTCCTCAAATATTATAGGCACACCTATAGCGATTTTGGTATTTTTCACTGTAACTCATGCATTTGCTTTTGAAAAGTACTATATGGTGAAGTGGAACTGATGATGAAGACCACAGATGGCCACCGGAACTCCTTAACGGTACCTATTTCAAGGGTGGCGATAAGATATTTCGATAATGGAAGTTGAGCGACTATGACGAAGCACATTTAGGTTTAAATATGACTATGACATTCCCGCGGCGTTGTCTGCGGCGAGCTTGAAATGTTCTATAGTTTCTTATTAATATTTAGAAGTGGAGCTACGTAACAGCATAAATAGGATCACTAAAAAGTATAAAATAAAATAAATGTTTAAAAAAACAAAAAACCGCCTTCAAAAAGCAAAAAATAACTTCTTTAAAATGGTAGGTAAATAGGTCAGTCCAACTGAAGTCGGCGTCCAACAATATTTTAACCAAAAGCAGACTTCAGTTGGACTGACCTATTTACCTACCATTTTAAAGAAGTTATTTTTTGCTTTTTGAAGGCGGTTTTTTGTTTTTTTAAACATTTATATCAGTATCACCGACACTAATTTCAAAGAATGTATTATTTCGCCGAATTTTCATTTCGTCGACAGGCAGTACAAGTGCAGGGGGCCTAATATGGCTGCGTTTACCGCGTGACTAAATGTGGATAAAACATCCGTCACCTTCTGACACGTATATAAGTACGAGAGTGACGTATTCTTTATCCACATTTTGTCACGCGATACACGCAACTATACTAGGCCCGCACCCAGCCGTTCGCAGTCACCTGACCTAACCTTACGTAGGTTAGGTCAGGTGACTGCGTCTCTGACTGCGGTCAGGTCTTATGCTTAAAATAACATAAAAACAATAAGGTTTCAGCAGAAATTACATTTTGATGAAATTAAGTTCGATGAAATGATTACATTCCAACAAATGAGTGTCAGTAATTCAATTGAATCTCAAAAAATATAACTCTTAATAATTATGTAAACAAAGACATTACGACCAAATAAATATGGAAAACAACGGGCTCCCCTTGTTTTTATCACATTTTTTTCCAGGTTTCGCCGTCTTGTACTCCCACGATCTAGTTAGCATTCTTCTAAAGGGTGCCCAAAGTACTCGCTACAACTGGATCGACGATATTCATGTCACCGGTACTTTGGTTAACAACGCCGGCCTGACCCTCACGTCTGGGGACGATCTTATGCAAAAGCCATGGCAGTTAGACTTCGAAAACAAGGAATTCCTTTTTGGACGGATAGATTTGGCCATCTTTGAAATAAAGGTTATGTGGAACATCCTGTCGGAAAAATATCGTAATCGGTCTACTAGAAGATTTTAGTATTGTAAAAATATGTAAATATTACTGAGTAAATGTGCGGATATAGCAGGAGATAGTACTGACGTTTTGAATTTCCTATGTTCTTTATAAACGACAGAATCCAAAATAAAATTAGACGGATAAACGAGATTATCAATTCAGAGCCTATATATAGACAGAAATCAGTTTTCTTTAGCCGACTGTACTTTTATTTTGCAATATTATTATCTGCTTATCAAGACCAAACTAATACCTATACGTTAAGTATAGAGGAAATCCTGTCGCCACCTTCCGACTCATTCATCAGATCAGCTCTTACCAATTCTATTATTGCATTGTCATAGGGTTTATGTATATTGATTACGGCGTCAAAAGAAAAAGCGCCGCAATCAAAATGGCAAAATTTTACACTCAGGCCAATGGGATCTGAGAGCCATAGACATTTGAATTCTCAAGACTACAACCTCAAGATTGCAATCTTAAGAGTTCACATGCGTTGTCAATCTTGAGGACTAAGATGGAATTCAATTGGATGTAGTGTATTATATTTGTATGGCAAAAATTAAATTATTTCTCAGGACATTTAAAAGTCTAGATTGGCGAGGATATGTGAGAATTGAAATATTGAAGATAGGTAATATTGATCCATGTTACTGATGCACAGAGTATTTATTTGCTCTGCAGCGAAAATTAAACTGTCGCGTTAATTTGGCAATTTTTGTTGGAAATGAGCTGGCCAGATTTCAATACTCGTCTCGCTTTCTCATTCTAAATGGGAGTATAATAAAAAAGACGTTAACGACCTGTTACTTTTCCAATAAAAACAGCATACTTGGCATTGGCATTTAGCGCAGATCTACAGGGTAAGGTAATGGATACATCCCTCAGAGTAGACCTCATTAATAGTATAAAAAGGTAGGTAAGTAAAGGTATTCTGAACAAAAAAACGTAGCAATTCTGAAAAAATAGGAAATTTTATTGCCTAGATTTATTTACGTAGCTAATGAGTTATCATTTTGTTTATGACTATTTCTATATTTTTATATCTCCTTTGACAGCTAGTAAAGAAAATGAATCTCATTTTTATGTATGTTTAATATTAAGGTCTGTTTTTTGAATTTTGAAAAAATCATAGAAGTATTAAAAAATATTTTTTAAATTAAAGAAATAGCTGATTTTCGGACAGTGGCTTCGACGTTCCCTTAAACGGAATTAATTGCATTTACAACCATCCTGTAGCCCTTTATAAATGAGCCAATAGGCGTCAACTTTTGGTTTAAAGTTTCAGACGTGTACGGTAAAATCTGAATCATATCAGTATGCATTAAGGCATTCACTGCTGGTATTGTTTGTACTTTCGCCACGTGCTGGTTTTTTTTATATAAAGCTCGCACACTGTAAGAACGCACGTTGTTACCACCAGTGAATGCGTTAAGGGTACTGAGACGTCACACTTATTTTTTTTTAGAACATACTCAATCTGTAGAACATATCGAAAATGTATAATTCAATTGTCAAAGTATCATTAAAGTATCAAAAATATTGGTGAAATTCTAAGGGTTTTTGATTTCGAAAATTATAAATGTTGCAGTCTTTTGCGACTGGAAATAGTTGACGAATATTCGTACCTAAGGATAAATTGGATGAATCGATCGTTACCATAAATTAAATATTCAAACACCTATACATGTACATAAGTGAACAATGTTCGCTCCAATAAAACGTCGCCGAGGATCAAGAGGGCGCAGACGTGCTTGAGGGCCCGGCTCGGCGCGAGCGAGACAGCCAGAAGGGTTCCGTGCTTGCGCATAAACTATTCTAGGCTTTTTAAGAGTAACTAGAGGCCGGTAGTGCCCCTTTGCTTTCCTTTAGTTTAGGGGATGATTTTCGGAAAGACCTTTTTTTTGTGCAACCCTAGGGAACCCTAGTAATATTTCTTCTAAATTTTCCCTAGGTCCAGCGGTTGAGGCCGTGAGTAGCCTGTCAGTCGGTCAGTCAGTCAGTCACGGAAGACTTTTAAGTACTTTTAAGTAAGTTCAGAAACGATAAGTGGCCTATATTAAGAAACCTGTATCTGTGGTTGTATTTTAATGTTAACATTAAAGTATTGCATGTCATTAAAGTATCGGCTATCGATGTGGTTGCACTGGTTGCATCTTAATGTTCACATTAAAGTATCGGTGACATTAAGATGGGCAACCACAGATACGGGTTTCTCACTTATTGTAGAAAACTATATGTATGTAGATAAAGTTATGTATGCGATTGTACACATAATTAGGCATTATGCACTAGTCACATAATCTCATAATACTTAATGTTGATAAAGCTCCACGTTGCTTGTATCTTTCTTAATCGAATTGGTCAAGTTTCCGATATTACTATTGCAGTTTAAGGACCACTTCCAGGAAGAAATAAATCTAGTATTAGTCTAATCTAATTTAGTTTAGTTTTTTAAAATAAAGCTAGTATAATCTGGATGGTTCTTGGTAAGGTTTGATGGAAATTGGTTGGGCCATTTAAGAGATACCAGTTCTAAAATTAGGGGTTTCCATTATATCGGGGATTTTCATCCTTTCATTTCTTACTTATATAGGGCTATAACTATGCAATAGATAAAAAAAACTCGGTGGTAATGACAACCCCTACTATAAACGAAGCAAAGACTGGCCTTACTAAATAATTTTGCCAGTGCTAGTGATCTTTCTTGTATCTTCGTTTCACTATCAAGTTTAAACTCAAACAAGGGAAAGCAAGATACAAGACAATCGATGCTGACACGCTGTCAGTTTGAATAATAATAGATTTTCTGTTGGACGGAACCCTAATAACTGTTCCGTGCTCGAGTGGCGAGCAGCTGGGCCAATAATATAGGCTGAGGCTTCGGAATAGGACTTGGACTTTGGAGCACCCTCCGCAGTGCATCGGCTATTTTGGGTCATCGGGCTATGACATAGTTTAGATCCCATCCCAAGTGCGTAGGCGCGTAGTGCGGAGGTAGTAGAACATAAGACGGGATGGTCATCATACTCATAATTATGGGATAGAACCTTTCCGTCCACATCTCGATATAACTAGGTAGCTAATACGACAAGGTCGTTTTGTGACTACATCTCGATCTGCCTACATTGCATCGCTTTGTGCCTAGATCCCGAAACGACCAAAGGGCTCAGACAAGATGCACTACGCTAACTAACGTCACTGGTAGACCACATGACTTTTCATATCACGTCATCTTCCAGTGACGCGATTGGTTTAAAAACGAGTCGAATAGAAACGTTAGTTAGCGTAGTGCATCTTGTCTGATCCCTCTGATCGCTTTACGACAAAAAGTCCGAGTCGCTAAATGACCACATTGTTTTTTTCATCTTAAGTATATCAGTCTTGGCAATGTCGACGGAGACGGGGCTCCTATTCCTGGGCAATTGGCCCTTCGGGCATTTGAAATTACCTAACGAACCTAACCTAACTAGTAACGCAAACGAAGCGGCTCAAGTCTTTTTGAGATGAGTCATATCGAGATGGGGATGGAAAGCTTGTATCCCATCATTGTTGACAATTAGCTGTGGAATGTCTCTACAACAACTTCATAAGGTTTGTTTATGGCATAGAGCAGGCACACAAGCACATGCCCTCTGATAATAAATGTGGGTTGTCATAGACATAAATGCAATCTCAGAATTTCAAACGCATTTTTAGGGTTACGAAGTCAAACCTTAGTTATTACATTTAAATTCCGCCGACAAACTAGTAAAATAAAATCATATAAATACTTTTATTTCCGGTACAGATACTTGTTTTTTTACATATTATTTCATCAAACGCGTTTTCATTGGCATCTTTCATTTGAAATTATATGAACGGAAGAGAATCCCGCAAATCACGATTTTCTCTTCTTTTTTAATGGCTTCGGGAAGGCGAAGAAACACACAGGCCACCTGATCGTAAGTGGGATCTTTGACCTGTAGACATTTGCTTTTTCAAAACTACAATCGTAAGACTGCAATCCTAAGACCGCAAATGCGTTGCCATCCCTGAGAATTAAGTTTTCATTGATTTCTAATTTAATAAGAACGACATTTTAGCCTGTTTAATTTAAAAAGCAATTCCTTTATACACTAGTTAGACGAATTGCTATCTGTATCTACTGATGCAGCAAACGTCTCCATATAAAAAATAATTTCCGCACAAAAGATTTCCGTTAATTAAGTACCTATATAATAATTCAATCCATTAAATTGTGTTGTAGTGTGTTTTTGTCAAATAAATGTTTTGAATTTGAATTTGAATTTGAATTGCAAGTAGGTAATACCATCCCGCGAATACTGACATAATAAATAATGTAAATATAACGTTTCAAACTTATTGCGCATGTCACAGAGTCGGTCAAGAGAAATGCGACATTTTGATGTCCACAAGGAATCACCCGGTTCCCGCGTCGGCCGCTGTCAAACCCAGCGTTTCCCGCCAAAATTAACTTTTTAATTTTTATAAGTTAGCGGCTATGGATTTGGTAGGGTCGCGTTTTGTTTTATGAAAAACTGTACTGATTAATTTAGTGTTTGTGTTTATTTTTAATTTTATTTATTTTTAATTGGTGTAATGGCTGCTGAGAAGTTGTTGTGGCTGACGACAGTGTGGCTTCGAGTCTGGCTGTGTGCTACGGACCTGTGTTATGCACAGTAAGTAGTAAAATGAGTTAATTTCTGGCACAACTTCATTTTGACGACAAAGAAAGACAAACA
Source organism: Acleris literana (assembly GCA_946894065.1). Classification (NCBI taxonomy): domain Eukaryota; kingdom Metazoa; phylum Arthropoda; class Insecta; order Lepidoptera; family Tortricidae; genus Acleris; species Acleris literana. The sequence goes on from OX335694.1 coordinate 6,858,254, forward strand.
AAAACCCATATACAATTATCAGAGATCGGACAATTGGGCGTCATTACTCTCAATAATGTGGACATGACTCCAAAGATATTAATTATAATTATTAATTTAAATTAATTAATTTTCTACCTGAACTTTAATTTTGATCCTTTGCAGGACAGTCATAAATAAATAAAATACAAAGATGTGAGGAGTGGTCATTAATATTAATCTACCTACTTAAGTTTGCTCCATTAACATCATCCGTGGATGGCGAAAAGAGCTTTTCACCTCATAAGTTTATGTTAGCCGTGAAAAGGAATAAACTAACCACGGAAAATTTATAAAAAATACTCTTAATTTGCTTTAATAAATCTACACAATAACAAGATTTGTATTATTTATTAATTGCTGTCTTGCAAAGTATCAAAATTATTTTCGGGTAAGTAATCAATTAACGTAATTTAATTTGTTTAATTAAAATCTTTGGAGTCATGTCCACATTATTGCGAGTAATGACGCCCATTTATCCGATATCTGACAATTATCGCCGCGATCTGTTTTACTCAGATGAATGAGATTGATGAACAAATCTCCTCGGCGTTTACTTTGGATAATTTTCCAGTATTTATCTAAAAGTAAAAAAACGCTTGTGCTACAAAACCAAGATCATCAACGACACATAGCGACTCATACTTACACTTAACCTCAAAAATATTGCTTCCGGCAGGCTCAAAATATCTTAGAATCCACATAATTTTTCTTATCTTCGCGATATTTCTTTAAATAAATAAAAAAAATATCAAGGGACGATCTAACACAAATTAGCCCCAAACTAAGCTCGAGGATTGGAATATGGGTACTATACAACGATATAAATACTTATATAGAGAAATAAATACTTAAATAACATAGAAAACATCCAAGACTCAGAAACGAATACTCGTGCTCATCACACAAATATTTATCCATACCGGGAATCGAATCCGGGACCCACAGCTTCGTAGGCAGGGTCACTATCAACTAGGCTATCGCGTCATTTGTTTGAATTAATCTTTAAAAAAATACATGACGCTAATGATGGTTTTATTAAATAATAGAATAGACGGTTTGAAGTCAATCTAAGTGACATACAAACATAACATTAATTAAGTCTATGAATAATACGTGGCAAGAGGTCTAATCTAGACATCTAGCACAATAAGCGTAATGTAATTACAATAAAAAAAAATTATAGGTAAGCATGTTGTTTGTTTGTTATTACAAGTGTGAACTCTCTCACCGTCAGCCTTACGTTTATTAATTACTAGCGACCTACCTTCGGTCCGCTTCGGTTTATGGGAGTTTTCTGTGACACCCGTTACAGTGTGTTACAGCACCCGGGCTTTTTTTAAAGGAGGTTAAAATAACGTATATCTGTAACGTAACCATGACATTAATTTAATTAATAAACAAATCAGGCTTTGTTAACTTTCTTACAAAAATTTAATAGCCAGCAATGTAAAGCACAGCAATTTGCCAAGTGTAAATGACAGTCGACGGATACTTTGATTATTACGATTTGCCCCCGTACCACGACATGCCTTGTACTAAGCAACAGCGATACTGATAACGATGAACACGCAGCACATGCACTACATTAAAAATGGACAGTATCTAAGAAAATTAATTGTGAAGTTATTAGCATTATTTTTTAAATTATAATACTTGCAAACAATTGCTAAAGCAACATATTATCGGCAGTTTTAATAAATGCCCGCATGCCGGTAACACACTAAATAATTCAGAATTTATTATACATAAAAACCTTCCTCTTGAATCACTCTATCTATTGCTGAAAACTGCATTAAAATCTGTTAAGTATTCTAAAAGATCTAAGCGAACAGACAGCGGAAGCGACTTCATTTTATACTATGTAAAGATTAATATCAATCGTTAACTAAAATTCACACACGAACTGTGTCATTTTTGCCATAATAAATCTTTGCCGCCTGTGTAGTAGGTATAGAAAAACATGAATAAATTACGCAGGGATTACAGCACTATATTTCAAGATTAACGTGAATTTACAAATAATAAAAATTAGGATGGGGGCATTCCATCTTAGTCCTCAATAATGTTTTTTTTTAAACCCTGCGTTTGCTTATTTTCATGGGCCTTAAAAAAGCCACATTAGTCATCCTGTTCCAATATAAACAACCTTGTTTAGTCTTCATCATCATCATCATCATGTCAGCCGAAAGACGTCCACTGCTGGACATAGGCCTCCCCCAAGGCTCTCCACTCAGACCGATCTTGTGCTTTTCGCATCCACCGCGTTCCCGCGATCTTTACAAGTTCGTCACTCCATCTTGTTTAGTCTTGTAATCGCTAAAACCTTTTATCTACACTCATAGTCATATCATAAGTCCTCTATTATGCGTTCAAAACCCGTAGGCAATGACCAGCATTACCCGTGGTAGTAGATGACAGCGATGACAGCTGTTAATTTTGGAAGATGTTTCAAATTTGGATCTCATTACCTTACAATATTCGATAACGTAATTTCAAAACTACGTTACAGCTGTCATCGCTGTCACCTACTACCACAGGTAAGGTAATGCTGGTCATTTAGCTTTCGGCTTCTGAACCCATCTTAGAGTATTTATAATATGTGTGTAGATAAAGTATTGTACGTGACTCTGCGTAATTAGCATTACAACACTCGGGCGATCTATTATGAAACTCGCCCTGCGGCTCGTTTCACAAACCACACTCATGTTGTAATGCCTGTCATTACGCAACCGTCACGTAAACTACAATTTTAAGGCTTGATTTTAGAGATGTTCCGTGACTGATAGTCGGCAATGATGACCATCCCGTCTTTTGCTCTATTACCTGATGCCTATGCACTTGGGATTGGAGTTTAACTATGTCATACCCCGGTGACCCCAAATAGCCAAAATTCATTTTCTGTTGTGACAAATGACTATGACTATGCTCTTGGGATTAGAGTTTAATTATGTCATACCCCGGTGACCCCAAATAGCCAAAATTCATTTTCTGTTGTGACAAAGTGTAATGACAAAGTGTATCTCTAGGCCCGTAGTTTGGTTGCCTTTATCGCGGTGGATAAATCATCAGTTACCCTCGCACTTACATACTGGTAAGAAAGTGACAGTTGTTTTATCAACGTTGTCCACATCAATAACCACGATCAGAATAGACCCGCAGGGACGGATAATGAATACTTAAATAAAATAACTATCAGGGGACCATGTCACACCAATTGACCTACTCCCAAACTAGGCTCCAGGCTTGTACTATGGGTACTATACAACGATATAAATACTTTCATAGAGAAATAAATACTTAAATACTTAGAAAACATCCAAGACTCAGGAACAGGTCCATATTGGCTCATATAGAATTGATCTTTAGATTTTTTATACAAATAACGATTTGTGTCTATACTCATCATTTCTTCGAAAAATGTTGCTTATACTTTTTTAAGTCATAATTATCGCAACTCATACATAATGCATTTTTTTTAAGAAACTGTTACTTTTTGAGGATTGTTATAAATCTAACCTAACCTAATTTTATCTACACGTAAGATATTTAAGAATTCTGAAAAGTGTACAGTTCCATGAATATTGGCGTTATAAGTTCAGATGAGTATAAGTTCCGATCATTAGTATTAAAAAATATTATGAAGATTATGAAGAGTGATCATTAAGATGTAAAATGGTATGAGAAAAATTTTCGGAGTTCCAATAATCGGAGGTGCAATTTTATATGAACTTTAGCGCTCCCCTCATGAACAAATATCTGCCCTTACCGGGATTTGAACCCAGGGCCGCTAGCTTCGGCAGGGTCACTACCTACCTACCAACTAGGCTAACGCGTCGTCAATAACAATGAAATGTTGACAAGTATGCGTGACATGCGTACAGATGTAGTGGATAAAGTTTTGCCATCGTTTTTTTTTGGATAAGTTCGTATTGATCTTGCTTTCTCAATAAGCTTATAGGTGGGTACTAAAGTTGACTGAGACAGCAAGATGGCAAAACATTCTTCACTTCATTTGTATGCACTTTTTTTCAATGTCTCATCAAGAACCACCCTGAAGCAGAGCCACAAGTAGGCGTATGGTTAACCAATCATTTTACCGAATTTCACTTCAACGATTGTACAATTTTAATAATTTTATTACATCGGACGCTATTTTCTGCTGAAACCATGGTAATTTCAGGATATCTTAAACATTTATTAAGTAGGTTAGGTTAGAAATGTGACTATTAAAAAAAAATTACTCATGCGGCGAGAAATGCCATTCGGTGGAATGAAAATTCTGCGAAATGACACGTTCGTTGAAAGATCTTTCGATAAAATAATAGGTACCTACCCAGGTGTTATGTGTGTTTTCCAATTTACACTCGAATCGATTTAAAATTGTAATCCTACAAATATATTATAAATGCGAAAGCTTGTGTGTTAGTTTGTTACTCCTTCACGCTGCAACAGTTGGACAGATTTGGAAGAAATTTGAAATGGAGATAGTTTTCCCTGGATAACACATAGTCTACTTTTCTACTGGAAAATTTAATAGTTTCCGACGGAATAACGACAATCGAAAGCTACGCGGACGAAGTCGCGGACATAACCTAGTCATTAATATAACTAATTATGCCGCGCTCCTGTAGCCCAGAGATAAAATCTCATCTCATTAGATGATGTATTTGGGGTACACTAAATAACTCCGAAGATTCATAATTCCGAATTGATCAGAACCCCGAATTTTATTAATTCCGAGTGCAATGATTTGATAGAGCCTTTATTTTTCGATATTGCTTGATATACTGATATTAATCAAACTTTTTTTTAAACAAACCTAACCTAACCTACGTATCAGTTTTATTATAAATTTGATATAAAATAGCTCCATCATAAAATGACAAGTGAATATTCGGAAAAAAAACGGAATATTTGGGTGCTCCTGATGTATTGAATAATTAAATTGCTTTAATACGGAGTAAATCCCTGTTCAAACCGATGCTAAATTTAGGCCCTCGCTGTCCAATTGTCTTAAATACACAGTCGAACAAGGCCTCTGAATATTTAATAATATTTATCCCTTTTTGGGAACAGGTAAAATAGGTACCTTGTTCAATTTTAGGATTATCTCATTAAAGTATTTTCCACGACATCCACGACTTCCACAGGGTCGAGCGAATTTAAGAATTTCAATCCTTTTTTTTAATGTATTTATTTGGGAAACAAACAGCAATATATGACTCATTAAGAAACAATCAAATTTAAAAAGTACATCAGCCAAAACAGTTTCCACTTATTCAAACTCAAAAGATATAGGTACATATTGCCCTGAAAAAACAAAAACAAAATAAATACTCTTGTGGACTTAGTACCTACCTATGGCTGCGTTTATCGCATGACAAAATGTGGATAAAGCATCCGTCACTCTCGTACTTATTACGTGTCACGTGACAAACGCAGCGATATTATGCCTCTTGATACATAGAGTTAATGTAACATTTGAGTATTTCACTCAATTCTTCTGCAAAAACGCGATGTTGCCGCTTTTGTGAGAGGCCTCTTCAACAACCTCTTTAAGCCTGTGGCCGTGTTGTCAGACGGCTGGCATAGCCCTATGTCATAGTATAAATAGAAAAGTAGTTCATCTCCGGTCCTTTAGGAGTTTCTGGTACCTAGTGCCGCTGGGTGCTAGGGTTGAGTCATTGCGCGTCGATCGACAATTAAGACGCACGCAATCAAACGCGACGACGGCGCGGCCCTGACTTAACCGGCTTGGTGCGCCCTGTTCAGTTTGCTTGTGGTGGTTCGCGGTGAGTAAGATTGAGGCATGCACACATACAAACCGCGCGATATGACCTTTATTTGAAGACGAACTACTGTTTATACTGTGCCTATGTAGGCTCGATGTAAGCGTACGCACACATAACCCATTATCATACTTTAATTTTAATTCTAGTGCCAATTTATTTTAATATTCCAACATGACTAACAACTTTGCCTGAAATAAACCATTATTCATAATTAAACAGAACCTCCCTCCAGGTCTACCCTCCTGACCTTCCAAGACCTGCTGCCCGACGACCCTCGGCTGTACGACAAGATGCGCCCTCCGAAGAAGAACGATCAGCCCACCATCGTCTTCTTCCACGTCACCGTCATGGGGCTGGACTCCATCGATGAGAACTCCATGGTAATTTGAATCCCTTTTCAGAAACCAGCGAGCTCATTGCCTAACGCACTCGCAATCGGAATCGCTTTCATTTTGACAGTCCGAAGGCGAGTCTGCTTTCAAAATGAACACTTGACAATTGTTCCTCTTTCAAGTAAATTGCGATTACGAGTGCGTTAGGCAATGGCCCAGCGGCTCTGAATTTCAGTAATAGGTACGTAGATTGCAATTTGCACCTAACCTAACCTAACCTTCAGGACTAGGGAATGCATGCCTCTATGCTTGTCATTTTTACAGAGATTTGTTTAACTTAAAAATGTACAGTTATAATTGACTTCCACGCTTAGCTTCACACCAATTAAAACTCAAAATAAGCGTCGAATGACCTAGGACGCAGGCACCTAACGCTGCTTAATGCTAACGGAAAGGATAAAGTTATTTAAGCCGTCGCGCTGTGGGAAAATTTTAGAAAATCGAACACTCTATCATTGGAAAACGAGCGTGAACGTTAGGGATTGGTAGTGACGATTCTTCGCATTCGATTTCTTCTTTCGTGCTCTCGAAAATCGGCCAGCTTCGCGTGAGCACGCAAACTATAAAAAAATAACAACTTCTTGGTTTTTTTTTTAGTTAATGTAGAGATTCCTTATTACGACACAACAAAAAAAAGCGGCCAAGTGCGAGTCGGACTCGCCCATGAAGGGTTCCGTGAAAGGTAAATTGCGGTTTACGATTTATGACGTATTAAAAAAAAACTACTTACTCGATCTCGTTCAAACCAATTTTCAATGGAAGTTTGCATGGTAATGTACACCATTTTTTTTTAGTTTTACCTTTCTCTTATTTTAGAAGTTACACACACATTTTACCACTTTGGAAGTGTCTCTCGCGCAAACTATGCAGTTTAGAAAAAATATATTTTAGAAACTTCAATATCATTTTTGAAGACCTATCCATAGACACCCCAAACTTATGGGTTTGATGAAAAAACAAATTGAGTTTCCGTTCTAAGTATGGGGAACCCCCAAAATGTATTGTTTTTTTTCTATTTTTGTGTGAAAATCTTGATGCGGTTCACAGAATAGATCTACTTTCGGAAAAAAGTGGCGTTGACATACGGACGGACAGATAGACAGTCAGACAGACATGATGAATCCATAAGGGTTCCGTTTTTTGCCATTTAGCTACGGAACCCTAAAAACAGAGAAACTATAAAAACATAAACTAAAACTAAAGTCTGGATTGTTATTTTTTCATTACCATATTATTTTAGTTCATTATACAGGGGGGTGCTGAAAACTATTCAGCGGTCATCCGGTCAGCCTCAGCCGCCGCAGCCCCAAGGGGATATCGTGCGCAACTTGGCTGTTTCAGACGCGCCGTAATAAATGTCAAAATGTTTTTTTAGCGATATTAGAATGTTATAGTTTTAATTTATTACTTAATTAAGAAATATGCGAACATATTACCTACTAGTGTGGGTAAAATAAATAATTATTTAAGTACTTTTAGGCAACATTCTTATCTCACAAAGGGGTCTATATTGACCATGATCATAATCATCGCAAGTCATAACGTGTTTTTATAAAGAAACTGTTACTTTTTCAGGATTTTTATAAATCAAACCTAACCTAACCTAGCCTTGTCTACACGTTAGATATTTCAAAACTTCTGAAAAGTTTACAGTTTCAGCGATATAAAAAAATATGACTATCAAAAATTATGTCAACAATTACATTATGACTAATAAAATTATGGAAATCAAAGGGCTCCCCTCACAAAGGCCTTGCTTGTGTATTATGTTAAGTATGTACCTTATTAACTTGAATACCTACAGTTTGCTATCCTTATGTTTTATTTTCTTCTTTCATTCTTGTAATCCCTGTGGCAGTAATAGTACATTGTGCATCAAGGGTAGTATGAAGGGAATTTCGGCGTCGGGCTTTTAATGACTCGAGTTAGTAATCCCCTTACTGCCTGTGATACACACAATGGTTTTCATCACATTTGCGAGGAAAAAAAACAAAGAGAAAATTAATTAACTCTGCAAAATATAAAGAAATAACTTACGAACGTAACGAACGGTAAACGGTGGTAACGGGAACGTAAATGGAAACGATATTTTTTTTGTGACCTCTACCACAGATAATAACTGCGTTTAGTTTCGACCTGGATTCGAGCCAGATTTAGCCAATTTGATAAAAATGTATAATTACTAAAATTAATGATAAATGTTGATATAAACTTGAAATAGGTATAAAAATAATGAATTTTAATGAAGTGTATAGGTTTTGTGTAATGTAAGTTAGTCTATAGCAAATTTTTAAAGATGAAATTAGAAACCGATTTAATTTTTGGCTGAAAATTAAACCTCCTTAGTCAGAAATGATGTACGAAAGAGTTGCAAATTTTAAAAAGAAAGTCATTACTCCCTAGGGATGACAAACTCGCCATAATTCCCGCGGGAACAATTTAGGCCATTGTCCTTCTGTATACAGGCATGGAATAACACCATTTACGAGCAAGTGTGATGAAAATATTATTTTTGTTAACTTAAATCATTATTCTGTCATAACCGATTATCTCTAATTTGCAATTGATTGTTTAGACGTATGCGGCGGATATATTCTTCGCTCAGACCTGGAAGGACTTTCGCTTGAGGTTACCTGAGAACATGACGTCAGAATATAGGTGAGTCATTTACAACACCAGCTGAATTTAAATCAATAGGTACATTCGCATAGCACGGGACGTGGAGGTGGTGGTATTCGGTAGGTGAATGAAGAGCTTGATGAATGTAGAGGAAGCGAAAGTTGTATGTTTAGATCGGTAACACCGGCGTTCCATAGTCTCCGCCACAGAATAAGAACATATCGCACCTTCAGAACAATAGTGACCTAATTCAAAATTTCTGCTTTCAAACTTCAAGTCATAAATGTATTATTATAGAGACCCAATTCGAAATTTAAAATTTCTGAATTACGTCATTATTGTTTTGAAGGTGCGAATAGCATAGAAACCGGACTATAAGACGTACTTTGCGTCAGCTATCTTTCTCTACTTTTTAGATTACGTATTATATATACGTACATGAGAAAAAAATTAAACAAAAAGTGGGCTGTTTTTTCTTCTTTAATTGTCATTGTCCCAAGGTTTTACACAGGATAGGAAGGATTTGTCTTTCCTTGTCTATAGGTCCAAATACTATAGGTGCGTATAGGTCCAAATCACGCCTTACTTGTGACGATGTACCAAAGAACGAAAGAACAGCTATAGATTCATCTCTTTCCAACTCACTATGAAAACCATAAGTAAAAAGAAGTGAACCATAATGTATTTTCTGCTTATTTAGCACGGTTTCTATGCCTTTAGTCTTTCTTCTGTGGTCTCCGACTACCCTAGTACATCCGTTTATTTCATTCAGTCCTACTAGTAGATCGATTATGGACAAAAATCAGTTATATCCTTACTAAAATGTACTGCCACTTCTAAGTTCGACTGTACCGATGAGTTCTTCTAACCTAATGTAAATGTAAAATGCAAATTTTCGAAAATCTTTATGCAACTTGTGTAGGGCCTTTGGACACGCCAATTCAAGATCAAAAATCACACTATTCAATGCTGCTTTAACATTTTTTATCTTCCTCAGACTTCTAGAAGTAGAATGGCTGAAGCACATGTGGCGGCCGGACTCCTTCTTCAAGAACGCCAAGTCCGTCACCTTCCAGACGATGACCATCCCCAACCACTACGTGTGGCTGTATAAGGACAAGACCATCCTGTACATGGTGATTATTAGTGTAATACTGCTGCCCTTAAAAAGGAGGCAATACAAACAGTATAAAATATTTTTCTGAATACTGCCTTTTTGCTTTGGACGACAGAGCAGATTTGTAGAGTTTTTATTCAACAATTCAAAAGAGATTTAATAGAATTCTGAGGATAGAAAATTCCGTACAAACGATAACATTTCTCCTCCTTAAACCCAGTTCGATTTTAACGAGTTTCGAATATGTTGTAAACATTATGAAAAAAATATGTCTGTAGGTACGTTTTCCTTTCCAAAAACATTCTACCAACAAAACGTACAGACCTAGTTTTTCATAATAACTAGGTACAACATATTCAAAAATCGTGAAAATCGGACTTGATTTAGGGGGTGAGAAACATTACCGCCCGGAGCTAAAGTAGGTATGGTTTTTTTGACAGCTACACGATTTAACCGGCGCTTCACAATCCTCTTAAATGTCAATAAAGGCCGAGTTCACCAAAAATTAAATGGACGATTAGCGGTTTAACGGATGTCAAATGTATTGATTAACAGCTGATTAAGACTTAATCATCCGTTTAATTGATGGTGAACTCGGCCCTTAAGCATTCAGGAACAGGCATGAAGGGGTACCTTATCTCGTACGTCAAAGTCATAAATTATACTCGTTCCCAAGGCGCCAAAAATATCCACACACCCTATTGTTACTAACAATAAGGTCTATAGATACATACATTTGACGCGATGGCTGTGTAAGTATTAATGCTTTCGACTTTACATCGACGTGTCTTTTATTTGCTGGTATACCAATTCAGTATTATCTGTATTGTATATCAGTGTGGATAAAAAGTATGAATATATATGTAACATCGGTAGACTAGCGTAACGTCCGCAGACAGCAGCTGATACGTTTGGTGTGAACGCAGCCCAACATGTACTTTTGTTACAGGTAAAACTAACGCTGCGGTTGTCGTGCGCGATGAACTTCCTCATCTATCCACACGACACGCAGGAGTGCAAGCTGCAGATGGAGAGCTGTGAGTACATACCGTATGCCATATACAACGAATGCTACAAAAATCGAGCTAGCTTCGATTTTCAAAGTAGGGATATGTGGTATCAATAAAATGTTTTTCTTTTTAGGGTTCCGTACACAAAAATTAAAAACGGAACCCTATAGGATCACTTGTGCGTCTGTGTGTCTGTCCGTCCGTCCGTAACAGCCAATTGCTCCGAATCTAATGGACCAAATCAGATGAAATTAGGTAGGATGGCGTAATCCTATGACCCAAACACAGATGTGCAAAGTGTGTTTTTTTTAAATAAGGGTTATTGTCGGGGAAAAAATTAGGAAATTTATAAAAAAGCTTTGCAAACCTTACTGTGTAATATATCAAATGAGAGCGCTCGTTACGAGGATCTCAAATATCTTTTTGTTATTATTGTAAAATAAATAGTTTTGGTTTTATTCATGAAAGAAGACGAAAATTGACCATGATCTCCAAAACTACTGAGCCTAAAAATTTAAAAAAAAATACAATATATAGTTCATTGCTTGTAGATTACAGGAAAACCTATAAGAATTCTATCACAAAAATAATCAAAAAAAATTACCTATGTACAGAACCCTCTCCACGCGAGTTCAACTCGCACTTGGCCGGTTTTTTCTTTATCCCCGGGTCATGTTACCAACTTTGCATGTGGCTGAACTTTACAACCGTTATGGTTTATAATGGGAACTTGGGACAAAAATATTTCTACCCTCATATCACGCCGGTTGTTATAATTAGACTTTCGGCGTCGCCTCGAGCGCCCTCTAGTACAATGAACGCGTAACGACTCTTGAGGACACTCTCACGCATCCTTTGAGGGAGATAGAATGGGACGGCTAGCTTTTCGTCTCGCTTCGAGGGTGTCGCCGGATGTGTTATTGTGCCGAAGAAATAATTGGAATGTGATTTATGAAAATGTTTGAGCGAGATATAGTGAGAGTATGACTTTATGTTCGTTTTGATAAAAGTTAAAGCTACATATCAAATTTTGAAATAAATTTCATTAAAACAAATGTATTTTTTTATGATCATTCAATTTCTAATAAAAGATTTACCTACGTTTTAATTCACAATTACAACAATATGACCTAAATGTCAACTTTTTCTTTGGAAACATGAGCTGCGCAATGAAATTTAATTATAGCTAGCATTGTACGGACAATAACTCATATTACGCAGATACTAAAAACAATACTTATCTAATCTTATAAGAGAACATTATCAATAATCTCAGATATTTTAAAGAATATTCTTAGTACTTATTTTTTGAGAAGTATTCCTAATATTTGTTAATATTTTGCAACTTGCACATAGCTATTCGTGTACAGATGCACTACCTAGGTACCTATAATGATTGCTGTAATTTTTATAAAGTGAGTATACGGATTTAAAGATACGGCAAAGAATTTAATCCCTTTAAGAAAGATGATTGTGAAGAGCCGCAGGCCTCCAGTGCCTACATTTCTCATAGAATTATTGTATCCAACATCTTAAACTAGGCCCCTTTATTTCTTAATGCAATTGTATAGAATACTAAAGAAGTTTGTAAGCGTTTCATTAGTTTCCCGCGTTTCTCTATTGTTAGGGGCTGAATTTCCAAGAATACCTTTTGATATGAAAGGAATATTCCCTCTAAATTTCATGCCCCTAATTCCAGCGGTTTCGGCTGTGCGTTGATCTCATCAGTCAGTTTATTATTTTATATAAGTAGGTACAATCACGGATTTTACTTGATGAATGATGAACCACTATAGAACTTCGTCGCATAAAACGAAAGATTAATTTCTACGTAATTTCTATCTCATTACTTGACGCTGTCATTATGACACGGTTCTATGGTGGACCAACTTTTAAAGTCCTTTATGGTACAACTTTGACCTTGGTAGATTATATACAGAGCAAAAATAAAGGAGGTTCTCAATTTGCAGCTTTACAGTCACAGCACTTTACCGCTGCCATGCAAGAGCAAATTAATCTACAGTAAAGAAGCGGCACTCTTGCTATTAGCGGTATAAAGGCGTAACGTCGATATGCATGCAGCGAATTTAATATATCTATCTATCTATATAGGTATATAAAAGGCAACCTAACTGACTTACATATCAACGCACAGCCGAAAATACTGTACCTAGAAACTTGAAATTTGGTACAGGGGTTCCTTTCATGATGTAAGTGAGGACTAGGAAAGGATTTTCCGATAATCGACCCCCAACGGGAGTAGGGGGAAACTAATTCTACGCGTACGAAGTCGCGGGCGTCCTCTAGTGTTTTATAAGTTGACTAGTTTTTGCCACTCCGTCCTCGTTGAAGTCGTTTATCAATATTCCCTCGTGAACGCGTTTTGATTACGCGATAGCCTAGTTGGTGACCCTGCCTACGAAGCTAGCGGTCCCGTGTTCGATTCCCGTTTATGGGCAAATATTTGTGTGATCACGAGTATTTATTTCTGAGTCTTAGATGTTTTATATGTATTTAAGTACTTATATCAATATAAGTATGTTTCTCGTCGTCTAGTACCCATAGTACAAGCCTAAAGCTTAGTTTGGGACTAGGTCAATTTGTGTAAGATGGTCCCCTGATATTTAACTACCTATCCGATAAATATAAAGATAAAGATAAATATATATTTATTATCAAAACTGTGTAGGTACGATCGGGTTTATATATAATACATCAAACTCAACAGTTTGTCCATTGCGGACTTACAATAGTTTATAATGTAACTTAACTTTAAGAACTAGAAAAGTAAAAATGTAAGTAAGTAAGTAAAAATTCGTGTTAATCATTCATACATAAAAATGTTATATTATATTTTCGGGGTAACCTATTGCAAGTCCGAAGTTTTATATCCCAATTGTTTCATTTGGCCGAGAATTCACAACATAGGAATGAATGTAAATCATACAGGGTTGTGATTCTCTCAACAAGCAAAGGTCTGTGATCGTTCGCTCGAGTGAAGGTCCAAGCGGCGAGTTTAAGTAGTCCCGACAGAGCGAACAAAACACATTTTAGCGCGTGTATTCAATTTGGCAGCATGACTTCTCGAACGTATAAGGCTCCCTAATTGACAATGCACGCGCTAAAATGTTTTTTGTTCGGTCCGACGGGACTACTTAAACTCGCCGCTTTTAGTCGCTCGTCCGTCTGACCGGCCGCCGTTTTTTGAGAGAATAACACACCAGCACGGCTAGCACAAGTTGCCCGCGACTTCTTTGTCGCTCGGATCTCCCTTCCTATCTAGTCCGTAACGATAGAGACGCACTGAGCGACGAGCATGAAAGTACAACTTGTGCTACCCGTGCAGGAAGGTTAGGTACGTTAGTAAAAAGCTCAAATCAAACAAGTGAAAGGCTATAAACGACTTTTTATATGACATTTGTACATATTACATGCATGTATGAAAGTGATGGATGCACCCCTGAAAATGTCGGTAAAAGAAACGTCATACTCGTAATTATTCTTTATTTCACCGAAAATGGGCTATAAAGCGGCATCAAATTGCCACTATTGTTCATGATTAGATCTAAGAGAACGGTCCCTTATGGTTCAATGGATTAGGCAACATGAAAATGTACCTTTACAACGTGTCATCTACACTAACATTACAAAGAGGAAAGATTTGAAACTAATGGACCGATTTGAAAAATTCTTTCACCATTAGAATTCTAATATCCCTGATGAACATAGGCTATGTTTTATTTTTCTGCGCCGACGGAGTCGCGGGCAACAGCTAGTAGAAAATATGTTTCTGTCAAAAAAAACATTTTTGGGACAAGCTTTGGTGGCCGGCTATACTTTTTCCACTCAGACATCATCTGCTTATCAAGACGAAATTAATGTGCCCCAACTTGGCGGGTACATTAAGAACAGCAAAGATCCCGTCGTCACCTTCCGACTCCATCATCAAATCAGCTGGATGGTACCGTAATATTGCATTGTCATCGGGTTTACACATGTATTCCAAATTTCAGCCGACATCCGACAGCCGAAAATCGACTAGCAAAATTCCAGGACATACAAGTGAAATTAAATCCCATCAAAAACATAAATGTGAAAATAGGAGCCAAGTTCAATATTTTAAGAATATGCGATGCATGGTTATCGACTTCAACGACAAAAGAATTGAGATCTATATGGGTGCCAAGTACCGTAGATAATCCTGATATTTATTAATTAAGAACATACTATATTCTAAAATAAATTAAAAACACAATTTCTTATTTTTTCTGCTACACCAATGTTTGCTATTTAAAAGTATAAATTCGTAAATTTGAACACTCGAATTATTTACACAAAGCAGATAACTTACGGCTACGCTCGCCAGTTCCTTTTGCGTGAACTTGGGTGGACACGCTGCCGCTAGATGGTCTAAAGGCAGTTTTTCATACACAATTTTGTTACTTGACAGTAATGGCGGCCGAATTACAAACAATACCATGGCGCATTTGTTATTCTCTTTAAATACCTACTTGTTCAGTAAATTGAACAAGCGAACTCACTCGACGATTAGTTCGGTACGGAAACTGAATTGATAATGCACGCCCTGAAATATTGTTTGTACGCTCTGACGGGACAACTTAAATTAATTAAAAATACATTTTCTTCTTTCTATGAGGCAAAACAGATTATGACTAAAAATATTTATAGCAGGCAATTATAGACCCCACGTGTACAGATGTAATGAATAATATTTTCCCATCGTATTTTTGTGGGATAAGTTCGTATTTATCTTGCTTTCTCAGTTGGCTAATTGATGGGTAATGAAGCTGATTGAGAAAGCAAATACGAACTTATCCGAAAAAAAACGATGGGAAAGGATTATTCACAGCATCTGTACTCGTATCCATTCCATCCTCCATCTTCACCTAAATCTGACGCAGTAAACTCAAAGCGTCTATTTTTAAACTTATCACTATATCTAATATTGGCAATCTATACATTGCAATCTCAGCGTCAACAGTCTCTTAAGCACTCCTAAGCCCCTTAGTGTCCCAAGTCTCGATCTTCGATAAAACCTGCTGACTTCACAGACGCCAAGTACTTGCCCGAGTACTGGCTTGAGTGCACTTGGCCCACATTTTGAGGTGCCCCTCAGACATCAATTTCTGCCTTGTATCGGCGAGTTACTTGAGACAAGTGTTTTGGAATGCTTGTCAACGTGTGGAGGGCGAGTAATTTTAGAATTGATGGGGTGAGTGGGGCTTTATAGTAAAGCATGTAAAGAGCTAATCGTATGCTACATTACACACACACATATATACACATTTATGTAAAACTATGCTCAAAACCTTCATAACTTAATAATAATATACGGCTTTACAACAAGCTCTGCGTCGCAAAACGACAAAGATCGGCCAGGCGCCCAAACACTCAGTTTGAACGCACTGATGGATTAAATTTGGACTAAGTTATCTTAGTGACCCTACCTAATGAAGCGATCACGTGTTTTATTCCGCTATTTAAGTCATGTTTAAGTATGTATTTCTTTATTATAACTATGATTTGACGACTTAGTATGATGAGTTGGGGGCCTTCGAAAAACGAGCCGACTCTTTTCTCAAAGGTCTGCAGGCCTGCGATTCTACTGGTGTTGCGGGTGTTTCTGGGTCGCGATGATCACTTAACCACCAGGTGACTCGCTTGCTTCTCTGCCTCCTTATTCACATAAAAAAACGTTGCTTACACAGTACCCATAATACAAGCCTCGATGTCCCCCTATATTTATTTACAAAATAAATCGGTCTCTACACAGGATACAATCTGAAGTATACTTACACCTTACCGTCTCATATAATCATGGCTTCAAAAATTCCATCTTCCTTTACTTTACCATTCAAAGCATTCCAAAGTGTAAGCAGTGCTCCGTTTCAATTCTCCATTTCCAGACACCGACGCGCCAATTAACGAAACGTGAATCCTGCACTAACGAGTGGAATGCTCTCGCCCTGATTACGCCATTTTGTGGCGGGATTTTTCAGCCGCCATCTTTGTCGCCGCCTCGAATCGTTAGATTTTGCGGTTGTCGGAATTTAATTAGAGGACCGCTTCAAAGCATGAAATGTTTAAGAAAGTGTAAAATTAATCTTGCTTTGTTGAACCTGATTTTAAGGCTTTGTGAAAATTGCCGAAGATAGGTAATTTGAATGTGGTGAAAAGCTAACACTACCACTACTTAGTGAAATCTTAGAGCGTCGGTGGTCAGGCTTAGGGGGTCGTCTCGTGATCGTAGGGTACCGAGTTCGCACCCCCGCGGTCACCATGTATGTACCAATGACTTTTTTATCTTAACTACATTACCCGATGCTCTTACGGTGAAGGAAAAGCAACGTGAGGAAACCTGCACATTGGAACATCTGAGTGCGTAAGAGGGTAATTGCACAAAATATCCTAAAGGAGTCGAAGTGTATCCGAAAGGGCCCATCTGTAAGATAAGATAAGATAACAGAGTGAAATCTTATATAAACGTTTCTTTGTGCTTTTGAGATCCTTACCCTATAATCATTTACTTGACAATTTTTGAGAATGATGATGTTTTTATGCTTGGTTCCAGTGTCCCACACGACAGACGACCTGATCTTCCAGTGGGACCCCGACGTACCCCTCGTGGTGGATGAGAACATAGAACTGCCCCAGCTGGAGATCGTGCACAACAGGACTGCGGACTGCACCCAGGTGTATTCTACTGGTAAGTAAGGTCTTCTCGGCAATTCACTTATGCAGGGTTTCACAATTATTATCGATTTCGTGGAACCCTGGTGACTTTTCCATGGAACCATTAGGTTCCGTGTAAACACACTTAGAAATCGCTGCAGTAATGTTTTACCAAATCATCATTTGGCAAACTGCATCACTTTGCAAACCAACTTCTTATTAAGTAGCAGTGTTCGTGTTGTGCTGTTCCAATGTTGGGATAAGACAACCGGTGATTGGTAACCGGTATTACTAGCATAGAGGCATTCCATCTTAGTCCTCAGGGTTGGCAACGCATTGGCAGTCTTAGGATCCCATTCTTAGCGTTGTAGTTTTGAGAATTGTAGCATTGTAGTCTCAGATCCCACTTACCATAAGGTGGCCGGTGTGCTCTTTTGCCTTCTCTATACCATAAAATAAAAATAAAAATAAAAATAAAAAAATAAAAAAGTTGATTGCGAGTGCGTTAGGCAATAGGCCAGCTGGATGAAGTCTGCAAACCTGTTTTGCACCCATACCAGTTGCACTTTGGTATTTTTTATGGTATAGAGAAGGCAAAAGAGCACACCGGAGCAATTAAATGTGTAACGATTAGCACGTAAGGTTTAACTGTTAGTGCTAATTGGTAATAAATAAATAAATAAATAAATAAATAAATAAATTTGAATATTTAGCCCCTCCACTGTTGATGAAAACCGGTGATATAGTATTTATCGGTAATTTTGTCTGAAACCGTGACTAATGACGAATATGGGTCTATAAATTTTCACCGCGTTACAAATTTTACGGCATCATTCAATTAGCATAATTAGAGGCTCGGATAAGGAGCCCGTGTGTACTTACTATACTAAGCAGAGTAAACTAGCTATTATGGCCACCGTATTAAGGTCAATTCTGTTTGCAAACAATTGCGGCCGTAATTGCTTTATAGCAGTTTTAGTTACGGCGTTAAGCGCTGAAACCAGAGCTTTAAACGTTATGAATAATATCGTTCATAACGTTATATTTATTTCGTAAGTGCTCAAAATTTCGTTTAAATATACCGATATTTTTTATAACGTTACGCTATACCGTGAAGAAATCGTAATAACGTTACAATTAAATAACGTTATAATAACGTTATAATACTTATAAACTACGCGCTGTTGCCGCTCCTTAGGTAGGCATTTTGCGTGACTGGCCGATGGCCGACGTCCCAGCACGGCTAGCACAAGTTGCCCGCGACTTGTTTGTCGCTCGGATCTCCCTTTCTATCTAGTCAGTAACGATAGAGACGCACAGAGCGACAAGCGAGAAAATACAACTTGTGCTACCCGTGCAGAAGGGACAATTTTTGTCCGTTTAGACATCGCAACCAACGTCGTTTCGATGTCCGTTCATATATTCCGTTCTTTTTCCGTCTAGCTAAAATACTTTGCTTTATCACAAAAAAAGCAGATTTAAAAATTACGTTACACGAAAATAACGGTTATTAACGTTATTATAGCGCTTACCGAAGTATCATTATACATATTGTTTGATAACGTTATAATGGATACCGCTACAAGTAAGTCGTCAAATAACGTTTTAGTATAACGTTATTCGTTCAAAATAACGTTATAAACGATAACGTTACACGAAAATAACGGTTATTGAAGGTCTGGCTGAAATTTTACACCATTAACACATTCACTGACACTAGAGCGATTGCATTCTAGACAGTGAAATCGTTTTATAATCTCGTATTCAGAAAGTAAGGATTGCCATATTTCAATAGCGGAAAAAAGGCATTGTCATCCCATCCCTAGGGTAGGAAGTAAAGTATGGAGAAAACGATTGGACAAACACTTTAGATTTGTTACTATAGACTTAACTCTGACTTTAAAAATCGTGTGTATTTAGAACAAATTCACCCCAGGTTATGTTGACAACAAAAGTCTAAAAGAAAAATAGAATGTTAAGTTTAATTTGGGTGACAGTATCAAATTCAAACCCTTTCCAGCACTTAAAAGTTACTTGAAAAGGTCGTTAATGTCTAAAGCGTATTATAGGATCGAGGACTATCTAACAGACAAAAATGCATGGCCTAAATCCGAAACTTAGTCAATAATAATTTATTCAAATGCAAAATCTTTATCTTGTCTAGGGGACACCGTTGATGTAGGAAAACATATCGAAACTTTTATGTGGTCGTCTCGCACCATCTTATATACACATAAGTATGTGTTTTTTTTTTCTCTAACTCTCCCGTAAGATTCTTAATTGGCATGTTTTCCTGCTGAACTACGCATGTTATTTAATACTATATTTAATTTAATATTTATAGCTTTATATAATGCTAGACTAAGTAGTACCATTGTAATAAGAAATATGTTTAAAAAATGACTGACTGCTGAGTTTCTTGCGGCGTTTCTTCTCGGCAGTGGTCTTCTCTTGGGAAGCGCTGGTAGATTCTTGACGTGTAAAAGTGCCCGTGCGGCCTGCTTACTGAATAAATTTCTTTTATCTTTTATCTTTTTAAATGCACCCTCGAACTATAGACGCACTCGCTAGCGCTCCTGCAGCCTAAATGTTTTGGGATGGAATTGATAATCCCTTTGTTAACGATAGTTATACTATTGCTGCATTCTTTTTTTACAGGTAACTTCACTTGCCTGGAAGTAATCTTTAAGCTGAAACGACGCCTTGGCTACCACCTGTTCAACACTTACATACCGACATGCCTCATCGTCATTATGTCGGTAAGATGAGATTCATTTTCTGTGCCAAATTGATCCAAATCACTATCAACACTGCAAAGCCGCCGTACACCTACTAATTCTACGAGTTTTTCTGGTAATCAAGTAGAAAAGAGAAAATTTAATGGAAATGGAGTTAGAGTCTGTCTAATGAAAGCTGAACCTGGATTTTTCTTGGCTGACGAGTCTGGCAACACTATTTAATATGTCGTTTGGACTTTGTTGTTGTTAGAAACTTGTCAATTCGAGATCTAAATTGATAAAAATACGGAGTAATCATGCCGTCGACGATAAGAGGCGGTGTCCGGGAGATTCTGTATACTATTATACAGAAGTACAAAGAAAAACAAGAAGAAAGAAAAACATTATTGATGCAAAAAATTAATTGTTTAGTTACGGTGACCAAATTTATAGGTTAGTACGGCTTTAGTACGGCATGTTCATTTTGATACTTCTTATTTCTCTATGTGCAATCCCAAGTTTAATTTACCTTTTTCTGTCTATTATACGATGAGATTAAGAAATTAAACGAAATTAAATTCGTTTCAGAAAACCTGGACGTGCACGTTGACAAAAGTGTGCTGGAAAACGTAAAGCAGCTGAAAGAGGTTGAGGAAACTGAGTTAGCCTGCCAGACTCAGACGAAATATTTGGAAGAAGTATCTTCAATGACCGGTAATTACTAAAATTATCATTGTCTTTCCCTATATAATAGGTGTAGGTACCTATTGTCTGTCCCTATATCATGTTGAATCTCTTAGCATTCACAATTTTATTAAATTAATTTAATAGACAGATGATTAATGTAACTGACACTCATAGTTTCAATAAAACAATAAGGAGGTGTTTAGTTAAAAGATATCATAAACATATTATTTGATATGTATTTTCTGTGTGCGGAGCAAACAGCATTTTGTTGTTTATGAACCAAATGTACACTGTACAGTCGATTTCATAAATATGTGTACACTTTAGTACCTTATCTATTTATTTAATGTCATTTTTGATCGGCCAGATATAAAAGATGTTCGGGTTATATGAGTCTTCCTTGTTCTTAAACCGTTGCGATTAGAACCTCACCGATGCAATTTCATTTCACCTAAACCCAAATGTTTTTAGGGCTGTCGGACTGTACAATGGGGCTGTACTGCGCAACCACACAATGTATTTCTAAATGGTGTTCTGTTTATTTAACACTTTCTTTCTTCTTACAGATATCAGTGTTTCATCTTTAAAAAGAATAAGTAATGAGGGAAAATTAAACGACGGTGTCTTTAGTACTCGTGTCTAATTTGGATAGCTTTGACATCCAAGCTATCCGAAATAAAATAAATGAATTTTATATTGTAAAAAAACAAGTGCCTACACTCAGATGCTTATTGGCAGAGTTGAGAGAAAGCATCGGTTTTACCGGATGCCTTGAGACTTTACGCCGAATACTAATGGCAAATGGATACGAATTTAAACAAAATACTGAACAACGTTCGATACTTATTGAGCGTTTTGACATAGCAGCTTGGCGACACCGCTACCTAAGGACTATTGCATCAAAACGTGCTGAAGGTAAAAAAATAATATACCTGGATGAGACTTACGTTCACCAGAACTACAAAACAAAAAAGTCGTGGCAGGGGCCTTCCACCCAAGGTGTAGTTGGCAATATCTCAGCTGGAAAACGATTTATTATTGTTCACGCTGGATCAGAAGATGGTTTTGTGCCTAATGCTTTATTAACGTTTAGCACAAAATCAATCAAAGCAGACTATCACCATGACATGAACGCCACAAATTTCAATAAGTGGTTACGTGAGAAGCTTATTCCCAACTTGAGTGAACCAAGTGTCATTGTCATGGACAATGCTAGCTATCACACGGTGCAAATTAATAAGGTACCAAATACCAACACTCGCAAAGCCGAAATAAAAGAGTGGCTGCGTTCTAAACAAATTGATTTTGAAGAATATTATACTGTACCAGAACTTCTTGTCTTGGCACATAAACACAAAGCAGACCCAATCTATGAAGCCGATGAAATTCTAAGGGAGCACGGTCATGAGGTTTTAAGACTTCCGCCCTACCATTGCGACCTTAACCCCATTGAGCTAATCTGGAGTTCGGCGAAGAGAAAAGTCGCGAGTAGAAATGTTGGCGTATCAGCAGCTGAAATTGAAAAAATTATTAAAGAGTCTTTTGACAGCATAACACCGGAGCATTGGAAGAAAATGACTAATCATGTGCTTAATATTGAAGCTCAGTACAAAACCAGGGATGGAATAACTAAAGAACTAGAATCATTCATTATAAGTGTCCGTGATGATGACAGCACTAGTTCAAATGAATCATTGGAAATAGAGTATTTAGAATCTGATTTTAATTACAGTTCCTAGAGTCTTAGGGTATCATCTGAACTGGAACTACTGGAAGGTTCACCATCACATACACTTATTATGAAGCTTTCCAATTGATTAGTAATTCCATCCTTTTCCTTGTATTGGTTTTCGACATAGGTCATGGTCTGTCATCTTCTTCCATGCATTACATCAAAGGATTCCTTTAGATTTTTTTCAAATTCTGACGCCGATTTACCTATATTTTTGCTACCCACTTTTCGTTTTACAGTATTCCAAATGAGCTTGATCTGGTTTAGATCGCATTGGTAAGGTGAGAGTGTGAGCACTTCATGTCATGACCACTAGCTTTAGGAATTTTATCTGCCTCATAAATTGGCTTTGTTTTGTGCTGATTCACTAAAACAAAAAGTTCTTCTCTGTATAAACTTTCATCAAAATTCACAGACTTAGCACGGAGCCAGGCTTGTATTTCAGCTTCGCGTGTGTTTGTGCTTAGGGGCTTATTAATTTGTACCGCATGATAACCTGCATTGTCAAACACAATCACACTGGGTTCAAATAAATTTGGTATCAATTTCTCTCGTAAATACCTGTTAAAATTTGTAGTATTCATGTAATGGTGTTAATCTGCCTTTGTAGACTTAGTGCTAAATGTCAACATTGCATGTGCACAAATCCATTTACGGAACCAGCATGAATGATGATAAGTCTTTTTGCGGAGGAAATATTTTCTATTAAACCAGATGTCGACGGTCCACGGCCATGATCTTTTTGGCTTGTAATTTTGATGAAGATAGGTTTCATCAAGATATATAATTGGCTTATTTTTGGCACGTTTCGTGGCTTTGGTTCTCAAGATCATTGTCGCAAGACTGCAATGTCATATCGTTCTATGAGCACTGAACGTTTTTTTTATTTTATTTTTTATTCAAAACCATTGCTCATCAGTATTTTACGTAGAGTCTATCTGGAGCCTGTAAAACCCATATTTTCTTTCAAATTTGCCAGAAGTGTTCTGAGTCGGAATTTGCTTTTTTACAACATAAAACTCATAGACTTTATTACGGATAGTTTTAACATCAAAGTTATCCAAGTTAGAAACCGTGGCTGGATGAGGTCGCTTCATACCAGGAGTGCTAAAGATTCCGTTGTTTTATTAGCCCTCATTAATTATTCTTTTCAAACACATGGTTGAGGAGGCGATGGCTGAGATCAGCGTCATACTCGTGAACGGGTGTTGTCAGTGGGGTCCTGTCTGTTCACGCTTGCAAGAACCTGTTTTCCAGTTAGTTATTTTAGTTATCGTTCCTGACGTAGAGACCTCGTCATGTTGTTCTCCTAGTCACTATTTTTAATTTACTCAATGTTATTGAGCGTACATTTGTAACGACTAAGTTTGTGTTGTTAGAAATAATTATTTATTACTTTACTACCTTGTAATGTTACTTTTAAGAATAATTGTATTTTATGATTGGAAAAAATGATCTGCTGGAGTTTCTTGCGGCGCTTCTTCTCCAAGATATAATTGTCGTTAGATAGAGGTGTAAGGGTGATGAGAATAATGTTACCTCTAATTACTTTATTAAAAAGGTTGAATATAATATTCCTCATCATCATTGTTTTATTATGCTGTGTGCGACACAGACGAAAACCTCTCGTATCAATGAAATCTATCAACAGCACGACTAGCACAAGTTGCTCGTGACTTGTTTGTCGCTCGGATCTCCCTTACTATCTAGTCTGTTACGATAGAGACGCACAGAGCGACAAGCGAGAAAATACAACTTGTGCTACACGTGCAGATCACTATATTTTCATGTCAAATATATTTCGAAAAACCAAATGTGCTCCAGTCACTGTCATTGTATTTTACCTAAAGTGCTTTTCATCAAAATATAGCGCTCGTAATAATATATATCGATACTTTAGTTCACAATTGTACTAATTACATTTGAAAAGTTATTGTAATTAGTATGTTTGTGCTCAAATAATAAGTTCGCAACTTTACTGGCAAAAAAAAATCATTTTGTACGATTGTGCACTAAGGTATCGATATGAAAATATAGTACGCGTTTCCTCTTCCTTTGTGCCCACCAAAATAAATAAAATAATAAAAGTATCAATATCGTTTATTCCTTCATTGATCGGTAATACCATATCAAGATTTTTTGAATTTGCCGCTTTTTCCCAGGTTCAGCTTTCATTAGACAGACTCTAATACTCAAATAATGTTGAACGGGAAAACACCTGTTTGTAAACGCATCCTTAAAATTGTTAGCGATTTTCATATAATTCGCAGTGTTGAGGTTTTTCTGGGGCGGAAAAGACATCTAACTTTTCCGGAAATAGTCGTTTGTTACTTTGGTATGCAACAATAAGGTCCAAACCAGTTTAAAAGGTCTTTCCTCAGTGCTATGATATGTCCTCTTTTAATCATTGTTTTAAAATTGTATTCATTCAAGGCAACGATTTCACTGTGACTTGAGTCTGCTCGTTTGATTTTAACGGCTATAAAAATAACAAGGACATGAGAATGAGAGAATAGGAAATAACTTTAAACAGCCTCATATCAAAAGACATGGATTGCGGGACATGGCATGACAAGGGGCCTCCCTATAATGATCATTATTCTTATAGCAATGGAAAAAGAGGATAGGGAGGGAGAGAGAAAAGTGAGTAGAATCAGGTGGGATGTAAAATCTGACTTATTTTATAAATGCGAAAGTTTGAATGTTTGTTACGCCCGATAGCGGATGAACACATCGGTATGACATTTGGCAAAGAGATAGATTATCTGGAATAGCACATAGGCTACCTTTTATCCCGGAAAATTGGACAGTTCCCGTGAGAATAGCGATAAACGACTTCTACCCCGACGTACTC
The DNA here is from genome assembly GCA_946894065.1 of Acleris literana. Lineage (NCBI taxonomy): Eukaryota > Metazoa > Arthropoda > Insecta > Lepidoptera > Tortricidae > Acleris > Acleris literana. Next base: position 6,883,888 of record OX335694.1, read on the forward strand.
GCGCGCAAAAGCCAGTGTGAAATAAATTCTATTGATTTGTTTGTTTCCAGTGGGTATCATTCTGGATCAAACCGGACGCTGCGCCGGCGCGCGTGACGCTCGGCGTGACGTCGCTGCTGACGCTGAGCACGCAGCACGCCAAGTCGCAGGCGCAACTGCCGCCCGTCTCCTACTTAAAGGCGGTGGACGCCTTTATGTCCGTGTGCACAGTGTGAGTAATACCTGCTCCCATCCATCAACCACTCGCATCGCACTATATGTTACAGATTTGGCAGTCAACGTCGTCGTCGGTATGGACTGCAGGCAGACCGATGGCACGTAAAAAATTTCAAATATTTTCTTGTTTCATTCATTATTTACTGAGCAAATAAATAAACAAATTTCTGGTAATGACTAAAAAGCTTAAGCGCCACATGGTATTTTCTACGTCACATTGCTACGTTTAAAAAAACAAAACGCGGTAACAAACAAAATGACGTCATTCCAACCATTATGCACTGTCCAAAGCGGGCGTAGAAAACACTGACAATACTCAATATTTTTAGTCCCGGTAAAAAAATATGCTTTTAAGACATTTTACCTTCGCATGATTTTTATTAGAACGCTTTAAAACAAAACCTGTTGTCCGTTGTGCCCGTGTTTACACAACCACCTGACCAATCCACAGTGTAGACTCCGCCACACTGTCCCACTGTCTTTCTCTGTGTCCAGTCCACTAACCAGAGATCGGATAATTAGGAACTTATTTACTTTAAGTTACCTGCCACTTCCGTTCTATATTATATCAGCGCTCTTTATATTTTATCTACACTCATATCATAAGTCCTCTATTATGCGTTCAAAACCCGTAGGCAATGACCAGCATGACCTGTGGTAGTAGGTGACAGCGATGACAGCTGTTAATTTTGGAAGATGTTCCAAATTTGGATCTCATAACCGTACAATATTCGATAACGTAATTTCAAAATTACGTTACAGCTGTCATCGCTGTAACCTACGACAGGTAAGGTAATGCTGGTCATTTACCCTTTCTGAACCCATCTTAGAGTAATTATAATATGTGTGTAGATAAAGTATTGTACGAGACTCTGCGTCATTAGCATTACGCAACCGTCAAGTAAACTACTATTATTTACTAGGTACTAGAAACCCGTTCATAATCCAGAATTTAATATAAGTACATAAAAACGTACCTCTTGAATCACTATCTACTGCTGAAAACTGCATTAAAAGCGTAGTTTACAAGATCCAAGCGTACAGACAGCGGGAGCGACTTTGGTGTTATATTTACTACTAGTGACGCGCCCTCGCTTCGCTTCGGTTTATGCCAGTTTCCTGTAGTGCCCGTACATAATATAAAACTTATTATACATAAAAACCTTCTTCTTGAATCACTCTATCTATTTAAAAAAAACGCTTCAAAATCCGTTGCGTAGTTTTAAAGATCTAAGCATACATAGGGACAGACAGACAGCGGGAAGCGACTTTGTTTTATACTATGTAGTGATGTAATAATAATATAATATATCGGGGGACAATCTCACACAAATTGACCTAGTCCCAAACTAAGCTCTAGGCTTGTACTCTGGGTACTAGACAACGATATAAATACTTATATAGAGAAATAAATACTTAAATACAAAGAAAACATCCAAGACTCAGAAACAAATACTCGTGCTCATCACACAAATATCTGCCCTTACCGGGATTTGAACCCAGGACCGCTAGCTTCATAGGCAGGGTCACTACCAACTAGGCTAGCGCGTCGTCAAAGATTAAAGATTTACTACTAGCGAGCCGCCCCGCTTCGCTTCGGTTTATGTGAGTTTTCTGTAAAACACGTACATAATCCAGAATGTATTATACGTAAAAACCTTCCTCTTGGATCACTCTATCTATTAAATCCATTTGCGTAGTTTTAAAGATTTAAGCGTAGATACAGAGGAACAGACGACGGGAAGCGACTTTATCTTATACTATGTAAAGATATCGATGTTGAATCAGAGGGCCCTGTCAAGATGCATTGCGCTAACTAGCGTTTCTGTTCGATTCGTTTTTAAACCAATCGCGTCACTGGTAGTTGACGTGATACGAAAAGTCACGTGATCTACCAGTGACGCGATTGGTTTAAAAACGAAACGAATAGAAACGCTAGTTAGCGCAATGCATGTTGATAGGGCCCTCAGTTGTATCGAACACATGTACAGTCAGCATCAAATATATAGACACAGTAAAACTTTAATAATATGTAAACACGACTCTGCTGCGAGGGAATAAGGGTGTATATTTATTTCTGAAACCTTGTTAACGTATATATATTTATGACGCTGACCGTACATACGGTTATTATGATTACTTTGGTATAAATGCTTATGAAATTTCATACTTGCAAAATACTTCCAAAGTGACTAAAGTACATCGGATTGGATAAAATCGTGTTAAAAATAATTTTGTAGGTAAAATGCATCTGCTAAGTGTTATATCAAATATTAATTAAATCCATACCTTATACTAGTAAAATAAATTATTTTAAAAAGTCGCTACTTCGTTTTTATTGAGATTACGCCAAGTTAAGGTAAATTGGCTCTAGATTTTCCGATCTCTAATACTAAACGTATGCTCCCATCCATCAAGCACTCGCATCGCACTGTAGTCAGTAGATTTTACCTATGCGATGATAATTGACTTTAAATATGAGACGGCACAAGATTTTTATTCAAATGTAAAACATAGTTATTTGAATCCGGTTATTTAATTGGTAATTAATGATTTTATTACTTGCCTGTCTCACGTACGGCAATTATTGTTAGAGGTTGCTCTGCGGTCTTATCCTGCAGTACAAGGAAACAAATTAATTTGTTCCAGTTGTGTGGTTTATTTAATTTTAATAATTATAATCTATATGTGGCTTTGTGAGAGGAGTATTGGAAGTCCTTGGCAATTTTCTCCAGTGCTGTCGTCAATAAAAATGTCCGAAGCATATGCCCCATATTTTTTTATATGCAATTTGTTATATTGATATAACCCGTTTTTCTTAGGTTTTTGATAGTTTGATTAACAGTCTACATTACATGATATCGTTTGGTTTCAGGTTTGTGTTTATGGCGCTAATGGAATACTGCCTCATTAACATAGTGCTCGGTGACGGCTCTGGCAAACCCAAGGTAAATGCTTTTATAAATTAAAGAAACTATCATGTTTTTTATAGCCATAAAAGGCAAATCAGCAGACGGACCACCTGATGGTAAGCACTCACCGTCGCCCATACACAACAGCAATGCCAAGGACACAGCCAAGTTGCCTTTCAGTAAATACTCTTTCATGTAGCATAACTCATAAATTTCAGAATTTAGGTATATCTTTTCGTATCCTAGCAGTCTCGCCAGGCGGCCGGCACAAGGATGTCCATGTTCTGTATTATAAAACATACCAAAGAATTATTACTGGACCCCACAGAGCGGACAAAGTTTCAGACACTAGCTAATATCACACAAACACACATTATAAGCCCGTGTCAAGCTCTGCTGGACAAACCTCTTCCATTGCACGCCACTTAGTCTGATCTTCGGCTGGTATCTTTCTATCACTGCCAGCAATAGTATCACCTAACTAAAGGGCTTCATACATTTCGTTTGCTGATTCGTGGTCTTCACTCTAGGACTCGTCTGCCCCTGCGGATGTCGGTCCTACGGCTGTAGCTACTAAGCTCTGCTGATATCTCAAACTCAATAGCCATTGCAGATGCAACCCTCTCCCGTCAGTAATATGGTTGCACTTTCTGCAGAAGTTTTGTCAGAGATACCGCCATACGTTGTATTATCTGCGCAGAGCTAGTGTCTAATGACGTATTCTTTTTCCAGGAGCCTGCAGAAGCAGCCAAGGCACGCATGCGCGCTATCAACATAGACCGTTTCTCCCGTGTCTTCTTCCCCCTCCTCTTCTCCGTCCTCAACGCCACCTACTGGATACACTTCGCTCAGTACATCTGACTGCCTGACTATGACGCAATAGTGTAGATAGACAAAATTCATCACTATCGATATTTCCAATACCCTGGTTAAATTAATTGACAGTAAAAGCTATGACTTTCCTTTTCTTTGTCATATGAATCGGACACATTTTAACTGGAGATTGAAAAAAACGTTAAAAGCATTACTGAAATATCGAGTCTATTTAAACAATGCACATTACACCTGTAATAGATTGCGTCATAACAAAATAATATGGTTTATTAACAGCGAGGTTAGTTAACCGGAAATGGAGTGTAACGATGGATACTTAAGCGAATCAGATTAAAAAAAAAAAACCACCAACATAAATTATTTAAATAAATGAGGTAATCAATAACTAATAAACTTGAGTAATTGTGTCAAAACGCGAATCGAGAAATGCAAATTTAATCAAAACAATACAAAATATCGAACAAAAATTGATTACTTTAAAATCTCTCATTTAGATATTTTTCTTAAAGTACAGTCAAGAACTTAAATTTGGTACCCACCTTAGGTCCAAAGTCAATCTGATGTTCTACAACAATAAGGTTGAGTTTACTAAAAGTTAAAAATGATTTGACATCTCTAATAACATTGACGTCTTCAAGCATAATTTTCTTGAAATGGGTCTCAAATTAACGTTTCTTGCCGTACATCTCCAACTTAGTGAAGGTTGGCTGTCAGCTGCTGGAATCTGTCCCGATCTTTTAGATCAGAGGAGTCTAAAAAAAGTGGAGCAAAATATATATTGCCAAAATATTGTGTATCCCCAACACCTACAACCACTACAGAAATACAATACTTTCCATACAAGAAACTCTAATATAGGATTTCACAGCATTTTTTTAAATTAATTTACAGCACGTTGTTTTAATGCTAATTGTTTAAACAAAACAAAGCTCATGTCGTAGTCAATGGCTATTTAAATAACTAGCGAAGCGTGTCCAGTAATATTATGAGTTACGCGATTGTTTATTCAAAATGCCACAAAAACATGAACAAACTAGTGGACATACGCTCTATTTACTTCTAGTATCTTTAATATTTTTTACTAATAATAGTAACTTATTTTATTATTTTATTGTTATTGTCTTACGCGAGACGGCAGTCTCAAGATATGTCAAGTGACCTCACTGAGATCAGTTTATTGATACAGTCCTTAATGCCGCATTAATAAACTGATATTGAGTTAGATGCCTGCATCAAGACACCTCAAAGTAAGCGTCACGTCATAACTGACATTTCTGACAACTCTTCAAGTGAGCTCACTGAGATCAGTTTATTAATACAGTCCTTAATGCCGCATTAATAAACTGATATTGAGTTAGATGCCTGCATCAAGACACCTCAAAGTAAGCGTCACGTCATAACTGACATTTCTGACAACTCTTCAAGTGAGCTCACTGAGATCAGTTTATTAATACAGTCCTTAATGCCGCATTAATAAACTGATATTGTGTTAGATGCCTGCATCAAGACACCTCAAAGTAAGCGTCACGTCATAACTGACATTTCTGACAACTCTTCAAGTGAGCTCACTGAGATCAGTTTATTAATACAGTCCTTAATGCCGCATTAATAAACTGATATTGAGTTAGATGCCTGCATCAAGACACCTCAAAGTAAGCGTCACGTCATAACTGACATTTCTGACAACTCTTCAAGTGAGCTCACTGAGATCAGTTTATTAATACAGTCCTTAATGCCGCATTAATAAACTGATATTGAGTTAGATGCCTGCATCAAGACATCTCAAAGTAAGCGTCACGTCATAACTGACATTTCTGACAACTCTTCAAGTGAGCTCACTGAGATCAGTTTATTAATACAGTCCTTAATGCCGCATTAATAAACTGATATTGAGTTAGATGCCTGCATCAAGACATCTCAAAGTAAGCGTCACGTCATAACTGACATTTCTGACAACTCTTCAAGTGAGCTCACTGAGATCAGTTTATTAATACAGTCCTTAATGCCGCATTAATAAACTGATATTGAGTTAGATACCTTCATCAAGACACCTCAAAGTAAGCGTCACGTCATAACTGACATTTCTGACAACTCTTCAAGTGAGCTCACTGAGATCAGTTTATTAATACAGTCCTTAATGCCGCATTAATAAACTGATATTGAGTTAGATACCTTCATCAAGACACCTCAAAGTAAGCGTCACGTCATAACTGACATTTCTGACAACTCTTCAAGTGAGCTCACTGAGATCAGTTTATTAATACAGTCCTTAATGCCGCATTAATAAACTGATATTGAGTTAGATGCCTGCATCAAGACACCTCAAAGTAAGCGTCACGTCATAACTGACATTTCTGACAACTCTTCAAGTGAGCTCACTGAGATCAGTTTATTAATACAGTCCTTAATGCCGCATTAATAAACTGATATTGAGTTAGATGCCTGCATCAAGACACCTCAAAGTAAGCGTCACGTCATAACTGACATTTCTGACAACTCTTCAAGTGAGCTCACTGAGATCAGTTTATTAATACAGTCCTTAATGCCGCATTAATAAACTGATATTGAGTTAGATGCCTTCATCAAGACACCTCAAAATAAGCGTCACTTCATAGACAATTAACAAATCTGACGCGTCATGAGACGTGATCCTTTATCATAGCGGTGCCATATGCCATCTGTTTAACAAATCGTAAAATTGACCATCTGCTATAGATGTCAACTGCCACCAAAAGCTATGTAAAGGAGTTAATATTTAAGAAATACCCGTAAAGTATAAATCTGGGGTCATACCTAGTAAAAAAGGGTATAACTCTCCTTAAGACCAAGTTAAAAGGGGCATATACCCTTTTTAGTACGAATTAAGTAGACTTATACCCATTTTCACTGGGACCCCAGAAATAACCCCGTAGATGCAATAATCCTCGGTTCCTGGGTCATCATAATATCATAGGTACTATTCTAAGGGCCAGCGCAACGGCAGCGGACGGCAGGAGAGTTTTCCCTTAGATTTCCTCCGCCGCAATCCGCGCGCTGCTCCGAGGTCGGTCTCAAAGCATTGAAATTTATACCTTATTTCAATTGAAATAACATTAAATATACACTGATAAATTTAATATCCTCTGCCGTCCCTTCCGCCGGTTTGCGCAGGCAATAAGGAATTATTAAGCGAGCGTCGACAAACTCTACGATTACGAGTAGATACGACCAACTTAACTTGGCCTCAGGACCGTATTAACAAACTCATCTTGTCTGAGATGCCCTTCACTAGATAAATCAAAGTAAACGCCAAACCATAGAAAACTGACCATTTTGACGCATCTTGATTCGAGATCAGTTTATTAAGGCCCTTAGACTCTCAAGCCATTCGTAGCCCCTCATCAGCCCACTGCTGGACATAGGCCTTTCTCATTGCACGCCACTCGTAGCTACTCCTTTAGGGTACCTATTCTGGTCCGCCCAAGTAGCTATAGGCTATAGGTATATCAACTATAATGTTATTCATACTGCCCTCCTTAGAAAAAAGGGCGTATGTCTCATAGAACCACGCATGTATTAGTGACCTTATATCATTATAATTAAGGTTTAATTTTCTTTGACTAACAAATTACGCATGCGTCCTTTTTATTTAGGAGGGCAGCATAGGAGAGCCTAGCATATTCATATTTGAGACTAATTTTAGAGAAATAATACAGTTTTGCCTTAAGTACAGTCAGCAACAGAAGTTGGAGGACAGTTGAAGAACTCAAAATGTAAACAGTATTCTATTGTCAAGGGCATAAGAGCGTGTGTAGATTATTTTGAGCACTTCGACTGTTCCCCTATTTGCTGCTACAGTCGGTAAGGGAAGTGGTTGCTCACTTTTGACACCATTTCCACCTTATGAAAGAAATTATCGTTAAGATCATGATCATCCTAATTTTACGATTGTATTTATTATTCTACTATCTTGCTTGTTTTATGACGAAGAAAACGAATGAACTCTAGCTAGAGTGGCATTGCAGACTTCTTTTTGGTCGCCTGGAGCCCTACGGAACGAATAGAAGCACTAGTTCGCGTAAAATCGTAAAGCATCTTATCGTGGGTCCATGGAGTCCTAGACAAGATGATTAGCGCTAACGTAAAAGATTTTCGAAAACTGAATCGACATAAGCACTCGACGCGACCATCCGGCAGCTTAGATAAATCCTATTCCATTCTCAATAACAATAACGTTCGTCGAATGCATCTTGTCTAGGGCTACGTACGGTCATTATCTAACTAGAGGTGCAATTTGATAGCTGGACGTTCTTAGGCATGGGTCAAAATATTTATGATGTCGATATCGATACTCTTACTTTTTCTTTACATTTAGTTTTACTTATGTACAATTTTTTAGACGAAAATTTAACATGTTTATTTTGTGTTCCATGATAATCTATGTCATCAGAAGCTAGAAATGACTAGAATCCGTTATCAGTAGAACAAAAACACCATGGTTGCTATTTTACAAATGTTCAATATTACAATTTTACTTTTATTAATGTTTCGAGTTGCACGCCAGTGCATGAGCTATGAAACATTGAAGATTTTTATTTATAAACACGTTTTTTTAAACATTTTGTTATAAATCATGTCATGTTTTACAAAATTAACACGTTTAATTTTTGTCTAAGACTCATTATGGTAGAGAAAAAGTATCGACATAGCTATATTTCAAATTTATTTTTTCCCATGCCTTAGAACGTCCAGCTACCAAATTGCATCTGCGATAACGGGGTCTAATCACAACCACTGCACAGTTTCACAGTCCAACGAGTCTATTATGGTCGTGTTTATTAATGTGGATAAAAGTGGATGAAACATCTGTCACTTTCTGACCAGTGGGTAAGTGCGAGAGTGATGGATACTTTTTCTATGTTTATCCACTATAGTACCGGGGCAGGGATACCATAGTAACCAAAGTAATGTGGTTGGTAAAATTAGCACAGTGTTTTATTGATGGTATACATAAGGTTCAAAGTTAAAGAGTTCCTAATTAAGTACATTCCTACCCTCTTTCGAAAGCTGGACTGTCAGTGTGATAAACACATGATTTCTCAATCTCACTTTTTTTAGATTATCACTACTATTAGTGCTGTAAGTAGGTACAAAAAGTGTGAGATTATTTCCTGAAAATATGTAATTAGAATTATGACAGTTGTTTTAACCTAATGTATAAAATATAATTATAATAATTTGTTTCAATGCTTAGTTTTATTAAATGTACCTTTTATCTATGGATAAGTGATTATACTTACCAACTAAATCAGTCTTTTTATTTTTGATTCCTTAGGTATTGCAAATTTCACTCATTCGACAAGAATATTGTTATTTTATTACTTCAAAATCCTTTTTCCAAGAAATGAAGACAATATTAGCTCTGTGCTGCCTATCGTCCACGTAAACCGCACGTCATGCGCACGCTTTCGTCAACTGACGATTGCAAGACGAACGCTTGCATCTTGCATAGAAACCTTCAAAACAGTGTCCACGGAGCGGCAACGTCGCGTCAGCCGCTCGTCATGAGTTCGTCATGTCATGTTGCCGCTCCGTGGGCATGCGCATGATGTGCGGACCTATAATAAATAGGTAGTTATTTCATCTTAAACTTAATATGAAAATAATGATCTAGTGTATAAATCATTGCTAAGACCTCACTTGATTTTTAAAAGCACGTGATTATCGAGTAATCATGGCGAATTGGTTCGTTTGGTTTTGTTTACATCTTTTGCAAGTTCTATTGATGGCGACTTTAAGTGCATATAGGTATCTACAATCATTTAAGCACAAAAAGACAGAAGCGCAAACGAAGCAGTTCCTGAGAGATCGGATCGCCCCAGTTTCACCGCCTTTCAATTATGTACAATTGCTAATATATTTATATGGTCTTAATTCATATTAGACTACATTCACTGGTGCGTATTTCATTTTGCTCATAATTTATAATGGAGAAAATTCCATTGGGAATTTGGTACTTAATTTACAACGAAAATAGATTTGGTTATAAATACTTTTCAGCACAATCACATTTTGACTAAATTCACCTTGGATACTATTACTTTTGACCCAACTTCAGACTGGTTATTTCACGTGGACGATTTTCCATTAACAGATTTTCTAATGACAGTAAATTGACTTGTTATCAAAAAAAATACTAAGTCATGCGGCGAGAAATGCCTTTCGATGAAATTAAATTCTGCGTGATGATACGCTCTTTAAAGGGTGTTTTGATAATAGGTACTCGTACCCCTAGGCAGGCCATGCTTGGCACAGTAACACGCGTGCAAATATAAGTGTATGGTGACTTTTGCTCACCTTTAAAGATTTTGTCAAACGAGATTTGACACCTTTAACATCAAGGATGATGAATGGGAGAAGATAGTGGAGTATAGAAACCAGTGACAGACCCAAGGGAGGACAGAGGCTCCATGATGGAGGCCCGCAGGCCTTTCGCGTAACTCACTCGCAATCGCGATCAGCTTCATAACAAAACAATTGATTTCATTTTGTATGCAGACAAGCCTTCGATTTTCAAAATGAAAACGATTGTGATTGCGAGAGTGTGTACGCGAAAGGCCTGCGGGTCCACAAATTGACTAACGAGAGATCGAGACGGCACGGCTGCGACACCACAGTTGCACCGCAACACACATCTGGGGGTTACTATGACAGAGTTGTATAACTGCCATAGCTAATAGCTATGTCCTTTTCTCTCAGTGTAAACTAACTGAACTGCACGGCTGTCATAGTATCCTCCTACACAAAATGTGAATAATCTTGACGGTCTTTTTTTGGCAATGATAAAGATAAAAAAAGATAAAAGATGTTTATTCAGTAAGTAGGCCGCACGGGCACTTTTACACGTCAAAAATCTACCAGCGCTTCGCAAGAGACCACTGCTGAGAAGAAACGCCGCAAGAAACTCAACAGTCAGTCGTTTTTTTAAAAAATTACTTATACAATTATAGAACTTAACCTAGCATTATATAAAACAATGAATTTAACATTAAAATATATATATCATGCGTAGTTGAGCAGGAAAATGTGTCAAAACTCAGTATGTTCAGATGAACTCTTAAATTGTAATAATAATAGTATACATATACTTACCCATGACGGTGCAAAACAACCACATAGTTTTGATACATTCTCCTACAGAAACCGTGTCCCCTAGACAATAATTATACCTACAATGTTTAGATATTTTCCTGACTAAGCTATTACTAAGTTATTTAGGTGTTTAATTTAGGCCAAGCATTTTTATCTGTTAGATAGTCCTCGACCCTATAATAAGCTTTCGACATCAACGACTTTTTCAAGTAATTTTTAAGTGCTGGAAATGATAACTTTAAAACTTCGTCAGGTAATTTATTATAGAAATGAATGCATTGACCAACAAATGATTTATATACCTTACGGACACGAAATTTTTTAATAGCAATTTTATTTTTATTTCTTGTATTCAAATTATGTATATCACAATTCTTAACAAAAGAGTCTTGATTTTTAATGACATAAATAATATTCTCATAAATAAATTGTGACGCTACTGTCAAAATACTAATTTCTTTAAATAGTAATCTTAAGGAATCACGGGAGTTTAGGTTATATATGGAACGAATGGCTCTTTTTTGTAACACGAATATAGTCTGTATGTCAGCAGCTTTTCCCCAAACCAGAATACCGTACGACATAACACTATGAAAATAACTATAATAAACTAAGCGAGCTGTCTCAACATTGGTAAGTTGCCTGATTTTCCTAACAGCATAAGCTGCCGAACTTAATTTACCTGCTAGTACTGCTATATGGGGACTCCATTGCAAGTTTTTGTCTATAGTTATCCCTAAGAAAAGCGCCTTGTCCACCATCTCCAAACACTCATCATTTAGAAATATACTAGATTTTACCGGTCTAACATTAGGCAAAACGAACCTAACACATTTAGTTTTCTTAGCGTTAAGTAGCAAATTGTTAATAGTAAACCAATTAAGTACTTTAACCAGCGTGGCGTTTATCCTACTGTAATCGACGGATTTTCGGTCCACCTTGAAAATTAATGAAGTATCATCAGCAAATAGCACAATATCACAAAGGTTATCTACCGTGGGTGGTAAGTCATTTATATAGACCAGAAATAAGAAAGGACCTAATATAGAGCCCTGAGGCACACCTAATTTAACAGTTGCTCCAATGGACTGTGTTTGGTTTACAACAACCGTTTGTGTTCTATCGCTAAGATATAAAATGTGAAGGGAAATGAGCACATAATTTCTTTCGCACTGCAAATGCGTCGCCAACCCTAAGGACTATGATGCCTCGTTTTATAAAGCTACAAATTACAATTTACAGGTTACAAGTTTCCTTCTGACACAACCTCGACCAATGACGATCAGCCATTTGAGCAGTGTTTCCAGTTTAGACCTGTAAAATTGTTACTAGTAGCTTTATAAAAAGTGCCCCTGCTGTAATTTCAACGGTTGTCTTATCCCCACCCCACACCGAAGCACGACAATGCGAAGCTATAAACGAATGCTGCTTGGCCGTAATTCTAAGGCTGCCTGCCACTGGAGCGGAGCAAAGCAGCGGAACGGTGGGCGAGGAAAAAATTCACCAATAGGAGAGCTTTGCTGGGCGATGCTAGGAACTTTAAGTATTCCTATAGGTGAATCCTTTCCTCGCTCACCGCTCCGCTGCCTAGCTCCGCTCCAATGGACAACTGCCTGATAAGATGATGGTGGTAGCGGTCCGGGACCCTGCACTTGGGTCTTGAATTGGTTTCGTTGGAAGTAGTGTTGTGCGCGCTCGTTCACTGAGCTGATCGCTCCAAACTAGTACAACCGCTCTAATGTACTAATTCGGTCTTTTAGTTCTTTTAGTACACTGAGAGAAACTGGTCTGTTCATGCTCTTTTGACCGAATGAATGGCCGGCTTTGCTGTCAGTGTCACTCACTGCTCTGCCTACTCTATTCGGTTCTTGCTCTGCGTGTACTATTGAACTAAGAGCAGAAACTTCACGGAATAGTTCGATCTAGTACAGTGACGGAAATTGATTTTTTAACCGACTTCAAAAAAAGGAGGAGGTTCTCAATTCGTCGGGTTTTTTTTTTATGTATGTTCCCCGATTACTCGAAGACCACTGGACCGATTTGAAAAATTTTTTCGTTGTTCGTATGGGTATACTTTCTAGTTGGTCCCATTGTCACCACGTCAGGATCTGATGATGGGATCATGGAGAAATCAAGAGAACTCCTCAAATATTATAGGCACACCTATAGCGATTTTGGTATTTTTCACTGTAACTCATGCATTTGCTTTTGAAAAGTACTATATGGTGAAGTGCAACTGATGATGAAGACCACAGATGGCCCTCGGAACTCCTTAACGGTACCTATTTCAAGGGTGGCGATAAGATATTTCGATAAAGGAAGTTGAGCGACTATGACGAAGCACATTTAGGTTTAAATATGACTATGACACACCGGCGGCGTTGTCTGCGGCGAGCTTGAAATGTTCTATAGTTTCTTATTAATATTTAGAAGTGGAGCTACGTAACAGCATAAATAGGATCACTAAAAAGTATAAAATAAAATAAATGTTTAAAAAAACAAAAAACCGCCTTCAAAAATTCAAAAAATAACTTCTTTTAAAATGGTAGGTCAGTCCAACTGAAGTCGGCGTCCCACAATATTTTAAACCAAAAGCCGAATCCAGTTGGACTGACCTACCATTTTAAAAGAAGTTATTTTTTGAATTTTTGAAGGCGGTTTTTTGTTTTTTTAAACATTTATTTTATTTTGGCTCTTAGTACATGTACTACACAACCCTAGTTGGAAGGATGATGCCGTCAACATGTTACTGATATTGCAAGTATCCGGCTGTCATATACGTTATTGACCAGTGATGATGATGATGAAGTAGGTACCAGGGGTACTAAACTATTAAACTCCCGCCATCATGGTTAGCAACATTTTGTAAAGGGTCATGGGTAATTTATTATGTGTACCTATTGTGATTTGACGTGAAGGTTGTTTGTAGATTTTCTTGTTTCGAAAAAAATCAAGATAACAAAATTTCAAGTGTGTAGGGACATCTTTATTCCTTATTCCATACATTATCTACTGGGCCGGAGGCCTAAGTTTGTTGGTACAATTGCATTTCGTAAAAAAAGTTGTAATAAAAATGGTTACAAGTATACGGAACCATGTAGCGCTGGGCCCAACTCGCATCAGGCCGGTATTTTTATGCTCTGCCTATCGAATAATCTTAAAATGACTCTTGATTCTACATACATAAGTATTATACTGGTCTCTCTCGTTCAATTCGTTTTTACGCGAGTGAACCCAAAGCTGCAGTATGGATAGCAAAAAAAGCCAAACAAAGAAACAAATGTTTCTTAAGACAATTTAACGACTATTCGTAGCCTTGGTTTAAGTTAATTTGGTCTAGGTTGAATAAAAAAAGGTCTGGTTAGTTCGTACATAAGTAAATTCGGTGATTTAGAGGTATATTATAAAAAATTAGAAAGCACTTAAACTTTAATCTTTAAAATGTTTGACTAGATACCAAAACAATGTCAATTCTTCAATATTCATAAGTAAAAATTACTGTGAACATTTAAATAATGGCTCGATTACCCGCTCTGAGTTCAAGATGTGCGACAATTGTGTGACTAATTAACAAAAACACGCCGCAAATACAATGGCGGCAATTATATTTGTTTTAACTTGTACCTACGACTGGCCACCGTTGTTTATTCTTTCCGGTATGGTTATTGTATTGAACCAGTTCTGTTCACTATTGTATAAAAGATAATTATGTCACATGATTTTTTTGCAAACTTTCTGTCCCGATAAAGTTCTTATCAGCTATCAAATACAACAATAATCAAATAGAAGTCATTGTCATGACGCGCGGACGAACGGCATGCTCAAATCAAATCAGTCGCGTTCTGAAAGCCGATGGGTGCTGATTAATCGGGAGACTTTTATTTTCTTTTATTTTAATATACGTTAGGAAACCAACTAACAACTTTAGAATAATTTAATCTATTTGTTGTGTGGAATCGATTCCTAATTAAAGTGAATGAATAAAACATTACCTAAGTTCAAGTTCAGGGCCGTAGTGCAGCCGCGATACTTTTCAAACGCACTGCGAACTGTCACCTCGTTTGACAACTTCAGTCGGCCACTGGTTGACAGTCGGTCTGAACGTGCGTAAACAAACGTTTCCGGTGTTAGCGCGCTATCAATTTGCATTAAATCGCGCTTATTCAATTACATAAACTTATTACAGACGACCGATCCTTATTCGAGACACGGGGAGATGACCACGCACGGACTCCGTGAGTCTTAGACGGCCGAATGAAAAAAAGTTTAGTTTATCAGCGAGTTGTTGCGAATCTCGTATTCATTGTTTCGCTAATTCAACGTTTTCTGTGTTAAAAATTATAAACTGGACTGTTCAAAATGAAGGAAGTGCGAGGAAAAGAGGAAACTTCGGACGATGAGGCGGGACTGGGCTACCAGAACACCTTGGTGAGTTGTTTTCATATTTTAAAACTTTCTTTTACGTAGAAATGTCTGCGTCTATTCCTAGTCTAGCTGTAGGTAGCTGTTTTATAGGTTTAACTAGCGATTATGGCAATATTCAAGTGATTAGTGGAAAGTATTATTACAGTTTTGGTTTGTTTTCAAGATTTGGACTTATGTTGTTGTGTTACTTAATTTGTGTAACATGTTATAAACATAATTCACTATTACATTACAATCCCAAGCATAAATACCGCTGAAATAACAAGACTAACATTGAAAATACTGTCATAATGTACATTATGCACTTTGTTTACCATTCAACCTCAAACCATAACAGAGTTTCTTTAATATAACTTACAGTGTGGTGGAATGTTTGATTGTTATGTTATATTGTATGTTCAATACTGGTAGTAGATATACATTTACATAGCTATTGCCTATTGTATTGTTTCCTAAAGCATCTACTAAGTTCACCTATGTTTCTAGACTCCTCTGGTATATTAAAAAATATTAGTAAGTGTGCATAAGCTAAAAAAGGAAGTGCTATATATTATTCAAATATATTATAGTTCAAATTAAGAATTTATTATCTAAACGCAGATATTATCATTCTTACTTGTAGAAAATAGACAGTATTGATATGCTGATAAAGCATTATGACATCACACTCCATTACATCCTGATAATGATAAAAACAATGTTTTTATGATTAAACCAAAGGTTTTGCAGCAAAATGTTAAGATATAATATATTGGTTCCTGGCTCTCTCATATCTATATACTTATTGGACATTGGGTGGTTAGCACTAAACTAGACTTAAAGATCCCGGTTTAAAATGGTTTCTTTGTTTTATTTTTAATTACAATGGCCGAAATTTACCTACTATATGTATCACAAGGTACCCTACTATATAAAAAGACTCTTGTCAATTATTGATGGTTCAAAAACGAATCCTATATCAGTTAAGTTTGAAGTTACTTTGACTAATGTCCTAAATAGGTATATGCCGTTGAGCCTTCAGAGTTAATGCTAAATTTGAAGTAATTGTTATTAGGAAAATAAAAACATTTATTTTATGATCTATCAATTCGTGGTAGGATTGTCATACCATTCTATTGACATATTTATGTCATGTAATTTTTAATAAAAACTACATAATAATTGCCATTTTTCAAGTTGTTTGACAAGTTAACAAATACGTACTTGTGTTTTAAACCTGATTTACTTACATCAAATTCGTTCTTGCATCAATTGTTTATTAAAATCATATGACAGTATATGTTATATGGTTCAGACCTGAACTTTTAAAAACTTTTGTAAATATGGCTAGATATTTGAGTCAACATTTAAATCTCAAGTGTCATTTCAATTGACAATAAATTGATACTCATACTCCAAATTTTTTTAGACTAGGGAAATCAAATTAAACAATAAGTACCTACTTATTTTTTTCTAATGTATAAGTTTTCATCACATCCAATCCAACGCATTACAACTTCTATGAAAATTCAAACCTACTAGAGCACAGCTGTGGTACAATAACAGATCTGTTGTAAAACCAGGGCAAGTCTTTTCACTACAATGCTATCTTATCTTTAATTGCTATGTTAATATAACTCAGAACAGCTCAGTGCCAGCATTCAAGATTTCTTTATAAAATGAATGTAATGTGGAGTTTATGGTACTGAATGTGTATGTGTGTCTAAAGAATGCACACTTACCTAGTCCTAGTAGCTATTGAACCTAATTGAAATTGAAATTGGGTCGGGTTTTTTTTATATTGATTTAAAACTTCACCAAGCTGTGTACTTTATATTTTTTACAGCATTAAATGTTTTGCCTGAATCAGGCTGGCAGCCTGATAAACCCTTGTTTGGTGAAACACAAAATTATCCTAATTTTTTTTTTTAATTATTAATAATTTAGCATAAATGGTAACTAACATAATACAAAAGTTAAGAACTTGTTTTTTGTTCATAATATTAATCTAGGTACACTAATATTATAAAGAGGAAAGATTTGATTGTTCGTTTGTTTGCATTGAATAGGCTCCAAAACTAATTGACCAATTTGAAAAAAAAAAAACAAAAATGAGCAATGGTTTGTCATGTTTTGGACACAATTTACTTGGCTCAATGTGAAACAAGTTTACTTCTTATCACAGACAAGCAGGTTCTACAAAAATAATGGCTCCAATAAAAATAAGTTAATATACCTTATCATTCTCTGGTGGAAAGTTATTTACTACACTCGATAGCTACCTATACCTATATCTCGCGACTAAGCTCTCTGAACCTTCTAACCTTGACAGGTTTCGTAGCTATAATGAGATAATGTATTTTTTGCAGCAAAATCGGCGCGGGCGTCTCTGGCCATTACGTGTTTTTATAACAAAATTAATAGCCATGTTTGTTTTTAAACTAGGTAATTGGTTTTATTTGCGAAAGTTTTTTTTTTTGACGTTCAATTTACATCAAAATCAACGAATGTTTGTGCATACAGGTAGAGAAGAAATGTAGGTTTACTTAATCCTTACTAATATTATAAACGCGAAAGTTTGTGTGTATGGATGTATGGATGTTTGTTACTCTTTCACACTGCAACGGCTGGACGGATTTGGATGAAATTTGAAATGGAGATAACTTTTACCCTGGATTAACACATAGGCTACATTTCATCCCGGAAGTTCCCGAGGGAATAGCGATATTTGAAGTCTACGCGGACGAAGTCGCGGGCAGAAGGTAGTCTCGAATAATATGACATGTTATATTTTCTACGAATTCTGTTTTTTTTTTAATTTATTAATTTAACAAGCTGTGGTGGTGACATTGACGTTATTCAGCATTCTTAGCTTACATTATTATCATAGGAACGAAATATTTTCATGAACCTAAGGATATAGGCATATAGGATCAAAAACCTAAGCATACTGCTTACCCGAAAGTCAAATTATGTGAAAAGTTAAATGCGTAATCATACAATTTTATTTTTAAAAAAAGTTTAGAAGAAAAAACATAATTAAATAACCGAGAATTAGATGGCCCTATAATAAGCGCATTTTTTACATAACACGTAGTTGTCTATTTTTTCTTACACCCATCACCACACCAACAATAACAGTAAAAAAAATGCCATCATAAGATTCATAAGTGGTTTTTTAAGTAAAATTACACAACAACGAGGAAGTTTTCGTTTGTCCGTTGAATCATTGACATTGAATGGATATCTTATCGGATTCGCCATTGCTTGCACGATAGCGCGAAGTCATGTGTTTTGAACGTTTCACTTCGATAAGGATTATCTAGGTGCTATGTGTTCGGAACATCGAGATCTTGGAGTTATCATGCTTATCATATAGTTATCGTGTTATAATATAATTAAAGTACCTACTTGAGTATTTAAAAAACGATCTAACTATTCAAAATTGTTTACATTTTTCCGCTCATTCCCAAAATACCATATTGCCAAAACACCACATTCAAAATATTGGGTTCAAACCCTACAAATAATAAACTATACTTTTTATTTTGAGATTCCAGTATATCGAGAATCTGGTATTTTGAAATTCTGGCATTCAGGGATTGCTCGTTTTTCCTCTCCTCGTATCAATGCTTTCCATTTCCATTGTAACACCCAAAAATCAGCAGTGCTGATTCTTTCTGATGCTTCTCCCAAGGACTGCTATGGAGGTTATGGTGCAAGAAAGTAAGTAGGCCCGGCAGGACTAGACTGCCGTCTCACATTTACCCCTCACCTTTAAAAATAGTTACATTAGGGTCAGAGCAGCGCACTGTCTGCCGGCCGTTTCTTCGTAAATCGGCCATTTCTAGTCGAACTACTTCTTAGTTTATGTGTCTTTTTTATTATGAGATGGGTTTGCGTTCTTTTTTATGCCAAGAAGAAGACACGCGAGCACTCAGGCCACCTGATGGTAAGTGGGATCTGAAACCCCATTTGAAATCTCAAGACTACGATCGCAAAACTGCAATCCTAAGACTTCAAATGCGTTGCCAACTCTGAGGACTAAGATGGAATGCCTCTATGCTAGTAATTTCACCAGTTGTCTTATCCCCACACCGGAACAAAGCAATGCGAACACTACTGCTTGGCGGTGGGTATGGTTAAGATGGTGGTAGCGATCCGGACGGACCCTGCACAAGGTCCTACCACCACTTAACGTAACGTTCCCCTGATGATGAAATCGAGGGTGGTACACGCTTACCCAAAAAAAAACCTATTTACTCTAGCCTTGAAAACACCAAGGTTAGATCCAGGGAATACAGACACAGGGAAAGCATTCCACTCCTTGGCTGTGCGAATAAGAAATGTGACAGCAAACCGCTGCGTCCGAATCATTGGAAATTAGACTACAGTGCCACCATTTTCTTAATAGCGATAGGCAATAATAGTTTTTCTATGAGACACGAGTGACAAATATACTGTCAGTTGCGAGTGCAAGCGTAATAGCGATAGCGAGCCGAGAGCTATTAAGAAGCTGGGAATACTGTATATGCGGATGAGCCCTCCCGGCGTCTCAATTCCCCTTAGGTTCTTATAGAATCAAGACGCTTATTAACGTCAATCATAAGCGTCGTTGAAAGAAGTAACATTTCTTTTCAAGTGTGGTAAAGCAGAAATTCACATTAAAATTGACGCATGACGTTGTGTTGAGCATCAAATACCCTGGCGCAGAAAGGCAATCATTAACTGTGACGTAAATACCCAATTTATTTCTCGAAAGTTCACGCTGTCGTTATAAGTTATAACAAATGACTGAGTAATCAAAGTTAAAGATAGAGACACTGATAGGGTTACTGAACTTAGGGCCGATTTTTTGATCAGTAGTTTACTGAACTAATGTTAAAATTCGAAAATAGAATCGAAAGTGTTACACATTTAGCTAAGATTTAACAATTGGTTGCGATATGCATTAGTTAAGTTAACAGAGAGACCAAGAATAACTTAGCTAGACGAATTAAAAGAAGAAATAGGCGTCATGCCGTATTAGTATGTTAAAGAGAAGACTCAGAATAGAAAAGAAGGGAAATTACTCTACCGACAAGAGCTCGTATGTAAATAAATAAATAAATAATAAATATCAAAGGACGATCTCACACAAATTGACCTAGTCCCAAACTAAGCTCTAGGCTTGTACTATGGGTACTAGACAACGATATAAATACTTATATAGAAAAATATATACTTAAATACATAGAAAACATCCACGACTCGGGAACAAATACTCGTGCTCATCACACAAATATCTGCCCTTACCGGTATTTGAACCCAGGACCGCTAGCTTCGTAGGCAGGGTCACTACCAACTAGGCTAGCGCGTCGTCAAATGATGATGATGAGTTCAGTAACTACTGATCAAACAAAGGGCCCTTAACCTTAAGTACCGAATAAACCGACGTTTTTTTTTTGAGTCATTTTTAGTCTTCTGACTTCTGTAAAAAAGTGTTTTTTCTTGTTGGGAATAACTTTAAATTATGTTTGGAGGAGCCCATTTTTTATAATAAGTTGATGGGATGCTATGTAAAGGACTTACCTATTTCCTTCTAGTAGATAACATTACCATATATGTTAGTTGTACTTCTTATTCCTGATAGCCTAGATTTTTCCCCCCATCTATTTAGTAATAATATTAAGGAAATTTCTGCAGGCTATTTTTTTAAAGTTTTTTTTTAAATAACAATATAAATACATGTAAATATAAACATAAAACCCTAACCTAAGTGTACCGCCAGCAGGCAAGGCGCAAGACACCGATGGTAAGAAACCTCCCTACAATAAGTGCAATGTCGAAAAGTACTATTATTATTAAAGGCCTCTAGTAACAGAGACATGTCAGATGTTTTAGATCTTGTTCCCAGAATAGGAAGGTCATTTATGCCTCCGCAAACGAGCGGGTTATCCAATGTAAAGTAACCACGCCGCCGATAAACACTTGCAACACCAGGAGAGGAATCATTAGAGCACCGGAACACATGATGGGTTGCCGGAATATAGTAATAGAGTATACTCGTCTCTTGAAGGTCGTAGTCATAGTTATTACAGTCTACGGTGAGCACTAAGCTACCCTCTTACCTCTGTAGGTAACCCTTTTGACAGGGTAACCGAACCCATTGAGTCATGGTTACTGAGGGGCTCTATTCCAAAACTACAAGTTCAAAGTTACGGTCACTTAGTCATGGTCTTACCGCACACCTGGTTATTTTTTGGGTGGCCTTTTCTCCCTACATATAGCAAGAATAACAATGGCATTTCGCCGGTGTATTCGCGTATTTGGAATATTTGATAGATAATCGAAAATGAAGACGTTATTGTTGTCAAAATGTTGGCATTATTCGTCTATAGTACAAACGCTAGACGCAAGTATGTTTCCTTGAGTCTGGGCCAAAGGAGCAAAAGGACACATCACACAGAATATGTACGCACTGATCTTAACAGGCAAGAGCATTGGTAACACCACGGTTAATGTAGTTGAGTTAAAAACGCATAGGTACAAGGCACGTTCGGACTCTCCTTACCTTACTATCACGTTTCGATAAGCGACTACGCCACGGGTATCAAAAGTATTTAACGACAAAAAAAAGTAACATATCCATGTCCGTCCACAGCACTGTGCTAGAATTATATGTCCCCTTTAACTCGTTAATGAAAAGATTTCTTTGCGAGATTATCACCGGAAGCGGGCGAGTGGCGATCATGAAGGAAGTGGGGCAGCATTGAGACAAACCTGATTACCTGCTTTTGTTCATGACCAGAGTTTTATGTGCATACAGCGAGATTCTAAATCGTTATGTTAAAACATTTGTTGGAAAGCAATCGCATTTTATAGAGGAAAATGTTTCTGACTTTTATGCAAAAACATTATCATATGTTACCATTTACCTGAGACTTTGTCTACATATAAGTCATTTATCGCTGTCACCACGGCAACTGTTCAATATTCCGTGATTAAAAGTAGGACATTATGCAGCGTTGAGGAGACAAACCTGATCACCTGCTCTTGGTCATGACCATGATTACCATATGTGCATACAGCCAGATCTTTAAATCGTTATGTTTTAAATGTTTAAACATTTTGTTGGAAAGCAGCGCTAGTTTTTCGGATTTACCAAGATAAAGGATTTTGGCCTGTACCTACTATGTATGTATGGTTCTTTATTTGGTTTCAAAAATAAACTTTTTATTTATTTATAAGGCATAATAACAAATTACAAACTTAACCTCATAATCCTTCCTTAGAATTAATTTAAAAAATATAACCAACATATAGATACTAACAAGAATAATATAAAACGCCTTACTCACGAATGTAAACAATTACCCCCTTACTAATAAACGTTGAGTAACGGTGGTATAGCTATACAATGTTTTGTCCTTATCTGTCATTGTGACATTTGAATTTGACAGATAAGGACAAAACATTGTATAGCTATACCACCGTTACTCAACGTTTATTAGTAAGGGGGTTAAACTGTACAATTGTACATACTGTTGAGGCCGAGAAGAAAGGAATTCCCTTAAAGGAGTATGAGATTGCCGAGTGAGCCACAGACTTTCTAATGAGCCAGAACCTTAGTATTTACATAGTATAGTATTTATACAGCCAGCATCATAAATAACATCAAACACAACAACAAGTGCAACAAAAACCAACATTGAAAAACCCCGAGTGCATGTTTTGTTCGTCGGCGATTAACCAACAATTAAACTACTGTACTACTCACTGATGAAAGAATGATGAGGGTACTCCATCATGCTGACCGTATCCTTTTTATAAAACAGCTGAAACAAATTATAAAAACCGGCCAAGTGCGAGTTGTGTACTGGACCGATCGAGTTGAAATTAGGTACAAATATGTAAGTCAGTGACTCAAAGACGGATGCGTAACGTAAATAAATGAATTCTGAATAAGGGGGCTACCTTTGGGGGATAAATTAGGAAATTTAAAAAAATGTTTCGCAAACCTCATTGTGTGACTAGTCAAATGAAAGAGCTTGTTGTGAGCATCTCAAAAATATTTGTTTTATAACTTTAACATAAACAGTTTTGAAGTTATTTAAGAAAATAATCAAAAATCGATCATCCCCCTCCCTTATCTCTGAAACTACTGGCCCGAATATTTTGAAAAAAATACGGATAATAATTCTCTCCTATACATTACAAGAAAACCTATAACAAGTTTCAGTATTCAAAGTAACATAGGAAATTTTGTAAATGTATGTCCGCGCCCAAATTTCAACTCGATCGGTCCAGTAGTTTTGGAGCAAATCGGCTGTGACAGACGGACAGACAGACAGACGCATGATCCTATAAGGGTTCCTTTTTTCCTTTTGAGGTACGGAACCCTAAAAACAGACAGACATACACAGACACGTACATGACCCCTGGAACCCGAAGTAATCCAAAAGTAAGGTCTGTTAGCTATCCAATTCCATGAATCATTTAGGACTTTTACAATCGTTAAGATCGATATTGATCGGCTATGCTATACAATGAAAACTACTGATATTACATTAGTGGGTACCTCTCTTGTGATAAACATAAACCTCTATTTAACCTCACAAATGTAACATTATTATTGGAAGTCATCCTGTAACTATACATTTCATTTAAATGACTATTACTTGCAAACTGCACAAATTGCATAATTAACCATTACCGTGTCGGTTTAAAACAAGGTTAAAGAGGTTCAGTGACATAACAGTTTCAATGCCGATTCCAATTCAGACGGGTTCTTGGCATTGACGGTGTTGAATAAGAGTTCAATACCTTGCAAAAACTCGTAATATACTGAGTAATAAAACTGTAAAAGTATTATCAGAGCTAGACGCTTGGAATTAATCTTATAGATATTTTATTTGTCTTTACATAGTGTAAAACATAGTCGCCTTCGGATTATAACATTCGAAAAAACAAAACTTGTCTCTCCTGTGGTCAATAGTTAAAGGCATATAAGTTACTAGAGGACGCCCGCGACTTCGTACGCGTAGAATTAGTTTCCCGCTACTCCCCCTATTTCTTCCCGTTGGGGTCGATTTTCGGAAAATCCTTTCTTAGTGCTCACTTACATCATGAAACGAACCCCTGTACCAAATTTCAAGTTTCTAGGTACGGTAGTTTCGGCTGTGCGTTGATATATAAGTCAGTCAGGTTTGCCTTTTATATATATAGATGTTTTTATTTGATAGGACTAAAGTAGACCTGGTGCCGTTTCCGGATGCGGGTTCAGCCAGAAAAGTAGGCCTTAAAACCGTTAACTTCGGGCATGTCCACAGGAAAGACGGTAACCTAAATCTATGTATGACCCTTTCCGCAACCTAAACCACGAAACGGATTTTGATGAGGTTTTCACCACCATTAGATAATTTCTCACGGGAAGTTTTTATGTATAATGCATTCTTGTTTATGTATCGGTGTTACAGAAAACTCATATAAAACGCGAAGTGAGGCCGGGCCACCACTTTTACATTTTTTTTTGTAAAGTGTCGGTCACTCAGCTAATGAATGATTTCCCTACAAAAAAACACCACTTTCTCAGTACTAATGGATAGGTACTTTACAAAACGGTCAAATTACATAAAATTACATTACAATTTGTAACAATCAAGACCGTGCAGAGGCGAGCTCAGTGAAGTTAGTTATCATAATATTGAGATGCAGGATGCGGAGCAATTGCAGAGAATGTTATATTATGGTTATGGAATAAAACATAATTAAAAATTATTGTAAAAATATAATAAAAACTGTCTTGTTTGTAACGCTTTTACGGTTAAAATGCTGAACAGATACCTATGAAATGTTATGAAGATAAGTTGAGTTCTGTTGTAGGAAATTGGGTTCGTTTTATCCCTGAAAATTTGTTAGTTCTCGAGGGAATAGCGATTCATGACTTCTAAGCGGACAGATTCGCAGGCATCAGCTTTTTTATATAAACGAAACGACGCAGTAATCCTAGATAGCAGTGACCCTGCCTACAAAGCTAGCGGTTCCTGGTTTGATTCCCGGCAAGGACAAGTATTTCTGTGATAAAATACGAATATTTATTTCTACACGGTGGATGTTTATGATTATGATATTTAATAATAATAAACTGGTAGCAGTATGAATTAAATTGATGAGTTCCCGATATTTCGACAATGTTGCAAAAGCCTTGATCACTGAAGTCTGCGGGTAGGTAGACAGTGAAGGATCGCCGTATCAGTCTACCACTCTACCCTATTTCTTGTTCGTTTATTTTCTACCACTATTATGCCTATAACCGAAACTCACTCTAAAGTCACCTCGGCAATAAGAACTCACAGTAACTTCACGTTTGTTAACACGAAAAGGATTAGCAGGAAAGCCTGGGACCTCATTCCCAATACCCAACAAATTAAAAATTCCTATTAAAACAAATTTTAGCACACCCATCTTGCTTGTATAACTTAATATATTTGGCATTATGGTAAAATTTACTTGATGGTAGGCTTTACTACAACGCCAAATCGTGTAACAAAATATGAGCAAGATTGGAAAAAACAAATTGAAACAGAACCCTAGCCTGTTAAGAAAAACACTTGAAGAGTTGAAATGTTTTGATGCCGTAGTCTTTTTAACAAAACAAGTTCTTAGCTTATAAATTAATGAGGCGCCAGACATACAAAAAAATGTCGAGACGCACTAATTAATTATAGATACACACGTATTAGTGATAAAGACCCAGATTAACGGATTAAGGTTAGGTCACAATCACAATGCAATTCTGCGAGGTTGGTGGAAAATTTTGGCAACACACATTCGAACATTCCAGTTCAAACATGAAACTGTGCTACAGTCACAGTATTTATATTTAGTAATAACGCAGAATTTATTATGTCAAACACTACAGTGGATCCAGACAACCTCTTATGTCGAACCGTAGCATGCATTTACTAACCAACTAGGTTCTGCCGACTTCGTCCGCGTAGAATAGGCTAGTTTCCTAAAAAAATCTAATAAGTCCGTCTTTTACATTATCAAAAAATATTGAACACGTATTTTTTCCTTTGTCAATTAAACAAAAAATAACGATGATAAAGTGCGTTGAAGTTTCGCGTGACGTCACGCCGTGGCAAACTTTATACCACGTTGTGACGTCACGAGCACCCACTCCCGAACTTAGATGCGCGTTATAATTGTCAATTTTGATTGATTTGAAAAAGCAAAAAATACGTGTTCAATATTTTTTGATAACCTTACTGACGGAATAATTAGAATTATTACTTTTTTACCCAGGACACTCCCCTATTAGTAATTCGGCCATCCCATGTTGCGCGGGACTTCGATCATCGTTATACCCTCAGGAACTTTTTTTTTTGTCCTTGATATGTAGCCTATTTGTTAATCCTGGGTGTAAGCTATCTTCATTTCTAATTTTCTCCAAATCCGTCTAGCCGTTACACCGTGAAGGTGTAAAAATCTAACACACACACACACACACACACAAACTTTCGCATTTATAATTGCTGATTGCAAAAATACAAATTGCTGGAGCTGGAATAGTCATGCTCTAACTTTGATAGTTTTGTCTCGCTTCGATATAGGAGTTAGAGTTCGTTATCGCTTCGATTTCGATTCGGATATTATTATGATAAAGTACAGCATGAGAATTTTATATTTGAGTATGTCTTACAGCTCTTGCAAATGTTTTAGGGCGGTTAACTTCACGAATTTTACAACCGCGGTTTCAGGCTATTATTATCATCATCATCTAGCCTTTATTTCTATACAAACAAGAAATGCTTGCCGCTGGATAATCTCACACACTTGACTTAGTCCTTGACTTAACTCCAGGCTTGAACTATGGATACTAGTCAACTACAAACATACTTATTTAGAGACATAAATATTTATGGTCATCCAAGACTCGGGAACAAATTCTTGCGCTTATCACACAATTATTTGCTGTTAACGGAAATAGAACGAGGTTCCGATACATTCAAAGTCAGGTTAACTATCGACTATAACCGCGTTGTCAATATAATACATTATCAGTCCCCATTTTCTCAGACCTCATTATGTACGGTATTTATATTCATAGGGTTACCCTATCGCTATCGATAGCAAAATAGGGTTTTTGGTCCACGTCTTACCTAATTCGCCTCCTGAACAAGCTGATGATAGAATATTAAATAGAATTGGATTTTTATAGGCAATATGTGGCATTATTTATGTAAGGGGCCTACCGAGGCAGTTTTCGGTTCCAAGCCATTAAGTGCTGGAACGATTTACCTCCCCCAATTCGCAACAGCCTCACGATATTTGGCTTCAAACACAAATTGCGCAGTAGTTTATTTTCAATTCAATCTGGAACCGGATGACACTCGGTGTCATTGTATATATACCCTGCTATAAGCCCTGTTGTCAATCTCAACACAAAGCGTTTACTCAGAATATTATTTTATCACATATACATATTATTAGTACATGTTATTATATTGTTATATCTGTAATTAAGAGTAATGCTTCTTTATTTATTTATTTATTTTTTCCCTGATGCCTCGTTTTTTTTTATACCATATATTTTTGGTAATTCTGTATGTTTCGCACTCCCCCTCCCCTTGAGATGCTGGCAGAATAACAGCGTTGTGATCTCGCGTCACAACACATGCTGAGCCAGAACCTATTCGTCCGCACACATCGCTGGGCTCCGGTGCACACAAGTGTGTGCTCTGCTTTGTATAACTGCCTAGTTTTTATGCCACTAAATTGTTTTCTATATAAGTAACTAGCATTTGCCCGCGACTTCGTCCGCGTAGAACTCGTTTATCGCAGTTAAGTAAATTAATAGTTTTAAGTAATTCTTTAGTTTGACGTCCTCCCTGGCAAGAATGATCTTTCAAACACATGTAATATTGAGCTCGAAATTTACCGGGACACCAACTTTCACCATTAACTCTTACGGGAGGGCACTCCCGATACCTCGAAAGAGTTCAGGAACTCTAAGGGTAGGACGTGACTTGCTCTGTGTCTATGACATTGTCTACCAAGAGATACTCCACAACATCGCCTTCTACATGAGACATATATTTATATTTATCCGCCCGACAATTTCGTTTGTCGGAGCTAATATCGCCCTCTCGCACAAACATTCTCTATTCTTTATCCTGTTTTTTAGATCGGGGTACACGTTATTTTTTTAGATCATATTTGTTTTGTACAATATTACAGAATTCGCGGTTTAATGTATTCAAATCGTTACTATCTCTCGCCATACGATCTTCGCCAATTTTTAATAGATCTGCCGTATATATTGCCCCGACTGTGTATCATGGTGTACTCGTAGTTCCTGGCATATTTGTAGTGAGGTATATTTTTTATATATATCCCTATATCGTAGATGCCGAAATGTATTTATTTTATCCGCTGGTGTGCCCCTAGTTATCACCGGTAGATGAGAATCTGTCTAAATTCGCCGTCTCAAAGCACCATCCCTCCCATGATAGTTTGGTTGCTCTTAAAATATCCATCATAGTTCAATATTACATAATTATAATTATATTATGAGTCTTAATACTAATTATAATGTAGGTATCTATCATTATAAATGGCGGAACTTCCAAACATCATCCGTGGCCGCTGAAAAAAAAGACCTTATTCCTCAAACAAATTTACCCAATGCCCATTAATCTAATTCGATTCCGCGGTTAATCCATGAAAGCGGAACAAACAGACAGACGACAGACATAATTGAATTGCAATTTTGAATTTCTACCTATACTTTCACATCATTTTTGAAATCTGCGTCCTCAAAATCTAAGAAAATGACAATTATGTCCACTTTTTAAAAAAGATCTCATCTTGATTTCTAAATTTGACATAATTTTCATAATCTGCGTCCACAAAATGTAAGAAAATGATACCAATGACGACTTTTTCAATAAACATCATGACGGCCATTTTGAATTTCAAATTTGATATCATTTTCGAAATCTGCGACAACGCAACCTAAAAAAATGACACCCATGATGACTTTTTCAAAAAACACCAAACATTGTCGTTATTCCCTCGGGAACTTTTAAATTTTCCGGGATGGGATTTTTCTATGTGTTAATCCAGGGTGCTACCTCCATTTTAAATTTCATCCTAATCCATCCAACCGTTGCAGCGTTAAGGAGTAACTAACTAAAACCCCCTTAGGGGTAGTTTTTTCTAAATCGCTGAAAGCAGTATATTTTATTTATAAACAGTAGCCTAAATATCAATTTCCTAATGTAGCCATTTCGATATCTCTCATACAAATTTCTACTCCCCATTTATCGCCTTAGGGGGAGTTTTACCGAAATCACTGAAAGTTTTTTTTTATGTAAAAAGTATTAAACAGTAGCTTAAACACCAATTACCACGTTTCCAACTAAAAAAATTAACATAAATGACCAAATTGTCATACAAACTGCCATCCCAAATCTTACCCCCTTAGGGGTGATTTTCGAGATACAAATTTAATCTAATTCAGTTCCGCGGTTTATCCTTGAATGCATAACAAACAGACAGACGATAGACATAATTACTTTCTTGTTTATAATATTAGTATGGATTTTCTTTCTACAGCAATATTATGTATACCTATCGATGTATAGTTTTTTTACCCCTTGAGTATTGTTTGAAATGATATTTTAGAATTAAATAACCGACCAATTCGGCGAAAAATTAAATGCCTGTCCGTTATTATTTTCAAGTGATCATTATAACCGCCCTTATATTAAATAACAGCCGTAGAATTAATATGCCGTGAAAATAGCGGAAAAAATGTTAAAATCTGGATATGTCAACGCTGACAACTTCAATCTGACACCGCTCCTTTTGATATAGACTAACAAAACTGGATGTAGGTACAAAGCCTGTCTCATGTTGTCACACTGGATGGCAAAAGCCATAGGAGAAATAAATTATTCAATTGCGCAATTTTGTCAAATAATTACTTATTATTTGCGTCCCCAAAAACTAAGAAAATGTTAACCGTGACAACTTTTTCAAAAAACATAATTGCCGCCAGCTTGAATTCTAAATTTGACATCATTTTCATAATCTGCGTCCCCAAAATGTAAGAAAACGATACCAATGACGACTTTTTCAATAAACACTATGGCGGCCATTTTGAATCCCAAATTTGATATCATTTTCGAAATCTGCGTCAACGCAACCTAAGAAAACGATACCCATAATGACTTTTCCAAAAAACACCAAAGATATTGTCGTTATTCCCTCGGGAACCTTTAAATTTTCCGGAATGGGATTTTCCTATGTGTTAATCCAGGGTATAAGCTATCTCCTTTCTAAATTTCATCCAAATCCATCCACCGCCATTGCAGCGTGAAGGAGGAACAAACTAAAACTCCCTTTTACCCCCCTTAGGGGTAGTTTTTTCTAAATCGCTGAAAGAAGTATTTTTTATTTATAAAGAGTAGCCTAAATACCAATTTCCAAATTGCTTATTTTAAAAATAACTAACCTCCTATACAAATTTCTACCCCCCATTTCAACCCTTTAGGGGATGAATTTCGAAAAATCCTTTCTTAGTGTACCCTTAGGGTACCCAAGGAATATTCCCTTCAAATTTCAAGTCCCTAGGTCCAGCAGTTTAGGCTGTGCGTTGATCGATCAGTCAGTCAGTTTTACCCCTTTCCATCCCTTCGGGGATGAAATTATCAAAAACGCTGAAACACGTATAAATTAATTTTCAATTTTCAACCTTAACACAAAATTTGAATAGTCTAACTTAAACTAAAACTGACGGACTTTCATATAAATTTTCATCCCCTTAGGGGTGGAATTTCCAAAAATCCTTCCTTGGTGGATCTTTACACTATATAAGGTATCTATGTGCAAAATGTCAAGTTTCTAGGTAATAAGGTTTGGGCTGTGCGTTGATATATCAACAATCCGTTTTACCCCTTTTCATCCCTTCGGGGTTGAAATTATCATAAACGCTGAGACACGTATAAGTTAAAATTCAATCATTAACCTAAACGGAAAATTTGAAGCGTCTAACTTCAAAATTGACGGACTTTCATACAAATGTTTTTCCCCTATTTTACCCCCTTAAGGGTGGAATTTCCAAAAATCCTTCCTTAGTGGATCTCTACACTATATAAGGTATCTATGTGCAAAATTTCAAGTCTCTAGGTCCAGCGGTCTGGGCTGTGCGTTGATATATCAACAATCAGCTTAGCATTTTATATAATAGATTGTGCTGTAAAACATTGTTACTTTCGCTCTGTGTGCGTTTTCTTTGAATAAATTGTTTTTCTTCTTCTTCTTCTTATTGTCGATGGCGCTTACGCCGCACTGCGTCACGCGGAGTTGTATTATCGGAGCATCTTTAATAATGGCGGAAGCGCCATCGACAAAAAGGTCCCTTTTCATAGATAACATCACATATTATATTACTATTGTAAATAACTTAAGTGAGACTAGTTCGAATAATAGTTCCTCGTACTAACCTGGTTGTTTCGACGTGCATGCAATTGATTTCACGACATTCAAATTGGACTTGCACGAGGTTTGATACGCTGCATTGCTTACATACATAAACTACTTACCTTTTGCTATTGTATAGTGAACCAAATGGACCTTTTTCATGGAATCCTAGGAGACCTTCTATGATTTGACTGTACATAATTTTTGTTTACATAACAGTGTTTATGTTCTTGTAGAATTACAGAAACCCAATTAAATTCTAAAATTTAATTAGGCTAGTCTCGTGGCTATCGAGAACGGTTTTGTGTAACTTTAATTACGGTAAGATTAAAAGTAATTGATTCTTGCATAAGAATTAGTTTACTTGTTGCGTAACTAGGTATAGCTAACTCTCCAAATGTTAGCCTGTGTTTCCTTATCTTTGAGCTAATTTATAGCCTTGATTGTGAGCTGAATGGTTAGGTTTTTTCGATTGTTTTGCGTTCTGCGGATATGTAGAGAGTTTTTTGTTAAAACCGCTCGCAACCTTTAAATATTTATCTATTACTACAGAGAGCCCGCGACTTCGTACGCGAGGAATTAGTTACTCCCCCTAAAAATCCCTTCGTAGTGCACCAAGACCTCATAAGGAAGCTACGCGCCAAAGGGGTTTGGGTAAAAGTGTTGTCTTTTGTAAAATTCATATATTTTCAAGGTGAGCGGCCATTCGTAAAAGTGGTAAATTATGAAAGAATTATTAAAAATAAACATATTTTTCTCAAAAATGTCTGGAAATGTTGACATTACTATCTACATATTGAGACGCGAAGGACATAGTTTACTGACAGATCCCAAATTAAAAAAAAAACATTGCGTGCTCGCTACACAAGCCCGCAATGTTGCATACAAATTCCATTACTATCTAGCTTGTCACTTTTTAAAAAGTGAAAAAGCCCATAATAAAATGAGGGCACAAGTCTTATACATCCAAATTTTATTAGAAACATAACTTTTTTATCTGTGTCTGGAATAGCTTATGTTTTTAAAAAAACAAAGCTTGCGGTTCTCCTTGTCATAAACAAAAAGGCGGTAAAGAGTGATAGTTTTTTCACATGAAGTGTGGTTGTTATTTTTTTGTTTGTTGTATGCAATTAGAAAAATGAGTTCAAGTGATGAAGATTTTAATCCAATACAAAAAAAATCTTGCGATTTTTGAGAAAAGCACTATATTTGCCTCGGCAGGAACAGCAATTGCGGGCTTCGTATTTTTAAACGGACTCGCAAGCTCGTCCGTTTAAAACAATACTCGGCCCGCAATTGCCTACTTCCATGCCTAGGCAATAATGTACTATTGTTATGTAATGTAATACTCTTAAGTGCA
The DNA here is from genome assembly GCA_946894065.1 of Acleris literana. Classification (NCBI taxonomy): domain Eukaryota; kingdom Metazoa; phylum Arthropoda; class Insecta; order Lepidoptera; family Tortricidae; genus Acleris; species Acleris literana. Next base: position 6,917,218 of record OX335694.1, read on the forward strand.
TCGGAGCCGAGATATTTAAATATGCATGCTTGGGCGTAGTTTTGTACTAAAAACTGAATACTTAAATCTTTAAAATCTTCGCTCCGATATTATTTAACGCCATAAATTATATATATACTCGTATCTATGTGTATTTAGAGGTCCTCTAAATAACTATGTAAAATTCATCAGTGGCCGCTGAAAAAAAAATTACAATATTCTTCAAACAAATTTACCCAATGCCCTCTGGAATCACTAGACCCAGTAACCACTAGATAAAAAAGAAACTGCTCACTGATACGTCAGTGAGCAGTTTCGTCTTTTATAGAATTTAATAGTACATTGTTGCCTAGGCGCGGAAAATAAGGGATTTCCTGACGAGGTGGTTAGCAGGCCGAGCAACAGCGAGGCCTGCTAAAATACGAGTCAGGAAATCCTTGTTTCCGCCGAGGCATACATAATGCTTTTCTCAAACAATGCGAGGAAATTATATAAATATATGATTAAAAGTATTTTTAAAAAACTTTGACAAATTCGGAGAGAATGTTTGTTTGCGTCATACGAGTATTAGTTAAGATAATTTCACACACAACGAGCCGCCGCCGCCGCTCCGCAGAGCCCCGCCGCCCCTCACTGCGCCCCCAGAAGTTGTGTGTACGGGATTTTTTTCATGGTCCTTTCGATTCGATACGCAATAGAGAGCACATTTAAAAAACAATATGGACATGGACGGAAAGTGTTTTCATATGGTTTTTTTACTCCTAGGAGTAAAAAGAGGCATTTTCCGTCCATGTTTTCAATCGGAAAACCGTTATTTCCGAGCATGTTTGAGAAAAGATAATAATTGTCATAATAACAGCGTCAAGTGACGAGATAGAAATAACTCCGAAATATTGACTTGACAGAAGCTCGTGAAGCCAACCCCATGTGCTTCTGGTTAGTCCACCAGAGTAAATTAAATACTCGTTAATTAAACAATTATTGTCGTCGCGTGTGATATCAATGGACTTATTTCTTTAACTTACCTTGTAAAACAAAGAGTGAAAGACATATTAAGAAAAAAAACTCAGTTTTTTTGCCTTTCTTTGATAGGGTACTTATAGTTGAAGGTACACTAGACAGACGTAATAAAAGCAAACACATAAATAGCATATTTTTAAAATTAGATTTAATTACTACTGTACATGCTTGATCTTATATAATTACGTTGTCATGCAATCACTTTGCACTTGCGGACAATTTTATTGTATCTAAAAAGTTTTTGAATACTGGTTTATTGATTGGCTGTTATTACTTCATAAAGCCAATTAAAATTAGCTAGAAATAGTAGAAATGCTGTTGCATTAAAAAAAAAGTTTTTGATCTACACTGCAATAACAAAGAAGGCCGCTAACTGCCTAGTAATAGTATAAGCATTTTAAATTTAATGTGGTTACTAATATGGTTCAGAATGGTACCTAATACGGAAGTATAAGGGCCCATTGGGATTTGTAGCCGTCATATTTTGCAGAATCTGTTGTTTAATGTTGTACTAGTTTATTTTTATGTTGGTTGTTCTTGTTTTGTAGATATTTTAAAACTTACCTACAAAAAATGTTAAGTGACAGAACCCGTTCTGTTGTTGATCTTTGTTTTGTTAGTATTTTTGGCGCAGCTTTTATGTTCGCAAATTGATGTTTTTTGTGAACCATGTAATGTTATTATGCTTTTTGAGTCGCATATTTATTTTTTACCTGATTGCTCAAGAAGGGTTTTTTTTTTGGGTTTATACATGTATGTACCTATTCTGTTTCTTTGTGAACTCGCGGACAGAACGGCTTGAAGACTTTAAAGTGTGGGGTATTATTGTTAGATAGCTGTTTATCCCAGAAATGTCAAAGGATATATTTTTCGCTGTTAACACGAAAAGTTTAGAAAGTAAATAGGTTCCAAATAATTGGCAGGCGGGTTTATTTAATTTAGTCGGGCTTGCTTTTTGTGAGACTCGTAAGTTAAAGAAAAAAGATGAAGTTAATTAGGTACCTAGTTTTTTACTGCAGTTTTTTTAGGGAATGCCGTTTTATCAAGAATATAATATTAATAATGAATAATAATAAATGCCATGTTACCTTTTAATTGTCTTCAATTGTACTCTAAGGAAGGAATATCAAGAAGGCGGTAATTAGTAGTGGTTAGTGCCCAAGGTATAATTAGTTCCTTACACTATTGTGATCTAAGTGATCTATAGTGATCGATCCGCGCTGCGATGCGCGCTCGCGCACGACAAACTGGTTTTTTTTAGTACCTAGTTTTTTTAAAGTTCAAACTAGATTCTAAAATTAAACGTGTTTACAATTATAATAAATTAAAATACGATAGATATTAATACTGTCATAATACTGTCCGAGCCGATTTCGGCTACAGCGACTGCTGGACAGGCTCAGTAGCTAGCGCCTCGTTGGTCCGCGCGTTGGTGTGCTCGCATGTGACTGTTGTAGCCAATTTTGGCCTTAAATGTTCTCGAGCACATCGGACAGGTGAGAACGCCATCACTATAATTATAAGTTAAAGCCGTTGGTGGTCTGGCTTTTAGCTCGTCTCTTTTTGCGTCGAGCTCGTCTTTTCGTAGCTTTTCAAAGGCTTCAATGTTTTGCCTCAAAAGACGTCTCCATTCCGGGCGATTTTCAGCAGATGACTCCCATGTTAAGGGGTCAATACTGCAGCTTCTCATATGCCTTTTGAGCACATCTTTGTATCGCAAGAGCTGTCCGCCGTGCTTGCGCTTGCCTTCTTGAAGCTCGCTATAGAAGATGCACTTTGCGACCCTTCCACTTGGCATGCGGAACACATGACCACACCAGCGTAACTGACGCCGCATCAGATATGCTTCTAAGCCACAGATCTTAGCGCGTCGAAGAACTTCAGTGTTTCTGATGCGGTCCGTCCAGTGGATGTCCATGATATCCCGCAGACATCGGAGATGGAATTGATCCAATGTCTTTATGTGTTTTCTGTAAAGGCACCAAGTCTCTGACCCATATAGCAGACTTGGTAGGACAACGGCTCTGTATACTGCAATTTTTGTAGCCAGTTTTAGATTATGTGAGCGGAAGACCTTAGCTCTAAGTTTGCCGAAAGAGGCAGATGCAGCACCAATTCTGTGGTTTATTTCGACATCAAGGTCACACTGCGATGTTATTGTGCTTCCCAGGTACTTGAACCTCTCCACACGCTTTAGGACATCTTGACCGAGGCAGATTTTCAGAGGTTCGTCTGTTGAAGCGCCTGTAGTCATGACTTCTGTTTTACTGACACTTATCTTAAGACCGAACTTGGTACAGGCCTCATCAAGACCAGTCATCAGCTGTTGTAGAGAAGTTGGGGAATCTGCTAAAAAGCATAAGTCATCCGCGTACATAATCTCGGTGATAATTTTGTAGGAAACTTTGGTACGGGCCTTCAACCTAGCTAGATTGAAGAGCATTCCATCAGCTCGGAAGCGAATGTGGATGCCTGTAGGTACGTTTTGTAAGGTCTCGTTGACTACAGCTGCAAAATAGATGGCAAACAGCGTGGGGGCAAGAACACAGCCTTGCTTAACACCACAACTGACGGGGAAGAATTTCGACTGTTCCCCATTCACAGACACACAGCATGTCATGCCGTCATGTAGTAGTCGAACTAAACGTACAAATTTCGCCGGGCAGCCCACTTTGTCCAGAACAATCCATAGGGCCTCACGAGGAACACAATCAAAAGCCTTTTCCAGGTCGACAAAACAAAGAAACAATGGCCGACCTTGTTCACGGCTTTTCTCCTGTAGCTGTCGAACGCAGAAAACAGCTTCACAGGTGCCTCTCTCGGGGCGGAAGCCAAATTGGGATTCCGGAAGTATTTCTTCTGAAACTGAGGTTAACCGGTTGAGCAAAATCCTGGCAAATACTTTTCCGGGTGTGGAGAGGAGCGATATGCCACGATAGGAATTACAATTAGACCTGTCACCTTTATTCTTGTATAGTGAACAGATACGTGAGATCTTAAAGTCAGATGGCACTTGCTCATCGCACCACATCTGAGTGAATAGTTTCCATATCGTATCAAATAGCCCCTCCCCTCCGTACTTCAAAAGTTCACCAGGGATATTATCGACGCCAACCGCTTTCCCGTTTTGTTGACTCCTGATGGCTACTATTACTTCCTGCAAAGTCGGTGGCTCATCAAGCTCGGGCCTTTGCCGGAGAGGTGTGATCTCCATTATCCGCTGAATATCAGCTGAGCGATCAACATTGAGTAGCTCCGCAAAGTACTCGGCCCAACGATTCAAAACATCCACCTTGGACGTCAACAGCGTCGCGCCGTCACGTGACCTTAGAGGCGCACTTATCCGCTGAGTTGTTCCAGTGAGTGCTCTCAACTCGCCGAAGAACGCACCAAGTTGATTTGTATGAGAGAGCCACTGCAGGTGTTCCGCTTTTTGTAGCCACCACTTGTCTTTTATCTCCCGCGTCATCTTTCTGAGATTATTGCTGCTTTGTCTTATTCTGTCCGATACATCTGTTCGACCGTGCTGTGGATGATGTAAAAGGTCACGGTGTTGTTTGAGCGCTTTAGTTAGCATCTCATCATTCTCGTCAAACCAGTCTTGGTGGATTCGCTTTTTCAGGCCTAATGCTTGCGTTCCAACTTCAACAATCTGAGAAGTGAGGGCACTCCAGTTGGTATTAAGATCACCGTTTTTGATGGTAGACAGCAACTTACCGGAGAGAATGTGTTGGTACTCCGTCCGCACTTCTTTATCTGCGAGCCTCTCAACATTAATGTTGGGTGGCCTTTGTCTGCAAATATTATAGATATAGATAGATATTATAACATTTATAAAGGTTATTTTCGGAGTTAATATCATGTTTAAATTTAGAATTACGAATCAACCTAGAAATGTTATAAACGAGTTTATTTTTGATGTTGTTGTTGTATATTTAAATTCAAACAATTAATAAAATAATTTTAGTGCGCGCGAGTGTAAAATCCAATATATCGTGAAAAACATTTAATTTTCCATTAAATGCATAAATGTGAAATTATTATAGCTTAGGTTTTATAAATAAGTACAAAGTACGTACACAGGTTCTTACGTTGTAGTTAATTTTTATGATTAAATTTATTATTATTATTATTCATCTATTGTGAACGGGTTTTACAACCGTAAACAATTGTTTTACCTTTCCTAACATCTATTTAATTCTTGGAGTAACATTTTTTCTTTATCTTTACCTATACTAGGTACTATAAAAACTAAGTCGCTTTCCGCGTGTATCTGTCTGTATGTCCGCTAATTCCGCCTAAACCACGCAACGGATTTTGATGCGGTTTCCACCATAAGTTAGATAATTTTTCACTGAAGCTTTATGTGTAATAAATTCTGAATTATGTACAGGTGTTAAAGAAAACTCATACAAACCGAAGCGAAGCGAGGGCGGGTCGCTAGTAAGTAATATAAACGAACAAACGATAGAAGAAAGTAACCCCTTTCTCTATACACATACAAATCTAAAATCGAAGTTCGAAGCTACATTATCTCCATCTCTTTCTCCCGATTCAGTCTCGGATGATGAATAAACAGGACGGATCATCAGAACTTTCCAATATAGAGTTTCGTGGTAACCACCCAGCCCTTACAGAACTTCGGGTTTGTGTTTCTCTCTCACTCACTCTCATACGTTCTTATGCTAGTCTAACAGAGTTTCCCGAACCCGAAAGACTTTTAAAGAGCTACTTACACTGATCGCTTCATTTTCTTTATACCACTTCTAAAAAGGTTGCTTAAAAAAAAGCTACAGTGCACTATCACATCATCATCCTGCAACAATAACTTATATTTGGTAAAAAAAAAAACTTTAAAGTTTGGACCGGACGGACAAGCTAGCGTACGCTTGAAGAAAAACCTCAGAACGTCAGGAACATTCGCTCAGCGCACAATTTTTTGCCCTTATAGAGAATCGAACCCGAGACGGCTAGAACCAGCCGGGCTAACCGCGTCAACTACACGTAAAAAAGTATTACTTACTAGAAGAAAAACCACTGCTGGGCAAAGCTCTCCCTCCGGCCTTCCCATAATATTGTACTCCTGAGCCCAACCTTTACAAAACAGAGTACGGTCACGAGCGTTAATTTTTGACCCATTTCAAAAAAAATATGCTTGAAGTCATTAATGTCATTAGAGATGTAAAGTCATTTGTAACTTTTAGGAAACTCAACCTTATTGTTGTAGAATTTCAGATTGACTTTGGACCTAAGGTGGGTACCAAATTTAATCTCGGGACTGTACCTACATTACCTTTTCGACATAAATATTTATAAGTAGTTAGTTAAGTATTATATATTGAAAGGAAATCGGGGGAAAAACCAGACGGTTGAGGAAAAACATGCTATTTTCCGAACAGGTTTTAGTTAAATGATTGCGGTTAAAGCTATGATAATTATCGCGGTTTTGACATAATTGATTGCCAACTTATAGGGTTTATAAGAGCTAGTAATTTAACAGGAAAATTGCAGAAGCAATTAACTTTATAAATTGTACGTATAAATCTTAGATTTTCTTAATTTTAAACGTGACGTGATCTCGCCCCATTTTATATTCCATTTACCCCGTTTTTTTTTAACTACATTATTGTTGACTCGTATTTTATTAATTAAATAGTTTTTGTACTCTTAGAATGTAGGCGGATGTTCATTCCTTTATCTATCTATCTATCTATATATATTAAAGGCAAACCTGACTGACTTATATATCAACGCACAGCCGAAACTACTGTACTTAGAAACTTGAAATTTAGCACAGGGGTTCCTTTCATGATGTGAATGAGCACTAAGAAAGGATTTCCCGAAAATCTCCCCCCAACGGGAAGAAATAGGGGGAGTAGCGGGAAACAAATTCTACGCGTACGAAGTCGCGGGCGTCCTCTAGTACTTAACATAAAAGAGGAAACTGACTGGCTGATCGATCAACGCACAGCCGAAACCGCTGGACCTGGATGGAGGGAACATACCTTTGGTACCCTAGGGGTGCATCAAGGCAAGATTTTCCGAAAATCCGTCCGTCTTGGATGTTATGTATTTAAGTATTTCTTTCGTTGTAGGTATTTATATCGTTGTCTAATACCCATAGTACAAGTTTTAATTTAATTTGGGTGTATGTATGTAACCTTTGACCCTTAAAAGGTGATGCTGGAGTAATATTGCTTATGTACCTACCTAATGCGCGAGCCTAAGGGTTTTTAATTATAATTTTAGGTTGAAAATTTCAAGCAAAAAATTGTTCACTCAATGACAAGTTCCTATTCGTCAGTAATGCAGTTGCAATTGTAGTCAATTTATCAATGCTTGCGGTTTGTTCGTTTTTTAAATGCATAATCAGCCAGTTATCTAATGGCTCAATACCTTGGCTCAGCGCATTGGCCCAATGTGTACAGCGTTAAACATTTCTTGGCCACGTAAGGCAAGATGCGATGAATCGTGGTTCTGAGCATAACCTCACTCTTAGAGTGCGCGCGAAGGAGCGCGCATAATGGGTAATTGTGTTGCCTCAGAAGGGGAAGAGATTGCTGTGCCCGTAGTCGTACGACACGACATCCGCTTTTTATTGCTTGACTGGCCAAAAAAATAGGGTGATGTTTTTCGAGTGTATCCATGTTTCTTAGTGACCTCCTGTAGGCTAAATTATAGTACGGGGTATTACGGGGGTGAATACCCATAGAGAGTCAGGATTTCAAAACTATTTTTTTGTTACCTAGTCTGCTTTATGAGATTCGATGCTATTTAGTTACAATCGTCACAATCATATTTGTTTTGTGTTGGATTTTAGTCGTTTGGCAAACAGTTGAATTGCAAACTAATTCTCACTGTTAGGGATCGTTTTAAAAAAGTAATTTTAGGTACGGAATTCTGAAATATCTACCAATCTGACCATAGGTATTTTGAAACCATGAGCGATAAGAAAATTAAAGACGTTGGGGGTGCTGGGCTCGTGTTCTATTTTCTTTTTCAAAATATTAGAATAATACCCTGTATCTGTATTGCTTCAACTGTTCGTTATTTAGCATGTATTATAACTTGTCTCTCTTGATGACCATGAGATGGTCATTGTGACAAACTTTTGAAGATCCCAACTCAGTGTACATTATTCAGCTATGCCAATCCTAACACCTGTCATTCCATAACAAATTATAACGTCAAATCCAAATTAATTTTATAAATTGTACTGCGCTAAAAGGAAGCATTGCGTTTTTATCTTCCTTTAACTATAACATGATGGTGTTGACTATGTTGACTAAATAGACCTCGAAATACAGGAAATAATTACCGCATGTCTCAAGAGACTAAAACAAAAGACGTCTGTGCTGTATGTTCGTGCGTCAATGGGCACAGGCGCCGCGGTCTCACTCACGGTCGCTGTCCAACTTCCGTGCGTAACTGACTCCGCATGGGTCTAATAGGTGGTCACGACAGGCCGATTTGCTTGAACAATTCTGGATCATCATCATATGAGCCAAAAGATAATATCGCCGCTTTACTTTCTCAACCCCGTATCTGATCGAATAGTTAGATAGGAAAGTAGTCTTTATTCTTTAGGGAACATGAGTGCTTATCCTATCTAACCATTCGAGCAGATACGAGGTTGAGAAAGTAAAGCGACGGTATGGTGTTCGACATTGTAGGAAACATAGCAAAACTCGCCACACTTTTCGCCGTTTTAGTGGTGGTAGGGCAAGTTCCGTCCGGGTTCCGGATCCTTACCATCTTGTCCTTAAACCTACCGTCACGCAGCAATGTTCGCATTGTTGAGTTACGGTGTTGGGATAAGATAAGCGGTGAAAATATTAGCATATAGGCATTCCATCTTAGTCCTCTGCTTAGATTGCGATCTTAAGATTGTAGTTTTCAGAATGCAAATGTCTATGGGTCACAGATCCCACTTACCATCAGGTGGTCTGTGAGCTCGTTCGTCTTCTCCATGTCATAGGTAAAAAAAAGTGTCAGTATTTAAAACTATATGGAAAGAAAGAATGGAGCAAGTCACATGTGCTTGTAGATTTCCACCACAGTTAGAGAAGCGTTATTGTGAAATATTTTTATTTATTTTGGCTTTTGTCTATTGTATCTCGTTGCATTAGGTAAACCTAGTTTTGACCCTTAAGTTTGATTTAAATAAATTTCCTACAAGTTTTACGTATTCTCCTGTCCAAATGTCACTATTTCAGTTGCGATAGTATATAACGTATCAATTGCAAATACTTCGATCAGCTTTACGAGTTCACAGCGTAACTGGAACCCTGGCTCTAGTAATGCGTAGACTCGTCTCGTCTCACATATACTGGTTCCACCGCCTGCACAAGTGTGTTTGACGCTTGTCGATAAAGATTTTTTACCAAGTCTTGTTTACTATTTATAAATATATTTTCAAAGCCATGACTACACTACACTATGGTGAAATTACTAGCAGGCATTCCATAGTCCTCAGGGTTGGCAAAGCATTTCATCATCATCTCCTTGCCCTTACTTATCTCATCATCTGGGGTCGGCGCAGCATGTCATCTCAGCGTTCGTAACGCGTTGGCAACGTATTTGCGGTTTTTAAATGAATACAAGACGCCTATTGAACGTAATTTTGAGAAAGTCCTTAATCTGCTTTTTTTGAGAACGCATTTTCAGATTTCCGCTATATCTTATCAATGTGGCCTACAAAGTACAATGTTTTGATTTATTATCGACTTGTAAAACAACTTGTATTCGTTGCTGTGATTCGATAATCTTCTTCATTATCATATCGACTAAAAAACATCCACTTGACATACTTGTATAAGTGACCAGGAGCCCTAATATGGCTGCGTTTATCGCGCGACAAAGTGTGGATAAGGCATCCGTCACCTTCTAACATGTAGATAAGAACGAGAGTGACGGATGCTTTATCCACATTTGACACGCGATATAGACGCCATATAGCTATAGAGGTAGTGATAGATCCACACAACATCATAATACTACCCTCCTACGGAGAAAGGCATAAGTGCAATTAATTCATAGAAGCATATTAAACTCGCAAAGGTTATAATAAGGTTGGAAGTGCAATACAGTTCATATAGTAGATGTGCCTTTTTTCCGTAACAGGGCTGAATAATACTAGCAACCCGCCCTTGCTTCGGTTTCTGCGAGCTTTCTGCAACACCCGTAGGTACATAAAGCAGAATTTATTATACATAAAAAGATTCTGTGATAAATTATCTAACTGATGGTGGAAACAGCATCAAAATCCGTTGCGTGGTTTAGGAGGAGCTAGAGGATATACAGATAGACAGAAAGACAGACTTGTTTTGGTTTAATACATATTTGACGAAGCTTGTTGTGGATAAATTATTGATTTATTGATTTATTTATTATAGGAAATCAACAGCAGATAAATTTCATTAAACATAAAAATAAGACACAAAGCCAATTACAGATTTTCACAGATAGAAGCAGAATAGTATGTAAGGAATGAGAAACACTTCCAAAAAGAATTTGCATTACATGCGAGAAATCACAAAAGTTGAAATTACACGAAAAAAGCTAACTTAAATTAACACAATTTAATTATCAGCAAAAGGGAGAAATTAGTTACTTACAAATTAATCTAAACTGTAGATTTAATGGAATGTTACCTTTAATTACCATTATTTGAATTATAAATAAATGATTTTTATATGTAAAAAAAGAAACCCTATTTGACTAAGCTTTGGCTTTACTCTAAAACCGATGCCTAACAACCTAGTTGGACAATAGTAGATTGTATAACAAGAGCATAAAACGAGCCATTTACCCGAGACGTGCATATAGGAGGATAGACACGTCGAGGGTGCTTTTGATTTTTTTTCTATTAGTGTGTTACGTGTGAGCATTATTTTCACTGCACTAAATTCCATAACAACACAAGTTTTGCAAAGAAAACAACTAATTAAATAGTCCAAAACTAATAGACAAAAACCTCTTTCCCGCCACAGTATTTCTTTTTTAAACTTTTTTTTTTAATTTTCTGTATGAGATTTTTGACTTAGGTCGAACGCAATACTGCCAAGTCATACGTTAATTTTGTAATGTTTTTGTTAATAATGCTTGTTTTTAATAGTTTAAAATTTCTTTTTTGTTAGATGCAACATAGAAGGCAAATGCATTAAAGTAAATGTATTCAATTAACAAGTTTATTTAACGCAGTCACCTCGTCTGTCTGGCTGTAGGGCTTTATTGTCTTAGTCTAGATGACGACAACATTTAATGCACTAGTGCATAAAATGCGTTTTTATGCAGCCTATACCCAGCATAAAGAAGGACTTTACGAGCATGAGAAGTGAAAACATTCATTATCATCATTTGATCCGAAAGACGTCCACTACTGGATTACCACAAAGACCGGTCGAATGGGTCGCATGGCGGCCGAGTTAAAAACAATAACATAACAAGTAGAAAGCGATATTGTTTTACCAACTAGAATAAAGTCCTAGGTATTGACATTCTCTTTACTGATTAATTTTGATAACTTTGTTATGTACAGTTGTTACTATGTTGACGACATCTTTAGTTTACCAGTAACAAATCGACGGTTCTGTGACTCAATCTCGTATATAGAATATTTTCCAGTATAAACTGACACTCACTAAGTACGCGAGTGCATACTTAGTGCGTGTCAGTTTATACTGGACATAATTCAATATACGAGGTCGAGTCACAGTCAAGGACCGGTCCGGTATCCCCTTCAAGGGGTTTTTGAAAGGGTTTAACCCTTTGTAACCCTTTCAAAACCCCTTGAAGGGGTTACCAAACCGGACCGTTGGTCACAGTACCGTCGAAATACAATATAAGAGTTCGACGACGCTATTTTGAAGCATTTGTCCGCCCTGCATGGCTAGAATACTTGTTCGTTGATCGGATCTCCCTTTCTTTCTTTTCTGTAACGAAAGAAAGAGAAAGAGAGAGCGAAAAGTGAGAAAATACAACTTGTGCTATCCGTGCTGATAATTGAATATCCTCGACAGATGACTCTCTAGCCAATATTTACTGACGTACATATGTGTAGTAAATATTTGCGTTAATTTATAACACTAAAGTAAGAATAATACTGCAAAGATGAATAGACTCCGTAGTTATTTAGTTACCTTTTCAACAAACTCTACAATAGTTTTCTGACATTTTATAGCATCTTTATTTAGTCAGATTTGGATTCAGATTCAGATATATATTTATAAAATTTACTATTTTACATGTCATTTTAAATTGTTATTTAAAAGTAGTGTTCTCAAGGTCATAAAAAAAATACGTATTAAGAAAAAGGTGTACGACCGATAAAGGGCCATCTATTGAAACTAAACAAAGCTATCATATCTACTAGAGGTAGTATCCATGGCAACGGCTAGGCTATCTTACTCTCTATCAACTATGATCTCCGGGTCGTCACTAGATTCACCACAGAGGTCATCCTATACATTATAAAAACATTTGCTGTGACGGACCGACTGACTAACAACGTACAGCCTAAACTGCTACCGGTAAGGGCCCTCCATTGAGACTGAACAAATCTATCATATCTACTAGAGGTAGTATCCATGGCAACGGATAGGCTATCTTATTCTCTATCAACTATGATCTCCGGGTCGTCACTAGAGATCACCACAGAGGTTATCTTATACATTATAAGCAGACCTAGGAATATACGGGGCAAAATTAAACGACAGCTAGGGATTGCTTATATCGATAAACTCAATTATCGATGCCTTTCCCATATACTAATGATCGCTCCAAGTTTTTGTTTGTCAAAATAAAATTTTATTGAAAGTATACAAATGAAACAAAATAGCAACATAATTCTGGTTATTTTTTATTTTAAAAGGATTTTTTAACCTTCACACATCATCATCATTTTTTTTACTCCTAACAAATTCTGATCGTTTATTTTAACAATAGTAAATGGGTCAGTCATTCTGAAATACACAATAAGGAAAAAAAATATGATGATGATGAGTGAAAGTTAAAAAACCCTTTTAAAATAAATAATAACCAGAATTTTGCTATTTTGTTTCATTTACTTACAATATTATTATTTTTTGACAAACAAAACTTGGAGCGATCACTAGTATATGGGAAAAGCATCGATAATTGAATTTATCGAGCAAGGTAATCCCTAGCTGTCATTTAATTTTGCCCCATATATTCCTAGGTTTGATTATAAGAAAATCTTCTGTTACCGTCTGACTGACTAACAACGTACAGCCTAAACTGCTACAGGAGAAGGGCCCTCCATTGAAACTGAACAAATCTATCATATCTACTAGAGGTAGTATCCATGGCAACGGCTAGGCTATCTTACTCTCTATCAACTATGATCTCCGGGTCGTAACTAGGGATCACCACAGAGGTTATCACATTATAAGAAAATCTTCTGTGTCCGACTGACTAACTAACGACGTACAGCCTAAACTGCTTTCCTGGAGGCTTATTTATTTATTTAAACTTATTTGTACAAAATACATATAGTACAAATGGCGGTCTTAATGCCCAATAGCATTCTCTACCAGTCAACCAATAGGCAAAAAATAACTAAGGTCAGTGCAAAGAAAAAGAAGAGTTGAAAAAACTTTGTCAATAAAATAAATATAATTGAGAACCGGTTTTTTTTTAAAGTTGTTCTGTTAAATGTTGATTATAGAGGTGGGTCTTATACTATTTTTTATTATTATTATTGACTGAGATAAAAGATATTGAATAATTATCAGTGTTTGCCCGCTTTGTATTAGTGGTCGGAATGACGTCATTTTGTTTGTTACCTCGTTTTGTTTTAAGCTGTGACGTAGAAAATACCATGTGGCGTTTAAGCTCTTTAGCCATTTGCAGAAAGTTTATTTATTTTCAAAGTAAATTAATTAAAAAAAAAGATAGTATACTTTTGAGATAAACCTCTATCCATAAGCATGAGTTTTTTCATATCACCTTTTAATAAACCTGTTGTCCATTCGGAAGGGAATATTCCTTAGGCACCATAAGAGGAGGACTTTATTGAAAATCGGGCTTGAGTGAAATTTCTGGACGATCTTCTTTAAGATTCCATTGACCTAGATATTTGGCAAGCTTTTTCAAAAGATCACATGACCTAAAACCTCGCTTAATAATACTCATAATCATGACTGCTCACGCGCAATTATCGACTGATTAGTGTTGGGTGTGTCGATAAATGGGGTAGTGATGTGCTCTGGCTTTTTACTTTTATTTAGATACCATTGTCTTGCTCCATAGTCCAAATATGGTGAACTTCTTCGTGTTTCATTTTTAGGACTGTATATTTTTTCCCTGATTCTCTTGTCGTGAAGTCTGGTTGTTTTCGGCTTTATGTGTGTTTCCTCTCTGTTAATTTAAGAGCTTCGCTCTTGTCGGTGGAGTGATTTCCAATCTTCTCTCCTCTCTGCCAGCTCCATGACCTCTTTATAAGACACGACATGCACCTTCTCCTTGATTTGATCCACGTAACTTCATCAGCTTGTGTGTTCAGTTAGGTCAAGGTTAGGTAAATTAAAAAATAATCGCATGAGGTATATGAGACAGGGCAATGATATAATATAGTAAAAAGAGGTAGATATGTTATACGCACTTCGATAGTGGCACCCTAAAACCAAGCCAATTGGTACACCTTTACTTAGTCTTGCGCCGTCAACGGAACCGTGAACTAGTCTGCAGAGCCACATACACTCGTCTCTGTTTCGCTCCCGGAAATTATCATATCATCCTGCTTTCACTTGTCATTTATGTGTGTAATTGCAATATTTACTGATTATGTGTGCGTGAGCCGGGACATTTTCACACGCGGAATACCGTATAGGTAACATATCTACCTCTTTTTATATTATATCATTGAGGCAGGGAAAAAATATTTAAAAATCAGACTAAACAAAGCAATATGGAAAAAAAAAAAAACAATATTGTTTAGAGTAATTTAGTAGAATATTGATACAGGCCCCAAGAAACACCTTCATTAACCTTGAGAGGTTTCTTGTGGCGGTTATATAATAAATTTACCTTCCATGAAAATGTTTGATACAAATACTTTAAAAAGAATACTATTGAATGCTTGACGACGCGATAGCCTAGTTGGTAGTGACCCTGCCTACGAAGCTAGTGGTCCCGGGTTCGATTCCCGAAATGGGCAAATATTTGTTGTTGTTATATAATAATAATAATAATAATAAAATCTGTTTATTTCAATTTTCTGTTATGTTTACAATTTTTACTTAGCTAAAATCTTTATTAATTTAAGATTATTTGGCTAAGTTAGTGAGGACACTATTTATAAGAATTATTAGACATAAGAAATCTCTTAACAATGTTTTTGGTAGACCCCGGTTTAGCCTCTATGCGTTCTATTACATGTTTAGGGAAACTATTTAAAATATGAGCTATATGATATGATATCATGAGCGCGAGTATTTGTTTCTGAGTCTTGGATGATTTCTATGTATTTAAGTATATATTTCTCTATATAAGTATTTATATCGTTGTCTAGTACCCATAGTAGAAGCCAGAGCTTAGTTTGGGACTAGGTCAATTTGTGTGAGATCGTCCTTTGATATTATTATTATTAAATATGCTAATCGTACCCCTGCCAGAAAGGATATCCCATTTCCCATGAACTATAAACACTCGAGAGTTGAACTTCTTTCCATCACTATCTCATTACAGATATCACGCACTAAACAGTAGCGCAAACGCCGCAGATGAGGCAATGATGACGGCAAGGATAATAAAGGCGCGTGCGCAGACGCTAGAAGCTTCGGAAAAAACAATTGACAAACATTTTTAACTGTCATGTATGATTAATTTGGTTTGACAGTTATTGTTGTTGAAAGTATGATAAGAGGAGAACTTATACAGGTACCAGACTATAGATAGATAGATAAATACAGGTATCCCTTCATTTGGCACAAAAACGATTTCCAAACTGATTAATTTCCCGAATATATCATATGGCCAAATGGACCATCTTGTATAGGTATCTATAGGTTAGGTTAGGTTAGTTTTATAAAAGTCCTGAAATATTTACATTTTCGGAAAAAAAAGCGTTTGCCCATATGCTATTTTTGGGAAATAAATCAGTCTGGGAAACGTTTTTGTGCGAAACAAGGGTAATCCATAAATTCCTTATAATTATATACCTACCATACTGGCATAACTTATGATTATGACAAACCAGTAAAGTAAAATAAAATAAAATAGTTTAAGTGTATGTTCTTCCACTTTTATGCTGTTCTGCACGAAAAAAACCGATCTCTAATTTACGTACAGTTTTGAAATTTTCAGGTTTTCAAAAAATCGAACTAATTTGTTTCAAATTCGGAAAAAAACGTTTTAGTAAAACCAAAACGTTCAATAATTTTAGGAACTCTTTATATCTACATATACTAACAACCCGCCATCGCTTCGATCCATTTTATGTGAGTTTTCTGTAACACCCGTAGATAATCCAGAATTTATTATACATAAAAACCTTCCTCTTGAATCTCTCTATCTACTGCTGAAAACCGCATTAAAATCCGTTGCGTAGTTTGAAAGATCTAAACGAACATACAGACGGACAGACGGCGGGAAGCGACTTTGTTTTATACTATGTAGAGAATATGTATATACTGCCCGCCTACGGAAAAAAGGCACATCTACTATATGAATTGTATTGCACTTCCAACCTTATTATAACCCTTGAGAGTTTAATATGCTTCTATGAATTAATTGCACTTGTGGCTTTTCTCCGTACGAGTATGCCTGCCTAGGTCTTCATTTACCTGAAACACTTAATGTTTGACGGTGTATTTAAATATGATAACATTTTATTTTCAGTTTCAACAGTATTAACTTAATGTGTACATTGATAGCTATCTCATTTCTTTATAGATTTAAGTAAACAAACTGCGACGCTAATGCAGTGCCGTTTTCACATTTGAGATTCAATTCGGTATTGGTTTGAAAGAAAAAAACACGACGCTAGTGACTAATCTATAGCAACTAGTATTTTAGCTTATTAAAGAGGCTAGATTTGGTGAAAAACTTGGAGGAGTCTCTGAAGTGAAAGTACTTTAAAAAAAGAGAAAAAAAAAAATCTTTCCTTTTTTTGTACAATAATATATCCTATAATGGACGTCATATAATTGTCTTTACTATATGCACAATATAAGTGACGCACGTCAAAATCGGCTGGCTAGAAAAAAAAAGTATTAAAGAACGATCATATTTCGTTTTTTTTAAACAAAAAAGTATAAAGTTTGGGTCCGAAATTTTGCATACTTAGTACTAATAAATAAAAATAAATAAAATAAAGTTTATTTGTCTAAAGAAAATTACAACTTCTGAGTTACAAGTGGGAACCAAACTAGGCGGAGCCTGTATCTTGGGACCCGGTGAGACGGTTCACAGTATGATTAGACATAAGCAGTTAAGACAGTTTTAGGTAAAATCTGGGGTCCTAGCGAAAAAGGGTACGTCTTCTGAAGATTAAGTGAAAAACGGTTTAAGTCTATTATACTCCGTTCATGTGTATACCCTTTTTATTACGAGTTAACTCGACTTGTACCCTTTTTCACTAGGACCCCACAAATAAACATAGCAAAGCAAGCAAAACAAAGCAAAGTTAGCAATAGAAAGCCACATCATCAAAAAAAAATACAAGCTAAAACTCACTGAGGGCAGATTTAGTTAGCTTATCCTGTCATAGCCTTTCATCCAAATCCGTCCGGCCGTTGCAGCGTAAGGGTGCGTCTCCACTGAGGCGGAGACGAGCGGAGCGGGGCGGAGCTGTGCCAATATTAACGAATAGAATATAAACTAACGTGCGCAAGGCGCACTCGACGTGACCGCATGCGCCTTCTATTGGTTAATATTAGCACAGCTGCGCTCGTCTCCGCCTCAGTGGAGCCGCACCCTAAAGGAGTAACAAACTGACACACACAATCTTTTGTTTTTTTTAATATTAGTGGGACAACCTAAATAAACCCCTCGATAGTGTTTCGTACCTGGGTGAATATTCGGGCGTTTCATCCGCCGTCATTGTTGTCTTCAATATATTTATGAAAAATAATGATAATTTCCAGCAACTTTTGATGTAAAAAACAGCGGACCCGGAGGTAGTATCTATTTCAATTAAAAGAACAAGAAAGTTGTTAAGTTTATTCTGAAAAATATGCGAAGACAATAATGACGGCGGTTGAAACGCCAAATAATCACCCACCTATAGATTGATGATGCACTTTTATGACGATATTATCTATCCTTGGGCACTAATATAATATAAAAATAAATTATGCAGTAGCTAAACTTTATAATGATAATATTTGTATAAAACACTTAAACTTAAGATATCTAATTACTAACCAAAATGACAGCACAAAGCATTGAACATCAACACCAAACATTTATTTATTAAAATAAATAACTGCGCTCGCCCAGATAACGCCTAATAGTAAGAGATGGTCCTTCGAACTCGCGCCGTGCGCGCCGCCTTATTTTCAGCTTCATGCGCGGGAGTTTGTGATTAGTGCAGTTTACCTGAACCAACGGGTCGGGTCGTTCCAAAGACTAACTTTAAAAATAAAATAAAAAAAATGTTCTGATAGTACAAAGTGAATCTTTAGAACAATCTCGTTTTATTTTCGATTTTATTATCGATTATTAGCTAGGGATCTTTATAGATAAATGTATTTTTTATTTATGATAGTGATTCTAGTCTAGTGTTGGTAGTGACTGTGCTACGATGAAGTTTAAGAGGCAAACCCTGGTGTCCGAGGATACCTCGGAGGATGAGATCGGGCACAGTTACCTCGGGACCTTGGTGAGTCTGCAAAGCGTAATGTTACCGTTTTTTTTTATATAGTAGGAGATCCGAATAGGAGACGATTTGGACCGGGCTGTTTATTTGATAAAAAGTATTTTATACCAAATTTAATATGCTTAGTAATATATGGCGAATAGGTAGGCTGAAAAATTTCAGTCCAGTGTATAATTAATAAATAAAAAAAAATAACTTCCTTTTAAAAAATTACACTAGCTTGTTTAATGGACAAATTACATACCAATCGAAAGTATTAAGCCTATAGAATATACAAACGTTAGTTTGACTATTTTTTTCTGGTCAAGCTATTGGGTAGGCAGGTATAAACAGGTAAGTCGGTACTAGTAATTTGCACCAAACCTAACGTTTGAATATTCTATAGACTTCATACTTTCGATTAGTATGTAATTTGTCTATTAAACAAACATTTGCAATTTAAAAATAAAGTTCATTTTTTTTTTAATGATATAAGTACTGGACTGAAATTGTTCAGCCTACCTATTCGCCACATATTATTTAGCGTATTAAATTTTATATAAAATACTTTTCATCGAATAAACAGCCCGGTCCAAATCTTCTCCTATTCGGATCTTAACCAAAAACCCTGTTGTAAAATTGAGACTCCGGTACTAACTAGTTTTAGGATTCAAAACTCATGATAACGATTTCCCTGAGTGATCTCCGGAATAAAAAAGTATTACAAAAAATACCGCATACTGGGACTCTCTCTTTGCCACTCGGTAAAGCCATATTGCTGTTAACATGTTATAGTACCGTAAAACGGGGTAAATAGGAATTAAGGGGTAAGTAGGGACACAACTTAAAATAAGTCATAACTTGTTACAAATAAGAACAAGTATTAAATGGACAATAACGTTACGTCTGTTGGAAATAATTTCACTCTTATAATTAGTAACATATGCTTCATTTTAGTTTGTCTCCCATACTTACCCCTTAATTCCTATTTGCCCCGTTTTACGGTATTGTCAAAGTTATTATAGTTCTAATTTCCTAGACAGTAATGGTGGCCGTTAGAAACAAGACGATTTATTTGTTTTTAACTCTTCCGTCATTATTGTCAATTAAATAAAAATCTATCATAACGTTGATGATATGATAATATATCAAAAGCAACATGTTTTTAAAGAGTAGAATAAATTCCATGGATAGCTACTATGTAGCAATTATACGAGTAATTCAAAACTTTGGATGACCTATCTAAACTATATTAAAGGGGAAAAAAAGCGATCACTAAATTCGTGGATCATAAGTAGGGTCTTGGTGGCATAAGTGGTAATGCGCATGCGTTGGCCCGGATAGCCACAGGAGATGTAGGTTCGAATCCTACCTAAGACCTACGAATTTTCTTCCCTTTAATATAGTTTAGAATTTCGTAACAGATGTTTCTGTTAAATTAAAAATCAACTAACTAAGAGTTAACGTAACTTCGAACTTAGATTTTCATAGTACGTATTCAACTTAGGAAATAAAATGAAATGAATGATCTAGGAAACGTTTGGCGGTACACAACGCCCACATTTTCGATATAAGGAGTCTTGTAATTGCAACTATGTGGTTATTTGATCACTGTTTTGAACAACGACACGGCGTGATATTGTATTTCTTAGTACTTACCTATAGAAGAAGAATATCACGCCTGCCGTTGTTCAAAACAGTGATCCTAGAGGGAGTTATTTAAGTCAGTTGCAATAACCAGATAGTTGCAATAGGGTATTTGCCAATTTTTTTTATTAGTATTTAAATTGAAGCTTTTTTACCTTCCGAATAGCCTAGTATAAATATTTTTTTAATATCTTTAAAAATAAGAAAGATATAAATGTTTAAAACTTGCTTTTAGACAGAGAGGAAAATACAGTAATATGACGTCATATTACTCAACCGTCATATGAATTACACGCAAAACATCGTTTCGTGAGAAATAGACAAAAATCTTTAAAAGGCTATAACTTTTTTATTTTATTACCAATTTCAAATTTGATTTGGAATTATCATACTACGTATATTGATATATTATCCAAATTAATATATGAAATTTAATATCAGGCAAATACCCTATTACAAGACTCCACCTTATCTAAAACCTTACTGCGACAGAGCTTAAAATGTTTATTAAAATTTTGCTTCAAATTTCTCATTACGGTTACTTTTTAAGATGGTAATAGATAAACCACTTAAAATATCATAATTTGCCCTCGTTTTAAGCTAATCAAATAAATGCATTATTTAATAGCTTCTTACATTAGATAGCGGTTAGTAAATCGTTGGTTTTATGCATTCACACATTACAATATGGGTCAGGTTCTTTTTGATTTAAATATAATGCACAGTTTTTGCACTGAGTTCTGTTTATTTAATGTAGGTGTCATAAAATCCCCTTTATCATAAACACATAATATAAGTATTTTTGTTAAATTCTGCTTTGCCGCATTCTCTTTTAAAATCTCTTAAAACTTCGTACCTACTTACATTGATAAGCTGTTTTCATCTAAGAAGTTTTGTCGAAACACGTTTTGTAAATTAAAACTAACTACTTACCGTAAAATGGGGTGAGTAGGGATTAAGAAGTGAGTAGGGACACAACCTAAGATCATTCAGAACAATAGTGACCTAATTGAGAAATTTTAAATTTCGAGTTAGGTCTCTATGATAATAAATTTATGACTCGAAGTTTGAAAGCACAAATTTTGAATTAGGTCATTATTGTTCTAAAGGTGCGAGTTACTAATAATAAGACTGAAATTACTTCCAATAGACGTAACTTTATTCTCCATTTAATACTTGTTCTTATTTGTAACAAGTTATGACTTATTTTAGGTTGTGTCCCTACTCACCCCGTTTTACGGTACTATCTACCACTATGATACAGTCGACTACAAAGGGATGTATCCACTTTTGGACCTTATTATAACTATTAGATAGATAAAGACCCCCTATATCGGTCAAACCCCTCCCTCCCATCCCTCCTGCTGAGCTGATATCGCTTAAATGGCCCGACCGATTTTGATAAAACCTTAGAACCACCGCTAGAAAACCCGCGTTCAAATAGAAACCGCATCCAAATCCGTGCACTCGTTTAAGAGCTACGGTGCCACAGACACACACACACACACATAGCGGTCAAAATTATAACACCCCTCTTTTGCCTTCGGGGTTTATAATGCAATAAGGAGAAAAAGTGGACAGATCGCTAAAAACAGAACATTTCAAGAAAAGTTGCAACAATTTTGTTTAGTTCTTGGTTACTCATAGTCTCATTGAAGGTTAGGACGTAACGTCGGTCATTGACTTTGTCTATTTAATTAATTTGATATTGGAAAGTTAATTAGATATGCTTAGATAACTAATTAAAACGTAAGATAGCTTCAAACCCTGACTACACCTGGTCGCCAAGCCATGGCCCAAAGGTCAACTGGTAGAGAATGCCATTAGGCATTAAGTAAGCCTTTTGTACTCAAATCTGTATTTTTGTGTAATAAAGATTGAATAATTAATGAAATACCTATGATTTTTCAACGTCTCGAAACGATCTCATTTTTCTCCCTGTAGACCTATAGCCAAAAGGCAAACGCTGCTAACGATTATGTTTTCTATCGACTCAAAATGTATGGATTTGACATAAGCGTTCGAGTGATCTGTCATCTTACGTCGATCATATACATTTGTCCATTTCCGAAAATCGCTAACCTAGTGTGACTAAGCCGTCTGGTGTTGCCAATTCTTTCCATCATGCTCTCTAACATTAAAAAAAACAAAGCAAATGATCATGCGGGTGGTAACACTTTGCGCAAGATCTGCCCAAATCACCATGTAAAATGAAATGATATACCATCATCTTATTCTCTAACCTACCGCTAATCAATTCTTCATTGCGGCGTTTCTTCTCAGCAGTGGTCTCCTCCTGGGAAGTGTTGGTAGATTTTAGACAGATAAAAATTCCCATGTGGCCTTCTTACTGAATAAACATCTTTTTTTTATCTTCTATCAAACACTCGCAATCACACCTTAAACTTCATGTTAATTAACTTTCGCGGCGCCAGTACAAAATTTATCGCCTCATGACGATGCTCATTACCTCAACATTTGCCGAATTATGGCCAATTAGAAGGCGGTTCGCTAACAAGTTAGCATCCTGATTGGTCATGTGCCCCTAATTTGATTATTCGCTCACGTGAGGAGGTAATGACCGCCAAATAGGTGTGAGAATATATGTTTGTTTTAAGATACTTTAGGTGTGGATTGTCTTTATAGCAACACTTTAAAGTGGAGACAAATAAGGGCGGCGTAGGGCTACTTGTGTGGTGTTAACACTACTTTGGGACTTGCGATTTTAGTCATCTGCGGCCTAACTAAATACAATTTAAGGCCCAGCCACACAGGATGCGCGTGCGTTGAAGTGACGTGCGCGTGCGCTTTTCACTGCGGTGTATATATCACTGAAAAAATAATTGGTCGTTTCTAACAAGATTGTGATTATTGTGCATAGGCGTCTTGATTCCATACGAGCCTAACAAGACGTTTGATACACCAACTAAGATGTAAGTTGAATCAATAAAGAACTTGCCGCTGTTACTGTAAGCTTTGGTTGATGTAACTAATATCATAACTATTGTATTCATTTTATGTCAACTAAGAGAAAGTCTCTCTTGGTTGGCTCACATTTTTTTGAGTGTAGTATGAATTCTCATACGACATGTCACTATGCAACGCAGTGGAAAGCGCACGAGCACGTCACGTGTACGTGCACGCATCCGGGCCTTAAGACAGTCGATTTTCGCCGTGCCTCGTGTAATGCCCCGTGTATTAGCAAGAAAGTCGCTGCTTCATACCTTCCTACTTATTACTACCTAAGTTTACCTCTGGAATTTTGCGCAATTCTAAGGGACCCGTTCAGTACGCTGGTTTGGCCGAGTCTAAAGGAAGATCAGCAATAATACGAGTAGCTTACTTAGGTAATTGTTTCAGCCGAAATAATAGAACTAAACAATAATGGAAAATACTAATACACACTATTCAAATAAGTTTTGGTCCACCTTTTATAGTGTCTACAAAAAAAAGATAGTACCTAATGCATTTTAATAACTGTCAAAATGCTAACTACGCAACAATGCAAATAAGTTCAGTCGTAATTAATCACGCGCTAGCAATAAGGTAATTACGAGAAAATAAACATTTCTTACAACAAACAAGAATTTATCTATCACATGACTTGACCCGCGTCCCCAGATAATAATTTGTATATAAATAAACATAATTATTCCTGTGAGTCATAGTGTCATCGTCATAACGAACATTAACTATTAGATCAACATTACTATTGTATAAATAAAAAACCCCCGATATAATGATTATTCTTACTTTCAGAGCTGACGACTCTTAATTGGCGCATTCAATATTCATCAACCACCTAATCGATAACTTTGTTACACAGAAAAATAATAATAGGTACAAAATTAACTTGTAATGTGTGTCCCAAGGTATTGAGTGAGTGACTCTTTAAGTGCGTCTCATGCCGAAAAAAAGAGATATACAGAGCGAAAGTGAGTGGGTGGCTCGGAAGGGGCCGCCCTAGGCGTACTTTTTCGAATCAAATCGGAGAAATACTGGAAAAGAGCCGAATCTTAAGTACCCGAAACCGACATGTGTGCATGACTCAATGTATGAATGTGGAAGAAGCGAAAGAGATATAGCAGGTGGAAAGAAGTAGTCTCTGCCTACCCCTCTGGGAAACAGGTGTGATTTAATGTATGTATGTATGTATTTATATATATTAATTAAGAACTTGCACAATTTTATTCTACGTTGTTTAAAATTTTGTTTTAGTTTTTTTTGTGATTTTGTGGTATAATTTTCATGTCTATGGCATCCTTATTTAGGTAAATAAAGTTTGGACATATATACATATTATTTCATTTATATACAATAGTTAACGTTTGACGAATCTATATA
Source organism: Acleris literana (assembly GCA_946894065.1). Lineage (NCBI taxonomy): Eukaryota > Metazoa > Arthropoda > Insecta > Lepidoptera > Tortricidae > Acleris > Acleris literana. The sequence continues at coordinate 6,942,029 of OX335694.1, forward strand.
CAGTCACCAGCAATAATATATTATCCACAGTGTGCTCAAAAATATCTAACACGCTCTTATACCTCTAGCAATAAAGACGTGTCAGATATTTTTGAGCCCAATGATGGATAATATATTATTGCTGGTGACTAACTAGGTACGTGTGTGACTTAAGTTTCTTGCAGCGCTTCTCAGCAGTGGTCTCCTCTTAGAATACGGTGGTAGATGGAGGCCTTACTGAATAAACATCTTAATCTTCATCTTTACCTTTATAAACTGGACGTTTAACTGACCTGTAAAAAAAAGCTAAATAGGTGGCTTGCTTGGTTTCAATAAAAAGTGTGCAGCTCAATATTTTCATATATGTAAATCATTGATTCGTATGCAACCTTCTGCTAGAGAAAACTATTGTATATTTATGAAACCAAGTCGTGATCTACGCTCCACACGTCCTGACGTATTTGCTTTATTTCGTACAGTCAACAGCATAAATAACTGATCATTTATGTACCTTGTCACTTAAACGTCGTGTTTGAAATGTCATACAAAATTGTGAAACGATTGAAAGCGACAAGGTACATAAATGATCACTTATTTATGCTGTTGACTGTAAAGTAAAATATGGCATTATCTATGTAAAATGACCTTATTGTCGATGGCGCTTACGCCGCACTGCGTGACGCGACGTTGTATTTATATCGGGGCATCTTTAATAATGGCGGAAGCGCCATCGACAATAAGGTCCCTTTTCATAGATAACGTCACAAATATAGAAAACAGTGTAACCCTAAACCTTGTTTTATAAATCAGATAACAACTAGCTACAGGAATACTGCCCTCCTAAATAAAAAGGACGCATGCGCAATTTGTTAGTCAAAGTAAATTGAACCCTCCATCTTAAGAAATAAGGTCACTAATACATGCTCATGCGGTCCTGTGAGACAAACGCCCTTTTTTCTAAGGAGGGCTGAATAGATGAGCGTAGATTCTTTTTAATATTGTGTATGATGAGGTTGATAAATGTAGAGAAAACGATTTTTGTATGTTTGGACCGGTGCACCTGGCGTTCCGTAGTCTCCGCCTACGCCATTGGGAGACAGGCGTGAAGGTAAATATGAGGGGACAATGTCACACCAATTGACCTAGTCCCAAACTAAAATGGATATATGGTATGTATGTATTGTTTGGAGAAGGCAAACAAACACTCGGGTCTCTATTCTACACGGCTAAACAATATTGCTTTTGACATGTTATCGTATTGTCAACGTCACGATGGCTCTTATTTACTTGACAGTATTGACGGCGGATCATGTCACCAGAAATATAGTTTTACCGTGTAGAAAAGAGGCCTAGGCGTCCCTTTGATCTCCAGATTGTAATCCTAAGACTGAAAACGCGTTGCCAACCCTGAGGACTAAGACAGAATGCCTCTATGCTAGTAATTTCACTAATTTCACCGATTGTCTTATCCCCACACCGGAGAATGGAGAATGCGAACAGCGCTTTTTGCTTATCGACTTGAGTGCTCGTGCAAATTTGATCGACCTTATTTATAAGCAAATAAGGGCTATCATTGGCACAAAGCACGTGAGTGGAGTAAAGGATAGTGAATGGTAGCGATCCGGAGGGACAAGGTCCTCTCAACACTAAAATGGACTTGAAATGCTTGTAAAATGGACTTCCGACGGATATTCTCACTACTGTTGTGTTTTATTGTAGTACTTGTTGTATTGCACTTGGCCTCATTTTTGTCCCCTTCAAAACGAGTTTATGATCCAAATGCATTTTTTTGCATCAGATAATCAACTATGTGAGGTCGGACGTAATCCGGCAGTCATCGTGTCAATGAGACAACGTTTCAGATAGGTACATATAAATGCAAATTTTTGAAAGATGCTAATAAAGTCGTCTATACATATAACACTAAAAAAAAAAAAAAAAAAAAACTCATTTCAAGCCTCGTCTATCAAAAAAACGTGGAAATTTCTACTCTAAAGAGAAGTTTAAAATTTCTGTGCGCCTTGGGCGTTTTCACTAAAACGTGTACCCCAATTAAGGACTGAAATTAAGGAACTTTAACTTTGTCAGTTTTGTGACGAAAATTAGCTATACATTGACGGCCGCAATGTATGGCTAATTTTCGTCACAAAACGGACAAAGTTAAAGTTCCTTAATTTCAGTCCTTAATGGCGGTACACGTTTTAGTGAAAATGCCCTTAAAACCAAAATCACGGATTTCTTAAGTAAATCTATCTGTTTGTAATACTAACACAATGATCCTCGATGGTCTGAATAAATGGTTTTATTATTATTATTAATTAGGTATCAAAATAAAAAAGTACTTTTGATTGGTGGTGAAATTTAATACCTAAGTGACATTTGTAAACAATTAGATAACATGTACACTAATACGCTGGTAAACATCTTAGCCTAATTGTGCAAATTGTGGTTATAGAATTATCAACAAGTTTCTAGAGATGTTTGTAATTCTGTAGCTCTGCCTACCTCACTCTGGGAACGAAGGCGTGAGATTATGTATGTATCTAGATAACATGTTTTTTTTTATTAGGCGTTCTGATAAAATTCATGCTCATACAGGTTTGTCTCAATTATTTTTTGTTAATTAATATCCGAGAAAATTCTGCTAATAGCTACGGAGCTACCTTTCTTCTTGTCAATTGTGTGAGAAAAACGTGTTTCTAATTATTGTGAACACTTTTGTATATATTTTGATAAGTATCAAAGCTAGGAAAAAAATAGTTTCCTGATTGAGCGGAAGCTAATGAAGCGGAAAACAGCGTAATGGCCTAATGGGTCATTAGCGAAAACGCATGAACTTGCAACGATGCGCACGCGCTAGCCGGAGGCCGACGTCTGAGCACCGTCTGACCTACTAACATTATGATTAGTACGGAATAGTACGGATTATGGGTAAAAACTATTGCATGTGTCAAGAGATAACAATACTTGATATTCAATGCTTTATTGGAATTTATAATGTAAGTATACAAACAATTGCAAATACTTCACTGCGTTTTAGATTCGCCATGTCCGTCTGTCCGTCTGTCCGCTGTAATTTGCCATAGTTATACATTAAAATTACGCCGACAAAGTTTTAAAATAAAATCTTGAAAGAAAAGCACCAACTTCTTCTTGGTGCATTGGTGTAACTATTGTTTTTTTTACCACGAGAATCAACCCTAGAGTTATTATTATTACACTTATTATTATTACTGGCCTGTAACTTCCTAATTTGACAAAGGCAGATATAAAAGAAATAATTTATTCATTACACAGAAGACACAAAACATAGTACTTAAGTTCTATAAACTTATGTAAAGTACGTACGTACTCTCGTATCTGTATCACAACATACATAACAAGCAAATAAATATCCTGATTCTGATAATGATATTTGTAGATTTAAATTTCGATAAATATATTTGTAAATTTAAATAATATTAGCATTTTACCGCAACTTTACCTAGTGGCAGTGACGGATAAAGCATGCTTCCCGATTAGATAGGTAATTTCAAGACACAATCGAACATTGAATCAATCAATGTGGCTTATTAAAATCATTGTCTTTATATTATTGTTAAATGCTGAAGTATGCTTCCCAAGCCAGCAGTATCCCAAATTCAATAACCAAAGCAAATTAAACTTCTTTTTTTAGTAATAAGGTTGATATTGCTACAGTAGTTTTATCTATGAGATACTGCTGGCTTAGGAGGGCGGTATAGTAAAACCACAGTAATACCCTCATTATAAAAAAGGGCGTATATCTCATAGAACCGCGAATGTATTAGTGACCTTATTTCTTAGGACACGGTTCGTTTCTATTGACTCAAAACGTATAGAGTTTTCGAAAATCGCTAACTTAGCGTTAGGCATAGTATACTCAAGCTAGGACTCCAGTAATAGTGCTCGGCTGTCTATCGCTGTCACATACATTCATTCGTTACGCCAGAGAGAGAGTGTGAAAGCGGCAGACCTTAGAGTAATAGTACTATAACAAGTTGGAAAAAACGAATGCCACATGGACTTAAATATTGGAAATAGCAAATTCTACGCAAAGGAGACTAACTTTTATTTTTAAAAACAATAAATACTGCATTATTGAATTTAAAAAAAAGACCAACTGTTATTTCTGTCCTATCTTCTTTCTTATCGTCACCATCATCATCATCATTGTCATCGCTATTGTCATTATTACGTACGTAAAACACCTTTCTTATGTAAACATGACATAGGATATTGTGTCTTGTAAGATTATCAAGATAAAAAACTCGTTTGTCATCTAGATTATCATCTTGAGCCTAAGGTTTCGCTTACTGAGTGTGAAGGCTGTGAAGTGTTTACCGATTTATACCGACAATTTGTTAACCTTAGTCGAAAATTATCAACTCTTCCTAAATGCTGTCAGCACTGTTTTTTTGCTCGGCGTTACCTGATTGGAGGTAGTCATCATCGGCCAGGGGAAGAGAAAGGGAAAGGGGGAGAGAAGAAATTGTGCCACCGCCACTCTCACTTCACTAGACGAAACGCAGCAGAGGTGCTGCTACACACGCTGGTATTCTGTGAGAGGGTGGTACTAACCCGGTCGAGCCGGCCCATTCATACTGCGCTCAACCTAATGATTGAATATAGCGTGGCTTCACTTCAAAAACTGTTAGCAGGAACCTAAGAACCTTGGATACTAACAAGACCTCATCGGGAACAGGTCAAAAGAACTGGTTCAAATTCAAGGTCCGGGCGTCGCGTGCGGCTTCCGACGACGGAACGAACCCACGCACCATTCCTTCCGCCATTAGTCCATGATTCACACAATCATTAGGTAATAGGTAACTGCCGCATGCGATATTAAAAAAATATATCTTCAAGATGCACTGCATCGCATGAAATGAAGCTAAAGCTGTCAACATTACGAGTATCAACCGAAAAACTGCTGCTCCAAGTGCTTTGGGCAAATTACAGTTTATCAAAGTGTTGCAATTAAAGAAATTGGATCGAAAATCCCTATTATGATTCTACATTCTTTAATGTTTTTGTTTATGATCTTATGTCCAAAAACGTCTAGTCAGCATTTAAAACGCAGTCCTGATGTTTCTTGATTGTCACGTCTGTAACTTGTTTATTAGCAATAATATTTTGCAACTGGTTGTAACAGCCTGTGCTATCTCTTTTAAATTAAATCGAGCCCTGAGATATCTAAAGAACAGCTTCCTTATAGTTTCTTCGTACAACACAGTAACTGATACTTTACGGACGACAAAAGTGGTATAATCCTGGGGCTACAGTCACATTAAACAACCATTTACGTCTAGACATCTCCACCATCTCAAATTCTCCCAGTTTTGCGACTACACTTAGCCTTATCGCTTCTAAATGGCAATCATTGCAACTCAACACCTGCTAATATCTACAATTGCGGGCATCAGGTGTCCGCCAATTCCATCTTGATGTGGGAGGGAGGAAATACCGTCTGATTGAGTAAATTTCCCATTTAAGCTGAAATGGAGCTACTATAATGAGGTCGGTTAATGCGGTGTAGCGGTACTGGCATGTATTGAAGAAACCTTAGACACAAGCGTTTTATGTTCCGCGTTGCAGCCTAGTCACCACTTTGTGCGGCATGCGATCAATCAATGATTTATGCAACTAGACACCGTCGTGCAAACAAAAAAATTACATATGCTTGGCCAAGCAACAAAGGCGCCATACCTCCGATTTTTTTAAAATTACGTGGTACTACATTGCACTGCCTTAGATGTCAAAAATTTAAAACAATACAATTCGGCTTTTTGCATTTTAAGCCCGATTTACATTGGTCAAGAACAGTGGCAAGTATAGTGCCAAGGGCAGTGGAGTGAAAAAATAGAAAGCGATTCTATTTAGATCTACTACTACTAGCAAGGCAACTTGACTCGCTACTGTCAGAACAGTTTACTTACACTACTGTACTGTCCACTGTCACTGTCCAATGCCACTCTCCTTGAGCAATGTAAATCGGGCTTTAAATAGTTGCAACGGGTTCGGAGTCAGCAGGCCTATTATAGTCGTGTTTATCGATGTGGATAAACGTGGATAAAAGTATCTGTCACTTTCTGACTAGTATGTAAGTGCGAGAGTTCCGGATGCTTTACCCACCGCGATAAAGGCGACCATAATACGGGCCCTGCATGAGACTGTGCACGTGTCACTGTGACGTCAAAGCTATAGTTTTTACACCTTTAAGTTGGCCAGATTGATTGTCCTAGAGGCAAGTCCATATAAAGTAATAAGTAAAGTATAATGTATATGCATGCGACAGCGGCAGCGGCGTCGACAAGCGACAAGCGTCAACATCAAATGCTTGGAAATGTATGAAGCATGCCACAAGTCGCCGCGACGGTGATGAGGCAGGTTCTAAGCGTAAAACGTATTTACGTTTCGATTATGGTTGAATCGCTTCAGCCTTGCGCTCAGACACGTGTATAAGCATTTAGCAATAAGTAGTTGATGGCAGCTGACATTCTTTACTTGTGAGATATACAAGTACAGTGCCGTTTGTGCTTCAATTATGTTCTGAATTGTTATTGTTTTAGCTTAACTATATTTTACATACCGCAAGTCGCAACCCTCAAGTCAATTATGTACTCGTAACTCTTATTCAATTCAATGATGTATTACTTAAACTGGCTTAAAGATAAATAAGTAAATAAATATCAGGAGACAATGTCACACAAGTTGACCTACTCCCAAACTAAGCTCTAGGCTTGTACTATGGGTACTAGACAACGATAAACATTATATATATAGAGAAATACATACTTAAATACATAGAAAACATCCAAGACGCAGGAATAAATATTCGCACTCGACACACAAATATCTGCCCTTTACCGGGATTTGAACCCGAGACCGCTAGGCAGGGTCACTACCAACTAGGCCAACGCGTCGTCGATGATGACGGAATAACAACAAATGTTCCGGTTTATCATGAAAATCTGGTAAAGGGGTTCGGGTAAAAGTGTTGTCATTTGTAAAATTCATACATTTTCAAGGTGAGCGGCCATGCTTAAAAGTGGTAAATTATGATAGAATCATTAAAAATAAACATATTTTGTTATGTAATGTAATACTCTTAAGTGCATCGGAGCGGAGGTATTTAAATATTCATACTTGGGCGTACTTTTGTACTAAAAACTGAATACTTAAATCTTTAAAATCTCCGCTCCGATATTATTTAACGCCATCGATTATATATATCTATGTGTATTTAGAGGTCCTTTAAATAACTAAGTAACAATCATACATGGCCGCTGAAAAAAAAGTGACAATATTCTTCAAACAAATTTACCCAATGCCCTTTGGCCGGATTATTGGAAACGAGAGGACATGATCATGTCCATATATCTGATGTTACAGTGTGTCCAAATCAAAGGACTGATATGCATTATTGAGTAAACGTCAAAACGTTCACCTTTCAGTTTTTCATTGTAGTTATTACTTTATCTTTTTAACATGGCTTATTTGTGCGTTTCATACTTCGAAATGACATAGCCATCATTATTATCATCATAAAATCTTTAACGTGTATCGAATTTCAGTACATTTGCTCAAAAAGTTTCACCAAATCCCTTTCAGACGTTCACGCATTACATGCAAGAAGAAGAATTCCAGACGGTAGGAAACATTGTTTTTCAATTTAAGACGAAAAACATATATACTACCTACATTAGATACATAATGAAATGGTGTGGATGTCTGAGTGTTTAAAAGAATTAAAGAATAAAATGATAAACATTAAACCTTGGCATAAACGATGCAGAGTGGATGAGCTCAGAAATAAATGCATCCTTCAGTAGAGATTAAAATCCGTAAGCGTCGGACGCGTGTAAATTGATGACTATTTATGGCACAATTTTATTAGCCTTTTTTAACCGACTTCAAAAAAAGTAGGAGGTTCTCAATTCGTCGGGATATTTTTTTGGGATTACTCGAATACCACTGGACCGATTTGAAAATTTTTTTCGTTGTTTGAATGGGTATACTTTCTAGTTGGTCCCATTGTCAAAACGTCAGGATCTGATGATGGGATCTTGGAGAAATCAAGAGAACTCCTCAAATATTATAGGCACACCTATAGCGATTTTGGTATTTTGCACTGTAACTCGTGCATTTTCTTTTGAAAAGTACTATATGGTGAAGTGGAACTGATGATGAAGACCACAGATGGCCACCGGAACTCCTTAACGGTACCTATTTCAAGGGTGGCGATTCGATTAAGGTAATTGAGCGACTATGACGAAGCATATTTAGGTTTAAATATGACTATGACATTCCCGCGGCGTTGTCTGCGGCGAGCTTGAAATGTTCTATAGTTTCTCATTAATATTTAGAACTGGATTTACGTAACAGCATAAATAGGATCACTAAAAAGTAAAAAATAAAATAAACGTTTAAAAAAACAAAAAATCGGCTTTTGGTTTAAAATATTGTGGGACGCCGACTTCAGTTGGGACTGACCTACCATTTTAAAAGAAGTTATTTTTTGCATTTTTGAAGGCGGGTTTTTGTTTTTTTTAATATTTATTCTAATTACATTGAAGAAGGCAAACGAGCACACAGAACACTTCTTGGAGATAGTTCATAGAATGCTCTACTCTTAGTGGATGCGAGCAAATTTGGTTTAGGTGTAGATTTCGACTTTCTTCTTAGGTTCATAACCTTTTGAGTGGTCGTTCGAGCCTAGTGACCCATTTTAGAAACAAGCAAATAAATTCATTTTTTTTGGTATTATCTAATGTTTGTATTAATACGAATATACAGGTCGAAGATGATAAACGTTTACGTAAATTCATTACTCTTTCATCTGGTTATAATTCTAAAACCAGAAAAAAAACATCCAATTTTATGAATAAAAACCTTGTAATTGATTTTCCAAGCATGGCTATATTCTTTCGCACCATACTAGTAACAATTTGTTACTAGTATGGTTCCGTTGCGCTAAAGAGTCAGATATGAGCAATTGAAAAACCGCTTAAAATTTTCATGAAAAGTAAATATTAAACTATCCAATTAAAATATTGTGATGAGCCTCTATCCTCCAATGCGAATTTAAAAAAATATCTTGATTATAAATTTTGTAGTTATGGACTTTTTAAAATTGTTTTTACATGAAAACACATCTTTTTGTCAGTAGTAGTAAGGTCACATGAATGAACGAATCAAATCACACCACGGTATTTTCCAACTTATTTATTACGTATAGAAATTGCAACGCTAAGTATTCCACTCATGCGCACGCTAGTCAAACAAACACCAGCTTCAAAATAAAATAGGCTTAACGTGGAAAATAAAACAGTACCAATTCAATCTTATGGTCACCCAGTAGAATCGAAATCGCAAACGTTTAGTTTCTAGGTGACGCCGTTTTTGCTGTAGTGTACTGAAATGCACTCGGAACACGTGATGCTTGCATTAGTCGCATAATGATTTTGGATATGATGGCCTATGCTATGCAGTCAGCTGACGAGGAAAGGACACTCTATTGTTGATTTTATAATGTTTTTCCGGTAGTTATTTTAGAAATTAAGTTTTTATGGAAAAGCAACGTTTGTGTTGGTTCTGTTAATTTTTCAAAGTATGTTGGCGCTTTCCAATTATACTTCACATTCCAATGTCACTAAGGCGTTTTAATTAATAAAAAAGCGGCCAAGTGCGAGTCGGACTCGCCCATGAAGGGTTCTGTGAAAGGTAAATTGCGTTTTACGATTTATGAACGTATTAAAAAAAAACTACTTACTAGATCTCGTTCAAACCAATTTTCAGTGGAAGTTTGCATGGTAATGTACATCATTTTTTTTTAGTTTTATCATTCTCTTATTTTAGAAGTTACAGGGGGGGGGGCACACATTTTACTACTTTGGAAGTGTCTCTCGCGCAAACTACCTATTCAGTTTACAAAAAAATGATATTAGAAACCTCAATATCATTTTTGAAGACCTATCCATAGATACCACACACGTTTGTGTTTGATGAAAAAAAAAATTTTGAGTTCGAGTTCTAAGTATGGGGAACCCCAAAAATTTATTGTTTTTTTTTTCTATTTTTGAGTGATAATCTTAATGTGGTTCACAGAATACATTTACTTACCAAGTTTCAACAGTATAGTTCTTATAGTTTCGGAAAAAAGTGACTGTGACATACGGACAGACAGAGAGAGACATGACGAATCCATAAGGGTTCCGTTTTTTTCCATTTGCCTACGGAACCCTAAAAAGGGATAGTGATGCATAACCATACAACATTGTTCTTAAAGATTTTGCCATTTTAGTACATGATTTATTCCACCTGTGAACACTGTTTGTCAATGAACCATTTACCTTTTAATCTAATAAGATATATGTAAATGACTGTTTGTGTTCCAAATAAATAAATAAATGATTTATCAGTGCATGAGAGAAACGTTATTTGTTGGAAACGGATCAAGTAGTTTATGTGGGTTACTTCACGTGATTAATATTAAACATAATAATGTGTTTTATTCGGATTTCTATAAATTCCTCTATTACAAGGACGGTTATGTACCGTGGGAAGATCGAAAGCGAAAGGCAAAACTCAACACGTCAGTTTAGCCACATAATAATAATGGATGGCCAATTTAACACCCTATAGGTAAACCACACCACATAAACCGAAGCGAAGCGAGGGCGGATCGTTCGTCAATAATGAAAGAAAACTAAAGTGATGAATAAGTAGGATTACAACTATAGTTTTTAATTTCGATTTAAGACTTAAACAAAAACAAGAATTATCTTTTTCGTGCTAGTAACCCTGAATGTGGGACGGATCTATATCGCGTGGCATAATTATTTGTTTGTCCTAACGTATTGTTTGGTCGAAAATAGTTTTTACAAATGAAACGGTTTTTTTTAATAATTAAAATAAAGTAACCCTAAAATTCTGTAATTTCAGCCTAAAAGGATGTTAGGCTAGATTTTGGACCAAACAATTGTATGCGTTTTAAAGGGATACCATATGAGACTGTGTGAAGAAAATAACGCTTAATTTTAACGGAGGCCAAAAATCAGCTGGCGATCGACAAAAGGTTCTCTAGCTTTATTTCCACCAAGTTGTCATTATCAACCAGCTGATGCTCTTCAATCCAGTGGTGCCATCGTACAAACTGTAAAACTAGGAAGTCATTAGGATTAAGGAAGCTATCGATGCAAGAGATCAGTTATTAAAGAGATGCTCAACTCACATCGGTAATTATATCTATTAGCGGCGTGCAAGAGCCGTACTGAGCTGTTTTCCTGTCACTGATTACTGGAACGGAGCTGGCACGATACGGTTACGACACGACGTCATCGATGTAAAGACACTAAAACGGTGTTAAATTGATTAGCGAACCTAACGCAATGAAGAATGGTCTACGTAGGCAATGATATAATATAGAAAAAAGAGGTAGATATGTAATACGCACTTCGATAGTGGCACCCTAAAACCAAGCCAATTGGTACACCTTTACTTAGTCTTGCGCCGTCAACGGAACCGTGAACTAGTCTGCAGAGCAACATACACTCGTCTCTGTTTCGCTCCCGGAAATTAACATGCCATCCTGCTTTCACTTGTCATTTATGAATTAGTGTGTAATTGCAATATTTACTGATTATGAGTGCTTAAGCCGGGCCATTTTTACACGCGGAATACCGTATAGGTAACATATCTACCTCTTTTTTAACCGACTTCAAAAAAGGAGGAGGTTATACGTTCCACTGTATGTATTTTTTTTTTTTTTTATGTATGTTCACCGATTACTCCGTCAATTGTCGACCAATTTCAAAATTTTTTTTTTGGTTTGATAGAGTATCCTTCCGAGGTGGTCCCATTGTCACCAAATCTATATCTGATGAGGGGATCAGTGAGGAATTGAGGGAACTCCTCAAATATTGTAGGCAAACATATAGCGATTTTAGTATTTTTAGTAACAAGTCTAGCATTTGCATTCAGAAAGTATCATTTGGTGTAGTGGGACTGATGACGAAGACCACAGATGGCCACCGGAACTCCTCAATGGTACCGATTTCAAGGGTGGCGATAAGATATCTTGATTAAGATAGTTGAGCGACTACCTACAACGAATAATATTTACTTGTTGAAATATGACTATGACTTTCCCGCGGCGTTGCTTGCGGCGCGCTTGATATAAGTTAAAGTTTCATTTCAACTAAGAAGTGGGACTACGTAACAGCGTATTATGATCACTAAAAAGTATAAAATAAAATAAATGTTTTAAAAAACAAAAAACCGCCTTCAAAAACGCAAAAAATAACTTCTTTAAAATTATAGGCACCTAATAGGTTAGTCTAACTGAAGTCGGCGACCACAACATTTTCAACAAAAAGCCGACATCAGTTGGACTAACCTATTAGGTGCCTATAATTTTAAAGAAGTTATTTTTTGCGTTTTTGAAGGCGGTTTTTTGTTTTTTATATATTATATCATTGTACGCAGGTCTAATGTAGAGTGTGCTTTTTCTCGTGATCACGTGATCACGTGATCTTGTGTTAGTAAAATAAAAATTAAAAAACCGACAGTGATTTTGGATGTGGTCTTCGATATAATTTATGTTCAGAATATTTAAACTATCTCCCCCTCTAATTACTTTGATTATAAAATTATAGCCTAATGCAACTCTTACAACAAAAAGAGCACGGAAATTATTTATTTATTTTATTTATTTAAACTTTTTTGCACAATACAGAAGTAAAAAGTACAAATGGCGGACTTAATGCCTAAAGGCATTCTCTTCCAGTCAACCACAAAAAGAGCACAGCTAGGAAAACTGTGAATAATTTATAGTTTATTTTTAAATTTAAGCTCCTTTGAAATAACACTTAATATTTTAATGGCGTTTGTGTAGATTGAGTAAGTCGGTTCGTATTGTAACATTGATCATAAATATTTCTGTGGATTTACTTATCTTAACGTTTTAACAACCTCTTCAAATCTTTTCTTAATCGTCTCTTAACATGTTATTGCAAACATAACTTGCAAAGAACAGTTTATTCGCTCCAAACATTAAAATAACATTAAAAAAATGGCCCGTCGTCAATTATAAACGACACCATAACTCACGGAGTTTGTGTAATAGGTACTATTAAGTCGTTCACGGGGAGCCGCGTGACCACTTAGTTATTACATTATGTAATATGTAAATATTTCACATGTTCTTCTTGTATTTGTTGTGACGGTGACCGCTGAGTCGGTTTATGAATGGTCTTACGATGTTCATATACGCTAACGAAGACGTTTATTCTTTAGCCGTCTTTTGTATGTAGATATATCCAGTAGTACTGTTTTTAACCGACTTCAAAAAAGGAGGAGGTTATACGTTCCACTGTATGTTTTTTTTTTTTTATGTATGTTCACCGATTACTCCGTCAATTGTAGACCGATTTCAAAATTTTTTTTTTGGTTTGATAGATTATACTTTCGAGGTGGTCCCATTGTCACCAAATCTGAATCTGATGAGAGGATCCGTGAGGAATTGAGGGAACTCCTCAAATATTGTAGGCAAACATATAGCGATTTTAGTATTTTTATTAACAAATCCAGCATTTGCATTCAGAAAGTACCATTTGGTGAAGTGGAACTGATGATGAAGACCACAGATGGCCACCGGAACTCCTTAACGGTACCGATTTCAAGGGTGGCGATAAGATATCTTGATTAAGATAGTTGAGCGACTACAACGAAGAATATTTACTTGTTAACCGACTTCAAAAAAGGAGGTTATTGAAATATGACTATGACTTTCCCGCGGCGTTGCTTGCGGCGCGCTTGAAATAACTTAAAGTTTCATTTCAACTAAGAAGTGGGACTACGTAACAGCGTATTATGATCACTAAAAAGAATAAAATAAAATATATGTTTTAAAAAACAAAAAACCGCCTTCAAAAACGCAATAAAATAACTTCTTTAAAATTGTAGGCACCTAATAGGTTAGTCCAACTGAAGTCGGCGATCACAACATTTTCAACAAAAAGCCGACATCAGTTGGACTAACCTATTAGGTGCCTACAATTTTAAAGAAGTTATTTTATTGCGTTTTTGAAGGCGGTTTTTTGTTTTTTATAACCTATGGGTAGCTCAAGTTGTATTTTCTCGCTTATCGCTCATTGCGTTTCTATCGTTACTGAGTACATAGAAAGGGAGATCCGAGTGACAAACAAGTCGCGGGCAACTTGTGCTAGCCGCACTGGAGGGATTTTATTTACCCAACGGACTTGGTTTTTTTTTATGTCGTAGAAAAGGCAAACGAGGGCACAGGACACCTGAGGGCCCTAACAACATGCACTACGCTAACTAGCGTTTCTATTCGATTCGTTTTTAAATAAACCAATCTCGTCACTAGGAGATGGTGTGATACGAAAAGTCACGTGGTCTACCAATGCCGAGATCGGTCCACCTTGTCTAGGGCCTCTAATGGTAGTGGGGTTTATGACCCATAGACATTTGCAATGTCAAAGCTACAACTAAAGATCTCAAAACCGCAAATGCGTTGCCAACCCTGAGGACTAAGATGGACTATTATGCCTCTGTGCTAATTCTTTCACCGTGTAACGTTGCATTTTCTGCGTGAAACGGAACCTAAAGACTGGGGAAATATTTAAGGTGTATATGGCATTACTGTTCATTACTTTTGAATGTCAAACGTCAACACCATAGTTTTGTAGGCTGGTGTTGCCGCGTTAGGGAAATTACTATAGGATTATGGGATTATTAAATATTTGGTATAAATCAATAAATGAAGTAAATAGTTATTTACATTTATTCAATAAACAAAACAATTTAAAGATATCTTTTGGCTGTAATTGTACATACAAGAATTAAACAAACACATTTCAGTCAAAAGAACATTTAATGTAGTAAGTAATGTATTAATTAAATACCTAATTACCCATAATAATCAGATTAAATTGTATAGCTACATTCTATGCATTTTATTGCATCTATATTTTGACTAGCTTTCTGCTTGCATAAAAATCAGCAAGATGATGGCCCATTATAAAATCAGACTTAAGCTGAACGACAGCGGAGGAGCCATCCTCGATAAAATAACCAAGCTCCTGCTGTGGAGATATAGTACATACTTTCAGATATATTTCGGTGAAAGAAACTTGTAAGTATTAATTAATAACATATTTCGGATGGAGGCATTTATTTGTTGCAATTATTCTGCAATTCTCTGACCATATGGTGAATTTTCAGTGATTGTTTCTCACACGTGGAGAGGAGGGAATGTCTTAGCGTCGAGATTACCAGGGGTTTTCCTTGAAGTTTTCCGGTAAGATTAATAATTTTGTTAACCTAAAATGTTAGCCTCATGTCTCATAGTTCATAACTGTAGTGTTAATCAGAGCAATTTCTCTGTGTCTTTACAGCTGGACTGGGTTTTAAGCGTTTCAAGGTTTTATTGATTTTTTAAGCGTTTCAAGGTTTTGTGAGTTTTTAAGCGCTTAGGGTTTTCTTAAGCATTTAAGGTTTCGTTAGCTTCGTTTAACCATATTCAGTATGTACTGATTTAAGTTTCCGTCTACATAGTTTCTGTTATTCTGTTTAGGTTTCCGAATAATTTAGCTTTCTGATTTGCCTTTATGGTTGGATGATTTATTTTGTAGTTTTGCATTCAGTTATTCCGTTTCAGACTCCAACTATATTCAGGTTCAGTAAAGCTATGAAGTAGATTATTCAGGCCTTAAGTATTTGGCAGGAACACTCTTTAGATCTGTAAGAAATAAATTCATGTTTAGGTTCCTGATCATTCAGTAAATTCATAAAATTAGTGAAGTAGGATATAAAGGTATAAACCAACCTTTAGTAGGCGTGCTATAGGCACGAGGATTCAGTAGACCTTCACAAGCTGTTGTGAGCTGCCCGAGGGTACTGTGGCTTGCAACGCAGTGTGCTGGGGCCGCGCCACCAGCTTGCCGTCCTGGTACTACATCGAGTAAATCGTTCAGGAACGAAGGTTTTCTTCAGATCAAGGTCTGTAGAAATTATATTTATAATTAGGGAATTAGGATATCAATAATAGTTATTTGAACTCAGATTGGAATTGGTGGCAACTCTATAAATAGGGACTAACAACTTACTATCTAAGAATTGTGAATTATAACATAAGAACCTTTACTTTATGTAAAACGACCAGTCTTCCGCTGAGCTAAACATATTTTCTGGTAGAGTAAGAATTATGAGCAAAGTTATGTTCACAATTTAATAACATCATGTATAGAGCTGCATAGGAATAAAGACTGTGATATTTACTAACCTGTTTCATTAAGTTCCTCATCATACGTCATAGAAGACTCCATATCTCTTCAACTTATTCTACAACATTTTGTCTCTTGTTTATTCCGTTTATATTCAGTATTGTCGCGTGTTGTACCTCCGGGTGGTACGATCGTCACAACCGTTTGTCTTATCCCCATACTGGAACAATGACATCACAATTGCTCGGAAAGTGTGCTAACACGCAGGCGTATAGGGCAGTTATAGCCGATTTACCTCCCTAGGGAGTTATGAGTTTAGTTTTAAAATATAGAATCCACTCGTACATCATTTCAGACTAAGGAGGTGTAAAATCAGCCAAGAGGTTTGTTTCCTATATTTAAAACTTGGCTACAAACCAATTTTACTGTATAATTAAACTTATACGGTACATTTATCTGCATTATATTTATATTTTACCATTATTTCAGAGACATTTGCAGATATTTTATTAAATTTCATTTTGAAAGTTTTTGCAAGTTTCGAAACTAAAGCAGTTCTAAGTATTACGTGTGGAAGACTAGGTATATTGAAAAAAATTGACTAACTCTTTTAGCGAGTCTAATTCATTTGATTCATTGTTGCTTTTTTGCTCTAATTTTCTTTTTATTTCCTCGCAAATGTGATGAAAAACATTGTGTGTATCACGGGCAGTAAGGGGGTTACAAACTCGAGTCATTAAATTCTCAGTCTCTCGTTAGCAATCCCTTTCTTACCACCCTTGATGCACAATTTACTATAACACTGCTGCGTGGCGGTGAAATGGTGGTAGCGATCCGGACAGACCTTACACAAGGTCCTACCGCCGCTACCTAACTTTGCTTAGTTAATTGGTCTCTTCGTTGATATAAAAAAATAACTTCTTTAAAATGGTAGGTAAATAGGTCAGTCCAACTGAAGTCTGCTTTTGGTTAAAATATTGTTGGACGCCGACTTCAGTTGGACTGACCTATTTACCTACCATTTTAAAGAAGTTATTTTTAGCTTTTTGAAGGCGGTTTTTTGTTTTTTTAAACATTTATTTTATTTTATACTTTTTAGTGATCCTATTTATGCTGTTACGTAGCTCCACTTCTAAATATTAATAAGAAACTATAGAACATTTCAAGCTCGCCGCAGACAACGCCGCGGGAATGTCATAGTCATATTTAAACCTAAATGTGCTTCGTCATAGTCGCTCAACTTCCTTTATCGAAATATCTTATCGCCACCCTTGAAATAGGTACCGTTAAGGAGTTCCGGTGGCCATCTGTGGTCTTCATCATCAGTTCCACTTCACCATATAGTACTTTTCAAAAGCAAATGCATGAGTTACAGTGAAAAATACCAAAATCGCTATAGGTGTGCCTATAATATTTGAGGAGTTCTCTTGATTTCTCCATGATCCCATCATCAGATCCTGACGTGGTGACAATGGGACCAACTAGAAAGTATACCCATTCGAACAACGAAAAAATTTTTCAAATCGGTCCAGTGGTCTTCGAGTAATCGGGGAACATACATTAAAAAAAAAAAACCCCGACGAATTTAGAACCTCCTCCTTTTTTTGAAGTCGGTTAAAAATGAATCGACTAGCCTTTCAGACAAGACTAGGTCATTTCCGTATCCAGCACGGTATGGAAATAGGGTACGAGTATATACCTATTATTTTATCAAAACCCCTTTTAACGAACATATCATTACGCAGAGTTTTCATTTCGCATGAGGTATTTTTTTGGTATTTACAAGTCTCATCTAACCTAACCTACGTAATTAATAAATAAATAAATAAATAAATATCAAGGGACGATCTCACACAAATTGACCTAGTCCCAAACTAGAGCTTAGTTTGGGACTAGGTCAATTTGTGTGAGATCTTGAGGCTTGTACTATGGGTACTAGACAACGATATATATACTTATATAGAGAAATATATACTTAAATACATAGAAAACATACACGACTCAGGAACAAATACTCGTGCTCATCACACAAATATCTGCCCTTACCGGGATTTGAACCCAGGACCGCTAGCTTCGTAGGCAGGGTCACTACCAACTAGGCTAGCACGTTGTTTAAGATATCCCGAAAACATAATGGTTTCAGCAGAAAATAGCGGTCCATGAAATGAAATGAGACAATCGATGAAATGAAATTCGATAAAATGATGGGTTATCATTGAAATTTGAAAATAGGTAAATTTCTACCATTGAAATAATTTGAAAATAAGTAAATTTCTAGTATTTTCAAGTCTATTATAATTAGTGACTATTAAAATTTTATAGGCTTAGCAAGTTTTTCATTAACTTCACCGTTACCGTTGCCATAAGTTATCTAAATGGCATAAATATTATTGTCTGATTTTAGAAAGGTTCCGAATTAAACATACCTAAACAATTAAACTCAAAAAAATATGAAAATCACTCTACAATTTTTCGTACAAATAGATCTGCTATCGCATTCTCGCGGCTGAACGTGTTTGAAGATGATCTAATTAAACAGAACCAACATTATCACCTAAATTGCTTTAATCTCAGCAAATAATACCGCTCGTTACGTGACCGTAACCAAGGCATTAACTACTAAACCTTATCTCTCGGGTAATCCTCAAATATTGCCTTAAAGTCCTTAAACACGGTGCCGTTTAATCCTTGCCTTGAATGTAACGCTATCCTGCGTCATTGTGGTGAAATAAACCAGTTTTCATATGATCTTCTTGAAGAACCTTCTCAATGTGGGCGTTACTTTATTGTTAATGGTTATAAACCATGGCTACAGCTTCAGCAACCCTACTCAATGTTAATGTCATCAGGAGGTTCTTTAATGTTGAACCTTTATAACCTTAAAGTGCAAGTTTTGGAGCAAGAATTGCCCGTCAACAGTACACCTCATTCTATTACACCGAATAAGCAAGAATAGTACATTGTTGCCTAGGCGCAGCAAGTAGATATTTCCTGACGAGGTGGTTAGCAGGTCGAGCAATGGCGAGGCCTGCTAAAATACGAGTCAGGAAATCCTTGTTTCCGCCGAGGCATACATAATGCTTTTCTCAAACAATGCGAGGAAATTATACAAATACATGATTATAAGTATTTTTGAAATCCTTTGAAAAATTCGGAGAGAAAGTTTGTTTGAGTCATACGAGTATTAGTTAAGATAGTTTCACGCACAACCCTCCGCAGAGCCCCGCCGCGCCGCCGCCCCTCACTGCCCACAAGTTGGGTGTACGGGATTTTTTTCATGGTCCTTTCGATTTTATACGCAATAGAGAGCACTTTTAAAAAACAATATGGACATGGACGGAAAGTGTTTTCATATGGTTCTTTTACTCCTAGGAGTAAAAAGAGGCATTGTCCGTCCATGTGTTTCAATCGGAAAACCGTTATTTCCGAGCATGTTTGAGAAAAGGTATTGTTGCCGGTTACAAATTGCCGTTAAAAGTTGCCTGTGTAAGTGAACCATTAGACCAGAATAGAAGTGCAATGTTTGCAAGAGTTTTTAAGATGAATGTTTTCTTTTGATAGGTTCCGAATGACTCATCACCTAAATCACCCCAATTACTCTACCCAGCTTCTTAATAGCTTTCGGCTGGCTATCGCTATCACGCTTGCACTCGTAACTGACAGTATATTTGTCACTCGTGTGCCATAGAAAAACGATGATTTCGGATCGCTATTAAGAAAATGGTTGCACTGTAAATTTCTAAGAATTTCGTCGAAAGTTCAGAGAGCCTTCGAAACTCGAAGGGATCTAGACTATTAGAATATGAATTTTATTAAACTTCTGCGATATTAATTTACGTAATGAAGTCCTGTTAAACTATACATATTAATATACAAAACACTAATTGACCTAGTCCTAAACTAAAGTCTACGCTTGTACGGTACGTACATAATTGTATAAAGAAATACATAAATACTTAAATACATAGAAAGCATCTAAGACTAAAATTAAAGTAGGGTAGAGATGCATAGGAAATGCAAACGAACACACAAGCCACCTGATGGTAAGTGGGCTTGGTTTCCCGTGGACATAGCAATCTTAAAATCACACACACACAACTTTAATGAACAATAAATAAGAATGTTAGGTTCACTTAAGACACAGTTTGAACTGCACTTAATTCGAAGACACTAGACATCACCAGTGCTGTCTCGCGTGTTATTAATTAAGACTATATTAAGCCCTGGGAATGCACCGCTATAAATAGCGCCACCCACGATTCAGCTACTCCAATTATTATTCATGCCGTCACGCAATACTGGATGATTCTGGGTATCTACTTGTCCAGGAGAAACGTAAATCAATCAAGGAATGCCGTCTGTAGGTGTGGTGGTAACAGTACAAAGTTCACGCATACATGTCACTGCTATTGTAACATTGATTGTCAGATGCGATTGCCGTGTATTTGTAGAGGTATAGTATATGTCAGTTGAAATTGCCAAATATGTAAACAAATTAGTACTGTTTGACACATAACCTCAAATATTCATCAAGCGTGTTTTTATTTAAAATAACGTAGTGTTTTCAATAATAGTTATATCATCTTAAACTTAATGTAAAAGTAAGGATCCAGTGTATACCTAAATAATTGCTAAGACCTCACTTGATCTTTAAAAGTACGTGATAATCGAGTTATAATGGTAAATTGCGGAGCCTGCCGTTTGGCAAAAATATGTTTGCCAAATGTAACGTTTCCCAGCTTTTTCATTTGCCAACCCAATGTTATATAAATTTTTCAGGATCTATTTCAGTACCATCGTGTAGAACCCTGTGTTAGGTTAGTTTTTATAAAATCCTGAAATATTTACGGTTACAGAAAACAAAGCGGGTCGGCAAATAAAACGGTTGGAAAACGATACATTAGGTAAACATATTTCGCCGAAGCAAAGGTAACCCGGTAAATTTGGTTGTTTGGCTCTGTTTACATATTTTGCCAATTTCAATTGGCACATTTGGCGCAGACTACTACATGTTTGCACACTCATGCGAACGTTACGCAGAAATGATTTAGTTCTACCATGTCCGATGGTACAAGACGTCGCGCAGGTATCTATTTCTATCCTGCCGAAATGAATATGACTATAAAGTGACAGGATCCGTTCGCAAATTGCAAAGGAGTTGAGCACAATCATTGTCAATGGCTATCTTGTGTCAGTCTTGGAGGGAGGAGTCAGGGAGTTTGTACAAACGTTCACACAAACGTATAGTCGGTTGAACAGATTATTCCTATGAGAATCAAAGATTTTTACTCCGATTTCTCATAAGAAAAAAACACCGGTTAAGTGCGAGTCGGACTCGCGCACCGAGGGTTCCGTATTTAAGATAATATGATTGGAAAAAGCAAAAGAAAATACTTACTTTGTTATGAACTTTATTATATATGCATTAGGGCCCATTTTGACTAGCCTAAATTTTAATACAGATTTTTTTTGTTTATTTTTCCAAAACTGTAAAGTATGACAACTTCATTTTATTTTTCCTGTAAAAATAAGTAATTATCTTTAAATCAGGATTTTTTCAGATTTTTTGGTCCATAAACTTCGGAGATAAGGGGGGGGGGGGCATTTTTTGTACATTTTTGCCTATAAATCAAAAAGTACGTCCAGAAAAATTATAAAAAAAAATAGTTTCGAAATGTGCAGACTGAGCCCTTTCATTATGACACCCCGTTTGCTATAATCAAATAACTTTCATTTTTCAACCCCCCATTCCCCTTAACAAATACTTAGAAAAATATTTTCATACTTTTTTTACTAAAAACAGATGCGGGCAAGCAAGTTATACAACTATGCCAAATTTCAAATTGATAGCTTCTATAGTTTCTGAGAAAAACTGCTGTGACATACAGACAGACAGACAACGAAGTCTCACCATAAGGGTTCCTTTTTTACCATTTTGGTACGGAACCCTAAAAATGGACGAACACAAGGTCCTACCACTAGACATATAGGTACATCTAATTTTGACTGGTGTCTAGTTATTTTTTGAGCTTCTTACTCGTACTTCAAAGCGATAGGGCCTTTCCCACGGCAACATCCTGTTTTTTGCAGGACCCCGTTTAGTAGTGTAACGTGTTGTGCCAGAAACGCGATGTTGCCGTGGTTAAGGCGCCTAAAGACAAGAGGGAAACAGAGGGCTCAGACAAGATGCACTACGCTAACTAACGTTTCTATTCGATTCGTTTTTAAACCAATCGCGTCACTGGTAGACCACGTGACTTTTCGTATCACGTCATCTTCCAGTGACGCGATTGGTTTAAAAACGAATCGAATAGAAACGTTAGTTAGCGTAGTGCATCTTGTCTGAGCCCTCAGAATTGGCACAGATAATGCGACTTATTGGCTTCATGGATTTTGTTTTATGTAGTTGGCAAAGATGGCGCAAACACTAAAATTATCTAACGAAATAATGACGTTGAATTATAAACAGTATAATCTTTTGAAACATGACAATAACGTAGCAGTAGGTACAATTCAATATAAGGTAAACCATATCTCCCTTAATAGCGCTAAACATGGCTAAACGTACCTTTTAGCACTTCAAAACGGACAGAATTAGTGCGTCGGCTTTCATTGCTTCTTGTTCTATACGGTGGAGTTTATGAGTGTTTGTTAACAAGCAATGCATTTGCAACTTATGTTTGGTATCGGCGAGTTATTTCTCGCTGAGTTTCTCGCCAAGTATGTAAATGGAAGGACACGAATTATGTAGAAGGTCGTTTTTGAACCTTCACCTTGATTTTATTCATATGAAATATCACCTTTCTGTTGGTTACCGGAACTCAGGCACAAAAGGTTACCTCTTTGTATGTCGAAGCTGAATTGGTACACTTATGCACAGTTGCAAACCCAGTAAGTGTTGGCAACCAGTGGCGGTGGTGTGAATGGAAAGATCGAAAGCAGAAAGTTTGACTTTGGAACTTGTTTGGACCAGTTGGGAGACATACTAAAAGGCCCCCTCGGAGGGAAGCCCTTGGAGGGCACAAAGAAGGTCCCGTTTTTTGTTTTTTTGTTAACATCTCGAAAACTGATAAAAATCTCTACAATTTTGATTTTATACCTACACTTTTTACCTATTATTTTTGTCTAGATGCGAGTTCTGAAATACGGTTGATTTTTTATACTTAGTGTTTTTTAGAGCCTCGTGTGGTTACCGAGTTAGAATAGTGCCACTCCATGTCTTCCCGTGGATGTCGTAAGAGACGACTAAGGGAACAAAGGGTTGTAGTACTGTTAGGCGATGGGCTTGCAACCTGTCACTGATACGCTGGTAAACATCTTAGCCTAATTGTGCAAATTGTGGTTATAGAATTATCAACAAGTTTTTAGACATGTTTGTAATTCTGTAGCTCTGCCTACCCCACTCTGGGAACGAAGGCGTGAGATTATGTATGTATGTATGTGTTTTTAGACATGCTTTTTGAGGTTGTATGATGCGAAATAGAAGGGTATCGCTGCCAGCGTTTCCTCCAGTCGGTATAAAAACCGAGACCCTTTGTGAGCGCTCATTTATCAAACTTTTTTATACTGTGTGACATCCATAAGAACATAAATTTTAAGTAACGATAGCTTTAAGTGCTGTGAAACGTTTAAAGAAGGAATTAAGTTAATAGCTCCAATTCATTTAGTGTAATTCATTTTTAAAGAGTCCATCGAGTAGCAATGTACAACATCAAGTCTAAGTAAATTGCAAGTTAATTGTGGGATAATTGAGCTATTTTTGATACATTGCGTGGCCAATTAGTAAGTATGAAAAAAAAAGTACGATTTATGTTAACACTACACACTGTTTTTATGTTTATTAGGATGCATATTAACTGTTGTCAAAATATATGTTCGTATGGATGTCACACACTGTATTCGAATGTAAAGCAATCAAGACGGTCTACATGATTTTATCCCCGTTGGCAAACGGGGTAATTGTAGCTACATGCTGGTTGTTCGAAGTAGTTAAAAGCGGATATAGTTTACAGTCTGAGTATGTAAAACTAACAAGATTGATTGACACCTACAGCCGTTATTTTATATGCGTTTTTAATGTGGCATAGGCCTTCCAATTTAAATAGCGGAATTGATTCAGAATAGTTGAACGATTTTTGGTGTGATATTTTTGCCTATTTAAAAGATTTGGTGGCAGTGTCTTTAAAAATCTTGGTCCTCAGGGTTTGCAACATATGCAATGCAAATATCTATGGGTGGCCGACCCCACTTACAATCAGGGGCACTTACAATTTTACAGGTGTAACCTGGCAACACTGCTCAAATGGCTGGGGCACGTTTTATAAAGCTACAAGTTACAATTTTACAGGTCTAAACTGGCAGCACTGCTCAAATGGCTGGTCGTCATTGCCGAGGTTGTGTCAAATGGAAACTTGTAACCTGTAAATTGTAATTTGTAGCTTTATAAAACAGGCCCCTGGTCGTCATTGGTCGAGGTTGTGTCAAATAGAAACTTGTAACCTGTAAATTGTACTAGTTTGTCTTCTCTCTGCAAAAAAAAAAAGTCTGGTACCTAACTATCGGGTTTTTATAAACATCAACTTTCTTACATTGGAGTACTGCCCTGCTAATCCAATACGCAGTATGGCAGATAAAACTCATGTAGCAATATCAGCCTTATTACTAACAGAAGAGAATGAAAACTGCTTTGGTTATTAAATTTGGGATACTGCTGATTAGATTAGTAGGGCAGAGTAAGTCTTGACCGTTTTGCGGTTTAATCTGTCCTTTTCGACATGTTATCGTATTTTCAACGATATAATAGCTCTTATTTACTTGACAGTAAGGGCCGAGTTAAAAACAATACCAAAATATGTCAAAAGCAATGTGTTACCGAGTGTGTTACATCTGATTTTTACCATTGTGTTCGCATTGCCGTGTTCCGGTGTGGGGATAAGACAACCGGTGAAATTACTAGCATAGAGGCATTCCATCTTAGTCCTCAGGGTTGGCAACGCATTCGAAGTCTTAGGATTGCAGTTTTGAGATTGTAGTCTTGAGGTTTCAAATGTCTATGGGTCTCAGATCCCACTTACCATCAGGTAGCCTGAGTGCTCGCGTGCCTTCTCTTTGCCATAAAATATTAAAAAAAATGATTTTTTTAAATTCTTGCCCATATTTAAAAAAAACTTTGTTAGCACAGCGTTGTTGGCTTACTATAAATAATTACCTACTCATTTTCCAATTATCTTCTACAAACAAGAGATAATCCGATAGCGAGAGCAAACAACGCCGGGTTTCAAGGCTAGTGCAGATGCTGCTTCAGTAGCATTTACAATTTCTTAGATTGTACTTTACGTTAAGATGGATACAGATGAAATGGCTGAAAGAGGAAGTCGGGTGGTGGTATGTAGTCTTGACGTACTTATTTGAATCTATCAAGTTTCAATATATAGTATTTTCAAACTACGACTGGATAAGTTGGCCTTTGCATAGTCGTCAAAAAAAGTCCTTTACCACTTTTAGATTTTAACGTAAAGAAATAGAGTCGAAAGTAAATGAGTTTCTTAATCGACTATACATCTACATTTTGTAAATATTGTATTTCGATTTTGCGTTTTTAATAATAAAGTCATCGATACATAAGTACATTACTTTTTAATTTCTTATACAAAGACGCGACCGAGCAACAAACAATCAAGTGAAAACAACATACAGCGACTTTTTATGTACTAGAGTCAATAAAAAAAAGTACGTTGATGACCTTTAAGTTGCATTTGCAGATATTGCCAGAATTCGAAGTGTTAATTAAGGGGATGTTGAGGCATATTTATTATATCGGGACCTTTCGGGAGTTTCTTTAATATCTAACGTAAGGCTAGGTTAGGTTAGGATGGATTTATAAAAATCCTGAAAAGTACAGTTTCTTAAAAAAAACGTTATAATTTGCGATAAATACGTTCAAAACACAATGACAAAAAAATATGGCTTTCAATATAGACCCGTTAATAAAAAAGAGTCAACGTTACACACATTAAAGGATTCCAAAATAAAATAATGAATAGGATGGCGCGTGCTGTCCTGCTTTAATTTACAGCTTGTATGTTGACCATATAATACCTTAACAACGTCCATATTTTTTCATGATAGTTTTATCCCCAATAAATTATGAGTAAACTGTGTGAGTACAGCTTTTAAGGTTAAGGTTTTACGGAAGATCGTCTCAAATAAGTTTGAAGGACTATGATTAATATTAGATGAAAAAAGCCCGTAACATCTGATACGTTTCGTATTATTTCTCATGTTTCGGAGTTGTTGTACACTATAAGAAGACAGGCACGAATAATGGACACTTAACTCTTAATGCAAAGATTATACGGTCATAAATTTACTGTTGCAACACAAATGAATAACCCTTATCTTCTGTAAAATAAGAATCAAATGTTCATTATTGGTCCTGTTCATCACTGGATCAATTCCTACCTGGACTAAATAGATGGCTACACTGTTAAGTGCAAACCAAACAAGTTTTTTAGGGTTCCGTAGTCAAACTAGGAACCTTATAGTTTCGCCATGTCCGTCCGTCCTTCTGTCCGTCCGCAGCTTAGCTCGGAAACTCTTAGTTCTAGAAAGCTGTTATTTATTTGGCATGAAAATAAATAGGTATTAGTCACGCCGGAAAAGTGGAAAAATAAAAGACTGAAAAATAAGCTTTTTAGGGTACACTACACGTAACGTGGGGATGTTTTTTTCGTGTCGTTAGATAGGTATTACAAAAAGATTGCTGATTTGTGAATAGCATTTTTCGATTAATTTGTTTTAAAGCATGAAATGATGAAAATGATTAAATTTCCGTACCTACCTATGTTGTAAAAATCACGTGTTTCAAAGTTTCAACCCTTAAACGCTTATTAAAACTGCACCAAAAACTCCCAAGAACTTATTAAATAGACTTCAATTCCTACAGAAATCAAAAAGCTGAGTTACCTACTGATTATCTTATTCAAATTATAATAAAACAACTTTGTTTTCAGATGTATGGCCGCTACCAGCGCGACCTAAGCGAAGCGGCGCGAGAGGAAGCGAGACGTCTGCGCAGACTGCGTAAACGCCGGCGGAAAGACGACAAGCTGCGCCAGAAAGAGTTGGAGGCTACCGGCGGGAAGCACCGGCCGAGGGGGAAGTTCTTTAAGATTTTAGGTATGTCAAGATTTGAAATTGGAGTGTCTGTCTGTGATTTCTAATTAAATGCGAAAATTTAAAGTAAATGACCGGTTTTAGAATTTTGTGTCCGTCTGAAAGTTTTTTTGAATAAGCTCCGAAACGGGTCAGCGGATTTGTATGAGTATGTTCCGTTTAAACCATTTAAACTGATGCTGATCGAGGGCAGGTCGCTAGTTGTAAATAAATAATTTAAATATAGGGGCTCTATTCTATATACTCGGTCAAACCATATCGTTGCCGTATATTATGGTAACCGTATAGCGGTATGGTAAGCAATATTAATTTTGTCATGTAATCGTATTGTTTTGTTAAGTACATAAGAGCTATCATCACGTTGGTAATACGATAGCATGTCAAAAGCGATATGCCCCGTAGAATAAAAATGCCAGATGAACAGAGTGTTCGAGTATATGTATACTTTAAGTAACATTGAAGAATTTATTTCACCTAATTACACTTAAATAATAAAGGTAAAAAAACGTTGCCGAATACCAACTTGGCTTTTATAAGTGGCCTCTTTAGCTTATAGAAGAGGTATACAGCGTTTAACTTTGTCCTATAGGTAAAATATGGCGGCACACGTTCGCGCGTCTGGGCGAGGACTGGGTATTCCTGGCCGTGCTGGGTATCACCATGGCCGTCGTCAACTTCGCGATGGACCGGGGCATCGCGATCTGCAACAATGGTGAGCATTCTTGATTTGTCTTGCATGTTCATCTTTATCGTTGTTAACTACACAGTATATCAATAGAGACAATAACGTCTTTGCCAAAAGGGCACCGGGGCTAGTGCCCAGGGCCCCCATCCTCAGGGGGCCCCGAAGCACCGACAATTTCTTTCACGTGAGCATACAGTAGAAAAATGTTAGTATAATTCGCTTTCTTTACTTTCACCAAGGGATCAAGGCATCCCCAGCATAGTTTAAGACGGCCTTGAATAGAGGATAGTATGCCATAAGTAAAACTGATTTACATTGGTCAAGGACAGTGAACAGTGGACAGTGGACAGTCAAGTTGGCTTGCCAGTGGATCCAAATAGAATCGTTTTACCAATTTTTTCACTCCACCACTGCCACTGTTTTAGCCACTGTCCGTGACCAACGTAAATCGAGCTTAAGAGTCGAGTAGATCCTCATCCACCAGAGCTATAAGGGGTAGCAGAGTGGTGTACGAGGAAAAATCCACATATTGACCTAGTCCGACACTGAACTATATAGCTAAGTCAATTTGTATGCTATTGTCCCTTGATGTATAAGTATATAATATAGTAGAGATACTACTCATTTTTCCGACTGGCCAGTCGGCCATTTCAATTTGCCGATAAATCGGCCGACTACTCGGCAATGCCGATCGTAGGATTTTGCTAAGTTCGGGTGAAATCGAAAACATACGTTTCGCTTCGTCCGTCGCGCTATATTATGGCTATATATTATATAGCCATAATATGTCTTCAGATGTTTTGCAAAATTATACGACATCGTATTTGGTCGTACGATTTCGTTTTCATCTTGCTTCTCGATTAGCTTATCGATGGTTACTAAAGCTGACTGAGAAAGCAATATGAAATCGAACTTATCCGACCAAAAATGATGTCTTATGTTTATTCACCACAGCTGTAAATTTATAAGCGAAGAAGGGCTAATGTCAGTAAAATGTATGTAGTAAGTAAGCGATAATAAAAACCAAAGCGTCGTCATCATGTTTTAATTTAAGTTGGCACAATCATATTCGTCACTGTAACATTGTTTATCTTGTTCCAAGCATTCAGAACGACCAGGTATTTATTAATTAATCAGCTTAATGAAAACTCAACCGCGATTCATTAGCGATTGACAAAGAACTGCATCGTTCCTGATTCTGAATTGACTCTGCAATAAAACTGAATTGCTGCGATGCGCAATCCCATCTTTACAATGGAGCTGCAACAGCATCGTAGAACGTATCTAAGAATACATGAAGCAAGAGTGAAGTTATCTAAGTTAAGTGGTTAGACTGAAATGAGAAGTGAATACAGTTCTACCAGTACCCTTACCATGATTATCCCTCGCGATCTATAAGAATACTGTGTGTAATTCTTATAATATGTGCATATTAGTATATAATGCCCTTCCAATAGAAATAAAGGTCCTACAGGGATCGAAACTTAGGAATGACCTTTCAGCTTGGCTTCTTCGGAATTGCTTTTATACATTAAATGAATACTTAAATCATGAGACTAGATAGAATTAACTTAATTCATTAGTTAAGGTAAATTGAATATTTGCATGTCGTATTGTCGACGGAATGCCTGATCTGTAAAATATTTTTACGACCTTATTATGTATACGCATTTTAGCAAATAAATATATTGAATGATTGAGGGACAGGGCATTCGACTCGGTAGTACGGTAATTGCAACTCATGGTAAGGGTACTAAGGGTACTGTTCCCTAGTTTAAGGGGTTCCATACCAGAAAGCTAGCCCAACGGGACTCTATTATAATGCCTACGCTGTCCGTTCGTCCGTCTGTCTGTCCGTCTGTCTGTCCGTCTGTCTGTCCGTCTGTCCTAACTTTAAGGAGTTGTATCTTTTGAACCGCGATAGTTTGTTTTTTTTTTCAGCATATTTGTTATTACGGCAGATTTACTAACCTTTTTTTTAAGAAATTGTAATAATAAAGGAGGTCCTCATACATGAAACGTTTGGTTTCAACGTATTTTGGTTGTATCGTAGAAACGGTAAAACATACAAGCGCCAAATTTAATATGATCATAGTACAAAACAAGTACCGAACAAAAACAATAAATACGAAAAAAATATCAAGAGTGATTTGATTCGATTTGTAATGGAATTCGAATCGGAGTATAATAATATCTACTGTGCGGTAGTACGGAACCCTCAGTGCGCGAGTCCGACTAGCACTGGACCGGATTTAAAAAAAACAGTGACTAATAAACTGTCAGTTACTAATTTCATATCGATATCCAACCGAAAGCTATTAAGAAGCTGGGAGTACTGTGACCCTAGACAAGAATTTAGCGAACGTTATCGATATCGAAAATGATTAACTGATTGACTGATTGATTGATTGAGTATTAACGTAAGATGCCGGTTCCATACATTTTGATAGTTTTCGAAAACTGAGCTGAGAGGTGCTGATCTGGTCCCGGGGCACGTTTATAAGTATATATGTATAACATGGGTATTTAAGTATAATATAAACGACAATATCAAAACACCCCAAGGCCTCTTTTCTACTCGTAAAAACATATTGCGTTTGACGCTTTATCATACAGGGTGACTGGAAATTTGCCGTATTCCTTGAAAGGGGTTATTCTACAGCTCATTTGTAATGATTTAAGTCCAGTCAACCAGGGGTCAAAACTCATTGGTTTTCGAGTTATTCACGTTTTTAGATATTTTTTTTAAATACCCGCCTTTCGCAACTAGTACTTGTATTAAAACTGCGTCATTCAGAAATTAAAAAAAGGATTTTTCAAATAGCCAATGTTCTACTGATTACGAAAAATAAAAATAAACGCCAAAAAAAATAAAATTAATTTTCGGACATTTTAAAATTTTACAATTAATAATTATAGCAGAAATGTTCGCGGTTAAGCTCCATCGTTTCAACCAAAAAACGCGGGAAGCATTGTAGTAAAATATGGAACGCACTTTATGTTTTTGATCCCTGGTTGACTGGACTTAAATCATTACAAATGAGCTGTAGAATAACCCCTTTCAAGGAATACGGCGAATTTCCAGTCACCCTGTATTATTTCGCCATTACTGCCAAGTAAATAATAGCTATCATAACGTTGACAATACAGTACCGGACAGCAAAATTGTTTTGGCGAGTAAAATAATGGCTTACGGAGGTTTAGGCACTTGTCCCATCGCAAACGAGAAAGCGATTAGCTATCGACCATTTTCTCGCTCAAGAAACGATTAAAAGATATAGATTCCGTTTCAATAAAGGAGACACATATATTAAAAGTTGATCGCTGTCTACTCGCTTCCCTCCCATCGTCGGCGGTGGGACGTGCCTTAAGCTTGCTTTTTGTTTGATCTGTTGTCGTCACTGTGTCAATTCTACCGGCTTTTTCTCTATGAACCATTTGTTTCCAGCTCGTATGTGGATGTACAGTGACCTGGCGACGTCAACATTCAGCCAGTACGTGGCGTGGGTCTCACTGCCAGTGTGTCTGGTACTCTTCGCGGCTGGCTTCGTGCACATAGTCGCGGCTCAGAGTATAGGTAAGTAATCCTTTGATTAGTCAACTTAGCTGGTAACTTTTGAAGCATCGTCAATAGTTTTGCAGTTTTAAATTGCAGACATTTTTAGAACGTCGGCTATTTTAAAACCTTTTTAACAGTAGTCGCAAGTCTAAGGATCATATTAGGCTGGTATTTTTCAAGCGTATTTCCATCTATTGATATAGACCTTATCGTAGTTTAAAAATATATCTGAAGGAAGACAGTATTGCCTTCTCGAGGACAAAGGGTGCACCTGCATTTTGATAGCAAAATGATGTTAAACCCTTAACCTGTGACTAGCATGATTACCTACATTTATGATAGCATTTGCAAAAAGACTTCTAAAACTTATGCGTTCTTTAACTGAAGAAGACAGAAGACGATTCGGGATAAGTTCGCCTTTGTACATTCCAATTCTGTAAATATTGTATTTGATTTTCTGTTTTTAAACCTCTTTATTTCTAATAGGTTCCGGAATACCAGAGATGAAGACAATTCTGCGAGGAGTCCAGCTGAAAGAGTACCTAACGTTCAGAGCACTCATATCGAAGGTCATCGGCCTCACTGCCACGCTGGGCTCTGGTCTTCCACTTGGTAAAGAGGTAGGTACAAGTTTAAGGCATCTGAGATGGTTAGACGTTACCTAAGGGCCTATTGTCAAATAAATAAATTGAACAAAATGGTGATTGGGTGTGTATATCGCTGTGCATAAATTCGGGGCAAATATCTGTTACTTTCAGATAAGTATTTAAGTGTGAAACAAACGAGCGTATGCATAATATTCACATTAATCCACCGCGACCACGAAGCTAAATTTTGTGGCTTAGCTTAATGCTGATATTCACGACAGTGATATCATCATCATCATCATTTATCCGTCACTGTAATTATTCCTTTTCTCTGCACATGAAATATGAATAAGTCGACTTGTGTATTTGCAATAAATAGTTTACATACACACAGATATACAGTGCAAGTAGACCAAAGTGGCAAAGCCTGCTCCAACACGCAACTTTTTTAAATTAAATCATTAACGGAATTGCTTTAAAGGCAAAGTTATGTTTCGTTTTGAACATAATTATCAAGATCTACTCCAGATTTAACTTCAGTGATTGTTTAATTTTTTCACAGGGTCCATCAGTCCACATAGCCTCTATGGTAGCGCAACTGCTTTCGAAACTGGTGACGACCTTCCAAGGGATCTACACCAACGAATCGCGCACGACGGAGATGCTCGCAGCCGCTTGCGCAGTCGGCGTGGCCTCGTGCTTCGCCGCTCCTGTTGGCGGTAAGTAAAACACCGCTGTCCTTGTCCTAATAGACGAAGGATAGAAATCCTGTGGGAAATCTAGAATAAACCATCCAAAAGTTGTATCTGTTTGACAAAGACAAAGAAATCGATTGAATCAATGAGTACATCAATCAAGTGCATGTTTTCAAAACAAGATTGACTCTTGAACAACATTTTGATATGTATTACTTAGTTGATACAAGTAAAGGAGTAATAAATTTCTGACTTATTTAGTACCAATCTGCTGGCTGTTTCTTACTCCGGCGACCCGTATCTATATTAATTGCCTATTTGGTTACAGGTGTACTGTTCTCGATCGAAGTAACGACCACATACTTCGCAGTCCGCAACTACTGGCGCGGGTTTTTCGCCGCCTGCTGCAGTGCTATTGTAAGTTCATTTTTTGCACATAAATAGGCATATTTAAAGAGGCAAGACTAGGACAAAAAGTGGAACGATTTTTAATTAAAGACTGACCAGCGATCGACCTTTCGAACCTGTTAACTTGTCTTAAAATACTCCAGTTCTCTCAGAAAATACAGGTTTTATTCTTTCTTTTTCTATGACTGTATTTAATTGGCCAAGTTCTTATTCTGCTACCATTAAACATACTTATCTGTTCTATTGTTTTCAGATGTTCCGTCTTCTGTCAGTATGGTCTGGCGCGATGCCAACAGTAAAACCTCTTTTCCCTACGAATCTGCCCCAGGATTTCCCCTTCGACCCTCAGGAGATAGCCGTCTTTGTATTGCTTGGGTAAGTTGGGCGGGGAGAAGTTTCTTTAAATCACCAGAAGCTATGATCTTCTGATGCACATTTTTTGTCAGCGTCTCTGGATGTATAGAAACCATTTCGCATATATTGATATATTGTCCGTATCCTAATCGCTATCTTTCTTCATTCTAATGGCAGCATAGTGTGCGGGCTATTAGCAGCACTTTGGGTGTGGCTGCACCGGCAATACGTGCTCTTCATGAGAAACACTAAGATACTCAGCAACTTTTTGCAGAAAAAGTAAGTTTTGGCACCTATTATTCTCAATCTATTTATCTATCTCATGCAGATGATGTGTTTGTTTGTTATACTTTAAAGGGTCTACAGAACCTTCTTTGTTATTAACACACAATCTTACCCTTGTTTTTCTTCACCGTAAAAGCATGGGCTACCACATGTACAGTCGCAACATCGAATGTAAAGGCACTTGCTACTCTTCATAATTTAGCCGAGTAATACATACTAGAAATACGAGTATAACACGCTCAAAATACGAACAGTGGCAAGTGGCACAACAATCCCGTGAAGGAACTGTACTTAAATAAAATGAAAAAAATACGTACGATATATAATATCTTAAATACCTGTGACCGACGTGCGTGCATGACTCGATGTATGAATGTGGAAGAAGCGAAAGAGATTTGTCAGGATCGTAGTAGGTGTAAAGAAGTGGTCTCTGCCACCCCTCTGGGAAACAGGCGTGTATGTATGTAAATACGTACGATCACGATCTCAATTCGATACCACCGATGCTAAGAGCCTAACCACACTTTAAAATATGTAAATTTCTATGTTATTGTTTGGAATATTATGAGTTCTTTTTTTCTATGCTTACAGTCAAAAATAAACCGCAGCGCATATATCCCAACCCAATTGTGATCTCTTTTCAGCCGTTTCATTTACCCAGGCTTCATGACGCTGGCGGTGATGTCGATTCTGTTCCCTCCCGGCATCGGAAAGTATATGGCAGCTGACCTTGGAAACCAGGAGCAAGTGAGTTTGAATCTGTTTATAATACTCTTGTATAGTGTATAAAGTTAGATTTTAATCTTTTACTTAGTACTTATTAGACCGTGTACGAAATAGCTTTAAATAGATATTTTAGACACTCCTGATTTCTCGACTTAAAAGATAGAGTAAAGACCAGTAAAGTTCTTCAATTTTTTGCTGTGTGTTCTAACCTCGCACAGAGTTGAGAAAATAACATAAAATGATTAATCATTGATTAATCGAAAACAATCGATATAACTTTTGATTGATATAACTTTAGCTTGAATTAAAATACCTACGCGTCGCTTCTGCGCTGTTCCCTTTTCGTGGAACTCGCCAGTAGTGGTCGAATGTTGAATTAAATTCAGCTATTTCTGTCCAGGTATTATCCATGTTCGCCAACTTTACCTGGTCGGACAACCTGACGGCTGAACAGGCTGCCATGGTGTCTCACTGGGAGACTCCTGACGTCAACATCTTCGGCTGCCTTTGTATCTACTTCATATCTATAGTAAGTACTGACGATAGAAGTCCTTCAAGACGTAGGTCCAGTAGAAATTCTTGTTCGCTTACTTCACCTGGTCGTAGAAAATGACGGGTGAACAAGACGCCATGGTGTCTCATTGGGAAATCCCTGACGTCAAAATCTTCGGCTATCTTTGTATCTACTTCACGCGTCTAAAGTAAGTAGGTAAGTACTGATAATATAATGCCTTCAAGCAGTGGCGTAGCTCCCGGAGGCATCCCGGAGGAGTAGACGGTACCGTGCACCGGGGCCGTCCAGCTCAGGCGGCCCTTAGACCCTGACCAGCAAACCTTAAAATTAACTAGAGAAAAAAACGCCACCTTTGGAATGTAAATAAAATAAGTTGCAAGGGGCCCCAGTGTTTTTTTTTCTCCAGAGAATTTGGTTCAGCTATGCCTCTACGTTCAAAACCTATGTCTGCAAACTTAATCCTAGTGAGACCCATCATATTACAAACAGGGAGATTTTTGTTTGTGGGAATTTGAATCTACCAGTAACGAAATAAGCTTCAGGCTAATTAATGATGATTAATTATAATCATGTGTTATTCGCGACTGACTTGTTACTTTTCTACATACAATAAAGACACACATGAGTTTTTTAAACGCTGATTATGTATTATGAAATCAGCCTTCTATGCGGAAGTGAGGCGAAAGGGGGCAAATTTATTTTTGCTGGCGCAGAATTATTTTTGATGTCGAGGAATTATGTTTGATGTTGGCAATCTATATTTTACATTCATTGCATTCCTTATTAGGTGATTGTCGTAGAATCACCACTAATATTTTAAGTGTAAAAGTTTGTCTGTGAGTCTGTTTATTGTGCTTTCACAGCTAAATTAGTAAACGGGTTTAGATGGAATTTAGAATGAAGAAAGGTCATAGTATACTTTTTAGCTAGTACTAGTTTCCGACGGAAAAACGGCAACCAAGATTGAAGCGAGAAAACCAAATCGCGGGAAGACTAATGTTTAATATTCTTAAGATGTCAGCATAATATTTAAGTGCAATGTCACCAAACAATGAAGAAAAAAAATCAATTTACGGACAGTTAAAAAATTACCGTCTGACCCTCACAACAAGCCCTTACATTTGATATGTCACACGGTACAGTTTGTTGGTTTTTTTTAATGTTATAATTTACCCCTAAAATCGAACCCTATGTTTGAAATTCATTTATTGGCCTTAGACGCCCGTGTATGGGTCTCAGACACGGACGTGTAACGTAAATAAAACATAGGCATAATGTGCACCAAATTTCAACTTTCAATCGATCTAATGGATTAAGAGCAAATTGGCTGTATGCATGGACACACGGACATAAATGAGACAGACTGACTGATAAACGGACAAACAGGCAGGTAATTCGGGAGTCCTAAAAATCAACTCTTTAGGGCCCCCGCACATTATGGCCACCAGTCGCCGCCACTAAACGCGACCACCAGTGGTTCAGTCAGACCACTGCACGCCGCCACCAGTGGCAGCCACTGGTGGCCGCATCCAGCCACCAGAGACTGTCACTGGTGCGGCTAGTGTGGCCGTGTGTGCGCGCGAGTCGAACGACAAAACTCCCGCAGCTTGTGGCTCGGACGCGGCCACTCAAACGCTCGGTGTGCGCCGATGCTTTACAAAATGTATGGAGAAACGCGTCCGCAACTTGTAGCGGCCACTAGTCGTTGTGTTGTGACTTGTGACACAGCTGTATTTACCACACCACACGTCATATCGTCGAACGTTGCACAATGAAATAAAGTTATGCCTCAATTTAGTCTGTTGTCCACGTGACGAGGTGGCCGAGAGGTTAAGGCGTTGGACTGCTAATCCAATGTGCTCTGCACGCGTGGGTTCGAATCCCATCCTCGTCGATTTTTTTTTTCTAAACTCTATATTGCCTTTGACATGTTATCGTATGGTTTTTAACTCGGTCATACTGTCAAGTAAGAGCTACGAGTATCATAACGTTGAAGCGAAGCGAAACGATAACATTTCAATAAGAGTAGAATAGACGCCCTGGGGCCCGTTCCAGAAAGCCACTCTGCAACTCTGCACAAGACAAATGCAAAGTTGAAGAGGCAGAGTCCAAATACAAAGTGTGGATTTGTGGATTTGCAAAGTATCTTTTAGGAACAGAATCTTTGCAGACTTTGCAAATTACGCAGAGTGTTTTCCGGAACACGTTTACTCTGCACTTTGCATTATCGTAGATTTGCAAAATGCAGAGTGCAGAGTTGCAGAGTGGCTTTCTGGAACGGGCCCCTGGTAGCACTTGATTGGTACAGTAAAGGAAAATGATTCCTTGACCACTTTGGACTATGTCAAAGTGACGTAATCAATCAAAACGTAAGAGACTTCTTATGATTTTATTTACAGTGTCACTTTGACAGAGTCCAAAGTGGTCTAGGAATCAATTTCTATGACTGTACAGACACTGGGGTGTTCGATTTTTTCAATACGTATTGTTATTCATACATAATATTTTTTTGTGAACTTAGGTACTTGAGGAGGCGTACAGCCTATATGATGGTATGTGGGCTTTGAAGTCCATGGGCATTTCTAAACATAATTCATTTATTCTGTAAATTGACCACATCAGAGCTATTTTACACGTCGGTAATATGGAGTAAGCCCACTAGCGAATGTTAAAGAACACAGCATAACTCAAGATTTCAAAAACGTTGCAAACCCTGATGACTACTCTCTTTATGTTATAAATTCCACCTGCTGTTCCGACACTCTAAACCGAAACACGACAACGCAAACACAGCTGACCCATTTTTCCATAAATTGGCCATATCAAGGCCCATCATACTACAAAAAGGGAGATTTTTGTTTGTGGGAATTTAAATCTACCAGTAAGGAAATAAGCTTCAGGCTAATTAATGATTTTTAGGGTTCCGTACAAAAAAGAAAAAACGGAACCCTTATAGTATCACTCGTGCGTCTGTCTGTCCGTCCGTGTGTCACAGCCAATTTGCTCCGAATCTACTGGACCAAATCAGGTGAAATTTGGTAGGATGGGGTAATCCTATGACCCAATCACATATGTGCAATAGTACATTATTGCCTAGGCATGGAAGTAGGCAATTGCGGGCCGAGTATTGGATTAAACGGACGAGCTTGCGAGTCCGTTTAAAAATACGAAGCCCGCAATTGCTGTTCCTGCCGAGGCAAATATAGTGCTTTTCTCAAAAATCGCAAGAAAAAATTTGTGTTGGAGTCAAATCTTCATCGCTTGAACTCATTTTTTGAATTGCATACAAACAGAAACTTCATGTGAAAAAACCATCACTCCTTACCGCCTTTTTGTTTATGACAAGGAGAAACGCAATTTTTGTTTTTTAAAAAAACATAAGCTATTCCAGGCACAAATAAAAAAGTTATGTTTCGAGTAAAATTTGGATGTATAAGACTTGTGCGCTCATTTTATTATGGCCCTTTTCACATTTTAAAAAGTTACAAGCTAGATAGTAATGAAATTTGTATGCAACATTGCGGGCTTGCAAAGCGAGCACGCAATGTTTTTTTTTTTTTATTTAAGAACTGTCAGTAAACTATGTACTTCGCGTCTCAATATGTAGATAGGAATGTCAACATTTCCGGACATTTTTGAGAAATAGCACATTATTGCCTAGGCATGGAAGTAGGCAATTGCGGGCCGAGTATTGGATTAAACGGACGAGCTTGCAAGTCCGTTTAAAAATACGAAGCCCGCAATTGCTGTTCCTGCCGAGGCAAATATAGTGCCTTTCTCAAAAATCGCAAGAAAAAAATTGTGTTGGAGTCAAATCTTCATCGCTTGAACTCATTTTTTGAATTGCATACAAACAGAAACTTCATGTGAAAAAACCATCACTCCTTACCGCCTTTTTGTTTATGACAAGGAGAAACGCAATTCTTGTTTTTAAAAAAACATAAGCTATTCCAGGCACAAATAAAAAAGTTATGTTTCGAGTAAAATTTGGATGTATAAGACTTGTGCCCTCATTTTATTATGGCCCTTTTCACTTTTTAAAAAGTTACAAGGTAGATAGTAATGGAATTTGTATGCAACATTGCGGGCTTGTGTAGCGAACACGCAATGTTTGTTTTTTTAAATTTGAGAACTGTCAGTAAACTATGTACTTCGCGTCTCAATATGTAGATAGGAAAGTCAACATTTCCGGACATTTTTGAGAAAAGATTTTTTTTTATTAGGGTCATTTTCGGAGGACAAATTATGAAATTAAAAAGAAAAGTTTTGATAATCTTACTGTGTCATATATCAAATGAAAGGTCTCGTTATTGGGATCTCAAATATATTTTTGTTATTATTGTAAAATAAATAGTTTTGATTTTATTCCTTAAAGAAGACGAAAACTGAACATAAACTCCAAATTTTTGAAAAAAAAAGAGCAATATGTAGTTCATTGCTTGTAGATTACAGCAAAACCTACAAGAATACTATCAAAAGAAAAATAAAAGTGTGTACCGAACCCTCCCCACGCGAGTTCAACTCGCACTTGGCCGGTTTTAATTATACTCATGTGTTATTCGCGACTGACTTGTTACCTTTCTACATACAATTAAAATCGTGACGCGCATGAGTTTTGTAAACGCTGATTATGTAGGTATTATGAAATTAGCCTTCTATGCGGAAGTGAGGCGAAAGGGGGCAAATTTATTTTTGTTGGCGCAGAATTATTTGTGATTTCGAGGAATTATTTTTGATGTTGGCAATCTATATTTTACATTCATTGCATTCCTTATTAGGTGATTGTCGTAGAATCACTACTAATATTTTAAGTGTAAAAGTTCTGTCTGTTTATTGTGCTTTACAGCTAAATTAGTAAACGGGTTTAGATAGTATTTAGAATGAAGAGAGGTCGAGGACGTAGTACACTTTTTAGCTAGTACTAGTTTCTACGGAAAAACAGCAACCAAGATTGAAGCGAGAAAACCAAATCGCGGGCAAAACTAATGTTTAATATGCTTAAGATCTCGGCATAATATTTATGTCCAATGTCATCAAACAATAAAGAAAAAATAACAATTAACGGACATTTAAAAAAATACGGTCTGACCCTCACAACAAGCCCTTTCATTTGATATATCACATTTTACAGTTTGTTGGTTTTTTTTAATGTTATAATATAATTTACCCACTAAAATCGACCCCCATGTTTAAAATTCATTTATTGACCTTACACGCCCGTGTGTGGGTCTCAGACACGGACGTGTAACGTAAATAAAACATAGGCATAATGTCCACTAAATTTCAACTTTCAATCGATCCAA
Organism: Acleris literana; assembly: GCA_946894065.1. NCBI lineage: Eukaryota > Metazoa > Arthropoda > Insecta > Lepidoptera > Tortricidae > Acleris > Acleris literana. Next base: position 6,982,564 of record OX335694.1, read on the forward strand.
TAGATTAAGAGCAAATTGGCTGTATGCATGGACACACGGACAGAAATGAAACAGACTGACTGATACACGGACAAACAGGCAGGTAATTCGGGAGTCCTAAAAATCAACTCTTTAGGGCCCCCGCATATTATGGCCACCAGTCGCCGCCACAAAACGCGACCACCAGTGGTTCAGTCAGACCACTGCACGCCGCCACCAGTGGCAGCCACTGGTGGCCGCATCCAGCCACCAGAGACTGTCACTGGTGCGGCTAGTGTGGCCGTGTGTGCGCGCGAGTCGAACGACAAAACTCCCGCAGCTTGTGGCTCGGACGCGGCCACTCAAACGCTCGGTGTGCGCCGATGCTTTACAAAATGTATGGAGAAACGCGTCCGCAACTTGTAGCGGCCACTAGTCGTTCTAATGTGGTCGCCACTAGTGGCTCAATGTGCGGCCGCTCTTATTGTGACTTGTGACACAGCTGTATTTACCACACCACACGTCATATCGTCGAACGTTGCACAATGAAATAAAGTTATGCCTCAATTTAGTCTGTTGTCCACGTGACGAGGTGGCCGAGAGGTTAAGGCGTTGGACTGCTAATCCAATGTGCTCTGCACGCGTGGGTTCGAATCCCATCCTCGTCGTTTTCTTTTTTCTAAACTCTATATTGCCTTTGACATGTTATCGTATGGTTTTTAACTCGGTCATACTGTCAAGTAAGAGCTATCATAACGTTGATGAAGCGATAACATGTAAAAAGCAATATGGTTTTTTCCGAGTAGAATAGAGACCCTGGTATTTGGTAGGTGCAGAAACTAGGGTGTTCCATTCGTATTGTTATTCGTAATGTTTTTTTTGTGGTCTTAGATACAAATTTTATAAATAGTTAATTTTGGAGATTTTTGGAGGAGTCACACAGCCTATCTGATGGTATGTGCGCTGTGACTGTGAGGCCCATTTTTCAGAAAATTGGCTATATCAAGGCTATATTTTACACAGTCGTTAATATGGAATGCGCCCATTAGCGAATGTCACAAAACACGCATAGCTCGATTTTTTTTAAGGACTCTCTTTCAGTAATTCCACCTGCTGATCCTACACGCTAAACCGAAAAACGACAATGCAAACACAGCTGCTTGCCAGCTTAGGTAAAGAGTATGATGACACAAGACGCAAGGCAGTTTTGATATTGCTTGGCTTGGCCTCTCCCTCGAATTTCCAACTTTGTCTGTTCTTGGCGATTTCTGAGCAGTGGCTTCGAGATCTATCTAAGTCACTTTTCATAGCAATCGTGGTGCCCTGCTAAAACAAATGGAAGTATCTCTGACAAAACTCCTGTAGCAAGTGCAACCTTATTACTAACGGGAGAGGATTGTATCTGCTTTGGCTATCGAGTTTGAGATATCACCTTTTGGTTTATATGGGCAGTGTAACTCTGCAACCTTGCGCGATTTTTACAATGTATTATGTATATTGCAGGTACTGTTTCAAAATCCAATACCCGTTTTGTTAAAGTAGTCCTGGCAACACTAGGTATATTCCCCTTCAAGCTTTTGCCATTTTGCTCTAATAATAGTTAGTTAACTATGTTATTATTATTACTTTAATTATAAAAAAACCTTGATAGTAAAACATGAGTCTTCCTTACTTTCAAATGCGGAACATAATGAAATAAATAGGGAACAATCTGACACAATTCACCTAGTCCCAAACTAAGGTCTAAGTTTTTACTATGGGTACTCGACAACGATACACATACTTATTTAGAGGAATACATTCTTAAATACATAGCAAACATTCAATAGGTACTTAGTAACAAATACTCCGCTCATCACACAAATATCTGCCCTTACCGGGAATTTAAGCCGGGACCGCTAGCTTTGTAACGATGAAAAATATGTTCAATTAATATGATGATGTTTTCATTATATTAATTGAACTTTCATTGAAGCCATATTTGTTTTATATATTACAAACACATATTACTTAAACATCTGTACAAATAGTACCTTTAATTTCAATATATTTAGAACTCTATAATGACAATGTTAAAGTTTATTATGGAATAATAGACGAATTGTACTGAGTAAAATTTGTTAATTAACAAATTATATGATATTAGTTATTTCGAACATATGTTTAATTACATAAATGGCTCTGTACCATACAACGTGTATGGTGTGTATGGTCGTTGTTATGTTGTGGGTTCGAATCCTATTTGTGCACGACAGCATGCAATTCTTCGAATATCTTACAAAAAAGGGTATTCGAAGAATTTTTGATTGATTAAGTGGATAAATGACGGTTCTTAAACCCCGATAAACCCCAAAAAAAAAAAAGGGCTGTAATACATTAAATGTGTGTATCTGTGTCTCTGTGTGTGTTTATGTGTTTGTCTGTTTATCTGTGGAATATAAGCTGCCCTACGGATGGACCTATTTTGACGCGGTTTATTTATAACAAAACTACTTCATTCTGGATTGTACTTGGCTGCAACTTGGCCAACACTGCAATCATAGACTGTAGATGCGTTGCCTATTTCAATATTAACAATGACGTTCATGGAACCTAGCTAAGAACCAACGCTAGAAAACCCGCATAAAAATCTGTTTTCCCGTTTAAGAGCTACTGCGCCACAGATAGAAACACACACACATCGCGGCCAAACTTATAACACCCCTACTTTTTGCGTCGGGGGTTAAAAATGGCCGAAAATGAGCTGTTTCCTAAACATGTTTTTTCCTCTTGTAGTACTTCCTAGCCATGGTGTCGTGCACCTTGCCGGTGCCGGCGGGTATATTCGTGCCGGCGTTCAAAATGGGCGCCGCCCTGGGCCGCCTCACGGGGGAGCTCATGCACCACTTCTGCCCCCTCGGAGTGGCTTACGGGGGGCATATTCAGAAGATATTGCCTGGTAAGGGTTTCTAGTAGTCTAGATGGTCAATCCTCGTCCTGCCCAAGCATGTTTTTTTTACTTCCGGTATCTGCCCGATGGATAATATTATAAAGGAGATTTTTTACATATAAAATTTGAATTCCCGCGCAGAAACTACCAAATCGAATGTGTCCTTTATTAAGAACACTGGGCAGGACGAGGCAATACTACAAGGCTAGTACAGTCAACAGCATAAATAAGTGATCATTTATGTACCTTGTCGCTTTCAATCATTTCACAATTTTGTATGACATTTCAAACATGACGTTAAAGTGACAAGGTACATAAATGATCACTTATTTATGCTGTTGACTGTACAGCTTGATATAATCGGCAACAGATACAGAGAGAAAGTTAATAAGGTGCAAACTTTACTTACTTACTTTACAACGTTTATTTGTACTTGACTGATCAAAAGCCGCCCCTGGGATAATGATAGGTACTTAAACATAAGAAGTTCTACATTAAAAACCCTGCTCGTTATATTATCATCACGTCGTCTGTAAAGTTTTTTTTTGTAGGTGGGTACGCCGTAGTTGGTGCGGCGGCGTTTACTGGGGCCGTCACTCACACCGTGTCTACCATCGTCATCGTCAGCGAAATGACGGGACAGGTTAGTAGAGACGCACTTCCCCGTAAACATATTGTGTCCAGGGATAATAAAAACGTTATCATGTAGATTGGCAAAAAGAAGCTTTGTAAAAGAGGCTTTATTTCAATCTGTTTCAGCCCACCTTGCAATGTAAAAATTATGTTGTTGACGTTGTACTAACTCTTACCATCGTATCATTAACTAACAAAGCGTCAACAACTTGATTACGATATAAAAGCAATGTACCAAACCTAAACCAAATGGAAATGGAGCCCCTTTATCTTATGTGATTTTTTTTAAATCCTTTTTCATTTTTAAATTCTTTATCATGATCATCATCAGCTCACTTCCGTCCACTGTTGCTGGACATAGGCCTCTCTCATGGCATGCCACTGATCTCGGTCTTCAGCTTTTGTTTCCAACCACTCCCAGCCACTTTTCTTAGGTATTTCATCGCTCCACCTAGGGAGGGCCTCCTACAATACGTTTGCCAAGTCGTGGTTTCCACTCCAGAACAGGTCTACCGCAACGGTTGTCGATTAATTAATTTAATTCTTATTTTTGGTCATTTTAAATGTGTCATGGACCAGGTGACGCACATCCTGCCAATAATGGCGGCGGTGCTGGCAGCTAATGCTGTAGCAGCCCTGCTTCAACCCTCGTGCTTCGACAGCATCATCCTCATCAAGAAACTGCCATACTTGCCAGACCTGCTGTCTTCCGCCAGCCGTGAGTATACCATGTCCAGAGAAGAACTACCTCGTGGTCACAAGGTACCAAGTTCGAACCCTGCCGGTCAACATGTACCAATGTACAGGGTTAGAAATCTTTGTCTTAAAAAAAAGGTGTATAATTATAGTGTTAAAAACGTTTTCCGTAGTACTAATTATCATTGATATTCATATTTGATTGCCTGAAGTTTTTAATAAATAATTAATAAACATCAAAGGACAATCTAATACAAATTGACCTAGTCGAAAACTAAGCTCGAGGGTTTCACTATGTACAAGACAACGATAATATAGAGAAATACATACTTAGATTCGAAGACTGAGAAACAAATACTTCTACTTACTACTCAAATATTTGCTCTTACCGATATTCGAACTCTGCACCTCTAGCTTCGTAGGCAGGGTCAGTACCAACTATTCTAAACGCACAAACAGACAGAAACACTTCGGTAGTATAGTGGTAAGTAACTGTCACGCGGGAGACCGGGGTTCGATTCCCCAATCTCAACTTCTGACAGTATGGGGTAAATATCTCAGAGACCCACCACCGGGATGACGGCGATGGTGATGTTGGGACGGGTTGTTATGAAACTTTTTTGGTATAAGTTGACATAAAACCCGAGATCCCTGTCTGTTTTTCCTGAAGGTTGCTAAGAGAGTGAGAATATCGATCGATATCTGAATCGATCATAATAATTTTGAATTTTGAAGGATTTAGATCAATAAAAGAAATGTTAGAGTGGCCCAGGAACGAAATCAAAAAAGGAGGTAATAACCGCCCTGTTACAATCTTATCCATAATCTATCCCTAAGACAACAAACTACTATTTCATTTGTCAGTTATATTATTTAAACTTATGTACAATGTAACTTGAACACAATAGCTGCACACGCGCTAACAAAACATGCTAATAACGTAAACAAACAAATATGCCGATGCAAACTAATAGATATCGGCCATGGTCGTGTCCTAGATCGTTGTTTTTGTATCAGCTTTTTTATTGTCAATAATTCCTTTTAAGCTGTTTAAAAAAATATGTTTACTTACCTTCCAAGAGACATTCTAACATTTGCACAAAATAACACTAAATAAATCGTGAGAAATAATAGAAAACTACGACACTGCTAAAGTGCACTTGCTTTATCTACTTATAATATTGAAAGATTTAAAAAAGTGCGATCGGTACTTAATTTAAATTAAATTATTTAAATACGAGAAACATTACACCGATTTTTCGAAAATAAATTTTACGTAACAGCATCTGCTCATTTATTTATTTTTACCCAAAGAAACCTTACATAAAAAAACAAAAATGGTAAATAGTTACTTACAAAAGATAGAAGTTTCTAAAAACAGCGCTCTAAATCTAAAGTTACTGACGAAAAAAATGCCTTTAAATTGATTACACAACATTGATAGTACGATATAGTCATTAGGATGGTCACGCGTTCGTCCGGTGACGTCATACATAACAAATATTGATTCAAACATTATTATTCTCTATAAAAAAAATGGTTTAGCTCGCAATGCGATATTTCGCCGGGCTCACACATGACGAGGTGGCCGAGAGGTTAAGGCGTTGGACTGCTAATCCAATGTGCTCTGCACGCGTGGGTTCGAATCCCATCCTCGTCGATGAGTTTTTCCTTTTTATTTTTGCCTTTATTTTTTTTTACTAAATTTTCTGTTTTTTTTGTTTGTAATTTTTTTTTGTTTTTTTTTCTACTAGGTATGTATGACATTTGCGTTGAAGACTTCATGGTGCGGGACGTTAAATATATTTGGAATAGAATGACTTTCCAACAACTTAAGGACTTGCTTAAAGAAAACAAGGTGAATATTTAATTTATTTAGATTGGTTATTTAATGAAATGTATTTAAAGCCAATTTGTACAATTCATTATTTATTCTACACGTGTTGTCATTAACAAACATAAGGTACTATGTAATGTCGCATAACTTATTTACGATTAAAAGATATTTCAGTTTAATTTTTCATATTTAAATACAAAATGGGCTCGATATGCCGCTGAATATTTTAATGGTGTAAACTGTATATTCATTAATGCCCTTTTTATTGAAGCAATCAATGATAATATCGCATGATAAGGTCTAACGGTAGACTACCTAAACTAATTTAAATCACGAAAGTTTAATTTTTATTAGAATCACGTAGCCACCAAGGTTTACCTTATAACTTATAACTTCCTCATGATCTGATATACTGTTATAAAGATGTGGCTTAAATAAGATAGAGCTACTCGAATGATGAAAAAAAACGAGTTTTGTGTTAGCATTCGATAGGTACATGCAACCGTAATGCATATTGTATTTTGTCATAAGGTACATTCGAGGTCATAAATATGTTACCTTGTCTATTTAATGTCATGTTTAAACTGCAATATGTGAATTATCACAGCGATTAAAGTGACAAGGTACTAAAGTGTTCACATATTTATGAACTCGACTGTAAGTACAACAAAATGCGATAGTAATTTAGCCCATTAAGCAGGCATTAATGTCAAGTGAGGAGTCAATATGTTTTCATTATCATCATATCATAAAATATTATAACCACTGCTGAATATAAGACTTATTGCTTGGGTTTACCAACAGGCGGTCTGCTCGTTGGCCTTTTATGGCTTTTTAAATATAGGGGTATCCTGTAGCCTTTTCCCAGAGAAGTCTTGAAGTCTTGGTCTATCTACCATTGCTGCGCCTTTCTAAACGCAGTCGCCATTTGAAAACTTTTGAACCTAAAGTATATATTGTCCCCCCAGGCTATAAAGAGCTTCCCACTAGTGGACAGTCCCTCGTCCATGGTGCTGCTGGGCTCCATCCACCGCTGGGAGCTGGTGAAGGTGATCGAGCAGCAGGTGGGCCGCGAGCGCCGCCTGCAGGTGGCCGCGTTGTGGCACCGCGAGGCCGAGCAGCGCCGCCGCGAGACCGAGCGCCGCGCGCGCCGGCCCTCGCGCTTCGAGGTGAGACGATAATGATCCAAGGGGATTCATTTTTGAATCTCATTTAGGATTATTAAGTTATTTTGAAATTATGTTATAATGGTGATTTCCTTTACAAAATTGGTCTGGTCTGCAGCCTTCTTGATACCGACCCGATCTGATGCTCTGTTGATATGATCTCTCTTGGTTTTTTCTGTTTGCCTGGTACTTTGCTACATTTATCGACCGCAATTCTCTGTTAGACCCACACAACATTATCATCTATCTACCTTCTAATATTCAAGAGGTAAAAATTGTGTTTGTTTGTATGTATTGGGGGTAAAATTTGAAACTAATGAACCGATTTTAAAAAATATTTCACGAAAGGAATCTATATTATCCCTGGGGGTTTACCATGACATATTAAAGCAGTTTAGATTACGTTCAAAGAAAGGGGCAGAGCTTTAGCAGTTATATGGCTGTCCCTTTCTCTCAATCTAAACTGAACTGCTTTAATATGTCATGGTAACCCCCCTGGCAGATATATATTATTTATACTTAATTCAAATCAAAGCGAAGCGAGCACAGTTCGCGAGTAGTGTAAAAAGTGACCTTGGTTCCCAAAATTAATGTTTTTTTAACAGGTGACACCGGCGCCAGACATGCTGGGTCTGCCAGGTGGGATGACGCGTGGCTCTTCGCTCACCACGAAGGACCAAGGAGGCCTACTACCAGGTAACTACTACTTAACTAGCTACTCGTTCGCCACGAAAACCTAAAGTGTGTCTTGCTAGGCCTTTCCTTTAGTCCTGTGTACACACAACCAGGTCGACGCAAGCGGGACGCGCATTTTCACGCTATACTACAGGCAAGTATGGAAAGCGGTCTGCCGACTTAAAAAAAGCAGGAGTTGGAACAGTAGGAGAACCTCCTTTGGATTCAAATTGGACTAAAGTAGTATCGAGCCGACGCGTACGGAGCGCGATGCTGTCTGCGCTACCATAAATATGGAGTGATTTCAACCGCCATAGTAGTTTCTTCGCCATATAAAAGAAAATATTTTGTTTGAAACTTGAAAAATATAAACTCTTTGAGGTCTTGGGGCTAGTCCGACTGAGAGATAAATACATCAATTATTTAAGTAAATATAACAAAACGCTTTAAGACAATTTTTATTGTAAAGCGCCTAAATTTCTATAAAACCAGCAAAAATTGTGTTAAAACATGTTATTCCTTTAAAATCTTTAAAAGATGCATTAACGCTGCTGTAGTAGCCCCGTCCGACCTTGCTTCTTTGCATCGGACTCGCATTGGATTACATTTCTACTAGCATCGAATTGAGGCAAGTTTCCGAAGCAGTCCAATCCAAGCCAGATCGTTGCTTGCATCTGATATGATGATAGATCCTGATTGTTTGTTTCCGCAGCGCCAGGCCAGCTGTTCCGGCCGAAGTCGATCCTGAAGAAGACGAACTCGTTCACGCTGACGCGCGGTCTGGCCTCGCCGGCGCCGCTCACGCCGCAGGCCGTGACGCCCTGCGTCTACACCACCGTCACCGGCGCGGAGACCAGGTACCCCTCACCCTGCCTCATCTTACTTCTTCATCAATATTGAAGACATGCGAGAGGAGTACCGCTGTTGTATTTTCCATTGTTTTCGCCGTAAACCGGGGACCGTATTAACCCTTCGTATGTGTAAGCATTGATCAGTCCAAGGTCACCTGATCAACATTTTATTCGATTTTAAACTTAAAAACAAGTTTGATAGAGTCTAAAATGTTGTCATTTTTCTAATCACAATCAGTCAATAAACCATAGACATTCATCATTCGTTGAATTAAACATAATATGAAACGTATAAAATAGTTCTAAATTTGAATTTGTCGTTTAACGCGCCGTTTTGTGACAGACGACGAGTGCGTGCAGCCCCGTCCGACATCAATTGATCTTGGGTGAGATCTTGAGAGAGAATTGAGGTTGACTCGAGAAAAAACACGTCAAAGTTAATATCAAAACGTAAAAAACTCTCTAAAAGGGCATCTGCGAAGTCTTCTTAGTTTATAGTAAAAAAAGCGTATAAAGTATTACCGTACAAACATACATACTGTCAGTAGAATTTGTCCCACTGGAAAGTTAATATTTCCAGGATACAACGTTCTGCTTAAATCCCGAACGTTGATTGCCGGCTTACCAAGTATTATCTAAATTGACGTGACTAGAAAACGAACGAATTTAATTCGTTTCCCGCTACTCCCATTATTTTAACCCCTATTTTTTAGGGTATGAATTTTCAAAAATCCATTCTCCGTGCACACCTAGGATGTCCAAGGACTTTTTCTTTCAAATTCCAGTCCCTAGGTCCAGCGAATTGGGCTGTGCGTTGATAGATCAGTCAGCTAGTCAGTTTTTTATTTTAATATATAGATTAAAAGATAAACATCCAGACATCTTTACAAACTTTCACATTATAATAATTAGGATATTATAAGATTAGTGGAATAATTTTCTCGATCGTATTGTGTTCCAGAATCCGCGCGGCGTTCGAAGCCATTTTCAAGCGTTCCACCCTACTCCAGGATGTGGAGGGCGGTCTCCCCGATCAGCTGGCGCCCGGACAGCTGGCTAGGAGTCCCTCCATCAACAAGAAAGTCCAGCTCGTAAGTATCACCTGTCTATAGAGACTGCATGTTGCTGCTATCTCAGAAGGGCTATAGTGTATTTAATCACCAAGGTGCGCCCCGCCACTCAAATGAACATAGCACAGTTGTCTCAAAGTATGTTAATTTAATAAGTGGGGCGCGACTTGGTGGACTGTAAACGTTGTAAACATGGGGAGGGCACAGCAATAAAATACTTAAAATAAGTTATTACAGACTTATTAAAGTTGCAAGATTGACAATATTAAAAACCTTTTGCTTTTTTTCAATCAGGTTTTAAATATTTTGATCGGCTCTAACGGTGAAACAACCCTTATTATAATGTTCAATATATATTTTTTAATATATTTTTATGAATAAAACATAAATATCGTCCTATGTTTCCTTCAGCCGCGCGAGCGCGTATGCGACATGTCCCCGGAAGACCAGAAGTCCTGGGAGCTGCTCGAGATGGGCAAGGAGATCGACTTCGACCGCATGCTGCAGATCGCCAGGAAGCGAGACATGGTAACCTCCTCATCATTACTTAACACTGGTCTCTATTTCCTGGCAGGAGAAAGAGAGGCCTTGGGCGGAGTCTCATAAGTTTCTGTCAAAAAAAAACTGTTTCTTTTGTTGTCGACTGTTCCTTTTTTAAGCACAATCATTATCTGCTCAGCGAGACCAAATTAATGAGCCCAAGCTTGGAAGGTTTACGTTACAATACTACGGAGTCCCTACTGATACTTTCCGACTCCATCTTTAGCGTCATGGCTTTACTTATGTATTCCAAATTACAGCCAATTCCAATTAACAACTATTAGTTTTTTAGGATAAAACCATAAATATGTTCTTTTTCCACTAATAAATAATGTTGTTTCAGAGGGTGTGTGTGCTACACCATTTTCAATAAGTTTTTTCAGAGTTTTTTTTGTAGTATTTTTTTTAATTTAATTTATACTATTTTTTCCACAGCACTTGGACGACACAGACTATGAGGACGAGTCACAATACACGTGCCACATCGACCCCGCGCCCTTCCAACTTGTGGAGAGAACCTCGCTACTCAAGGTAGGCAGTAACGTCGAATCAGGCAGCACCACACAAATGAAGTGAATAACCATAGTGCTCTTCTAAATAAAAAGGACGCAGGCGCCATTTGATAGTCAAGGGAAATTTAGCTCCCTATCTTAAGAAATAAGGACACTTATAAATACGAGGTTCGATGAGACATGCGCCCTTTTTTCTTAAGAGGGCAGCATACAACATCGTTCTTTGTCGGATAAGGTATTTCGACTGCCGAAGAAAGACTGTAATGTTGTGTTTCTTTGTTCACTCGAAGAGGTTAAACGGATGGTCAGATTTCGACAAATGAGGTGTCCTTAGATTGGTCTTAAGATCGCGAAGTTGCTGGGTACTTAACATGAAAAAGAAAAGGATGACGGATTTTCAGTAAAGAACATGGGTATTTTACGGGGCTCCTTCTTTTATAGACACTTATTTCATAGACCATAACACTTTGCAGAATTCTTATTTCATAGAAAGCTAATTTCTGCTGACACCTTATTGTTTTCAGATTATCTTAACCATAGGTTAAGTAGGTTAGGTTAGACCTGTGACCACCAAAAAATAATCTGAAAATAATAAGGTATTAGCAGAAATTAGTTTTCTTTGAAATGAAAATTCTGCCAAGTGATATGTTCTATGAAATAAGTGACTATAAAACAAGGGCTAACCGTATTTTACATTGACGACGTTATCAAAACATGCATTCAGGTTTTTAACCACTGGTGTGTCGGCGATTTTGGATTTCTATACCTTTAGTATGGAACGTGCAGCAATGACGCCGTTGCCACTGACATCCGGGGAGTTAAGCTTTCTTGAGATGCCTTGCCTAATAATGGCCTTCTGGAGTTTTTTGCGGCGCTTCTTCTGCGCAATAATGGTTTTATGCGAAGCGCTAGTAGATTCACTGTATATTACGTGTAAAAGAGCCCGTATGTGGCCAATTTACGGAATAAATATTTTTATTTTTATTTTGAAATTCTCTATCAGTTGACCAAATAATCAATCGAAATTTGCCTTTCATAGATATGTATCGTTCACGTTTCATGCTAACGCTCGCGGCCCCATTATTATTCCTGATCGATTTCGATGACGGCAATCCGGACATATTTTTTAATATTTTCCACCTAATTTTCTAGCGTGAGCCCTACTGTGGCTCGCTAGACCGAACTTAGTCTTAAATATTCTAATATGTAGCCACGTTACCCGATACATCCATTTCCTTCCTTACTTATTGCTAAGTATTATGGGTCTAGTTGTGGCGTGGTAGTGTACAAGTTTCGTTCTGCAACGGCACAGACCTTCGTCTTTTGACGTTGGCTGTTCTCCTACAATAGGGAATACGCATGGATTTTTTAAATCGCATTTCTCAACAAAATATGAAAATACCGTAGAACAGATCACCAAAAGTGAAATTAAAATTAAAATCGGTCAAGTAATACGGATGATACAAGCATTTTAAAATGCTAATTAGACAGAGAGATCCGATGTGCACCAGTGACGTCATCGTGCAGTACGGCCATATAAACTCCACGTAAAATTCTCTTTTGCTAGAAAGAGATAGGAACAAATCTTTGTTAGCTTAGTTATATCTTGGTTATTTTTATAGCTAAAAAAAAAAATCGTTTTTCTCACCTGTTTGTTACATGAATCAGCTTTTATTGAAGCTGTAAAAAAAAAACATGCATATTCCCTATTCTTGGTTTCCATGTCTTCGTTTAGACTGCAATTTTATCTGTGTATCTGTGATTTAGCTTCTAGATAGCAAGCAAAGTCAAAGTGAGTGTTTATTTGTAAATATTAGGTAAAACTAAAACAGTGGTGGAAAAAAATATGATGGAACACTACGTTTTGCCATTTGGCGTACAAAAACATGACGAGCATTACAGTTTCTCGAATACATTTCCTATTCTACAATGTATGCTACGCAATGACAATATAAAATTATGGGAGTATTATTGAATTGGTATTATATCTCTTATTTGCTTATCAGAATACACTTTTTCGCATAAGTGCAGTGTTGGAGAATGTTGTACAAAGATTTCAATTAAAACGGTAGTTCACAAACCTTTTTAAATATACAGTGTGTTACCGGCATGAGGGCTTTCCTTGATATACAGGGTGACTGCGGGGTCGTAATACAAATGATCACCTCCGTGTTCTACCCACGAATATGAACAACTTTCACTATGGGACCAACTTTGAAATAAGGAAAAACAAAACAGCCGCTTCATACTTTTTGGTCGAGTACATATTGAACTTTTCTATAAAACAGCTGTTTTTTTTTCGTCATTTCGGTGTTGGTCCCATAGTGAAAGTGGTTCATATTCGTGGGTAGAACACACAGATGATCATTTGTATCACGACCCCGCAGTCACCCTACTGTGCCTACATGTTTATTTTAATTAAAACAATGAAAAATAGTACACACTTGTTTTCTAACAAAAAATAAATTGCAAGCAATGTACACTGTGCGTTAAAGTTAATTAATACAGCAGCAGCCCCATATTTGACGTTTAACTTATTTTGCCCCTGTACCAATGTATGCCTTGTACCAAGTAATAACGATACTGATTACGATACTTACACATAGCTCCAATACGTTGATGGTAGTTAAAATCTACGAAGTTAAATTGCAGCGTTACGTTAGCTAACTTCGACTTAATTATACCTGCAAATAATTACTTATACAACATGTTATCGTTAGTTAAAGCAGAAGCCCTCATGCCAGTAACACGCTGTAGAAGGATTGGTTTTAACAATATAAATTTAAAAAAAGTTTAAAAAACAAAAACCCGCCTTCAAAAAGCAAAAAATAACTGCTTTAAAATGGTAGGTAAATAGGTCAGTCCAACTGAAGTCTGCTTTTGGTTAAAATATTGTTGGACGCCGACTTCAGTTGGACTGACCTATTTACCTACCATTTTAAAGCAGTTATTTTTTGCTTTTTGAAGGCGGGTTTTTGTTTTTTTAATCTTTTTTTTTTATTTTATACTTTTTAGTGATCATAATTATGCTATTATTCTCCCACTTCTCAATTAATAAGAAACAATAGAACATTTCAATCTCGCCGCAAGCAACGCCCTGGAAAAGTCATAGTCATATATTTAAACCTAAATATGCTTCGTCATAGTCGCTCAACTATCTTAATCGAAATATCTTGTCGCCACCCTCGAAATATATACCGTTTAGGAGTTCCGGTGGCCATCTGTGGTCTTCATCATCAGTTCCACTTCACCAAATAGTGCTTTCCAAGACCAAATACACGAGTTACAATGAAAAATACCAAAATTGTTATAGGTGTGCCTATAAATTTTGAAGAGTTCCGTCGATTCCTCATGGGTTCTACCATCAGATTTTCATTTTGATAAGAATGGGACCAATCGGGAAGCACCAGCTATCAAATAAAAAGAGAATCGTCAAAATCGGTTCACCCAGTCGAAAGTTCTCAGGTAACAAACATTTAAAAAAAAATACAGACTATTTGAGAACTTCCTCCTTTTTTTGAAGTCGGTTAAAAAGGCAAGGCATTGTGAGGATTTTATGTTTCTTAAAGTGCGGCTTTCATCTCGGTATTAGTCTGTTTTAGATCACACATTTCTCTGATGAATCTCTTTTGGACTTTTCAGACGGTATTTCTGTTTGCCGAATTTCTCCAAAGTGACATCTTATTTCGCTTATCTCTGTTCAGGTCCACTCTCTATTCTCGACGCTGGGCGTAAGTCGAGCGTACGTGACTTCAATCGGAAGGCTCATAGGAGTCGTCTCCTTGAAAGAGGTGAGTTTCAATTACTTTCACGTTGAAATATGATATTTTTTTGGAGTTAATGCATTCATCAATAAGTACAAATACATATTACATTAATTACATTATAAATATAATTGCAGTGCAACAAACTGGTAAGGAGAAAGGTTCGATCTCAGTTTGTCTGAATTTAACTTCATTTATGATTAGTAAATAGTTTACATATTGAGACATTATCTTAACGTGAATTTTGTAAAATGTTCCTTTGAAACGATCAAATTTTCCAGGACAAAATTTATGACAATTCTATGTTTAACCCAGGAAATCCATACGTAAAATCTTATGAATACATTTGTATCGCCCGAAACGGACAACTTCTTTCCCGTTATGTTTTCGTCCCGCTGGGGGTTGATTTTCCAGAAATCCTTTCATAGTGCACCCGTAGGGTACCCCAAGGAACATTCCCTCCAAACAAGTCTGTACCTGTCTGTGTCTGTGTGTCGAGGAGTTAATGAATGTAAGGAAGATATCTTCTCTGATGTCGGGCACCAATTCACCCCCTACCCCCTTCCAGCTCCGCAAAGCCATCGAGGACGTGAACTCGGGCGTGCTGACGCTGGCCACGCGGCCCGAGCCGCCCGCGCCGCGCCCCGCGCTCGTCCGCGCGCCCGCCTGCGAGCCCGCGCCGCCCGCCGACGCCGAGACCGCCAAGCTCACCACCACGGACGCGCACTGACCGCCAACCTTAACTGTAAGGACATAACTTGTATTCCTAATAGGAGCTGGGAGCCGACTCTGAGATTTGTAGCAAAGCTTTGTATCATGTACGGCAGTTTTGGGGCATTGCTAGACAACAAAAGAGAGTTGATTACATATTCACTGTAAAAGACAAAACCGTTGCAGTGTAATTTTACTTTAAGAGTTATAGGTGGTTTACATTACGACGAAACGCTTGAAATATACATTGGAAATGCACCGCATCGCTTTCATCAGGCTCTATAGTGAAATATATAGCGAACGGAAATATTTGCCGCCATTGAGCGTTTTATATTTGTAAGGTTTCCGCTACATACTTTACAAAGACAGCTTACTGGTTTGTCGTGATGAATTCTAAACGTGTACAATTTAAATCGTCTAAGTCCTTTTTTACTTTCGACTATGACTCTAAACGTTATTATTAAATATATTTCAGTATAAATGTGTTTTGCCCCAAAAAAGCTACACGGTAGGATTTTTAAACTGGCCTAAAGTAGATACCGACTTCTGTGAAATAGATTATAGGACTAATGGAAATATAATTAAAAGTATACCGTTTGACTGCTCGACATTTAAGACCGCGTATTATTTGTAAATAGCTTTTAGTATTTATTATTGTTTTATACGGACGAAGTTCAGTATTAGACGAGGCATAATCATGCGCTTTACCGCGGGCATTTACCTCGTAATGATAAAAAAATGCTTTTTTAATTGTTTAAAAAAGTGAACGTTATTTAATACTGCACTTGATCGCCAACAAACAAACAAACAAACACACTGTTCCGCAGTTTGGCGAAATTTTGTAAATTTGAAATGTATTTTAACTATCTATGAATAAATAAATAATAATAATAATAATAATTGTAATAAGTTTTAATGGATGCCTCTAAGTAATTTTCAGATGGGGTAAGTTCGTCTACCATCAATGTCTCTTAATACATTGATTTACGATGAACAAATGCAGTATAATATCATCATGCATATAGTTATCACTAAACATCGGTATCAACGTTCAACTTTCATGACACCCGGTAAGGGTAGCAAAAAAAGAAATACATTCGAATATTTAATGAATAATAAATTTTATTTCCTGTGTTATTTTTTAATTTTATTATGCTGCAGCTAACTGCACCTATATTTATACTGTACTTATACTTAAAGTTTATATTCTAAATAATGTCATAGAACCTTAATACTCATTTTGCATTCAAAAAATAAAATATACCAAATAAGTAACAAATATCAATTTAATTGTCACACCAAATAAATATTACTCAGTGTGGAAAGGTCATTTTAGTTATTTAAAAAGGACATATTATAACAGACGTCAAAGGTTGACAGCAAAATCCATGAAACCAATTTTAGTCATTTATATAAAACCTTAATACATTTTTAGCCTCTTTCTTTTTGTTTATAAAAAATAAAGGTTCAAAATACTGGATGTATTTTTTTGTATTTATTTTTCTGCAAACCTTACTATGGCATGAAAATTTAACATTGATACCGATGTTTAGTTATCACCAATGCTTATAGTCTGAATTTTAAAAGATATGTATTGTAGATGCACTTTAAACCTGTAGACCTATAAATATTATTAGATATTTTATTACTTATTATCATGTCAGCTAATAGATTTCCACGGATGGACGATAAACGCCTTCCAAAGATCTCAACAACGATGTAAGTTAGCCATTCTTACCAATACGAGGTAAATGCCCGAAAGACATATTAGATAGGTTTATAAATAATATTATTATTATTGTTTGTTAGTGAACGTATTTGACGTGTTACAGTTTAAGTCGATGGTGCTTCTTTTTTGAACGTATACGATTTTGTAGTCACAAATTATATTTTTTAATTATTTTTTTCCGTTCAACGGGAACGTATTATATTTTAACGGCCTTTAAAATGTTAAATTGTGAAATGTGTGATAGATATATTTATTACAAGCATTATTGTTAGATTAATTAGATTTTAAATACTTTAAAAAATCTTGATACAGATGTTCAAAATGTGCCTTCATTTTATGTAATGTAATGGGTGTTGTAATGGGTGTCTTTACAAAATTGTAAGTTTGCAACCCGTGATCTACAACATTGACATTAAAGCAAGTTCTTTTTTCTTTCAATGACATCGCAACACCCTATACAGTAGCAGCTTTTAAGGCTTGTGATCAAAAAAACATTCCAAAAATTGTTTCGTAGCATTTATAAGTCTAAGTTCGCAAGTGGAGTTCGAGGAAAAAATAATATTTAATAACTTTTAGTGCCATTTTTGTGTTATTACGAGCTCTAGAGTTAAAATTAATTAAACTGTACAACTTATTTTTCGTTACATAATAATGTATTTATATATACATTATTTGCGTAATTTCATTCTTTATACACAGACGATTTGTAAATGAGTTTATGGTCGACTGGTAAAAAGAGCTATGCAATTTCACCTTTTTTTAAATCATGGAATTAAATACTAACTGTTAAAAATTTTGAATAAAAGGAAAGATCATTTTATGTTCAAACTTTGCTAAAATGGTTGTGATAAAGTATTTTATCCGTCCACGCGAAGCAGTTTCCGCTTAGTAAATGGTATATGGACGTTATTCTAAAATAAAACCTGTGATGTATTTATAGTGTTCTTGTCAGCCATTTGCCCGCAAGGCCAAGTGTACTCGATTATAAAGAGATTATTTAGCACTAGAACAGAATGTTATTAATATCTTAGCATTGAAATAACCTAATAAATACAAGTTTTATTATTAAGATAATGTGCAAATTATTATAACTCTGTACTATAAGTATTACAAAAATAATACTAGCAGCTACAAAAAAATTATAAAAATTAAAGCAGTTTAATTTTTTTCCCTGACAAAGCAGATTCTACGTTTTGTTCTAGTCAATAAGGTTGCAATTATAATCTAGATTGACTTCTCTTCCCGCTAGTGTAGGTACATTTCGTCGTTCATTTTAAGAGTGTCCTTGGCCTGTCACGGGACGCTAGCGTGTATAGTTGTAAGATGTAGCGCCTGTGGACTCGTCCGTCATGTGATCTGTTGCTTTTTGAATAGACGTTTTTTCCGTTACTTGCTGTTTTATTTATAAAACTCCTGTTAGTTTTTCTAGCTCTTTATGCGCAAAACATACAGAAAAAATATGATGTGCACCTTGAATATCAAAACCTACAGCCTACGCCCGCTCGAGCCTAGTTGGAGCTTAATAACTAAACGTATTATTACTTTCGAACGCCAACGACACCTAAAGTCGTCATGAGCTGTCTTGCTCACAACGCCCCCGACGCTTATAGTTGTCACAGGTACAGTTTAAAACAGACCTTTGGTATTAAGTTGAATATTAAGCTTAACTGGAAGAGATCCCTTGAAGGGTTAATTTCGCCTTTGTACATATATTTTGTATGTTTTTAGCAAAAGTGAGTGGGAGGGTCGGAAGGCCTAGGCGTACTTTTTCGAATCAAATCGGAGAAATACCGGAAAAGGGCGGGATCTTAAGTACCCGAAACCGATGTGCATGCATGACTCGATGTATGAATGTGGAAGAAGCGAAAGAGATTTGTCAGGATCGTAGCAGGTGGAAAGAAGTGGTCTCTGCCTACCCCTCTCGGAAACAGGCGTGATTTAATGTATGTATGTCTGCTTTTAGTTGTTTCTTATTTTCCTGTTTATACAATGAAGTATCTTACAGTAGTATATTATTGGGCGTTTCAAAACACATTTCATGTGTTTCGTGTTTTGAAACTCCCAATCGGTTTTGAGGTGTTCTGAAACTCCCAATCGGTTTTGAGGTGTTCTGAAACTCTCAATCGGTTTTGAGGTGTTCTGAAACTCTCAATCGGTTTTGAGGTGTTTTGAAACTCTCAATCGGTTTTGAGGTGTTCTGAAACTCTCAATCGGTTTTGAGGTGTTTTGAAACGCTCAATCGGTTTCTCTGAAACTCATAGCAGTTATTTTATTAAGTTGTAATTGATTCGAAACGCCTTTGCGTTCTTTGATATATTTGGTTCATAACGTTCAATCGGGTTTACGTGTCGCCTCACGATGTGCCCGTAACACATCATACAAAATTGAATGCGTTTTCACCATGCTAAGTCGTAACTTACTTTACATTTGTATTATTAAGTAAAATAACAAAAGCTTAACACAACACACACACTAAGTTGATCAGGCTCAGCATGTATGCAAGGGTCCAGGACCCTCATAGCGCACCGCACCGCTACGGACGGACTTGGTTTGCTAAGGTGTTTTCACAACTTGCTGCGAAGGTGATCAATCTCCACAACAAGGACGAGCCACCCGGGATGCTATAGGTTCCCAGTGGTCTTATGGCTGCATTTTACATGAAGGTGGATTTGGGGGCCTTCCACCAAGGCGTGGGTCATCTGTACCTACCACCGCATAGGCACAGAATCTCCTCAAGTTCAAGGATAACAAATTCAGCGGTTAGTAGCAAGGGTGATCAGGCCGAGCCACAGGTTGCTGGTGCACCCTACCATTCCGCCGGTCGGTCACGGAAGGTGGGAGCACGTCGGTTACATATTTTGTGTTTTATTTATATCAACCAAGTATAAAAACTTCGTTAGCGCGATGTAGACCTGAGCCTGCGATTGGTTAGTTTCTGTGACGTAGTTGTGACGCTAAACATACAATTATCAATGGCAAAAAGTTACTTGAAATTTAAATAAGTTATTACTCTACAAATTACTCAACCTGATTTTGTTTCTTTAACTGTACAAGTAAAGTTTACAATCAGTTGAAGTGTCATTTGATATGTTGCCTTAATAAATTTTTGCATATTCACAATTTGCTTATCTATCACTATGCGACACGGCTATTAAATAATTAATTGTTTTGATGAAGACGACAAAATAATGTACTTAAGCAGTGTTTACATGGTACACAAAATATAATTATAATGGTTTTGAATAGAAAGAAACAATTTGTTTAAAAAAAAAATGTTTATTTTAAACAAATTAAGATAACAATATCAAAATGTATGTATGTAAACTCTTTATTGCACATAAACAATTACAAGACAATAATTGTAGTAATTTTATGGTTTTGAATAATATCGAGAATCAAAAGTTGCATAACGAAATTTATTAAAAAATTGATTATTTTAAATGTAGTATATATGTATGTAAACTCTTTATAGCACATAAACAATTACAAGACATAATAATTATACTTAGTAATTTTGTTCAAGGTAAGTATTAAAATATGAACTTAATAAAATCTAATAGCTAACGTCACTTAGTCTTTTCACAATTCGGCTAACTAACTCTTCCGTAGCACTTAACAATTCATCGTAGTTATCTTGGACGACATACTGCACCGTCGTCGTCAAATCCTCACCTTGTTTCGACTCGAGGTTCGCAATAGTAATCTTTATTACTTGCTTCCCCTTGTTAGCTTTTCTAATTACATGCGAGTTTAACCCAATATCTGATGTTCGAGTCCTTCTTTGCAGTGTTTTCTTCTTCAATGTTCGTTTTGATTTTTTCGGAGAATTTGCTAAAGATGTATCCTGATTTTGATTTATACATCTTTCCTGGTACTTCAAATAGGAATCCATGTCTTGGCAATAGGAAAATGGTTCGTCGAATGATGCAATAGTCTGAGATGAAAAAAGTGGGAACTGTTCATCGATTTCTTTCACGCAGTCAATGGGTTGAGAACTCGTCATACTCTGCAAAATAAATGAATAGAATTAGATTTATAACTACCTAACCATTTTTTATTTTTTTTTTTTTATTAAAAAGTAGTACATAATTGAGATAGCTGTACTTACTTATTTTGTAAATACAGGAACTGAAATTAAACTACGCCTGTCTAAATTGACGTTCAAAGAAGAACTACACTTATTTTTTAGATACAGGAAATGAAATAAAACTGCGACCGTCTAAATTGACGTTCAAAAAAGAACTAAAATACGAGTATTAAATTGTTGCAGTAACATTTTTCCTATGCTAAATAAGTACACACTTCAAATACAAGTTTAAACAAGTCTTAATTCATGCAGTGTAAAATGAGCCTTAGCGAAGTTCGCGACTACTTTGTAAAACGGCGGCTTCTTTGATTGCAACATAATTAACATGATACTTTTGTTTGTTACACATTTGCTTATTTTGCAAATTGACGCCTGAGGTATTAAACCTTTATAAAAACCATTATTGTTCGTATTTTGTAGTAGCACTGTTAATACAAATCGAGTGTAATAAATATTGAAATGTTGAGAACTTCTGTATTGTGGTGTAGGTACCGATAAATTTATTTTTTATGTTGTAACGCATAACTTTATTAGACACCGTTGCAGTCAATCGTTCTACAGTGAATCAATCATCTTTACTCTACCTACACTGCACTAAAACAATGTTCGTAAGTTTTTAATACATTTAATTACATTGTTATTAACTTTTTTTACACAATATTAATGTTATACTTTGTTTGCAGGTCTGATACGGAATACTGTCAAGTTGAGCTCTCCAAAAAGACTCCCTCAAAAAAGAAAATCGCGCTTCCTGAATCTGAGGACGAAGTTTCTATACCGCGGTAATTATATTTTAAACAAGTATAATGATATTAAAATCTTCTAATGTGTTTTATAAAACGTATAATTTGTTTTTTATAGGTCTAAGAAGCTTAAACTCTCCAAAAAGGCTCCCTCAAAAAAGAAAATCTCGCTGCCTGAATCTGAGGACGAAGTCTCTACACCTCGGTAATTATATTTTAAACAAATGAAACATTGAAACCTTCTAATGTGCTTTTAAAAATGTAAAATTAATTTTTTATAGGTCTAAGAAGTTGAAATTATCGAAAACCCTGCTTCCCGAATCTGAAGAAGAGGTTCCAACTTCATGGTGAGTAATTAAATTACCGTTTTTGAAACTGAATTAAAATAATTAGCTCAGTATGTACCTACCTATGTTCGTATTATTAATTTTTGGTTTCGATTTACAGCACAAAAAAGTTGTCGCAGACGTGTCAACAAAAATATCCGCCTGCAGGCTGGAAAATTGACTCCGATAGCGAAGACGAAGACTTGCGTGTTCAGCAAAAGGAAACGGTGTTCCCGTCTGTTTTGATACGGCAAGTTCCTGGCGGCAGGGTGCGGCGAACTGCACAATTGTCTGGTAATCTTTTTATTGAGTTAAAATTGTATAATGTTGCTGACATAAAAACTGTTGCGGTAGAAGATCGATGGAAGAAGGCTTTAATTAACTTAAAACTTCAGGTAGATGCGGATTCGCAAGAGGTATCAAATATTAATAAAGTTTTAAAATTAAGTAAGGAGCACTTCATCGATGATGGAGTGTTCTATCGCGATTTAAAATAATTAGAATTGATGTGATAGGTACCTTTGTTTGTAATATTCACCGTAATTTTTCTTTTTAAAAATGAGTCTTAACTCAATATTTTGTTCTGTTTGCGAAACATCTGTTGCAAGTCGAGCTTTTTCTGCCCATTTACGAAGTACCGTGCATAAAAATAATATATCTATAGATAACGGTGATGGTGTTGAAAAAATAGCTAGCGCCTTTCGAAGTAGGATAGCGTCTTACCGCGTGCGAGGACACGAAGACTGCCCAGAGCAAACTAGTCCTCCTGCCGAGTTTTTACACAGTGTTCGCGCCCGCGTTCGAAAAATTTTAGATGCAAGACAATCAGTCTTTAAGAGTGTTAAAGTTAACTTTGAATTATTTGCAGAATTTTCTTTACTTAAAAACGATACATGCGACGTTAAGTCTTTTGCGACTCAAAATATAGTGATACATCAGACTTATGATTTCAATGAAATATTTTCAAATCTTTTACACTCTATTTGTCGAAAAATTGATGAATTTCAAGACAGGGATAGTGGTTGGGCTTTTATGCGCAATTTATACCTAGAGGTAAACATCAGTAAATACAACCCACTGCGAGCATCGAGATTCATAGATTTGCCTAAAAATATTAAACTTAAGCGTGCGTGCATCAATATTCAAAATAAAGATAATTTTTGCTTTTTGTGGTGTGTGATGGCTGCACTATTCCCCGCTAAAAGTAATGCTCATAGGGTATCTTCATACCCTCATTATGAAGGTGTTCTAAATAGCGCGGACATGACCTTTCCTGTAGGATTATCTGACATCAAAATATTCGAAAAAAACAATCAGAATATAAGTATTAATGTGTATGCACTCAAAAATAAAACTGAAATTGTAGGCCCGCTTTATAAAACCGCATGTCGGAAACAACATCATATTAACCTATTAATGTTAGAAAACGGGCGTCAAACACATTATTACCTAATAAAAAATTTAAGTCGTCTGCTTAAACTTCAATTAACAAAACATAACGGACAAATATTTTTTTGTGATGAATGTATGATATTTTTTAATAGTGAAAATAAATTAAATGCTCACGTATGCGGGGGCGTTAAGACAATTTTACCTGAACGGGGTGCGCAAATTGAATTTAAAAATTTTGAACGAATGCAAGATATGCCTTTCATAATTTATGCAGACTTTGAATCATTATTGCAGTCAAATACAGACGAAACGCTTAGTTCAAAATGTACTACAACATTACAGGAGCACGTGCCAGCTGCATTTGCGTACTACATTGTTTGTTCATACAATAGCTCGCTAAACAAATTCGTTTCTTATCGTGGAAAAGACTGCGTAGATAAATTTCTCGAATATTTGCAAATAGATGTATGTAGAATTCATAAAATATATTCTAACCAAAAGACAATATCTATTACAAAGGAAGAAGATAATGATTTTTTAAATTCTCAGTATTGTTTTCTTTGTCGCAAGTTATTGCTTGGCGACTCCGTGAGAGATCATTGTCATTTAACGGGACGCTATAGGGGGGCAGCCCATTCTTATTGTAATATTCGATACCGCTTACCATCATTTGTGCCAGTATTTTTTCACAACTTATCTGGATACGACAGTCATTTGTTTATACGTCAGTTGGGCGAACTTCCTGGTCAAATCAAAGTTATTGCAAAAAACAAAGAAAATTACATATCATTCACGAAATTTTTCATTACAGATCAAAACGGATATATGCCTGTTCGTTTTGTAGATTCATTCAAATTTTTATCAGCAAGTTTGGAAGAACTTGTAAGCACCTTAAATAAAGAAGATTTTATTCACCTCTGTCATTTCTTTCCTATAAAACAGCATTTTGATCTATTGAAACGAAAGGGTGTCTATCCATACGAGTATATGACTAGTTGGAGTCGCTATAAAGAGCAATGTTTACCGCAGCAACATTATTTTTACAACTCAATAAAAAATGACAGTATTTCAAAATATGACTATGAGCATGCGCAACTTGTATGGAAATCTTTCGATGTAAAGAGTTTAGGAGAATACACTGACCTGTATCTTAAATCAGATGTATTATTACTAGCTGACATATTTGAAAAGTTTCGTCAAACTTGTAAAATTAATTATAGATTAGATCCTGCTTTTTACCTAACCGCCCCAAGTTTAAGTTTTGATGCTATGTTACTCATAACTGATGTGAAGTTACAACTCATTGATGACCTTGAAATAATTAGAATGATTCAGAAGGGTATTCGTGGAGGTGTATGTTTATGTTCTACTCGGTATGCAAAGGCAAATAATAAATACATGCCGAATTTTGATTCCAGTAATCCATATAGTTTCTTATTGTACATAGACTGTAATAATCTATACGGTTATGCAATGTGTGGTTTTTTACCTTATGCTGATTTCAAATTCTTACCACAGCATGCAATTAATGAACTTGATATTCTAAAAATCTCTGATAATTCGGATTATGGTTATATTTTGGAAGTGGATTTAGAATATCCAGAACATTTGCATGACTTGCATAATGACATTCCATTCTGTCCTCAAAAATTCACACCTCCTGGTTCGAAGCAACCTAAACTTATCCCAAATTTATATGATAAATATGAATATGTCATCCATTACATGCATTTAAAAATATGTCTTAAACACGGTTTGATATTAAAAAGAATACATAGAGTAATCAAGTTTAAACAAGGTCCATTTTTGAAGCAATATATAGACTTAAACACGCAGTTAAGACAGAAAGCTAAATCCGTGTTTGAGCAAAATTCATGCAAACTATTTAACAATGCTATATTTGGAAAAACGTTGGAGGACCCCGAAAAAAGGTTAAATGTCATGTTAGTTAATGCATGGCGAGACACTACAAATAAAACAAAAAAGAAATATACAGCTGAGCAGCTAACAGGGAGACCCAATTTTCATAGTTCAACCATTTTTACTGAAAATTTTGTTGCCATACAAATGAAGCCAGAATCGATAACTCTCGATCGACCAATTTACATTGGATTTACTGTTTTGGAAATATCGAAAACTCATATGTACGATTTTCACTATTCTGTTATGAAACCATTTTATACATCTAATCTGAGTTTGTGTTATACTGATACAGATTCCTTTCTGTATTCCATAAATACAGAAGATTTATATGCAGATTTAAAACTAAAATTTCACCACTATTTTGATACTAGTAATTACTCAGACAGTAACGTATTTGGTATAACTCGTCAACATAAAAAAGTACCAGGTTTGTTTAAGGACGAACTTGGTGGAGAAATAATAAACGAATTTGTAGGTCTTAGGTCTAAATTGTATTGTATAAAAACTGAAAACAATCAAATTAAAAAGGCTAAGGGCACAAAAAAACATGTATTGCGAGGTGTGGATTTTGAGGAGTATAAAAAAGTACTTTTAAATAAAGAGCGGATAAGAAAGAGGAATATTGTATTTAAATCACTAAAACATGTTATTTTTACACAGTCTTTAAATAAAGTAGCATTGTCGTCAAATGATGACAAACGCGTTATACTAAAGAATCAAACCTCGACGTTATCTTGGGGTCATCAATCTTTGTTTTAATGTAAACAAGTTAGATTTAAGGTGTAATATTGTAAATAAAGGTGATCATTACTGAATAAACGTTGTTTTTTAACAATCTTGTTTTATTTTACTTCGTGTATCATAATCATAATATTCGCACGTTAAATATATCAATGTCACTATTGAAATGTTTGATTAAGTATGAAATTTATTTAGTCGTCACGTCACTGTTAGATTTAACGTACGAATATATATGTGTTTGCAATAGGTCCTAAAATAAAAATGCAATGATTTAATAGCAATTATTTATTTATTTATTTATTTTCTACAGAATATGATAAATTATTTTCAGAATACCATTTTTTAATACATATTACATTTTTTAACGCACATGTTTTTTTATGAATCATACAATTATATGTACTGAGATCTTTACAATATTTTTGATGCATAGATTGAAAATTAGGCAAACCTTTTTCTCCTAAATCTATTACTGTACAATTAGAACACAATTCTATTACCCATTTAACTTTTTCTAATCCTTTTACATATATTTTCTTATTTTCTAAGTAACCATGAATCATTCTTTTAAATTCTCTATAGTCAACATATCCTTCACGCCATAAAATTCCGAGGTTTTTCTCAATCCAGTTCACCTGACGTTTTTCATTTTCCGATAAAGTAGAAAATGCATATGGGGGTTTTATTGAAAATATTTGCGTGTATTCATCTGTACTGTATGCAAATTCCTTAACAATAAATTCATTTTTATACGATTTAAATCCCTGAAGATCCACGAACAAACGGTCAGTCATCATGATATTTTCTTTGTAATGTTGCTTAACGGTTTGTATTCTACAATACTATCATTCAGAATTAGACAGTACGCCGCAGTATTATCGGGAATATCCTGTTCACACTCTAATTCTAGCCGTACATCTATGGCACCTGTTTTTAAGGTTTCGTTTTGATGAGAACAGTCGAGGACGAAGAGAGGGGCTTTCTCTTTAAATTTTTGCGGACTTAACAACGGTGCTTGACTACGTCTATAATAAGACTGTTGAAATTTAGCGTACTGTTCGTATAATAAAGCGTACTTTTCGTCTCCAAAACTTACATTTAAACTTTCATATGGAAAATAGTTTGAGTTCAAAAAAACTTTGACGTCTCTCAAATGACAATGATCAAAGCATGTTATATCTTTGTTAATCATATTTTTTCGGTCCGTTTTTAATCCAATTATAACGAATCGTGGCTTTTCAATTTGAGATGAAGTTTTGATTGACCAAGAATGTTTAGAGGTTTTAGGCAAAAGCGGATACTCATAAAGATCCCAGTTCCTAAATGCTATTTGAATAGCGCGATCTTTTTCTAAATGTTTTAATAAAGTTAATCTTTCCCGATCAGAAACTTTAATATGAGGCATACGCCATACTATTTTAGATATAGTAATGTTGTCTATGTATTCATTTGTATTTAATATTACGCTATTTAAATTACTATTGGATCGTAAAAGAATAAGTTCATGTTTGCAATTAATAATTATTTTATTATAATCCTCTGCGAAACCAAGAATTTTATTTAAAGGCACAGATACAGAAAATGATCCATTGGTAATTTTTGTGCCATCAACGTCCCAGCCCCATAATTTTGACATCGAAGATTCGAGTTCATTCATAGATATAAGAGATTTCATAGTAGTCGTAACCCCGGCGTTTTTTATTTTATCTATTTCTATCCCATTCAGTTCATATCGAATATCTTGAAACATATGTAGTATAGGGTTATTAGTAAACAGAACACTGTTCACCTGCGCTTTTGTTTCTCTATTGATTACTTTAATAGTACCCTCTATGTATAAAGTACTCGCTGATGGTAATACGTAAAGATCTTGTTGATTAATAGGTATACGGATTTCATCGTTTAAATTAAAACTGGTTACGTACGGTTTATATGAATGATATTCGAAACTTTCAATCGTGTTATCATAGCTCAATGGATCTATTAAGCTTAGTATACTCATTTTAACAAGCCTATGTTTTTTAAAAATTGTTTATTATCTTTCGTTAGCTTTGTAAATTGCTCTATAGGTCTTCTTTTCTTGATAGCACAGTGATTACTAATACGTTTATCGTGCGAGACTTTGCTTTTATTGAAATCTATCATTTTTCCGAAGATGTAAATATATTTGAATCTCTTCACCTCGTAAATTAAGTAAATTATTATTTGCGTCTAATATTCTTATTTTAAGTGAGCTTAAGCTTTTTTGGGTAACCGGGAAATAGATAACGTTTTTCGGTGTTTCTATAATCCTATATCCTGGAGGCACATTCGGAACAAACTCATGAATAATGTGGCTTGGTCTTCCGTTTACAAATGATCCGCTCACTATGTCACATTCAACTCGCACTATAGTTGTAGACAGAATGGAGACAGGAAAGGGGGACTCTGTTAATATATTAGCTTGTACAGTTTCTTCACCGAAACCTAGTAACTTGCCAATCGAATTTTCTTTATTAAAGTATACATTTTTAGAACATACTATCGAAGTCTTTAAGGTATTATTATTACACGTCAGTGAAAATGTGCATCCTTGCAGATGTCTTTTGAAGTAATCGTCAAGGTCTTGAAGTTCGTATGACCCTTCAGGAATTTGTACTACTTCGTTTTTACCATAATAAAATTTATTGTTTCTGTAGTCTATATTAGGTATAGAGTTAAAAGTTGACATGTATAGCAACCCACATTCATATTCACCATCTAGTTGAAGAGCTGGTGAATGATTCGTAACCAGGGTAGAAGAGGTTCCAGTTATAGACAAAGTGAAAGACATCGTGTGAATGATAAGGTTTTTATTGCACAGAGACATTTAAACGGTCGCTCCAAAATTGTTTTAAATATTTCAAACATAAATGTCCGCAATTTACAGTGTCAAAATTTTGATAAGTGTTGTAGTTATATGAAATTTCATGATTTTTTAAATACCTTATTAATTCTAACGGTGGTTGAAGATCACCATAACTATTAAAATATTCACAATAATTATTATCTTTAACATAGGCTACCCAGTGAGTCCCCTGGTTTTTAGAACTGTCTAAATTAACGATTGCACATTCTACTCTGTTAGGTCGCTTTGGCAAATTATCTCTCATATAAACACCACGAAAATGAGGAATATCTGTTGAGTATTTTAAAAGATCTATATTAGTGAGAGCTCGTCTAGGTAACCTTTTATTTAGTTTTTTGAACTTTTTAAACACAATCCTTTGCCGTTCTTATACGGTTTTATATGTAAACCTTTTCCTAATGCAATAGATTCCATCATTTTGTTATGGCGTTCTGATTCGGTTAAGTTTTTCTTTGCAGCTTTGTAATCAGCAACAGCTTTTGCGATTCCAGCAGCTCCTCCTGCTAACGAGCCTAACGCGGAAAGTCCAGCAAAAATAGGTATCAGTGGTAAAATACCTCCAGTTTTTGGGATCGGTATTAAGCGAGGAACTCGTAATTTACTCGTATTGTTATTACGGAATACTTTAATTGCAGCTGCGAAAGCTTGGCTAATTGCAGTGCCTTTATTTTTAGATTTGTTTTTCTTTAATTCAGCACGTATTTTAGATGTAAACTGTTTAAATGTTTTTATCCCCGCACCGATTTTTATTTTAGATTTCATTAGTTTGCTAACTAACCATGATGCAAGTTTTTCGCCCTTTCCAGCGTTTTTCGAGTTTAATCTTTGTTTAGCCATTTTATAAAGTTCTAAATCTGCACGGTGTCGGTCATCTAGATTAGAATGTTTATCGTAAGCAATGTCGTGCTGCATACACGCTTCGTCCAACTCATTAATTCCCTTATCACCCCTTAGCAACCGTTTGTGCAATTTTGTACCTGGTCCACAATAATTATACCCAGGTAAGTGCAGCTCAAATGGTAAGTGATTAATAGCACTGTTTAAAAGTCCTCTCCCTTTCATATCCAATATAATAATGACAATTTTGAATACAATAAAGTTAATAAATATACTCATACAATGGCATTTCTATCAATCCAGCTATTTTCGCTATCATTAAGCCCTAACCACTTTACATACAATTTTTCTCCCCTCTTTTTGATCACCTTTTCTATGAGGTAAACATCAGGATGCTTTGTTTTCTGAAGTTCTTGTTCGTAAAATGAACCGAGTATTGTATTTTTTCGTTGATCTTCAATAAGGTAAGTAACTGGACGAGTGTGATTTACATGTTTAATAGTAAATATTTCTGTCGACCAATTCGGTGTATAACCTTTATGAAAAGCACTTTTATACTTGCTTATGCGTACATGATCTCCTATATTAAATTTATTTGATTCATAACCTAGATTGGATTGCGCGTTTTCGATGTTTGTCTTTACTTTGGACTCATTATCAAAATTAACATCAAAAGGTTTAAATTTTGTTGTATGATGCATAGTTTGATTATAGGATTTAACTATATCATTCAAAGGTTTTCCAACCCATTTATAATTTCCAATGAAACTAAAATATTTGTATAGTTTATTTTTGAGCGTTTTTATTAACCTTTCAACAATAGATGCTTTTTTAATTGAATACGTGGAATAATGATTTATTTTTAAAAAATGTACATAACGACCAAATTCATTATTATAAAACTCTTTCCCTAAGTCTGTCTGTAAGTTTATCGGTACTCGTTTTGATGATTTAATAATTTGTTCGAAAGAATTTTTAACTTCTATTTTCGTTTTAGATTTTGTTGGAATACACCACGCATACTTTGAAAAGGCGTCAATTACAACCAAAATGTATTTATATCCTCTATTTATCTTATGTAAATTTTGTAAGTCAATCAAATCTGCTTGCCACAAATCATCAATTCCTTTTAATATAACTGCTCGTCGCTTAAAGTTTTTTCGAGCTGATCTGTGTATCTCGTTCACGACTTGCTGCTTTGCCATTGTTTAATTTGTTGAAAATATCGTCTATTTCCCTTTTTGAATAAAAGTTCAATTTCAACTGATTTGCCAACTGATGAATTTGAGAATTTATGTCATCAAACATAGAATCTAGATACTTCTTCTGATAAAGGTTCTGAACGAGCTGATCGACGTACTGCTTATTAACTGCATCATCAGGTGACAATGGATGTGCAAGTCCCTTTAATCTTAATGATTGTAAATCGAAATGTCCATCATCTGATCGGAGCAAAGCATTATTTTTAAGTTCAGAAACTTCAGATACACGCAGGCGTTTATGAAGATGATGACCGAATTTGTCTATATTCATTTTATGTTCTATTTGCACGTCAAAAGTTCTGCCTCGACTAACGATAATAGTAAAGTAACTGTTTTATATATTGACATTGTTAACTAATCCTGCTTCTTGCAGTTCTTCAATAACAGATATGATTTCATTATCCAATCCTGTATTACCAGCTTCACGAGAAGCTATAAGCAATTTTAATCTTTCAACTAATTCGTTTGGGTTATCCCAATATACATATGATACATCGGTTTTAACTTTTTTCATGGTCGATAATCCTTCACCACTTATTAAACGTTCTTTAGCTAATTTAAAAAGCGGTCTTATTACGTATAAATATTTCATGCCTTTGTTGCTTTTAATTGGTTTATTAGGATTAAAATCTCTTCTATGTGCATTAGTTTCTAATAATAAGATTTTATAATTGCGTTTATCATCCTCAGTTACAATATTTAAATCCGGTACTTTCTTATATAGCAATTCGTTTAAACCTGGCGTTAAATAGTAAGTATGGGCATTTACTTTTAATTTTTTATCATGTGTTGTGTATACCGGACAGGATCCCAACATTAGCTTGTCCCGTTCCGTTCGAACACCAAAAGGTATATTTAAGTTGGTAATATAATTCTTTTGAAATTTAGGATCATCACGAGGAGATGCGAAAGAATCTGTCGTCTTAAATGAAATATCATTTATTGAATCCTGATCATTAGTTTGTTCACTTTCCACTCCATCGCTTACATCACTTTCATCGTTGTTTGATGTGTTATCCTCTTGATCTTCATTATCAAGACTCGATTGAGAAGATTTCCTCACAACCGTATAATCATGAATAGATTGCCTCTTTTCTTCACTAGGACTCAATTTTAATCTTTTTACTGACTTTCCCCATCGAAATCCGTCATTTAAATCATCATCATTAGTATTTAAGTAATTATTCTCATTTTTAACTTTAACTATTTCATTAAGTGGTTCTGTTATTGGTTTCAATACTGATTCCAACATCATATCATTATCAGTTTTCATATTACGAATCAGACTAACTTTCTTTTTAACGGCTTCGACAGATTTAAGTACTTTTTCTTTCAAATTTTTCTCGTCATTGATTTTAAGATTCATGTCTGATCTTGATGGTTTTCTATGAAGCAATAAATGTTTCATAATAATGCATCATGTATTATAGTTAATCCATAATGATAAATGTGTCAAAACCCATTCTATAACATCCTGAATTACGAGTAGAATCTTTATTTATAACCAAGTAACTATATGGCAGTTTCCATACTTCAGCACACATTTCTCGAAACTGTGACCAAGACATATCGCTTCCAACGTGCTCATCATAAACATGACGTAAATTAACATCATCTTGCTTAAATAGAATTATTAAGTTAGCATTATCTCTTATTAATTGTTTAGGTATTTTACTATAAGTTTGATTAAGGTAGAAGCTATCAATATTTTTATGACGTCCCATTGCAAAGTAATCCCTTATGTTGTTTTGATTTTCACATGCAACATCATCAAATATAATAATTGAGTTAATGTTAGCTTCATGTGGACTTAGTACTTCATCATTCTCACTATATTTTTTAAATTCGACTGATGGAACCAACATTAGTATTTTTTCTAAATACTGATACATAGGTTGGAAGAGAGTTTTAGAATAAAGATAAAGGTTTTGAAATCGTAGCCCCCGTTCATGCAGCAGAAGACCGACCATTAAATTAGTTTTACCACAGTTAGAAGGACCACAAATGATACTTCGAATTGTGTTCGGTAAAAGCTCTCCATGACGTGAATTGCGATCGTGGCGAACTGGACAAACGACTTCTAATTGCAAGTTTTGAAGTTGTTTCACAAACTTCATATTTCCAAATATAAAAACAATATTACTACCTACGTGTTGTAAGCATGAAATGTCTGTACCCAATGAGAGTAGACCTTCAAGATATTGAGTAGTTATATGTGAATATGTTCAGGTTTTTTAAAACTGTATGAACTTCTTAACCGATTGAGCATTTCAAAACACCTCAAAACCGATTGAGAGTTTCAGAACACCTCAAAACCGATTGAGAGTTTCAGAACACCTCAAAACCGATTGGGAGTTTCAGAACACCTCAAAACCGATTGGGAGTTTCAGAACACCTCAAAACCGATTGGGAGTTTCAGAACACCTCAAAACCGATTGGGAGTTTCAAAACACCTCAAAACCGATTGGGAGTTTCAAAACACGAAACACATGAAATGTGTTTTGAAACGCCCAATAATATACTACTTCTTACATACATACATTTTTGAAACATGGCGTGTGAGTGGCGGCGGTAATAACTTTATAGTAAGATTTTTTTAAATGTTGGAATCTACTTGGGAAATTCCTAAGTGAATTCCGACATTTAAAAAAAAACTTACTATACATCAGGTGTCCTACTAGCTCGTTTGCCTCCTCTACCATGAAAAATAAATAGTGTTTTCACGTGGGACGATGAAATGGTTCACGATTAATGTGTTGAATGACAACCTAACACTCACAATCCCTCACCAAACGCATTTGATGATGGCTGATTGTAAGTAAGGTGACAACGCCAGTGGCAAAAGACCAATGTTGGAATCTTGATTCTGAAAGAATTTCCCCATACGATGTTAACAACTAGACGATTAGAGCGTTAACAGCTGTCAAAATGTATGAACTAACAGTCGATTAACCTTTTCAACGCCGCAGTCGGCTCTGGCCGTCAACTAAAAGTCGTGCCACTGACGCCACGTCGGCTACAGCCGACAAGAGTTCAAGATTAAAAGAGACTTTGTTTGGTAGCAATTTAAGGTGTAATTTGCATAGCATAGCAAACATGTTTGGCGTGTGGGTGGCACGTTTTGTATTCGACGTATGGCGTTCAAAAGGTTTACATTGAATAAATTTGACATCGTATAGTGAAATTGGTGCTTAGTAACTAACTGAAACATTGGCTGTCTATTATTTGTATGCGTTGCGGCACAGTGCAGTGAAACAACCTGTAAGACCTGTATATATTATGTACCCACCTGTGTTGAACAAATAAAGTACTATGACTATCACGACTGTCAGCTAAAACTGTCCAACACTGGGACCATCACCTTAAAAAAAAACAGAATCTTAAGGCTGTGGTCGGTTCCATTAAGCAAAAAGTTTGCGGCTTAGGGGCGGATCTGGAGGGGGAGGGAGTCATGGGATTCATAGCCCTTGAGTCATGTTTAACTTTTTGGTCTGTGCCATAAAAAGGTCATATTTGTCCCCTCGAAACCAAATTCTGGATCCACCCTTGTTGCGGCTTACTGTTTGCGCTTCCATATTGCACGGTCGCGAACATTGTAAGACCCATTTCAAAAAAAAAAAGTTTGAAGTCGTGAATGTCATTAGAGATGCCAAGTTTTTTGTAACTTATAGAAAACTCAACCACATTGTTGTAGAATGTTAGATTTACTTTGGACCTAACGTGGTTCACAAATGTAAGTCTTTACCGTACAGATTGCCGAACGCAAAGTTGAAGGGGAGACAGTAGACCGCAAACCGCCACAAAAATAGTAACAAACGTTAATGAGTGACATAAAATATACTACTGTTTATAAATTTTTAGGGTGCCGTACCAAAATGGTTAAAAATAACCCTTATGGTGAGACTTCGGCGTCTGTCTTTCTTAATGAGGGTGTTGTAGAAAAATCTTAATGTACAACAGATATGATGTTTTTAATTCTTGGGTAAATAATAAAACGACGCATTTAAAAAATCTCTTATAATTTGGAATGCAACTTATTTCTATAATACTCAAAAACCATTTTAAGAAAATCGACACATTGAATTTCCGAGCTACTTAAGTACATTTGTGAATGAGTATGAATAATGGTCTTACGTAATCTAAATAAATATTTTGAAATTTAGATACATTTTAAAAGCAATATTTCACCATTTCTTTCCAATACTATTTGGATCTTATAGTGTTTACAATTCTCTTCCAATACCAAAAGTAGTTGGTTATAATGAATAGGATGCTACTTTATAATCGTCGTTATTTTTGACATTATATTTTTTTACTGAAATCAAATTTCATTTAGAAAATTTATAATACTAACCTTTTCTTGACTTTACTTTATACATAAATGTTAAAAAAAGGCTTCAGTAAAAAATAATGATGTCTAAAGGGAAAATCTGACACTTGCTCATGTCTACATTATGAAGTACCTTTTGATGTTGCTACAGTTGATATTGTACTTTTCTAATTTAATATACGTATTGTAGGAACGTGAAAAAACGTAACACATTATTTAAAACTAAGTACAAGAACAATATTTGTAATAAGTAGGTATATCCTAATAACTTAAGTAACAGTATTTGATAATTTATCATACGAACAGTTACGAAATAACTTTTACATGTTTTCACTCCATTTTAATATGCTTTTTTGGAAAAGAAGATTTTTTAAGAGGAATAGAAGAAGACCCATAATCAAACCCTGAGATATCCTTTTTCAGATTATGTTTCGTTTCATGGACAAAATAGGTGAAACGCATCGATAAGATTTAGGTCTTCCAGAGTTATTGATTTACACATTACAGATTATTTCCCTTCTTTTGCCGCAAACGCCGAGAAACACTTAATTATAACTATCGAACGCTAAGCCTCTAAATACATCATCTTTTTCCAAGTCACATATTAAAAATTTACAACATTCACAATCAATCATTCGATTCGATCAATCAAGAACAGTAAATAAACATAAATTAAATATAAATGCACTGGACATAAAACTTATTACCATAACTTAACTAAATCACAAATCACTATAATGTAATTCGAATTACATTCTGTATAGAATCATTAAGTAGTGTCTGCTATTGGCACTGGTTTGGCAAAAAAATATCTTAATAAGCCTATACTTTCTTCGCAAATTATAGGAAATAAGTAAAACTTATCCTTTAGAATCCTTTCTTGCAATTGATAACATCCACATATAAAATAAGTGTAGTCCGCGCGCGAGCTCCGAGGAATCGAGGGTTGGGAAGAAGACGGGTGTGCGCCGCGCACGCCCATCGCAACGTACCCCGCCTCTCCCAGTACGAGAGGTGGCCTTATCGCCTTAGTTGGCTGTAGTCATTAACGTAATATTGACTAAATCACTTCACTAAATCCTGCTGTTAGCTTTTGTTGAGATTCCTCGGAGGTCGCGCGCGGACTATAGTAAATACAGCCAATTCTACATATCACATAACGCTTCAGTAGAACTTTTGCACACAATCATGTCGCTCGAGTATATATCAAAATCAATACTATCCAAACTTTGTTTTACACAAAGATTGTCATTCAAAACATCCTCACTTTCAATTAAGTCAGTCATCATTTCATCATCTTTAATGCTATCCTTTCATATTACATCTAATTCTTAATTACCTAATTAGTCACTTGAGGCTTTTAGCTTGGTTGTCTTTTCAATAATGTCAAAGACATAATCAATGCCTGACGTAATGTTGTCGAGGGATTATTATATTACTATGATTTAACAGTCACTTCCTAAGTCACATGCACCCACAGGTCTCAACCACCATATTTGGTAGAGTTTTCTGCGTGACCGTGTTATTAGAGTCCATATATAGAAGTTGTAATGAACTGAAGGTGGTCGGCGCGCAGCACGGTTTGAACTCTACATTGTTTGCGTTTGAAACGGAGTAGAAATATTTCTGGAAGAGAAAACATATTATTAGTTTTATATTTGACTAATCTGTCCTGTTTGGAATGCTCGTTTAGTAGACTTGATTTCATAACAAAAAGAGGAATGTAATTTACTGCATTACTTAAGTTGTGTAATTATTCCAATTTTAAAAAATAGCCGTGTATCAATATGACCAAATCCAACTTACATTTATGCACTAAACTAAATCAACAAGCATCTTTTATTTCCTCATAATTTAAATTAATTAAAAAGTTATCC
This sequence comes from Acleris literana, assembly GCA_946894065.1. Classification (NCBI taxonomy): domain Eukaryota; kingdom Metazoa; phylum Arthropoda; class Insecta; order Lepidoptera; family Tortricidae; genus Acleris; species Acleris literana. Next base: position 7,020,040 of record OX335694.1, read on the forward strand.
ACTTCATTGAAGGAAAGGTATTTGCGTACGACCGCAGAACCCAATGAGGTGATGTACCTATCAGCTACATCACCCAAGTTTAAAAGATGTTGCCTGGTCATTAAGGCAGGGTTCTACTGAAGTAAGTACTATTTCTTCGTCTGCACAAAAGAGGATGTGTGTCGAAATTTAAAAGACTTACCCTTATAATATTATGATGATAACTGTCCGTCTGCGTCACCGCCGATATGGGCGCGCAGCTGCCTTTGCAGAAGTACGCGTGGTACCCAGCTGGTCTGATGATCCAGTCGTCCCAGCCCAGGGCCTTGAAGTCCACGTATAGAGGCTCCCGACAGCACTCGCTGGTTCCCGTACCACACTCCAGCGCACGACCTCTTCGTCTTTTTCCGGCGTACTTCGTGTATAAGACTAGGAAGGGACGATGCTTCTCGTGGAAGGAGAGAGGCGATCGGCGAAGCTAAAAAGAAAACAAAAGCGTTAAGCATTTCTTTTAAATTGAATAATAGTATGGAACGATAGATATAGTAATGGAGATTATATTTAAGGATTACGCATAATTATATTTTTTTAAATATTTGACGACCCGTTTATCGCTAGCGTTCCCGGGTTCGATCCCCGGTAAAGGTCAACATTCTTTATGTTGAGTACATGTAGTGTGTTCCTTAAGTCTTGAAACTTATCTACCTATGTAAAAACGGCATCACTGTTAACTGACCATTAGTGAGCCTTATTATAAGGTGACAAGATTCACAAATGGACCGCTAACTGTGCTGATGATGGTATAATCAAGGAATTTAAATGTCGATCCACCATAGAACCTTGTCATAATGGCAGCGTCAAGTGACAATATAGATTACATAGAAATTAATCGTTGATTTTTATCGGGCGAGGTTCTATAGTGGTTGTTCAATTAACGTCCGTGACCGTACCTACGTGTTTTTTTTTTAATAGGAACAATACAAGCCCAAGAGCTAAGTTTATGATTAGGTCGATTTGTGTAAGATCTTCATCAAACCAACCTGGCAAGTTCTGCACGCCACATGCAGCGTGTGCAGCCGCTCCCTCTCCTCCAGCCACACGCGGACGGCCCATGCGAGCTCTACGCGCACCCATCCCTCCCCCGTGTCCGTCTCCTTGATGGCGATGGGCCTGGTCTTCTTGAACTGCTGCTGGCTGTCCCAGTGGGCTGCCTCGGAGATCACGAAGGTCTGGTTATACTCATCTAGTGGGTCAGGCTCCTGGAAGAAACCGAGAGTTAAGTATTCGCTGGTCAGATTTAATCGGAGGGGCATTTGAGCATAGCAGTTTTTAAGGTGGAATTTCATCAGCACAGAAAATGAGGTAGTTTTTTTGTGTTGATTTCTCAAAGCTAGGGTAAATATTCAATAACTATATTCTGGGCCTTAAGATTTTTTATGGCGAGGAGAATGCGCAGAAGCACACAGGCCACCAGATAAATGGGACCTAAGAACCACAGACATTTGAATTCTCAAAACTAGCATAGAGACATTCCATCTTAGTCCCCAAGGTTGGCAACTCCTTAACTTTGACAACCTTTTTAATTTTACCTGAGCATTTTTGTACGTATTGTTTAGAAGGAAGTAACTAGTACACACCTTGAAGAACCATAACTCCACGACTGTAACCTCTTCAGGTTCCACGTCTGGTGGTAGCTCGAACTGCAGACACGCGAATGGATAGCGGCCTGAAGTCAGGCATTCTCCTGCAAAGACCAGAAAATAACATATGAGTAACTACGCAGTATAAAGTAAAGTAAATAAAGTGTCATAATATCTCGGCCACGCGCTCAGGCACATTCGATATTAAATTTTGCAAATCATTACAGGTAACTGATGGGCAAAGTCGCAAAGTGGCTTCGTAACATCCGAGAGTCCACACGACTAACTCCAGGACCTGACAGCCCCGATTCAGTAATCGAAGAGGCACTTAAAGAATAAGAAGCAGTATGGACACAATATATAATATTTTTCACAAATCTGCTCGGAAATATGGCCATAGATGGTCTTGTTTGGGGTCACAAAACGTCACTTATAAGGACAGACCAAGAACATTGTTATCCAACTTTAAGAACCAATGAAAATCAATCAATCAATTTTTGTGTTATAGCTCCTTAAAACGAAATTTTGAAATCGACCAATCAGAACACACCATTTTGTGTCGTAAAATATTAGGTGTATTTTTGCTAAAAGATACACAGACTAAAAACTGTCACTGCTTTTTTTTAAATGTAATTCAAGCTTGGCCCCTAATATCGAACCTCTAGAGATGAAATTACATGGGAGATGTGGCGAAACAAATACAATTTTATATGGAGTTGACATCTTCATCTCGCATGTTAGTTTATTAATCTCGAGTGCCACGAGAATAGGGGTCCAGAATAAAAAAATGTTATCTATGGTAAAATTGGCGGTGATGTCACATTAACATGAATTAAAATTTGAGTTTTGAATATGAATTTTTATTTTATTTCCTCTCAGTAGCTGTGAAAAGCACTATGTCTGACTCGGTAGAAAGTGCAATTTATGGACTCGCACACTAGAGGGCCTCAACTACGTTTCGGCCCTCTATATGACTCGTCCAAAAATCGCGTACTTTCTATCCTCTGCAACAATGTACTATAGTAGAAGTACAAATAGGCAGTCTTCCTAACAAAATGTGTATATCGCATGATCGCAACCCAGCTCCTACAAAAGTCACCTTCAATGATGCAAACCGATGTATTCTAGCTTCACGCCTAAAGTGCCTGAAGGCTTGTTATGAACATTTGTATACAAAATTATCTTTAACGTTGGACTAAAAGATGCTCCAGATGATGTCGATAACGGTCTATAAACAGGAGATAAGATGGAACGAGTTCTAGTTTAATCTGGATTGGTTGATAATTGCTCGTTGTTTAATAAAATAAGGCCTATGCAATCTCTAGTAGGTATACCTACTATACAGTACCTATATAACACATACCATACGGTATATTATATCAGTTCGAATCTTTAGACACTCTTCATTTTGCTTATGAATAGAACAAAACATCCTTTAACAGTGGTAGTAAAAAAAAGATTGATTGGTCCGTTGCTTGAAGTCCGTTGAAAATCGAAAATCGAATCGAAAATTTAACACATTTTGGTTCAGATCCAACTCGTCCTTTAAGCTACAGCTTGTGTACAAGAAGGGTACGCTCCGTTAGGCTGTCAAAAGTAATAATTTAACCAACTTATGATAACCAAACTAGCCAAACATTTCTTATATAAAAGAAGAACAGCGACTAATGTCGGAACCCAATATTCAAACCGCGGATAGATAGGCTTACTTCGGATTGAAATTTGACACATTTTGTATGGGCAAATGTCAAATTTTAACCCGTAGTAAGGCTTATCTATCCGCGGTTTGAATATAGGGTTTGGCCGTAAGTAGGTATCACGTCATAAAAGGTGGCCTATTGTCAATGTCAGTCTCCGTGCTATATCCTCGGTAATACTGCAATATCGCCTAATTAACGAATTAAATAAGTCGCAAAATACACCTTAGTGACATGTCAGTAAGGTAAATTTTACAACTGATTGAATTTGTTAGTTAAGCGGTATTACAGTAAAACAGATGATATCGTACTACTGAAACAATACCGGATGCCGCTTTAGAAAACAAGGAAACTTGGATAAAAGACTCGATTTATGAAGAATTGTTTGTTGTCATTAAACTGTTTATTTTAAGACATTATCGTGATTTACTTTTTAAACCCGTTTATTAGGTCAAAGTTGATCTTGTAAACATATTTACTACTCTCGATATTTTACGTGCCAATTTATCGTTGTAACCGTACATAATATTTACGTTAGATAACTTTTTTTATGCGGATGTATATCAAATTAATATTACCTACATAAATTGCGCGTGTCAATCGACAAATGGCACCGATTCTCTTCGAGCTCATACGCGCCGCGTTAGCGTAAGCGAGACAAATGTTTTATCATATGTATTCCAAATTTCCAACAACGGTCAAAGAAACGAAAGTTGTTCTTCTTAATCCCAAAAAAAAATCATTTTTCATTCGTTTTTTTTATACTTTTAACTATTTTAACTGATGGAAACCAAATTCAATTCTGCGGCCAAGGCAAAAAAAGATACAAGTCTCTTAGCACGTACCTTACTTAATTAGTAATAGGGTCAATCAATCGTTTAGCACTTTGCTAGACAACTAGACTAATATAGTTTTCAATTGAACCTTGAAAGGCTACGGAATGGTGGCCTCCTTCAAAATTATACCAATTCAAATATTTGTTAACCATTATCCCCACGGCGCAGTTGTACGTGTCCCGATTACATTACTCTACGGAGGCAAAAGATCTCGTAGAGTATGTACGAGTTAAGACCGGAGTTACTCTTAGGGTCAAGTGGTTAGAACCTCGCCACAAGGTTAATTTTAAGTCATTTGTGGTGAGAGTACCGACCAAAGATCTGTCGACCTTTTTAAAGGAGGAATTCCGGCGATTTCGTGGTCGCCGTCTAGCAGACACCGCGAAAATGTATTAGTAGTCGTGTTCATTTGATGTTATATATTGATATGTATTTTAATCTGTAAGGTATTTCTAAATATGGGCCTTGTAGTCTGAAATGAAGTTATTCTATTGTATACTATTCTATTCTATTATCAGAAGGGACAATGTTGAAATCTGCTTGACCCTCCAATGGCGTCTTACACGAGTTCCGTAGGTACAGTAGTATTTTACATAACAATATAGATATAGTTGACCCTAAGCTAATTAGAGCAAGGAATCACCCCAAAGGCCGGGCGGCGATAACGTGCATACGCTCTAACTTATAACTAATGATACAAGATGAATTACAATGCTTGCCGCCATGTCATGTTTTAAGGTTCAATTTTCCTCTAAACGACATGGCATCTGTGCGAAACCTGCGTGTTATTACAATTGAGGAAAAGTACAAGTTTATTCGATTATACATATGTCTTAAAGGCTTGATTTAGTAATTTCACTCTTCATAATCCAAGGCTTCTAGATTTGGAAAGGATAGTTCTTTATGGACCTTATAATGATACTTTTTGAATTCATTTTACTTTAACATCTGAAAGTGTCCGTGGGAAGTAACTTGCATTTTCGTTTCATACATTTTATATTCTTATCTTTAGTAGTTTGATGCGCGTTGTATTTAAGTCAGAGTTAGAAAGTATCAGAAAGGTAAATTCACGACCTACTACTAACTACTACTTAATACCTACTTACTACTACTACTACTACTCTACTCTTAAAACCCCAATGGATAGGTACTCTCCATTCTGTGAGACAAAATATACTCAATGGCAATGAATAAAATGATCCGTTTACATTGGTGTCGAGTAAACATATAATACAGGGTGGTACTCGATAAACTGTACATATTGAAAGGGATGAAATTTTAGGTTAATTTATAGGTAAAACATTTTTTTTTGCCACTTTTGTTTTACACATTCTTAATTTTTTTAATAAATTACGTCAAAAATGTCATCTTGTTTTCATAAAAACACGATTTTCTCAAAATTTTGTAGATATTTCACGATTTTTTTTTGCTTATTATTATCCCTCGTTTAATTTTAGATCTAAAAACGTTAAAAGAAAATTGTAAAATATCTGGTTTTTTTTGAGAAAATCGTGTTTTTATGAAAACAAAATGATATTTTTTGCAGTAATTTTCCACAAAAAAAGCAGTTACTCAGTTATTTTTTTTAATTGGTCTAATATTGTTATCAATTATTATAAATCTAACTAATGTTAATACTATGCATTTTGTTTTATCTTTTTTGGGCTATTAGATCAAAAGTTACACCGTCACAAGTAAGTGTACTACCCAAACTTTATTAAAAAGTTTAACAATCTGTAAAATAAACCAGGGGCAAAAAAATAAAAAATAAAATTGTTTTACCGATAAATTAACCTAAAATTTCATCCCTTTCAATATGTACAGTTTATCGAGTACCACCCTGTATAATACCTACCTACTCTAGTTTTAACATACGAGTAACACGGCTTCGCGGAAAACCAGCCATTCTCCAAGTGACACAAACACATCTATAAAGTGTAAAGGCCGGATTTCAATTCTCGCACCGCCCTTAAAACCACTTGAGTCACTTCATAATTAATTGCAAAACATTGCCATAAATCATTTTAAATCGATAATAATTAAACGCCTGGTTTACCGATCCCAAACGTTTATCTACGGGACAAAGTCTACGATAGGATGATAAACTTGTCTTTCAGACGCCTATAGGATGCACGATGTCAGTCGTAAGGTGCTCTTCTTGTAGCTTGCACGAAACGACGTCTGCTTCATGACCAATAATTACAAATACGGCTTATTGTTCCACTTTAGAATGGTCACATTCCGCTGGCATTCAGAATTTGAGAAGGGATTGGTAATGTAATACATCACATTTAGGTTATAGGTAGTAATTTATTCGCAGCAAGAAACGTCACGTAGAACTGGGTTTTTCTGGGAAAAAAACTACGTAATTTTGAAATATTGTGAATTTTAAACAAAGCTAATATTTCCTGCAACATTATTTGCAATCCATGACGTTTTTATGTTTGACCTCATTCGACAGTTGGCAGGTAATCGAAGGAAGATTTTTGACCAATTTGTACGCTAAATTTCATTCACCTATTTTTAGAAAAACTATTTATAATTTTATGGTAAGATTTAAAATAAAAACAAATTTTAAAACAATACAGGTTTTGATACAGTGCACGAGCTTTTTCGATGCGAATGAGCTTTACTAAGCTCCACTAAAATAAATGAATTTTATTACCAATCACCCTGTACCTATGCATCATACTATTATGATATTATATCAATCTAAAATACTTATAGAAAGAAAGAAAGATTCTTTATGTTTATAGGTACCATTCGTAAATTTCATTGCTTTATGAAGATACCTTCAACGTTGCGAAGCTTTTTATTGATATATCTAAACTTCTTAATGTTTATAGCCTTCTATAACTCCTTATAACCTTCTTATCATATCCTAAGGCCTTTGACCTAGGGTTAAATTAACGTGCAAGCGGGTCTAATTGTCCTCAGCCTATTCTCAAGATTAACAGAAACTATATGAATGTTAAAATACAACTAGAGCTCATTGACTTAATGAAAAACAGTTGTAAAAGATGAATCACTGGCTCGCAGTCAACGCACAGCCTAAACCGCTGGACTTATGAACTTGAAATTTACAGTAAATATTCCTTAGGTACCTTATTATTATTTATTTATTTTAATGGCGTCTACAAGTTATGTAATTTTGCCAATGTCAAGTATATATAAGCAATTGTACGGTGAATCGTCGTTGTCGTCGGCGTCTTCCAGTCCCAGTCGGCACACCACTGAAGATGGCGGGCATCCACTTCAATGGCTTATTGGCTTGGAGTGTTCTTGACCGCTTGCTCATTCAGAATCAACTTTTCACTGATATTTTATTTGATGCATATTCTTCGTCAGTGTTGGAGGTTACTTCACAAAGTTGCCCTGTATTTGCGAACCAAAATCAACGATAAAGTAATTTACAAAAAATGAAATAAATAGACAGATGTTTTCAAAATGACAGCTAGACAAGAACTCCCCTTAGGTACCTTAGAGGTTCGAAATAGGGGAGTAGCGGGAAAATAATTCAATGTGTACAAAATCGCGGACGTCTAAACTCGCTTCGTAAAAGCCCGATTTGACATCTGTCCCAGTTCAAAATATGAGTTTGAGTTATGTTTGAGGTTATAATTTGTAGCACGTTGACAGCTGTCAAGTCAGGCCTCTTAGAACGGCGTGACTATAGTCTATGTATAAAATACTCCAATAGTATTCGTTTTTACTGTCCGTCGAAAGAGTTCAAGACCCTACATTCCGCGTCCGTTATCGGGGCACTAGCAGGTCGCGTGGATAAAAACGAGCTCCGTACCTATTAACTTACAGCCAAGGACTCATTAAAAATTAATTGTTTTCCGATAAGTTTGGATAGAAATAAATACGATGCGCAGTTACAGGCCAGCTATCATTACATTGTGCAATGGCGCGGGAGTTGGGTTTATTTATACACTAGCTTCTGCCCGCGACTTCGTCCCCGCGTGGAATAGTTACTTTGGGCTAACGCTTACTTAAACCCGCGACTTTGTAACATAGAAGGTTGAAACATTCTTCATTGGTGCTCCGCTCCTATTGGTCTTAGCGTGATGATATATAGCCTATAGCCTTCCTCGATAAACGGGCTAGCTAACACTGAAAGAATTTTTCAAATCGGACCAGTAGTTCCTGAGATTAGCGCGTTCAAGCAAACAAACAAACTCTTCAGCTTTATAACATTAGTATAGATTGTCCTTTATTTAGTTTCAAAGTCAACCTGTACATAAACGAGCCTTTGCTCTAATTAAAGAACTTCTTATGGGTCTCTATCCCATCCCGCATTCAATAATAAGAAATAATTATTTTTAGTGGTTTTAACCACTCTTAGTTATGTCCTCCCGCAAAGTTTAGGTAAATAGGCACTACCTATTCCGAGCTCTGGTCATAATGTAATTGTTGACATAATTTTTGATAGTCATAATTTTTTATATTGCTGAAACTGTAAACTTTTCAGAAGTTCTGTAATATCTAACGTGAAGACAAGGCTAGGTTAGGTTAGGTTTGATTTATAAAAATTCTGAAAAATTAACAGTTTCTTTAAAAAAATACGTTATGACTTGCGATGATTATGACCCCATATAGACCCCAAAAATACGGATGTTGAATTTGCGGAACTCACAAATTCTTACGTATACCCGTGGATACAAGCTGGTACATTCACAACTGCTCCCCAAGGAAAGTAACAGACGAAGCAGTGGTAGAAATAAATAATTATCATAGTACAATCGAACACTTATTACACTAGCTAACTAAGCTCTAGGCTTGGACTGTACGTACAAGATAACAATAAACATCCAAGACTCAGGAACAAATACTCACGCATATCACACAAGTACCTTAGTGGAATCCAGCCCAAGATCCCTAGCTTCGTAAGCAAGGTTACAAATCGGCTAATAGCGTCAAAAAATACTTTTTTACCATCTGCAGGTATATAATTTATCACAATTCCTGATTAATTAATTGGTCATGTGGTTTGTTTTTAAAGCGTATCACTCACGTAATTTTTATCAACATTTTTTACAATTGACCCACGATTGTAAATACAAAGCAGTAATAAACTAACATAAACAGACGTTTTGGTTAAAAACTAATAATAATTCGTCTTATTCGTTCGTTGGTCGATAGACCGAGGGCTGCTGCCTAATTGAGAATGCACGTGCTAAAATGTGTTTTGTGCGCTCTGACGGGCCTACTTAAACTCGCTGGTGTGTCGCATTCACTCGTTCGACCGACCGAGCGCCGTTTTTAGGAGAGTAACATCCCTTATCGGGATTTGAACCCGGGACCACTTGCTTCGCAGGCAGGGTCACTACCAACTAGGCTAGTTAAACATGTCGTAAAATCTCCTGTACCTAGTGGAAACCTCTTTGTGACCTATTTTATTATAGTCCATTTGATTAGATATCTAACTAAATATAATGTAAACACACAAACCATGTGATCTTCCTTATATAAACAATAATTTTAATATTCGTAACTGCGGTATGTGATGCGAGGCACCTTAGGACATATTATTAAGTACCAATTTCACCAAATTATTTTACTTAACAGACGATTAGAGCGTTAACAGCTGTCAAAAAGTATGAGCTAACAGTCGATTAACATTGAATAAATATTTATCTACACGCATATCATAAGTCCTCTATGATGCGTTCAAAACCAGTAGGCAATGACCAGCATTACCTGTGGTAGTAGGTGACAGCGATGACAGCTGTTAATTTTGGAAGATGTTCCAAATTTGGATCTCATTACCTTACAATATTCGATAACGTAATTTCAATATTACGTTACAGCTGTCATCGCTGTCACCTACTACCACAGGTAAGGTAATGCTGGTCATTTGCCTTTCGGCTTCTGAACCCATCTTAGGTCCGTATTAATAAACTAATCTCAACTCTAATGCTCGTCTCGAGATGTGTCATAAATGACAGTGTTCCATAGAACACCATAGTCTGACGTTTACTTTCACGTATCTTGGGACGGGCATCTCAACCAAGATAAGTTTATTAATACGGCCCTTAGAGTACTTATAATATGTGTCTAGAGATAAAGTATTGTACGAGACTCTGCGTAATTAGCAGTACGCAACCGTCACGTAAACTACTAAAGATTATTTGGTGAAATTGGTACTTAAATACTATCACATGTGTTAGTAAGTACCAATGTCATTCAGATGAGGGTGTTTAGTCATCCTATTACCAGGAGTTCAGAAACTCTAAGGGTCTGCTCCGAACTGGCTGGCCGTACGATCAAACAGATGTTAATTGAAATTGAAACATATTATAAAAATGGCGGCGCTTGCTACGCCGGCTCTACGAGCTACGGCGCTACCTCTACGCATTAAAGTATTTCACGTGATCCAGTAACCTTACCAGTGGACCGTTTAATTGATTACTTTGACTTGTCTTACATCTTATAATTGAGTCATCGATCCAAGATCGATTTAAAAAAAAAAACATGAAAATTTTATTTTGCAGAATTTCTTTTAATAAATGCGTCGACAAGACAATGAATACTCCACCGCGGTCGGACGACGACGCTATTTTATTTGTATTAATTTAATTTTACTAAGTAGACCGGGTAATTGTCAAGTACGGATGATTATATCAGCCCTATAAAATATACAGTCCACTTTTATTTAAACTCACGTCCCAGGACCCTAACATTGGTTAACAAAGTTAAAGTAACAAACATAGGAAGATAAAATCCAGATAAATTTTAATATCTTTACCAGACGTATTCCGGGCATTCATTTCTTCCGTTATCTTTTTTGTCTTTGTAACTCATGGGGCGCGGACCGGCGCGGGCGCACGGGGTCGCCGCGTGACGACACGCGACGCGCGCGCCGCTCCACCGAGCTTTTGTTGACTATTTTACAACGTAGCGTAGCAATGGTGAAGGTTATGGTTATGAGACTTGTTTCGATTTTTTTCACGTTGTATAATGTTTAAAAGAGCTAAGTATGCATTGCGGTGTTGAAGTTTAGAAGTCGAAATAAATATATCTGTTTGACCGTTTATTTTTGTTACTTTTTTCGTCCTATCACAAACGTTAATTTGTGACCCATTTCAAGAATGCTTGAAGTCGTCATTAGAGATGCCAATCATTTGTAACTTATAGGACCTAACCTAACCTTAACCTTATTGTTGTAGAATGTCAGAATGACTTTGGACCTAAGGTGGGTCCCAAATTTAAGTTCGTGACTGTACTTAAACATACTCATAGTAATAGTGACCTTTGGTGGTTTGAATTAATAATATAGATGGCTGCGAGAAGGTACTATGTACAGTCTACTAAAAAGAAAATTATATCAACCTCTTTGATTTATATTGGATGCATCTCTTTGTAATCGACTTAAGACCTACTTCAAAGTTCGACCCTACAATGTTCAGAATGTTTTTAATCGCTTAAATGATAAGTGTGCCGATATAAATCATTTTCACCCAAAAGGATACTGCTCTGGAGATCTGCCCAAGACTCCACGGTGATCGATTAAACATACATACAATCACGCCTGTTTCCCGTAGGAATAGGCAGATACCACTTCCTTCCACTTGCTACAATCCAGACAAACTTCCCTCGCTTCCTCCGCACTCATAAGACTCTTCATACACGTGCGTCGGTTTAGAGTCTCCTGACCTGGCCCTTTCTTAATACGTCCCCGATCTGATCGTGGAACGTTCGCCTTGGCCTTTCCCATTATCTCTTTTAGTCTTGCCTCATGATCGAGTAAAAATACTAATACTATATCTATACTAATTTTTCGGTTTAATCCTACTTTTGACAGTCACGGCGTATTGTCGGCGGCGCGCGTGGACGGTGACTCCCGAGATAAAAAGTTCAATAGGCCGAGGCACAGTTTTTTATTACCTCCCCGTCCCAATTCCGATAGAACTGCTGTTTAGTTCCGTTAGTTATATATACATTTCGAGCAGCTAATTGGTGTCTAGACTTGACTGATAAGGTTAATTAAAATTAATAATAAATAAATATCAGGACGCATCTTACACAAATTGACCTAGTCCCACACTAAATTTCTGGCTTGTACAATGAGCACTAGACAAGATAACAATACTTAGATAAATAAATAAAAACTAAGACACGTAGAAAACATTGAAGACTCAGAAATAAATACCGTAACACATAATTTTAAACCGGGAATCGCGCCGAGGACCAATAGAGTTCTCACTTCCTTCTAGGCTTAACGTGTCGTTAATATACAGGGTGTATTGCAAGTCGTGTGCCAAATGAATAGGGTGGGTAGCTAGGGTCACTTGCAACACGTTTTGGGCCAATTAACACTCATCCTACCAACGGAGTTTTTTAAATATTTTTTTTAAAAAAAATCTCGGTATCTTCCAAAGGTTAACCATTTTGTTTACATATCTTTTTTTTTAAAATATGATAGCACAAAAGTATTTATATTTTTTTTGTCTTTAATGTATGCGTATTCTAATGAAATGTTACATTTATTCAAGTAGTTACAAATAAAAAAAATATTAGCCGACAAAGTGTGAAGGACAGAAAATAAAAATCGTCACGGTCAACATATGTATGGCACAATAAAACAAAAATAGAAGCTCCTCAGATCTTCCAACATCATGAAAACTTGTTCAGCTCCTGACTATTCTTACGGTATACCATATGTCTAGAATTACGTTCAGTTTTTCGGCAAAATATGGTTTCAATCTAAAATGGTGGTTTACATTACCCAGTACTTCTTTAAAACTACCTATTTACTTGAAAGTAAGATTCGATCAGATAAATGAATTGAGACAAAATTTTTTTACTAATGATAAAACGGCATAAAATAGTCATATAAAATGATTAAAAACCTAATAATACTATTAATTTATTTCAATAACTAAGTATCCGATTGATACGCAAGTAACTAAAAACTAACGCATTTTTTTTGAGTTTATTACAGTTTATTACCTAATTAAAAATACACTTAATAAAAAAGAAAATCAAAAAGTTAATTGCGCAGGAAAACATTTAAATACACAGAGTTAGGGATTATTTTAATTTTATTGTTGTTATCGACATTTATTGACATGGCTACATACAGCAACCTATGTAGCCTACATCAAGTATGTAGCCATGTCAATAAATGTCGATAACAGCAATAAAATTAAAATAATCCCTATTTCTGTTTATTTTAATATTTTCCCGCGCAATGAACTTACGAGCAAACATTTAAACTAGACGTAGGTTATGGCTCTACAAGTCATGTAAATGTGGAATTTCGTTAATAACTCTAATACATAGAGCGCAATTAATTTTTAAAGATCCCATCGAGCAGAAATGTATAATGTAAATGTAGATTTAAGTCTCAGTTAATTGCAGGTTAGTTGGGCTATTTCTGATACATTGCGCGGCGAATTAATTTGTATGAAAGAAAGAAATCCAACTTATGTTAACGATTCACATGTTTTTATGTTAATTAGGATGTATATTAACCGTCGTTGAAATATTTGCTCGTATTCCATTTACGCACTGTATTATACGGACGAGTATTTTAATAATTTTGACTAAATTGTAATAACCTGATATTATTGACATAAATGATTCTCATGATTTCCATAATTAATAAAATTATATTATCTCTAACTTCATGATTTTCATAATTAATAATATTAAACTCAACCTTGTAAATTCAATACGGCAAATTATTTATCATATATTTTACGTGCTGCTTAGCGGCAGATTTTGTGCTGCCAATGTAATTTTATAAGACCGCTGTCTGTACACCATGGTCTATGTAAAATAAAGATTTTGATTGATTGCTTGATTGATAATAGGTAGTTCTTATATTTAATACTGATGAAAATAAGATAACTAAAAAAATATGCTATCCTAGATCAATTAGAAATATTTAAATATGAAAATATTAGAATATCAATCTATAGTAAATTTTCAACTTAATCTTAAATAAGGACGTGGCTGTTGAATGAATTAAAAATTTTGAACCGTCAGAATTTTACACCTATATACGAACGGTATTACTTTATACATATATTACATTGATACGATTAGTAACAAATGCGAAGAAAAGGGGTCTGGGTAAAAGTGTTGTCATTTGTAAAATTCATACATTTTCAAGGTGAGCGGCCATTCGTAAAAGTGGTAAATTATGATAGAATTATTAAAAATAAACATATTTTGTTATATAATGTAATACTCTTAAGTGCATCGGAGCCGAGATATTTAAATATTAATACTTTGGCGTACCTACTTTTGTACTAAAAACGGAATACTTAAATCCTTAAAATCTCCGCTCCGATATTATTTAACGCCATAAATTATATATATCTATGTGTGTTTGGAGGTCCTCTAAATAACTATGTAAGAATCAACCGTCAATCAATATGACAATATTCTTCAAACAAATTTCATAGATTCAAAACAATGATAACGTGATAATGTAGGTCATCTTGAGCAAGTTATATAACGAGTTATCTATGGGCAGACAGAGATAGCGTCTTGTTTTAGTCATGTCATGACACTCATCACTTCCGTGCATAGTACCCAGAGGGGATCGCCACGAGAATCGAGAGTATTGTGTATACCTCTCACTCTCACTTATGTACATACATAATGTATGACTAAGACGCGACGCGTGTTAACTTGTTTGACTTTCATAGAGTGACGGTCATAGCATAGTATCTTCATAGTATAAATAGAAAAGTAGTGTCTACAACCCTTTAGGAGTCTCTATTACCTATTGCCGCTGGATACCTAATACCTACGCACGCAAACTAACATGGCCACGAGTGTGGCGATGACTTTCCGAAAATCGAATTTTGCTGCAAGCGATATTTCCATTCGCAAAATTTAACAGTCTTTATTTTTTTCAGTACCTAGCTTATTTTGCCAAAGATTTTCATCTCAGTAGAAATAATTCTATTATCATAATTTCCCAATCTGTATTTATCTGAATAGTGATATAATTTTCACAGAGTCGACGGAGCTCCGCTAGCGCGGAGCTCCTACTTCTGGGTGGTTTTGCCCTCCGGGCCTGCTGCAAAACGAACGTAACCTAAAAATACCTACCTATTTCGGCCTAATTACAATGGTGGAATTTGCGACTGGAATATAACCAGAATGGTAAATATGCGACCAGGAAAAATAAGAATGGGAAAAAAAGACATTCGGAAAAATCACGAAAAGGAAAAAACGCGACTGGAAAAATAGCTACAAGAAAAAAAATATAGAAAAATATCGCCACACTCGACCCTTCACCCTTGCATCTTTTACGAGTGACAGACAATGCACAATCAAAACCGCTCAACCTAGGGACTTGAAATGTTGACGGAATATTTCTTGGGTAGGTACCCTAGGGGGTCAACAGGAAGAAATAGGGGGATTTGCGGAAACGAGCCAACTCTTGTGACAATGTTTTAAGTGCATGAGTATCATCTATCTAGTTCTTTTTTCAAAGGCCTCGCGCCTGCGATTCCTCTGGTGTTGCGGGTGTTTATGGGTCGCGATAATCACTTACCATCTGGTGACTCGCTTGCTCGTATGCCTCCTTACTCACATAAAAAAAAAAACTACGCGGACGAAGTCGAGAGCGCACTCTAGTATCTATCTGATTTAAACGCAGATCACATTTGTTATTCAAACCTATGATAGTAGTGACTGAAACATGAATAACAATCCAATAATAATTAGCAATCAAATCATTAAGGTCCACGTGCGGTAAAATCTTACGCAATAAATATTACATGTGTGTATATAGAGTGTTCGATAACTTTTGTAACGAAACGTTACGGTTGCCTGGATACGGTTATAATATTAATGGCGTTTGATAAAAAACACGCGTCGTGATAAAATTTGGACGTGAGAATTGGGAATAATATAAAGATTTATTGGGTTAGATCTAAAGATCAAACCATGTTCAGGGGCTCTAACATGGTTGCGTTATCGCGTGACAAAGTTTAGATAAGGCATCCGTCACCTTTTGACACGTTTGACACGTAAATAAGTACGACAGTGACGGATGCTTTATCCATAATTCACACGGGATATAGACTCAAACATACTATTGTAGAGCCGTTAGCATCTGAGCATCGGGGCAATAAATCATTTTTATCGGACTCTCTCGCTCGCACTCGTGGGGCTTATGGCGAGCGTAAGGGATGCGTGTAGTAGCAGCGTTGTCTTGCATCTCTTACGGTCGCCATAAGCCCCACGAGTGCGAGCGAGAGTCCGACAAAATTATTTATTGCTCCGATGCTCAGATGCTAACGGCTCTACAATAAGCCCACAGGGGGCCTAATATGGCTGCGTTAATCGCGTGATAAAATGTGGATAAAACATCCGTCTCTTTTTGACTCGTATGTAAGTACGAGAGTGACGGATGCTTTACCAGCTGCTATGCAGTTCATTTTACGGCGAGCGTAAAGGACAGAGCTATAGCAGGTATAGGTCGTTATCGTTATCGAAAATGTAAAAATTGACGTAACCTGCCAGATAGTCATGTTAAGCGCTTGTGTCAGTTCCATACACTTTGACAGTTTTCGAAAATGGTTTTCGATAGCGTTAAGCATCTTGTCTAGGACCTCTGTACCCTTACCATGAGTTACAATTACCGTACTCGCTAGCGAGTCGAAATAGTCGAATGCTCTGTCCCTCACAATATTCTAAAGTGCGAGGGACAGGGCATTCGACTCGCTAGCGACTACGGTAATTGTAACTCATGGTAAGGCCGCTGCATAGCTATGTTACGGTAATCCCTCTCCCAAATATATATAGTCATAGACGTAGATAAAGTGACTCAGTAAGCTTATCGATGGGTAATGCGAGATAAATTTATTCGAACTTATCCAACAAAATACGATGTCGAGTTTATTGGTGTGGATAAACGTAGACAAAACATCTGTCATTTCTTGACAAATATCTAAGTTTTGACAAACTTTTAACTAATTTTACTTGTTAATTTTAGTTCGACTAAATGTTAAGTTCAAATTGTGCAAGCCAAAACTATGGAAATTTCATTACAATAAAATAAAATTAAATAAAATTAAAATAATTAATTAATTATTAAGTAGGTAAATTAATAGTTTTGTCGGCAAAAAGTCGTATTATTAATATAGGGTGGGCCATTTTTTTTGAACATTTTCATTTTTTTAATTTACCACGTTGACATACTATTTACGTGCCTACGATAACTATGCCTATTTAAAATGCTAGCAGTTATTTTCTCGTAACATTGTTAGTACACGCGTTTCAAAGTCCAGAACACAAAAAAACATCTAAGCAAAAAACTAATCGCTGATGAAGCCGAACTACTATACTAAAGACAGTTTGCAGGGCAACGTACCGACGACAGGTCCAAAGTTCAATTCTAAAAATAAATTATTTGCATGTAAGTACTTTAGAACCACTCACGTGCTTTTGGCAGCCAGACCTGCCAGTGGTGGCCCTTGTTTGCCCAAAAATTAGGTCGATCAAATTTGCACGAGCACTCAAGTACTTTATAGCTTTATTTTTTTAACGATTTCCTGTGACAAACAAAATAAATAAATAAATATCAGGGGACAATCTTGTACAAATTAACCTACTTAGTCCCAAACTTATACAGATAAACACATACTTAAAAACATAAATATCTGCCCTTACCGGGATTCGAACCCGAGACGCTAGCTTCGAAGGCAAGGTCATCTACCAACTATAGGCTAACGTGTCGTCTACAGCGATATGGCACAGTCGAGTTCATAAATATGTTTAAATTATAGTACCGTGTCACTTTGAGGCAGCTAAGCGGTGTTGCGAAGAAAAATCCACCAATGGGATTATTTTGTTTTAATAGCCTCACTATCCTATTGGTTTTCCTCGCAACACCGCTTAGCTGCCTCGCACAGCTCAGGTGGAAACGCAGCCTGATCGTTGTGACAATTCATAATGGCAGTTCAAACATGATATTAAATAGACAAGGTATTAAAGTGTAAACATATTTATGAACTCGACTGTACCTAACTGTGTCCGTATTTATAATTAAATTTCATTAATTATTTACGCGTCGGGTCACTTGATAGGTAATTAATAATGTTCGCGTTAATCTCTAATCCGTAATCGATAACTTTACTGTGTCATACTTATTTTAATGTATTACCGTACCGTACCGTACGTTACCGGACATAATGTTAGCTATCTATTGATGTGTCATTTGACGTTACGTGAGTTACGTTAAACGTAAACTAGTTAATTTCTAAAGCGTATTATAGTATCAAAGATTATATGAATGATAACAATGCTTGGGACTGAATTGTTTGTATTACAATTATTATTGACCGTGGAGACTATATACATCTCCTTTGTATGCTTATAATTTTAATTTGACATCTGGAGACTCTTTACATCTCCATAATTGACCGTGGAGACTTTCTACATCTCCTATGGATGTTTATTTCTTAAATTTAATTTTAATTTGACATTTGGAGACTCTTTACATCTCCATAATTGTATTATTGACCGTGGAGACTTTCTACATCTCCTTACCTATGTCTATTTTTAATTTTTATTTGAAATTTGACATTTCCAATTTAAATTGAATATACTTTGAGTCTCATAATTGCTCCTGGGACCTGTACATCCCTGTGACATTTAAATTAGGTAGCTTAAGTTTATCATAGTAATAAGTTACTCATATAAAAAAAAGACTTCCTGTTGAGTTTCTTGCGGCGTTTCTTCTCAACAGAGTCCCTTGGAAGCGCTGGTAGACTCTGACATGTAAAAGTGCCTACAGGGCCTACTTACAGAATCAATGAATTTGAATTTGAATTTGAATTTGACAGTTGCATGCAAGTTACTGAAATAACTTAGATAGATAGCCTAGCCAATTTTCATGAAATCTTACCATAATTTAAATCCTACTAATTCCTACTATAATATTATAAACTAAGTGCGAAACAGTTAGTTTATTACTCGTTCACGCTGCAACGGCTGGCCGGATTTGGATGATATTTGAAATGGAGATGGCTTATACCCTGGATTAACACAGGCTACTTCATCCCGGAAAAATTAAAAGCTCCCGAGGAAATTACAATAATCGAAATCTACGCGCACGAAGTCGCGGACTAGCTAGTTCTTAAGTAAATAACTAACGAAAGAGTAATGGTTACTACTATTTAGTAAGTGAACTAATATTTACTATACTTTACTAAATGAGTATTTTTTATTTGTAAATTTCGCACTGATAAATATATTCATTTAATTAATTACGTAGCGATTACAGTGCACTGAAATCTGTGACCTCTGCCATTTGCTGTGAGCAATGCATTATCTTTATCACTCTGTGTCGCACCTCAAGTGAAGTCTTAATTACTCAAAACAATGCTTTTTGATATTCAACAGTAAATGTATTTTGTTTAAATTCAGTTTTTAATTGAGGAATTGGCTGTTAGAACTTTCTTTGCTTTAAGTAACGCGTCATGTTAAAAACGCGTGGACAATTTCGTCATTGGGATTAAGTTCGTGATTGCTTGCCCAGATCAAATCATTTTAAATGAAGATGATGGGCAAAGAGCAAACAGTCTTAATTGAATACATCGTAACTTACTAACCTGAATGATTAAATGATAAAGCTATAAATACCATTGCCATACTAAGGGATGAATAAATTTCAGCTAAATTTGAATTATATACTAATAAGGTTTTAATTTGAATCATTTCTACGTGTAAAAAACTTGATAAAAATATTACTTTATCTATTCCGTTTCAAAAGTGATCATGTCACACCAAGGTAAAATTAGCGGAATGAAAAGTCGCAGTCAAAAAAACATGTAACGTTTATCTCTGGTGAAATTTCATCCCTCAGTTAATATTAAATCTAGTATGTCCAAGGTTATTGTGTGACGTATTTATCAAAGGGTGCCCTTTTAAGCCAATAAGCAGTATCTTAAACTCAATCACCAAAGCAGATTCAATTCTATTCATTAGTAATAAGGTTGATTTTACTACAGGAGTTTTATCTTAGTTACTGCGTATTGGCTTAGGACGGCACAGATAATAGTTAGGAGTCTCATCCCAGATAATTGGATAAGTTCAGCGGGACTATCAATATGAACAACGTGTTATACGTTTACATATCTTCTACGAACTGTAACTTTTAACTAACAACTGTCATTTTATCTATGACTCATGACAAGGGTGACAAAAAAGATAAAGTGGACAGTGTTGTTAGCGTTACAGGGTGTTATTTTTAGTTTAAAATTTAAGTCAAGTACTCGTCATATTACATTGGGTTAATTTTATAAACTTCGAGAAGTTTATAAAATTTTGGCAGCGGGTGATCCCAGAGCGGGCAAAGGGGGAACGCGGCCAGCATTTTAGAGACCATGCCACGAGCGGATGAAGTTAGTTAAGATGTTTTGTATTTTTTTTGTGTTATATGAAATAAAAATATCCTGTAGCAAGAAGCACTTAATTTAATTATGTTTCGTACTATATTACTGAAGTTATACTATGCCATTAGTACTAGTATGTTAATCATCGTGTTATAACGTAGCTTCCCAGTCTTATCTGTTGAACTGTGAATGCGTATATCTTCGCCAACGTCCGTATGTTATCGTCTCCACGTTATCTTTATACACCTTTATATTAATTATAATTAGCATATGCATATTGCCACTGCAGTAGATTCTGCGATGTATGATATCTGGAGGCAGCAGAGGGCATTTGGAGGTATGAGGTGTTTAAGGACCATGATCATTTGGCAACTGTAGGAGCACTTCAAATTATAAAGTTTACATTATATACTTAGTCAGTACGCCTTCTTTTTTCTAGTTGATTAAGTGCATTTAACTGTTATAGCTTCTTGAAAGATTTATTTACAAATAACTCATGACATGCATGACTCGATGTGTGAATGTGGAAGAAGCGAAAGAGATTTGTCACGATCGTAGCAGGTGGAAAGAAGTGGTCTCTGCCTACCCCTCTGGGAAACAGGCGTGATTTAATGTATGTATGTATTTACAAATATTCATACGACTAAATGTACAAATGGGTGGATCAACTTTTTGTTGCTGTTATTCTGTCCCGTAAGCCAGGGGAAAACAGTGATAGAGTTTCATAGAAAAAATGTTATAATATGTTACTTCTAACACACTTAGGAGAAAACCCATAAAATAATGGGTGTGTAATTGCCAAAAAAATGGTTTTATAGTGGACTAATATCCTTCGAAATCATAGTTTTAAGAAGTGATCCAAGAAACGTCACCATGGCAACAAGGTGCAACGAAAAGTTGATTGACCCAAATACACTAGATTTAAGACATGCTTTTGGGTGATAAGGTGAAATAGAGCCTGTTTATAACTGTATTAGCCCATCTCGCCTATAAATTTTTATTATTATCATTACAGTTACTCTTACTGTCAAGTAAATATACAGCTATCATTACATCAGCAATACAATAACGATACAAAAGTAAGATGGACTAAAACCAAGTGGAATGGAGGTCCAGTTTGCGTAGCATTTGCTTAAAAAAGAGAATTCTTTAAATTTTTGACGATTAACTTTGCACATTGAGTGTTCATTCGCAATAAATAACTGTTAAGACTAAATAAATAAATAATTAATAACAATTCAGTTACCTCATCATCCGGTAGATTCAAGTTCCGTAATTAAAAGATCAAAGGCGAGTTTTGTCATACTCGATAGGTTATCGATAAAACATCGCGAGGAAACCTGCACTACTACGTTCCAAGCCCACACACCCCCTTGATTTTCTGCTATTCTTCCACTAAAATACTACAAGAATCGTTTACGGCTCCGTCTAACATATAATTCGTTCATAGTTTATCTTTTAGGAATAACTTTTTTTTCGTATTAAAAATGGTGTGGGCAGTCAACCTTATAAGTAGCTGCACACTTTAGTACCTTGTCGCTTTAAAACTTTTTACAGATTAGTGCAGCAGTTCAAATATGATGTTAAAGAGACAAAGCACTAAAGTGTCCAGCTACTTATATCACCGATGTAAACAATAAGGTATAACGTTCGTAAGTAATAAAGCAAAGCATAATTTTGCTCATAATAAAAAGTGTGTTATTAATGTTTAATATAGGAAACTATAGGTCGATAATTCAGATTTTGTAGGCTATTCAGCTAATGTACCGATTTGTCATGTAAGACTGTTTAGTTTCTACATAATAAAGTTAAAACTAATTTTGCTAAGCGTTTTGGTAGTTTTTTGCATCCTTATATTTACAACAAAATTATTAAAGAGGTTCAGTTCCAAAAATGCTCATTATTTGAAACTAAAATTAAGATTGAGAACTGGCTATTGACCTTGGATTACGCAGAAACGGAAAAAATCCTGTCAATTATTAAATAATTTGCCCTTTCCCTTCTCTTTCTCTCGCAATCCCTTGTAAACCCTATCAAATATACACGCACACTCTCTTTCATACAGGTATGCTAAATAACAGATACTCTCAGAAATTCTAGGATCAGGTAAATCGGCAATGCTTGTAACACGTCCAGCGTTATATTTACTCGATATTTCTGGCCCCCACGATACAGGTGTAACCTAGTGTGGGGACCGCTGTCAATCTTAGCATAGAAAACTATTACCAACTTACTTATAATACCTACTTATGTATTCTTACATGTTCCTAGATTGTTACTTTTAACTGATGCACCACTTTATTATTTTATTTTTAAGTATTGTTGGTTAAATATCTGAATTTTGAATTATTATTTTTTTGAATAAAAAAAGTACCTTCAACGGGAAATATTATCTTCTGCTCCGTTCTTCCATAATAGTCGTCAAACTCCGGAGGCTTGTCTGTCCCCTGACTAAGCGTCTGCCCTTGCGCCACCGGCATGGGCAGACTATTCACTGGCACCGCTACCGACGGTTTCTTGGAGAGCCTGAGCTTCTTCAGGATCTGTCGTTTCACGAACTCGAGCCTAACGTCCGTGAGGCCAGCAACATCACTTGCACAGTTCGCGCAGAAGGCCTGCGCGCACCCGAGTACACTGACTATAACAACTATACACACTAGCACTCGCGGCTGCATCGTGAGTCCGTTACTATGAATTCGCGCATGCGTCCAGCGCGGCGGGAAGCGCGTGAATGCGCGGGCCGGCTGCCCAGGCGCATATATAGCGGGTTCGGGCTGTAAGACCTTGAACAGGTGTTTAAAAATTAAATTTAATTGTGATTTATTAATTTATGTATTGTAAATCTAAAATATAGGGTGCATCAATTGTTAAACTGCTAAAATGAAGAGTAATTTAACTAATTGTCGCTAGTCCTAATTAACAGTCAAGACCTTTTTTAGGATTTTTGTGTCTTACGCCGTATTTCTTAATATTCCTACTCGGTCCTTGAAACAAGCGTTTTCTCTTTGGAATAACAACTTGCGAACACAATTTCCATCCTAAAATATATACTTGTTTTTGAAACTATCTGAATTAACACCGATTTGATTTTTGTCTAATGTTCTGATTTTATAATTAAAATAAAAATATTCCACCAAACATTCATTCAGTTAAGATAAATAGATTAAATTGACATAATTCACAGTGTGAATAAAACGAAGCGCAAATGCCAGATAATGCAAAATAAAATACTTCAAATTTCAGGACCGCTACTGGAACATCTATTGACCACTGACCTGTTCCAACTTCACACATAAAAATAACTACGGGAAAATCCCACAAGCTTAAATCCGTCAAAGCTGGAAGTTTTTACCGGGTAAAAGAGGAGGCGTATCATGCGCGGGCGCCGGGGTCAGCGATAGCGCGTGGACAATGGACCCGTGATACTGGCGACGAGACATTCGGTATAGCTTCAAACTTGGCAGGTGTTCTAACACATTTCGGATCACCTGTATAAAACGGTAACATTTTGGTAACGTTAAGTTCGGGAAGAACTATTTATTTCATTATAATTATGCGACATGATTATTTAATTTATAATACGAAAAAAACGACTACTAGGTACCTAATACTACTAACCTTTTTTTTTCTTAAGAACTTTCAAATTTTCCTGGTTAATAAATGTCCGATGTCCCTCCGGTTCAAACTATCTCCAATCCAATAATACATTACATACCTACATTAAATGTTGCTTCTTTGTACTCGTACTTAGGAATATCATTATGAAACCCAAAAGAGAACCTTATCATACAAAACCAACAATTTTATCATTTCTTTCTGATTTAATGTTACATCATTATTGGGTCATACGGTGGCTCAACCTTTAAGGTAATAGCTGTGTAAAACCCACAAAATGGTACCCAGACCTATCTATAGAACTGTGTCACAGTGGCATTATAAATCAAACGTAAAAATCATCATACAGAATATCACTGTGACAAAGTTCTTTGGTAGGTCAGGGTTTTGGCCTGTACAAACTGAAACTGACCAAGTGTTTCAGTTATGTAGAGCGTGATGCTGCTCACGCCGTCGGCCCGTGATGGACGAACCTGTGTTCACGCTCATGATTTATGGACACCCCGTATATTCGGAGATGATGTGGCTGTTAGGTATAAGGAATGGGAGATCCGTGACTCACTATAAGTATGTACCTGTTAATTTATATTGGTTATTTCTAATCGTCTCGGTAATCATCTCGTCAGTTTAGGGACGTGTGGGTTTAAGATGGGTACTATTACAGTTTGTCCCGACTGTGTACCATGTCTTAAGATACAAGCTCAGACTGATTTGTGATAATTATTTGTGTCTTTCTTTGATAATTAATATTTTGTCCTGCAATTAAAGTAAACCATTGTCAAGCAAAAGTTCGAAAAGTTTACCTACACACATACATACATAATCTCACGCCTTCGTTCCCAGAGTGGGGTAGGCAGAGCTACAGAATTACAAACATCTCTAAAAACTTGTTGATAATTCTATAACCACAATTTGCACAATTAGGCTAAGATGTTTACCAGCGTATTAGTGACAGGTTGCAAGCCCATCGCCTAACAGTACTACAAGCCTTTATTCCCTTAGTCGTCTAAGTTTACCTACAAGTTTTGACAAAATGCTTTTACGTTAAGATATAACTTGCAAATGCGTCTAATTTCAGATACAATTTTTTCTTAATAAAATCTTTGCATTTAAAAAAAAAATCCTGACATTTCAACTAGTTAATCATCCTCAGCATGATATGGAGCAGGGTAGACTGCCCTTACATGCGTCATTGTTGTTGGCTACATGCCTTACAATTAGTGTTATTAGTTACTAACAATTAGGATTAAGGAACTACTAACGATATATGAGTGTAAATTTTCTCGAAATAAATGATTCTATTCTAATCTATTCTATACCCGAGCTGACGACATCCTACTGTTTTTTCAGCATATACCTAATTCAAATTCAAATTCAAATAATTTATTGCGTGTCACATTACGTTACAACAGGTGGAACTATAACTACAGGTATACATGTGACGCCCTGCGAGGGCACAGCAACATGAGAGGGCTACTACCCGTTTAATTATCATAATTCTAAATTATATTTTATATTTAAATTATACATATTTAATATTGCACACTGTCTTGGCACAAATGAATACAAATTATGAAGCCACTTCTTACAATAATCTTTAAATAATATTCTACGTATTCTTAATCTAGGGTCATCTAAGTAACTATGTCATTATTGGTGGGTCCCATTAAAAAAGTCGTTTAGGTTATAAAAGCATTTGTTAATTAAGAATATTTTTAATTGTTGTACAAATATATTTGGTCTATCTAGGTTTTTAATGTTATTGGGTAGGTGATTATATATTTTAATCATATTATGATGAGGGCTAGATGTTACTATTTTCAGTCTAGAAAAGGGTAATTTTAATTTATTTAAATATCTATCATTTCTTCTTATATCTGTTATTGGCGTATAAAGATCCATGTGTTTTCTTATAAACTTACTAGATTCAAATATATACATTGAAGTTAAGGTGAGTAATTTTAATTTTATAAAATGTGGCCGGCAAGTTTGCATTTGATCTATATTTGCTAGTAATCTAATGCATTTCTTTTGTAGAATAAAAATTTTGTCAGTATCGCAGCTATGACCCCACAATATGAGACCATATGACATTCTCGAGTAAGCGTAAGCGTAATACGCACTCAGCGCCGTCTGTAAGTCAGTGCTGCGTTTAAGATGCTGCAGAGCGTATATAAAGGAAGAAAGTTTTTTCGAAAGCTTTTGGATGTGTGATTTCCAGTTTAGATTTGTGTCTAGATCTATGCCCAACAATGGAGCTGAGTTCACAGTTTCTAGTTTGGTATTATCATGGCTGAAAGATATTGGTAGTGGAGATTTTTGATATGGCTTGAATTGGATGACTTTAGTTTTACTTAGGTTGAGCTTTAAATTGTGAGTATCTAACCAATTTATAATTTTTTGTAGCGTTAAATTTAATTTATTTTCGACTTCAATAATGTTTGAGCAAGGCAAAAGAACAGATATATCATCTGCAAAAAGCACGCAATGGTTATCCAGTATACTCGGGAGATCATTTATATAAATCAGGAAGAGGCAACATCCTAAGACGCTTCCCTGGGGGATAGAGCCTGAAACGGGAACTCTATCAGATCTTACATGCTGAATTCTCCCTGATTCAAAATCCGTGCACTCAATTTCGACATATTGCGAACGATTGGTAAGATAAGATTTGAACCAGTCGTGGGTCAACCCTCTAATACCCGTTTTATATAGCTTATCCAATAATGTTTCGTAGCAGACCCTATCGTAGGCTTTGCTCATGTCGAGTAAGAGGCCTATAGCATATTTTTTATTATCTATTGCTTTTATGATTTGCTGGACATAATTATAAATTGCTAGAGTCGTAGACCGGTTTTGTCTAAACCCATTTTGGCTGTCATGTATAATTTTAAATTTTTCGAAATAGGGATACAGCCGCTTTACCATTGTGGCTTCAAATATTTTAGCTGAAGTTGGGAGGAGTGCAATTGGACGGTAGTTATTTACATCGGTGGTTTCGCCTTTTTTATGTATAGGTTTTATTAAAGCGACTTTCAACGCATCAGGAAATATACCTTCTGAAAATGACTGGTTAATTAGTTGAGTATATGGCACGGCCAATATCTCAGCACAACTTTTAATTAAAGTAGGAGGGATTTCATCGATGCCAAAGGAAGACTTATTTTTAAGATTTTTTAGTATAATGTATATTTCATTGGGTTCAACTGGGCTCAGAAAAAATGATTTATTTATTGAGTTGGTTAAGGGGATTTTATTGGTAGATTTACGATGTGAATTCCCGACGGAAGTGAAAAAAGTATTAAAGAAATTAGCCACTTGGTGGGGGTCAATTATTGTTTTTTTATTTGCCGTTTTGATATGAATATTTTTTTTGTTTTTAAATGTATTTTTATTTGTCTCTCGGTTTATTATCTCCCACATAGATTTTGTTTTATTTTTTGATTTAGCAAATGTACGTTTGTTACTAAGTTTTTTTGACGCATAAATCATTTTTTTAAGTATTCTACAATATTGTTTATAGTAACGGCGCAAAACTTCATTTTTGGATTGCAATACTAATAACTTTAGAAGTCTTTTATTTCGACACGTAGTCGTCACGACACGACACCTAGTCCACTGTAAGGACCTCCTTACTCTGTCATTCATAAACGAACAAGCCAATTTTTTTTAAAGAATATTTTGTCTCATTCTCCCAAATTCAAATATCACAATGTAGGATAAGGACAGATAAATCATATTTTAAGCACACTTTAGCCGTAGTGCGGTTATAAATAGAGGTTTGACTACACCTAGTCTCCACTGAACGAGGTTCTTCGCAAGGTGGCAGCTGGTCGTCCTCATCATGTCAGCCTGTAGTCGTCCACTGCTGAACGTAGGCATACAATGTGGAGCCCTAACTAACTAACTTAAATATATATTCTATAATGTCAGCCATTGAAATTATAGAATAGGGTGACGGGACCAGTAATGGACAAGGAGCAACGACGGACACTTGATTCTTATTTTACAGAAAATAAGGGTTAGTCATTTGTTTTGCAACAATCAATTGAGGACCGTATGATATTTGAATTAAGAGTGAAGTGTCCATTACTGGTGCCTGTCAGCTAAAAGTGTCCATCATTGGTGCCGTCACCCTAAGCTACATACAGGGTGGAAAAAACGAACGCCACATGGACGGCAACTACCTTAAATGTTGGAAATAGCAAGTTCTACGCAAAGTAAAGATACTTTTATCTTAGAAAAAAAAAAAGTGCATTTAAGGATTTTTGTTTTTTTCACCTAAACCGGGA
Source organism: Acleris literana (assembly GCA_946894065.1). Classification (NCBI taxonomy): domain Eukaryota; kingdom Metazoa; phylum Arthropoda; class Insecta; order Lepidoptera; family Tortricidae; genus Acleris; species Acleris literana. The sequence continues at coordinate 7,048,469 of OX335694.1, forward strand.
ATCGAACTACGATCGAATATGACAAAACAAAAGAGTCGTGTTTAATGATACAGATCGAAAGGATCATCCATCATCATCATCATTTCAGCCAAACGAAGTCCAGTGCAGGACATAGGCCTCCCCCAAGGATCGCCATAACGACCGGTCACGTGCTACCTGCATCCACCGAGTTCCCGCAACCTTCACGAGGTCGTCGGACCATCTCCTGGGAGGTCTACCCAAGCTGCGTCTTCCGACACGTGGTCGCCATTCGAGAAGCTTGTGGCCCCATCGGCCATCAGTTCTACGAACAATGTGCCCCGCCCACTGCCACTTCAGTTTGGCTATCATCAAGGATCATTGATAGCAATCATTTACACCTTTAAATAATAAATAAAGACCGTAAAAAAACCCTGCTTTATTATTTTTTCATGTTCGACCAGTTCGATTCCCGGTTAAGGCAGGCAAATTTTCAAAAATCCATAAATAAAAATCCATAATTGCTTTAAAAATAAAAGTAAATCTCCTTTGCGTAGAATTGCCGTATATCCTGCATAATTAATGGTTTTGATTGAGACGACACAAACAAAATACTCGCGCTCATTATACAAATATTTGCCCTGACCGGGAATCGAACCCGGGACCGCTAGCTTCATAGGCAGTTACTAGGTACCAACTAGGCTATCTCGGTTGCATCTTCGTATCTTTGAAAACACGATTAGACAAAAAAGGCGCTTCGAAAGTTTTTTACACTTAAGTAGGTACAGTCAAGGAATTTAATTTGTGACCCACCTTAGTTCCAAAGTCAATCTGACATTCTACAGCAATAAGGTTGAGTTTCCTATCAATTACAAATGACTTGGCATCTCTATTGACAATGACATCTTCAAGCAGATTTTCTTTGAAATGGGTAGTAAATTAACTTCCGTGACCGTACAGTACCCCAACGAAAATGTTAAGCACTTTAGTGCGTTGTCATATTAAACTTCAAACAGAACATCAAATGACACACGTGACAATGACAATGGCAGTCACAATGACAAGGTTCTAAGTATGCTCAACATTTTTATTGGGTGACTGTACATGCTGGTCCTTACTTTGATAAAATGTTGGCTTGAGAAACCCTGACTCAACACCCTGGCTCCACCTTAATTTTTAAAACAAATATTTTTCGTTTACTTTTAGATGTTATTATCAAGGATCGGAAAAACGACCGTCATTTTGAAAACATAACCCTGTTCCGTATAGCAGAGACTTCCTTGATATTAATTAAAAATATTATTAGGTATTTTTTAGATTTATTTTACAATAATTTATATGTACTTAGCGACAATTTTATTAATGAATGATACCGATATGTTAATTAGAAAACACAAACACACATACAAACAGTAAACCAATGACTACGATTGCCCCAATGTCCTCCGTAAACTGTGAACAAACTTTTTCGACTCATAAATAGGTCCTAAATTCACGTCGTTATGGAATAGCAGGCGAAAATTAAAAAAAAGACATTCTTTTTGATTGGCGAAAGTGTTTTTTTCCCATAACCATTATGGTTTTATTCATTAATAATATTGTTGCTGAATACATATAAATAATGGTATAATAAATGTAAAATACCTAATAATATTTTTAATTAACATCAGAAGGAAGTCTCTCCTGTACGGAACAGGGTTATGTTTTCAAAATGACGGGCGTTTTTCCGATCCTTGGTTATTATTCACAAACATCGTTAATCGTTAACCAAAATTACGCTCTAAAGTGAAGTAGGCGTGACTTCAATTACATCGTATTGACGAATACAGACTGTCTCTTTTCTTCTAACTGCGAAGTCGTAAATAAAAGGGAGACGGTTTTAGAGCAGCTTATACCTAGATGCCACACGTTTGGCGCGTTTGGTATTAGCTTTCAGAGAAATCGAGAAATAGGTATACAGTGCCCAGGTCCCTGATACTCTAACTTAATTGGTACGAAGCGGAGTTTTCGGCATTGAACGTGTAGCAGTTACAAGAATATGCAATTATTTTAATTGCTTTTTGGAAAACTAAAATGGGACTCTATTCTCACACATCCGGTTAGCATTGTGAAGCATTTATTTATGAAGAATTGTGTGATGAGGATGGAATCCGTTCATTAGACTAAAAGCACGGTTGACAAATATGTCATTTTACAAACGTTCATTTCACAAAAACGTATCTATTTGTGTTTTAACCTATACATATTATGATATTACATAGGATAGATGGGCTTATAATAGTAGATTGTTCAACAAGAGACTAAGCAAGCCATAATGACAAGAGATATTTAGCCACGCGAGCGAGCGAGCGAGCGAGACTGGCTATAGTTCGAGTGTCATTATGGTTGTTTAGTCTCGCGTTAAACACTCTACTTTTCGCTTTGAATTCGAGGAAAAACGACTACGTTCTATAAAAAAAATACAATATTTAACAAAATATTAGCAAAATATGTAACAAAGTTTTTGACAAATGTTTCGCGGTTGTCAGTATTTTGTAAAGTGACATAATGCTTGCATATTTAGCCAACAGATAAAAGCTTGAAAACTATTTGGACCATGCCTAATAAAATAAAATAATCCTTAATATATTTAAATAGATTCATATTCGTAATCATTAATCGTGTTTCACGAAATTAAATCTTTTTTTTAAATATTTTTGCTCAGTTGTCATTTTGAGGTTATTTCCACGATCTAAAAATGGTCCATACACAATCACTGAAAATGGCGATAATCCTCCATTCACAAACACAGTGATTGATCCACAGTAAATTAAAAAAAACTTTTATCCCTAGAGATTAATAAGAAGCTTTAGTCCCGATGTGCAGAGATTAAAGTAACATTTTAAGAGCATAAGAAGTGAAAAATAAGTTAGTTTAGGTTAGAGTTTTATTAAAAATTGTAAAACACCAAAAATACCTCGCCTGGGAACACGGAAAAACAATATCGTTTTTGACCGGGGCCCAGATTCTAGGCAGTAAAATCCATATCGTCTTTGACCTGTTATTGCATTGTCAATGTTTGATAGCTCTCATTTACTTGACAGTAATGGCGGCTGAGTTAAAAACAATACGATAACACGTCAAAAACGATATGTGTTTTGGGCGGTTTTCAAAATAAGAGTACCTACATAGTTAAGGGGCTAATAAGGGCTAAAATTAAGATACGGTAACTTTAATCAGTTGAGTCACGAAAATTAACCATACCGTTATAAAACAAATGGTGGTATCTCAGGCCAAACTCCTGTACAGCAAGTGCGACTAGGGTTTCCATATCTCAGGATTTGTCCTGAGATTTCAGGATTTTTGGACTCTTCTCAGGATTGCGGCTCGATTTTGCAAATCTTAAAAATCTCAGGATTTTTAGAATTTTGAATTAAATACAGTACATTTTAAAGATCTCTTTAATAAAAAGTAAAACTAACTAAAAATAATCTCCCTAATAGAGAAAATAATTGAAGTAATCAACTTTGGTACTACATTTTTAAATTTGTAATTACGTCAGAGAGAAAATTCTCAAACTCCAACAAAATCTCAGGATTTTTCAATAGAAATCAAGCCTTTTCTCCGGACTTTTCATTTTTTCATCTGGTAACCCTACGTGCGACCATACTACTAACGGGTGAAGCTTGAATCTGCTTCGTTTATTGAATTTGAGATACCTCCTACTGGCTTATGAGGGCAGTATATAAATGAATGATTAATTTTCGTGACTCACATGAAATTACAGTTTCTTAATTTTAGTCATTAAATATGTAAACTTTTTTTGGAAACCGCCCTTTTATCGCCTAGAATTATAGAGGCCCTGTTATCGTATTGTCAACGTTTTGATAGCTCTTATTTACTTGACAGTAATGGCGACCGAGTTGAAAACAATGCCTCAGGTCAAGTACGATTTGGATTTTACCGCCGAGAATAGAGGCGCTGGTTTCCTTACAAGTGCGGTTCTATCGAACAACTGTAATAGTAATAAATCACTATAGTCGCGTCGATTTAACATGAGCTCTGCGATAAGTAGGATAACTCATATACAGGGTGACTGCGGGTTCGTGGAGCAACAAAATAAACTAAAACTCACTACACCATTACACAGGAACATAACGCAATAGATTTAAAAGCGTTACGACAATTACTTTGTTTTTTATTCGAATAAATATAGAATAAATTCATTTTATTCGGGATCATGGCCACCCTACATACTCAATTTCTTACTCGTCTGATCGTTCGATTTTCAAATAGGATTTAAGTTTTTAACATGAAAACGTTAGGTGACCATAATTTTAGTAATAATTAGGGAAACAATATTATTTTAATAAACGCTAAACTTTAACTGTTTCAAAAACCACTATACTAAGAGAATCTCAACCATTTACTGAGTTTTTACTATCTTATCCCACACTGAAACACAACAAAAAAATATTTGCCACGGTCAGCGGCGTGCATAGTAATTTTTGATAATAGCAGAATCGGTCAAGTGCGAGTCGTACTTATGCAGTGCAGGTTTCGTAAATATTAAACATGCGAAGACACTTGACATCTTGAATCGTAATTAGTACCATTACTTAATTATACTTTACAAATACACTTAAAAACACTGAATAAAAAGCAAGTTTTAAAAGCCCGACTGTAATTTTGACATTTAAGCCTCAGATCGTGCCACATAAATATACATACATACGCTCTTATTACATAGCACTCCTATGGCGCAGTCGAGTAAAAACTGGCATAGATAACAAAAAAAATGTATGTGTGTCTAGTCGACCACGGAAAGTAAAATAGGTAGGCGCCTGAGCTTGTATAGTCAACAACTATAATTGTTGACCATGTATAGAACGCTGTCATAATGACAGCGTCTAAAGAAATAAACCACAATTAAAGTTGTTGATCGTACGTAGTATAGTAAATGTTTGAAATGACGAAATCCGGCTGTCTCTGTGATCATCATACAATGAACGATATTGACCGAATTATATAAGCTGACCTACCTTATACGTTGTCTGTCATGAATCATGATAGGTCCTAGGCTCGCTGGGAGAAAACCAGGGGCTGTACTCTACTTGGTGAAACAATATTGCTATTGACATGCTATCGTATTGTTTTTAACTCGCCCGCCATTATTTCCAAAAATAAGGGCTATCGTAAAGTTGACGATTCGATAATAAGCCAAAAGCAATATGGTTTTACGGAGTAAAATAGATTCAAAATTCAAAATTCAAAATATTTTTTCACCAAATAGGCCACAAGAGGGCTCTTTTACACGTCGGTAATATAGAGTGAATCTACCAGCGCTTCGGACAAGATCATCATTGCGGAGAAGAAGCGCCGCAAGAAACTCCAGCAGAAGGTCATTTTTTCAATCACAAAACATACAACAACAATACTTAAAAGTAAATTACATTAAGTAATAATAAGGTAATAAAGTCCCCCCAGATCCCCAGCTATTGTACAGTCACCAGCAATAACATATGATTCAACAATGCACTCAAATATATCTGACACGTCCTTATTACTGGAGGCATAAGAGCGTGTCATATATGTTTGATTTTGGAACATATATTATCGCGGTGACTGTACCTGTTGCAGCTTTTTTAGGCAAACGGGTGACGTAATTTATTACTTAAAATCCTCCGCACATAAATACATCAAATCCCACAAGATGGCCACCGGAGCAGAGGCAGACCAAAAACGAGGAGGTTGGATGATTTGGACGTGCTTCAAAGCGACTGGCGGGAGGATGCAATCAGTAGGTTAAAATTGCGAAAAAGAGGCGATACTAGCAATGTACAATTTGCAGAACATTTTCAGAAGTTAAAAAATCATCTCAAGAAATTACTGAAAATATGATCGGAAACATTTGAAATCATTGAGAATGTTCTCTTTCCATACAAATATTAAGAATATTCTTAGAAATTTCCGAGAATTTCTCATAAGAAACTTTCACAATTTGAGAAGTTGCTTTTCGGTATAATGCTAGGCGAGACCTTTGCCCTGCGGTGGGACAATAACACAGGCAAAAAAAACCTTCAAATAAAATGAAAACTTTATCTTTGCAGGTAGAGTTGACATCATCTTGATTTTCTGATTGCGTTATCTGTAAATTCTGTAATGTTTTGTGCTTACTGGTATCCTCATATATGTATGCATGTATGTATTTATTTATTATTACAATTTATGTAAATATTTACATTAGTTTAATATATTTATTTGTAGGTCTACTTATATTATTATTAATTATGTATAGATAGTTGACCCTATGTTGCACTGCCACCACAATCTCTGCTTTGCCTAATGGTTAACTGGTAGAGAATGCCTTACGGAATTAAGTTCGCCTTTTGACAATAGATTAATAAATAAAAATTAAAAAATTGGCTTAAAACAATAAAGTCAATGTGAAAACTCGCCGTCTAGCGCGACACATGAAACGGCTCTATTCTTCGTGTCGTTATCGAGAGACAATGGGCGATACGACATGGAATCCGGGGGCAAAGTCTGTCACAGCATATCTATGGTGCATGGCTAGGGCTGCCACTCGAGCGTAGGGTTAGCAAATCAAGAATGTTGAACAATAAGTTTAATTTATTGTCCGTTTTTAGGGTTTCTTAGTCAAACTAGGGACGCTTATAGTTTTGCGATGTCCGTCCATCCATGAGCTTAGGGTTGGCAAATCAAGAATGTTAAAATAAAAAAACATAAATAAATATCAGGAGACAATGCCATTCCAATTGCCCTAGTCCCAAACTAAGCTCTAGGTTTGTAGTGTGGGTACTAGACAACGATATAAATACACTAGAGAACTATATAGGTACTTAAATACATTAAATAAGTATAGTTTAATTCATTGTCCGTATTTAGGGTTCCTTAGTAAAACTAGAAACACTTATAGAGTAGCCGTACTCCGCGGTCTAGCTCAAAGACTCTTGGTACTACATAGCTGTAATTAATCTAGCATAGCGTCGGCCTAAATCGCAAACCTCGTAACTCAAGCTGATCAAATTTTACAGGAGGCACAAAAAACGGCGGTCGACAAATGGCGGTCGGGAGTTGCGAGGTTTTCTATTTTGCTTTTTAAACGTAAACGGTTTATTTTTGGTATTTAAAAGTTTTCCCGTTAGATGCGTTCAGAATAGTACTATCTAAAAGAGTCAAAACATGTTTTTTTTTTAAAAATGGAGTTACGAGGTATGCGATTTAGGTCGACGATAGGTAGTTAAACATTCAAATTAGGTACCCCGACAAAGTTGTAAAATAAAATCTTGAAACAGATTTTTTTTCGGGTAACTCCCATACATGCAAAGTAGAGGTAAAATTGTTATTTATACATTATAACTTCAAATGAGATACATATATGTAGATATAAGTATATATTGCATAGCTCTTAAAAAACATTGTATATTCAAGGAAATATTTAACATAGCACGTCCGTCCGTGTCCGTGTTATACGAGAACATTTCCCGGTGTGACACGAGAAATGACATATATACCTATATATATATATGTATACATATATATATATATATATATGTATATATATGTGTATATATATATAGGTATATATTATATTACACCGTTATACCCCGCAACTTGACGCATTTTGTTAGTCTGCTAAACAAAAAAATTGCTTGACTTACATATTACTTACTGGGAGAGATCCCTTAAAGGGATAAGTTCGCCTTTGTACTTCTTTTTTACGTTTCTGTTTCTTTTTGTGTTTTGTTATTTTCTGTTGGTGCAATAAAGAGTTTACATACATACATAGTATGTTACTATATTTTTTTAATGAAGGCACATATATTTAATTTAAAAGGAAAACTATCAAGACTAAGTACCGCGATACCGCGCCGTGTTGTAGTACTAGCGTAAATTACATGGACATAAGGGAAAATTACTAATATTCAGATTAAAATGATCAATATCTCCGAAACTAGTAAAAATCGCTGAGCATACACATACGGGTTAAATCGATAGCTCTTTAGCTGCTCTATCAGCCCTAGGCGGGTTGACGTCGCCTTATGGGACACCCTGTATATTGTTATGTAGGTAAGACTTGTAACGTGTTTGTAAATATGGGGCTTTTTGCCAGAAATATACCTTACAAATTGTACGCACTATGCTTGTTTCAAATGGCAGCCCTAACTTTATTGTAAATTTATCTGCGAACCGTCTCCACGGTTTTTTTAGTTTATCAACGGTTTGACAATTATTACCGTAGTGGATGGGTGACGGGTACTTCCTTCCTATATATATTTTTAAATTGGTTTTACTGCTACGTAGGGAGAAAGGGCGGAAGAACTTTGTCAAAGTTAATGCTGCTTGCTATCATAATATAAATAAATAAGTATCCGGGGACCATCTTACAAAAATGACCTAGTCCCAAACTAAGCTATAGGCTTGTGTATGGGTAGTACCCATTGGGTACTAGACAACGATAAACTTACTTATATGTGGCGTTATCTATGAAAATGGACCTTATTGGCGATGGCGCTTGCGCCATTATTAAAGATGCTCCGATATAAATACAACGTCGCGTGACACAGTGCGGCGTAAGCGCCATCGACAATAAGGTCCCTTTTTATAGATAACGCCACATATAGAAAACATCAAAGACACACCCGTATTCACAAACAATACTTAAGGGATCCACTGAGTAAACGCACTGCGTTCAATACACCTTTGTGATTGGTCCTTTTTGACGTGTGTTCGTGAGCACTGTGAGACCTCATAGTGACGTTTGTGAATACGGGTTTAAGGAAAATATATTCGCGCTCTTCACGCAAATATCTGCCCTAACCGGGATTTGAACCCGGTTATCGTATTGTCAACGTTTTGATAGCTCTTATTTACTTGACGCGTTCGAGTTAAAAACTATACCCAGGTTAAATACGATTTGGAATTTACCGTGAGCGCCTTAAAAACGCCTGTGTTCATTTAATTTCTCCTCCAATAATGGTTCGAGCCGTATCAGTTTTCAATAAATCTACTATTATGCATATGTATATAAAAAGGCAAACCTGACTGACTGACTTAGATATCAACGCACAGCCGAAACTGCTGTACCTAGAAACTTGAAATTTTGTACAGTGGTTCCTTTCATGATGTAAGTGAGCACTAAGAATAGATTTTTGAAAATTCATCTTCTAAGGGGTTAAAATAGGGGGACGGGGAGTAGCGGGAAACTAATTCTACGCGTACGAAGTCGCGGGCGTTCTCTAGTTACCTATAAAGCTGAAGAGTTTGTTTGTTTGTTTATTTGTTTGCTTGAACGCGCTAATCTCAGGAACTACTGGTCCGATTTGAAAATTTATTTCAGTGTTAGATAGCCCATTTATCGAGGAAGGCTATAGGCTATATATCATCACGCTAAGACCAATAGGAGCGGAGCACCAATGAAGAATGTTTCAACCTTCTACGTTAACAAAGTCGCGGGTTAAAGTTAGCGTTAGCCCAAAGTAACTACCTATTCCACGGGAACGAAGTCGCGGGCAGAAGCTAATAATATTATAAGGCACTCGCGAGATTACCGCAATATCATTTTATAAAATGTACCAATTACAGTCAGAGTCATTATAAATGAAAAGCAAGCTTTAAAACCCCGGCTGCATTTTTTTTATATTGTCGTGGATATATTTTAATAAACCCGTTTATTAATGCTAATAAGTATAGTCGTATATATTTGAGATGGTGGAGATGGTTTAAGACCGTTCAAATGATACCTATATTGTAATAATTAGAAGACTTTCTTTTTTGTTTGACATAAATAATTGACATTTTGCCATTGTTGTCATTTCAATTTTAACAGTTTAGTCCTCCAAGTATCCTATGTCACCCGGGATGGTGACAGGATTCTAACGATACCACACACATCTAAATCGGCTCTGTTGTTTGGAAGTTATGGTGGAATAAAGAATCATACATACATGAAACCTGAAAAAATTACACTCCTTTTTTGGGTAGTCGTGTAAAAATACAGACAAAAATATCTACAGCCTCTATATCATAGACACAAAGGTCCATGTACACATATGTAAATATATTTGACACGATAGCTGTATAGATTTATGATTTTGACTGTTTCACTCAAACTCACTCACTGTGGACTGGTCCACTTTTGCACCTTGTTTCAATGGAGTAAGGTGCAAAACTGGATACATATTTTCGAGTCGTCTGTACAGTAAAATCAGCGCCCTATTCTGAGCTTCATATGAGCAGCTGCGCTGTGTACAGTCAAGGACTTTAATTGTTATGCCACTATGGAACCCTGTCGCCTAACGTTAATCATTCATCTAAGCGCAATTTCTGTCACGTGGTTTGACGCTGTCATTATGACAGGGTTCCATAGTGGCATAACAATTAAAGTCCTTGACTGTACACTGAAATGTTGCCCATCACTTGTCGTTCTCAGTGTACATAGCGCAGCTCATATGAATCTCAGTAATGTGAAAACATGTTAACATTGGAATTTATGCGGAATTGTCCCATGTCACCTGTCATTGTCAGGATGGTCAAATAAAAGGCTGAGTGACTTGACAGAAGCGCGTGGAGCTAACCCCATGTGCTTCTGTTTAGTCCACCAGAGTAAATCTCTTTAACCGAACAATTGTCCTCGCGTGTGATATCCATGGACTTGTTTCTCTAATAAGTCCATGGCGATTGTCTAAAACTCGATACTGGCGAAATACACCTTGTTAAACACAAGGAGTGAAAGCCATTAATTATGAAAAAAAAAGGCTGAGTATTAATAGTACAGTCAGCAGCATAAATAAGTGATCATTTATGTACCTTGTCGCTTTCAATCGTTTCACAATTTTGTATGACATTTCAAATACGACGTTAAAGAGACAAGGTACATAAATGATCACTTATTTATGCTGTTGACTGTACAGTGCAACCATTTTCAAAATAGCGATCGGCAATCATCGTTTTTCTATGACACACGGGGGGTTATTACGACATGGCAATGCAGCTCATTTTACGGTGAGCGAAGAGGACAGAGCTACATCAGTTACATAGCGCTATCCCTTTCTCACAGCGTAATCTGAACTGCATTATCATAATAACCCCCACGAGTGACAAATATACTGTCAGTTGCGAGTGCAAGCGTGATAGCGATAGCCAGCCGAAAGCTATTAAGAAGCTGGGAATACTGTACTTGGCTGTCTATCGCTTTCTCACTGTCTGCCATAAAAAATATACTCACGGATGCCAGAGAGAGAGAGATAGCGATAAACAACTGAGTACTTACTATCAATATTCTGGTTTTAGGGCGTTTTACTAAAAAGTATACCCAATTAAAGACTGAAATTAAGGAACTTTAACTTTGTCAGTTTTGTGACGAAAATTAGCCATACATTGCTGCCGTCAAATGTATAGCCTGGCCAAAAAGTCGAGCCAGTGGTGACAGCTGCAACTAAAAAAATTCCATACAAAATTGTTGCCATGTTTACGCATTTTACGTCAAAAATGTGACAGTTACGTAGAAAGTGGCGCCCTCATTTAATTTCTACTCTTTTTGGTCGCACTATACCAATAGCTAATTTTCGTCACAAAACGGACAAAGTTAAAGTTCCTTAATTACACTTTTTAGTGAAAACGCCCTTTAGTACACAATTGCAGTCTGTGAGGACTTAAAAGGTGCTTGGGGTTTTTACTTTTCTCTCACTTGCTCTTAATAAGAGCGTATGAAAGAGAGTGAGGGACAAGCACAAAATGACAGCACCTTCTAAGAGCTATCGCAATAACTGTATATCGTGTGATATCGTTTTGTCCTGCATGACGCAACATTTTAGAAAATTGATATTATCATAACCTATAATCTCCAAACATAATTAAACGAAGTAAAAAATTATCTTCCACGAGTATGGCACGCTTTACAAGTAAGTTAATTAATAAAATATTTGATAACACTCCCAATAGATTATTATATTAAAAAATTAAGCTCTGGGTTCTTCTATGAGATAATTAACAACGCAATAGTTCCTTAAAATGTTTTAATTGGCACATCTTTCGTACAAATACGGGTTGGTCACAGCGAAAATGATAGTTAATTATTTCAGAACAAAGATGGCCTTAATAATTCTAGTTAACTGCAAAATTATTATTATCCCAGTGTTAAAAAAACGTACCTACGTCTCTTTTAACTGGAAGATCTATTTTAATTAATGATTTAATAGCTTTTTTTGAAAATTACGAGTACCTATTAAGATTTTACACAAAATACACAATGAACCACCGCCCGCCCGCCGCCGCGCCGCCGCCCAACACTGTACCAACCCACAAGTTGGGTGTACGGGATTTTCTCATTACTCATTACTCAATCATCAAACATGCTCGGAAAGCGAGCGAGCATGAGTTGCGATTTCAATATTTCGTTTTCAGCAGAACTAGTTGCAAGAGTATTGCTTCATAAAAGAAAAGCAAACCTACCAAGTACAAGTCAGACTTACAAACGAAGGATTTCGTACCACCATACACTGATAGATTGAGTAAAATACGCCGAAAACACTTATTTCTTGTATTATGTAAACATTATTTGGCTTTTGTTGGTGTGACTGCGGCTCTCTGTATAAAACTAAACTGTTTAGCTATCACGGTTTAAATGATACAGCCCTGTGACAGATGGACGGATAGCGGAGAGTCCCACATCACAATTATAATTTAAATATTGTTTAAACCACAATAAAGGTCAACATATCTAAAATTAACTTTATTTTTTCAATTCATAACCTATTGCATCTTTCTTTTATTTTCGGCTATTTAAGTTGTGATGCTTGAAAATATGACATAGGTACTTAGTGAGCATCCGATCCTTGCTCTATTATATTCCGTTAATAATCTACTACGCATATTTTAAATATTATAAATGTTGAAGTTTGTTCGACTATGTCACTCGGATTTGGATGAAATTTGGCACGTGATTAGTTTACGAGTAGATGGTGAAGTAACACATCGAAAAGTGTTTATCCCGGGAAAAAATATAATTACCGACAGAAAAAAAGGATAAAAGAGTTCTACGCAGATGAAATCGATACAAAATAATAAAGATAGTCATAGAAATTATATATCCTCTTTGGGTTATTCATTTGAGGACCGTTTCTTATATTTAATCTGTCTGGTCTTTGGGCGTTTAATAAAGTCAACACAACAATGATCCTACTAATATTATAAATGCGAAAATTTAGGGGATTGTGAAGCGCCGCTAAAATCGCGTGGCTGTCAAAAAATCCATACTTTAGCTCCGGGCAATAACATTTCTCACCACCTAAATCAAGTCCGATTCTCACGATTTTTGAATATGTTGTAGTTATTTATTTTATTATTATTATTTATTTATTTATTAAAAACAAACAACATGATACAATAATATTAAAGGCCCTGCAAAACTGTTACAACAGTTTGACTGCAAGAATGTGTCCGTGAATAAATCTGTTTTTTTTTAAATTATAAATATACTTAGCTATGTCTTACAGTATGTCTAGTATGGAAGTGACTCTAATAAAAATTTATTGACTAGTCTCTTAAATCTACGCATATTATAAAGATACTAGGTCTGTACGTTTCTGTTTTTTGTTTTTTTAATTTGTTTCATTCTAAGAAATATTTTTGTATAAAGGAAAACGTACAAACGTAGTTTTTCATGATTTCTACAACATATTCAAAAACAATGATATTTTATATAAAGATACGTCATCTGCGCGCAAAAACGTTCCGCAAAAAGGAAGGCAAATTGCCTTACTTTTTATCTATTTATCTCTTTCTAACATTAGCGTTCGCTATGGATTGCCGTGTTTGTCTCTGTCAGTAATTGGTCACGGGATTTGAATGCGTTTAACGTATCTTAATATAAAATATCATTGTTCAAAAATCGAAAAAAACGGACTTGGTTTAAGGGGAGAGAAACGTTATAATCGAAATCTACGTGGATAAAGTCGCGGGCAGAAGCTAGATCGAAATAAAATTGACCGCATATGTCACGAATATTTATACAAAACTAGCTTCTGCCCTCGACTTTGTCCGCGTAGATTTCGATTGTCGTTATTCCCTCGAAACCTTTAAATTTTCCGAAATGAAAAGGAGCCAAAAAAGATCCCAAAAAGTCCAAATATTTGGTATTTGGATCGAAGCATCAAACCCGTACAACTTTAAATAGCCTGGCGTCCGGGGATATTACTATCATGGGCGAACCGATAGAAAGGGTGGTTGAAGCTGCGCTTTGAGAGCCACGTAGCTAAATTCGTGAATTGCTTTTAGCGCCTCAAGGTTCTTTATAATATTCGTGATTACCTCAGTGTTGATATGCGTGTCCACCTGTGTGAATCACTTATATTATCTAGATTAAACTTAAACTATTGCAATGTCGTTTATGATGGTCGTATACTTGGTCGGTCCAAGAGGCTAATACAACGAGTCCAGAACGCGTGTGCTCGTTTTTGTTTTAGAGTCCCTCTCCACTCCCACATCACTCCGTATTTAAACGCCGCTAACCTGCTAAACATGGCTGCGCGGAGGCGCATGCACCTGGCGACCCTTATGTTCGGTATGGCGCAACACATGACCCCGTCGTACCTGTTTAAAAAGATCCAGTGGTCCAGCAATGTACGCAGGTTTAAAGCTAGGGCGATTGTGCCGCTGCACCGAACCGCGGCGTTTCGGGGTAGTTTCAAGTTTGCGGCGTCCAAGTGCTGGAATGATCTCCCCCCTCCCATCCAAGGAGCGCCTAGAAAGTACACCTTTAAGCGCAAGCTTTACTGATCATTACTGATCTCGGCTGTCTATATCGCTCGCTTATTGCACACGCTTCTAAAACATTCAAAGCATGAATGGTTAAATAAGGTCATTTCCTATATCATAAATCGGACACATGGTTGCCCCGCGTGTTAAAAACTACAAGTAGGTACCTATCTCAGTGAACCGAAAAATTCTTCACCTCTCTGATTAGGAGATTGTAAACATTCGGCGCCACCCAGTTTCGACGTGATTGTTACATTGTATTTCTTAATGCGTAGAATGAGAAAAATCAGCAACAAGTTTTCCATGTGCACTATAAGGCAAATAAGAAGTCAATCATGACATCTGTCATTCCATTTTACTAATGGACGTGACGTTTTTAAACCAATCGCGTCACTGGTAGATGACGTGTTAGGAAACTCACGTGATCTACCAGTGACGCGATTGGTTTAAAAGCGAAACGAATAGAAACGCTAGTTGGCGTAATGCATCTTGGCCGGGCCTCCCGCTGATTTTAATTTGTGATATTACGCTGAGTTGGGACCATTTCGTGGCTAATTTCTTCTTGTGCATATTAATCTGTTCTTTGTTCATGTATGTCACGAATTAATGATTTTCTTTCGTCTTTCTTTTCTTTTCAGTACAAAGGGCATTGGGTAAATTTGTTTGAAGAATATTGTCATTTTTTTTTTCAGCTGCCACTGGTGATTCTTACATAGTTATTTAGAGGACCTCTAAATACATATAGATATATATAATTTATGGCGTTAAATAATATCGGAGCGGAGATTTTAAAGATTTAAGTGTTCAGTTTTCAGTACAAAAGTACGCCCAAGCATGAATATTTAAATATCTCAGCTCCGATGCACTTAAGAGTATTACATTACGTAATAAAATATGTTTATTTTCGATAATCCTATCATAATTTAACGTTTTTACGAATGACCACTCACCTTGAAAATGTATGAATTTTGTAAAATTTGTAAATGACAACACTTTTACCCAAACCCCTTATAACCTTATACCCAAGAATCTTACTACTATTATAAATGCGAAAGTTTGGGTGTTTGTTACTCAATCAAGCCCGATAGATCTAAATAACAAACAAGTTAATTAATTAACATAACATCTGGATAAAATTTGGCGCAGAAATAGATTATAGCGGAACAGCTCATTGCCACGTTTTATCCCGCAAAAATGTACGGTTCCCGAGGGAAGAGGGATAAAAGACTTCTACACGAGTCGCGGGCAACATAGCAGCAACTAGTAAATGAATTTTGTAAATGATATGAATAAACAGTGAAATGACATAATTTATTGAGTATGAGTATGTCGCGAAAATTAATTTTGATGTCGACTCTTTAGCTCGCTTTAGTCTTACCGTGCTATGACAACTCCGAACCCTGGAACAGCTTACATTTTCGAAAATCAACAACATGTATAGGATTGTGTGCACCTGGACCTAGCCTATTTCATTACTGCCGTCCAACAGCAAAACTCTGCAAGTGAAAAACCCTAGTTTTGGAAACAATGCGTGTTTACTTAAAGGTTTTTAAGTTTCAATTGTGTTTGGGCCGCCCCTTGGCTTTGGACGTATCATGCGTGGACACGTTAGCTCCGTCTCACGTCGAGGGATCTGCTTGTCAGCCTGGGTCCGTGGCTGACCATGCCCAGACCATCAAGTGCCGCAAATACGCTTTCGTAAATGAAAATTACGTTTTTTGCGGCACTTGCAATGGAAACATTGAGTCCATACTCCGTGGTCTTCCGAGACCAAGAAGTTTGTAAAAGAGGTGTCGGAAAGACTTATTTTGGCGGCGGGTGATCCCAGAGCGGGCTCGTTATTTGCGCAGCAAACTAAAACATATTTTTCAAATTTATTTTGTAGTATGGTAGAAGCACTCATGTGGAATCGTTTGATGCAACACAAAACGCTGTAACTCGAGTTGCAGCTTGCAGATATGTTTTTTGCATTTTAAAACTTTACAAGACTTAAAAACTGGAGTATCTTGCTACAATGACGGCTAGTATTTAACAAACTTGAAATAATCGCAATATTCGCAATGCACATTGTTTTGCACTTTAACTTATCTCGGGTGAACGAACCCCGAATCCAGAGGCAACAGCCAGGAAATGGGCCAAACTGACGAAAATACATAAACAAGCATTTATCTTTGTTACCATAGCGATGGAGGACAATTAACTTGAGATTTAGGTACCTACGAGTTTGTGCCTTTAGTAATCATATAATAAATGCGGTATTTCTAAGCCGTTGAAATGTTACTTTAAATAAAAGGCACGGAAGCGGGTTTGCCATACTTGTATGTAGATGCACGTGCACGTTGTCTCTGAGTGCGTAGCTGTCGTCGCTATCCGACGCCGTAGTGTGCGTGTCTATACGCATTTCAACTACAGATGTAGTGAAATATCCTTTCACATCGTATTTTCTCGGAAATGTACCATGCTACTTCAGTCTGACTCAGTACCCATCAAGTCAACGTGGGGGAACGCTTTTTTTAAGTTAATACCAGAGTATTTTTTTTGTTAATTAAGATTAAGTTTGTTTTCGGTTCTTTTTGATAGTCATGCCGAAAGCATTAAGACCTGGGAAACGTTAAGATCGACAAGCCTGTGAAATTATTTTCAACATTTATTTATATTTCTTCTTGTTTACCTACATCTAATTTCTATATATTTGATCGTGGTGGTTTTAACATCTCGGTGTAATATACTTCAAACTCGTGGTTAAAACCACGACACAAGTAATTTGACACTGATGACTAAAGTACACTATTTATTTAATTCAAACATGTCACTTAATAATTCAATAATTCATAGACACGTCGGCATAATTCGGAAGTAGACGTGAGTTCCGAGTTTTCACGATGTGAAAGGATTATTCAATAGATCTGTACAAGTATGACCTACCCGCTTTCGTAACACAAAACAACTCTGTAAAATTCATAAATATATACACGTTATCAAGACGCTAAAAATATCTATACGCCCTTAGGTATGCCACTATCAATCAATAAGGTCTATGTACAGTATTCCCAGCTTCTTAATAGCTTTCGGCTGGCTATCGCTATCATGCTTGCACTCGCAACGGACAGTATATTTGTCACTCGTGTGTCATAGAAAAACGAAGATTGCCGATAGACATTAGGAAAATGGTAGCACTGTATACATATATTTGACGTCATGACTGTGTAGTTAGGTAGATATTGATGCTTTCGACTGTACAGTCAAGGACTTTAATCGTTTAGCCACTATAGAACCCTGTCATAATGACAGCATCAAGCCACACGAAAGAAATTATTCCAAAATTAATTATTAACGTTATGCGACAGGATTCCATAGTGGCTCAACAATTAGAGTCCTTGACTGTACCTAGCTTCTCCCTGTCCGTAGCAGAATAAAACAATTGACAAGCGAAATTCCAAACTCAAAAGATGGTAAAAAGTTTCAGAAAGAACAAAGAAATACTCAACGTACATTGCGTCATATCAGCCCAAAATTGCGTCATTCTGCGCAGTAAGTAATTACATTACTTAATAACGATTAAAAATGTAAATATAAGTAACAAACCAGCCAAATTCTGGTGAGAACTTGTCACTGCGTCTCTGCGTGACTGGCATTGTATGCCATTTATAAACACAGATTTCGATTTATGGAACCGTAGGCAAAATCACGCCTCTACTTAATGATAGCCATTTAGCACGTGTACCTAAATGCTTAATATAATTATTACAAGGTTACACAAAACGTTATCATGTTCTTAAATTGATAGATTGATGAGCTTCGATACCTATTGTCTTAAACTATATTTTTATCACTTTTTTGTTAGAGTCAAGTGCCGCCCTCCCCTCCCCCTAATGATTAGCTCCACCCCCCTTAAAAGTTTACTATTAGTTAACAATGTTGAAAGGAAACTATCAAAGCTAAGTAGGTACAGTTTAAAAATTAGGTACTTACCCAATAGTCGACCAAGTTATAAGGGGGGCAGTGCGAGGCCCGACAGACACGCAGCTGGGATCGTAATGTATGTAGTCGACGTCAAATATATCTTTAAATTTTTCGCCTTATTACAATGGAATAACTGACTGTACCTATGAGTACAATGCGGGATGCAATTAATCATTTTTATCCCTTGGTTTACAATGGATTATTACTTTTATTCACCCATACATATATTCTATTCTTACAGTTGCTCATAAGATGACATAGGCATGTAATATACCCGATACGAATAGTTTGTTGACCTTTTATCAGCCTTACCTAATTCACGAAATTTAATGAGCGAGTGCTTGATTACTGCTAATCAAATGTAAGAGTTGTTTCACTTTGACCTTTAGCTCCGTGATCAGTGAACCCGGTAGGTATATATAATGTTTCACTTTGACAGCTTATCTTTTGGTTAACAAAGGCTAAAGCTAACACACTGAAAGCGACGACGCGGCGCTTTTAAGTATGGTAACGTGCTGCACCGCGCCGTCTCCGCTATTAGTGTCTTCGCGGCTTTATCGGTACTTTAGTCTCCACTTTAGGCTCTATCTCTTGCGCGCGCCACGCGCGACAGGAATGGCAGGAAGGGATAGAGTAGGTATAAGGACGCTGCTTTGGAGTGCGAATCCCGAAACGTCGGATGTTCCGTCTCTTTCATTGGTCATTCATGGCTGAGTCGAGAGGAGATGGAGCTAAAGTAACATCAAATTCAACTTCAATAATATAAAACATCTTGAGTTTGTTACTTATATTACGGTTTTTCTTTTTGTTCCGGTTACCTTACTTTAGTGTGTGTGTGTTATGTGTGTGTAACTGCCGTGGTTTCACTGGATGGGTCCAACGAAAGACCGGGCACATTTTATAAAGCTACAAGTTACAATTTTGCAGGTCTAAACCGGCAACACTGCTCAAATAGCTGGTTGTTATTGGTCGAGGTTGTGTCAAATGGAAACTTGTAACCTGTAAATTGTAATTTGTAGCTTTATAAAACAGGCCCCAGCGCTGGATTTAACAAACGCATAAGGCTGAGTTGGAACCATTTCGTGACAAGGTCTTTTGTCTATGTCAGTATTTTGTTTCTTTTGTTTTCCTTTCTTTCTTTCTTAGTTATTATCTAGTTTTAAATAATAAATAAATAATAAATAAATAAATATCAAGGGACGATCTCACACAAATTGACCTAGTCCCAAACTAAGCTCTAGGCTTGTACTATGGGTACTAGACAACGATATAAATACTTATATAGAGAAATATATACTTAAATACATAGAAAACATCCACGACTCGGGAACAAATACTCGTGCTCATCACACAAATATCTGCCCTTACCGGGATTTGAACCCAGGACCGCTAGATTCGTAGGCAGCGTCACTACCAACTAGGCTAGCACGTCGTCGTTTTGAAGTTAAATTAAATAGCAGACATTATAAGAATAAGAATAAGAATAAGAATGTTTATTTGCAGGAATGTAGTGAAATGATGCAGGTGGAAAACATTAGATGTGCTTACATTCTACTTTAAAAAGCATGCAAAATTTGTATCTTATAGCTAAATACGTTTGAAAAGTACATTGTTTTAAATAAGATTATCGAAACTTACTTATTTAGACATTATATAAAATTATTCAATATTAGGGTTTAGATAGTCATTAACACTATGCTAGTTTTATGTTTACAACTTTGGCTACAATTTTCGCGACAGCGACGCGCGGCGGCGATAAGCGGCAAGCGGCAGCGAACAAATACCTAGAGATGTATAGACCATGCCACGAGTCCTTTTGGTTTATACGTCCTGAAGGTTTTTTGCTCTTTAGTTGTAGGTAAATAAGTATGTTTTTCATTCTAGAAAGTCTTTATTTTCTCTTTACTTTGGACATGTAAAAAATGAAGCTACACGCAAAAACCAATTTAAAGCACCAATGTCTCAAGATCTCAACTTGAATCAGACTTCATATAAAAGTGGTCATGGTCCTTTCAATTAGAGACCAATATTTAAAAAACTGTGCTTTAGAGTGGGAAACATAAGAGTAGAGGGAGTAAGAGTTGTTGGCCATTTGAGACGGCCATTTTTATTTAAATCTTATCCCAGGTTATCCTGATAAAGTTGAATAATCATAGAACAATGAATTACCCACTCAGCGTGGGTAGACCTCCAGCAAGGTAGACCGACGAAGTGGCTAAGGTTTCGGGAAACCGATGGATACAAGCGGCGCAGGACCGGCCCCTGTGGCAAACCTTGAGGGAGGCCTATGTCCAGCAGTTGACGTCTTTCGGCTGAAATGATGATGATGATGATGATGAATTAATTCTTTACTCCCTCCCTATCCTTTCTAAGAATACCTGGGGCCTGTTTTATAAAGCTACAAATTACAATTTACAGGTTACAAGTTTCCATTTGACACAACCTCGACCAATGACACCTTCGGCCGCGTACGAAACCGCAAGTTCGTAACCGAAACTAGTTACGATCGAAGAATTAATCTTCCTTGTTGGAAACCTGTTACGATCGCAAAACTCTAGGTAGGTTATGTTCGTTAGTTATCTTCAGATGCCCGAAGGGCAAACAGACCAGAAATAGGAGCCCCGCAACGCGGGGCTCCGTCGAAACTGCTGAATTACGAAAAAAAAATCGCAATTTATTTCGTACACAGAATAAAAAATCATCGATCGCAACTGGTTTCGTACAACGAATAAAAATTCTTCTATCGTAACTGGTTACGAACTTGCGGTTTCGTACGCGGCCGAAGGGACGACCAGTGATTTGAGCAGTGTTGCCGGTTTAGTCCTGTAAAATTGTAACTTGTAGCTTTATAAAACGTGCCCCTGCAGTCCCACGTGAAGGGAACGAATTAATTTGAATATTGAATCCTGACAAACGAGATAGGGCTAACGTAACTTTGTTTCAAACTAAAAATAGAACTATTACGACATTGATTAAGTTCTTCATTAATAACCCAGCTTAATTGTATCTAGGAGATATTTTTTCCTATTAATTGGAAAACAACAATTATCGGAGGGTCATCGGCCAGCTAAGGAGAAAGGAACCGTGACCTAAGAAAGTTGTTTTTGTTTGCGTACCTTAGCTGTTTATTTAACAGGTTATTTGCTATCTGTTGCGTGACGAGAAATTGTTTTTCTGACCACAGCGTTATTTCCAAGATAGTATAGTATTCGTGATCCCTTTTAATGCATACCTACGCAACTTACTATAATTATAAAACAAAATGAGGAGTTCCGTTGGCCATCTGTGGTCTTCATCATCAGTTTCACTTCACCAAATGAAGCTTTCTGAATGCAAATGCTGGACTTGTTACTAAAAATACTGAAATATCTATATGTATGCCTATAATATTTGAGGAGTTCCCTCAATTCCTCATAGATCTCATCAGATTATAATTTGGTGAGAATGGGACCACCTTGAAAGTACCTATACTCTATCAAACAAAAAATATTTTTTGAAATCGGACCATAATTGACGGAGCCTATTACATTTCGACGCACCAAACTTTTCCCAAGCTATACTTAAGAGGATTGTGAAGCGATGCCTCAATCACGTAGCTGTCAAAAAAATCCATACAAATTTTGCTCCGGGCGGTAATTTTCTCACCTCCTAAATCAAGTCCAATAGGGAATGTACATGGATTTTTTATCCTTTAATTGACGACGTGATTTCAGAGCACTCTCAAAGTAACACTTAGGCCATGCGACTTAAAGTTCAAAATAATAGTCATGAACTCATGACGTCTGTTAAATATTGAGACGTAGGTATACCACGTCAGGTAAAGGTTAAATCGCATTTCTCAACAAAACATGAAGCTGTGAAAAAAGTCACGACTAATCTATTTCAACGATTTTTGAATATGTTGTATATATTTCAGTTTCCGTTTTTAGGGTTCCGTAGTCAAACTAGGAATCCTTATAGTTTCGCCATATCCGTCCGTCCGTGAGATAGTTTTTGTGTAGTGACGGCTTCGGAACCGTACACCGAGGATGGTCAGACATGCTCTTGCCCGGTCTGTTTCCTTTATATTGATTTTTTCCAAGAAATGTTTTCTTGGGAAGCAAAACGTAACTACAAACATCTACCTACAACATGTTCAAAAATCGTAAAACGTAGTTAAAGGGGAGAAAAACTTTATCGCATTGTCTATAGAAATTTTTAGTTTCACAATACACAATGTTTAGGTGTTTGTTTTGCCCGATGAGACGTCCACTTGGTGCCCACGTGCTTCATTAGCGTTGTAAATATTGTAACGGCCGACAGCGAGAGATACAGGGTCGTTACCGTTTTAGCAACGCGCTCTAATCTGCGCAATACTTATTGCTACTCGTAATATGAATCTGCCGGACATGCTGTATAAATTTTCTTATTTATCTTTTTTATTATTTTTGAGTCAGCTTTAGTAACCCCCGTTTTCACCCTTTGGGTAACGAAACACGATAAAATTTGGCCCAGTAAATGAGATGACTTGGCACTTTTTCGCGCATCTGGACGTCACCTGGCACTACTTTCCCCCCTAATAAAACGCCTGGCATTGTTATATTTGAATTAAATACATAATTAGCTATAGGTGACACCAAACACAGCTCCATAAATTGCACACTTTCAATTGATTTTACAACCCCTTTGTTGCCCATCCACTGTCACACCCACCGCTGAACAGCCAGGCGCCCGGATTAATTGTATAGATGGGAAACAACCTTAAGTTGTTTCTGTTTGGCCCATTGGTTGACTGGTAGAGAATGCCTTAAGGCATTTGTACCTACTTATGTGTATTGTGCAATAAAGTTCAAATAAGTAAATAATAATATGGGCAAAGTGACCCTGAGCATTTTCAGGATATCTTAATCATTAATTACATAGGTTAGGTTAAATAGACATGTGACTACAAAAAAAAACTCATTCGGCGAGAATGTCTCAAATGATTCAAAAAACTCTGCGTGCGTTTCGAAAGTTTTAGTGCTCGTAGTCAAGCACCTCCTAAGACCCACCATACCTCTACAACGAAATTTGCCAAAGGAAAATGAACCTAATAGAATTGCAATAAAGTCAATTTTCTATTTTAATTGTCAGTCATAAAAACAAGGGAAATTCTACTTTATCTCCTTTGCAATAGATCTTTATTGCAATGGCCGTATTATGTAAAAAAAATTGTACGCGGGGTTTTACGAAGTTAATTCGATCTCTTAGTATTTAGTGCTAATTAGTTTAAACTAAAAAAAAATAGTCAGTAGTTATAAAACCCCGTTTATTTCTCATTCCCTCTCTTACTACATTAACTAATTATTTACACTTTACACAGTTCAGAAATAACTCCATGTAAATAAATACATTTCACTATATATCACTACGAAAGGTCCATAAAACGTCCGATATGTCACAATCTCATACATAATACATACAACGAAAAACATAAAAAAATACGAAAATACTAAACAATCTCAACTTAGAGTACTAATAAAATTCGTAGATTTTTCTGTGTGACGCAATAATAACCAGTTAAAATCTCTGTATTATGAAAAGAAAATAAAAAAACACTAAACACCTTAAAAACATTACAGCCATTACGATTATAATCTCGTATAAAATATTTTTTTCGGGTGGCAACTATTTACAAAAAAAGTTCACATAGAAGGCGAGGATAATTTTCTTAAAAAAACTTGAGCAGTTTAATACTAACTTTACATAAAATATTTGTCACCACCCTTTATTACCCGAGACTTAAAATAATAAATAACATAAAAACTGGTATAATATTATTATTAAGTTATTATAATATACCTAGAATACCTACTTTCATCATACCCAGTTACATCTAAAGAACTTTAAAAAATACTAACAAATATACAAAATAACATGCCTATTTTTACCCTAGCGATTTGTCCCTTTTCAGCAGACTCAAAACGAAAGAGACAAGTGATGATACTCCACTAAATTCCATAGTACTTGAGCTGTAAAATAAAATTGATCTACGCCATTTTATGACGAAACGTTTGCATAGTACGTCAAAAGATGGAGTTACGTGAGGACAGCGCAGTGTCCATTTTATTACCAGACCAGTCTATATCGTCCCTTTACTTTCTCAACCTCGTATCTGATCGAATAGTTAGATAGGAAAGTAGTCTTTATTCTATAGAGAACATGAGTGCTTTTCCTAACTACTCGATCAGATACGAGGTTGAGAAAGTAAAGAGACGATAGTATAGAACTCAGTGTGCTATTATCACGGCAAAAATAGCATGCTTTTAATGGTAGATTAAAACATAATTTTATGTTATAGAATTAACTGGGTACTTTATTATCGTCGTTGAAACTACGTAAAATGGAATCGAACTTATTCTACTTTTTGTTCTAAGACTATTTACAATCTGAACTTGTAGCAACCGGTAGAGAAATTGTTATTGTGATCATGAATTTAATGGAGAGCTGATGTAGTTCAGTATGTCCATAACGACTAAAATCAGCTTTGAATCACGATGTTTTGTATTTAATAAAATTTACCAAGTTGAGAAAGATAAAAGTGGATTACATCTTAGTATATTTTTTTAATTGGTTCCTATATCATATGGAACCTCGTCCCATGATGCTTTTCCAAATTTAATGGTTTAATGACCTTTTCTTTCCTTCACAGTAGCTGTCATTGGTGCTCTCTCAAAATGAACGTCTTTTTATATAAGCAACTACATACAAAAACCGTTCATTGTTGTCGCGTGAATCACTGAGAAAAAGTAATGCCTGAATTTTGCATAACTTTTACATTAATTTCTATTCCTATCCCCCATTGAGAACCAGCGAAATCGCGTACCTAGTAACCATATTAGGTGTATGTATTTGATACTCAAAAAAGTAATGATTGATACAAAATCAGTCCTCAAGCTACCATTTGTCTGCGGCTACGGTTCACTGTTCACAGTTATTACTTGTCACTAGCCCGTCCAGCTGGTGTTGACAGTCAGCTGTCACTGACAGCTAAGCGCTGTCAGAGTCGGAGGCGAGGGCGGGCAGCGCGGGCGGCGCGGCGGGCGTGATGGCGGGCGCGTCCTTCTCCAGCGGCCGGAAGGACCAGCTGCCGGCTCCGTCGAACTCCAACACGTGGGTGTGGTATTTCCTGAAAAAAAATAGCATAATTATTATCTTACTTATTACACGCGACGACAATGTCATAAACTTGATTGTCAATATATTAGAATTTCATTTAAGCTTAAGATACTGAGCTTAACGCCGGCTCATTGCGAGCAGTTCGCGAAATTCCGCGCCATAATGGTATTGAGAATTGTTTCACATCTCAACGTGGCGCAGCTGATGGAGCCGGTATGTGGTCTCGAACTCGGGTGTTGCTATAGACATGCCAACGACTCCTCGCCCAGTTTCCGCTTCGTAAAACGTAGATTCAAAAGTTTGAATTTTCAGGATTGTGTTAAATTCGACATAAGGATCTATTGGGATCGATTCCACAATTTTACCTTTTATGTTACCGGCAAACAGCAATATTCTTATTGTTGTGTTCCGGCATGAAGTTAGGCGACTAGTCAAATGACTAGCATAGCGTTATTCCATCTTAGAGTTCAGAAATTGAAAATGCCTTTGGGTCTCAGAGCCCACTAACCATCGGCTTATGCCTTCATCATGCGGTAAAATAAAACAGTACTCACCACACACTCGGCCTGTGCGTGATGGAGAGCAGCGTGATGCCCTCCTTCACGGCTTCCTCGTACATCACCACCTCGGTTTCCATGGACACCGCGCTCGTGCACTCATCCAGGAGCGCGTATACCGGCCTGTGAGTAGCACGAGAATAGTCATAGAATTAAACTGTTGAATTAATTTAAAACTAACGCAAGCTAATTCGTATTTTTGATATTATTATTTTTGTAAACTGACTCTGTCATTGTTATAGGTTTAGATATGGTTAATGTTATTTTTTTTCCACCTAAGCATCTTTATATTTACATTGACCCTTCCATCCAACCATACTCTTCTTTCGTCTGTCTATTCATCCGCCAGTCTATTTACTCGTAACAATCCATCTACGTATAAAATTTCACTCACATATATTTTGAACATGCTTACGCCCGCACTCACGAGTTAGTTAATGACAACGGCGATTAAGTAGTTCCTTAGTGTCGATTTTTATACAGAAGTTTGAAAAAGGAACGAGTTAATTTTCTCTAAAATATCTATAAGTACGTCAGTCATTCAATTTCGTTTCTTTTAATATAAAATTACAACGTGAATTACATTATCAGAGCTATAGCGGACTCGCATTAGTCAAAGTGCGACCCTCTTTACATGTATATCGATGCTGTTTACGAGCAAGTGTGTTTTTTTTATAATGAAGTTAAACTTGATCTCTCGTTATTCAATTTACTTTCAGTGCCAGTTTTTCATTTCCATCCAAAATTAACGGTAACGCGCTCCTGATAATTTATCGACAGTGCCATCTAGCGAGAAACTTCGGAGTCGGCTTCAACGCCATCTCTTGAAGAAATGTATCAAAATGCAGATGTATTACAGACATAAGTATAGTGTGTATTTAAAAAAATACTCCCTAAGAAATGTTATCACTGACCTGTGGTAGAACATCCTCGCCATGGCCATCCTCTGCTTCTCGCCCCCGCTGAGCGTGGCGCGCCAGTCGCGCACGGCGCGCAGCCCGCCGTGGCGCGCGGCGCAGGCGTCGAGCCGGACCACCTTGAGGATGTGCGCCGCGCGCGAGAACGCCTCCTGGTCGTCCGGCGACACGCGCGACGGGTACGTCACTTGGTCGATCAGGGAGCCCATCGACATGTACGGTCTGCGGTAGAAAGTGATCGATTCACGTTATTCCCAGAAAAACTGATATATTTTTCGAAATAAAACGTATTACAATCTAAATCTGTTAAGCCGTTTTATCATCATCGGACGACACACGTTTTAAGAGCTAAAAGTAGCCTAGCTATCTCCATTTCATCCAAGTCGGTTGCACCGTGAAGGAGTAACAAACACACACAAACTTTCGCATTTATAATATTAGTAAGGTTAGTAGGATATTCATTTCATTCAGTTCAGTAGACATATTACCGAAGCGACCTATTTGGCAACATCGGCTTTCAGCTAAGAGACGTTGGCTAACAGACTACAGTTTGCGGCATCGCAATAGGCAAATAATTATTCTACTTTGTTTTTAATCCTTGCTAAATCTACTAGATGTCTTTTTGTATGAGAGTGAGATTATTTGGCATAAAGTAAACGATCACTGAATAAGCTAAAATTTGACGCATAAGCAACATAGTAAACAAAAATAAGGTATGTGGAGGAATGATTTGATATACTTTTTTTTATCGTCATAGTATTCTGGACCGTATTGAGTAGTTAGAGTAGTGTTACCTCTGCGGGATGTAGAACATGATGGGGCGCGAGGTGCAGTGGCCGGGCGGCGCGGGGTCGTCGGCGCAGTGCGCGCAGGCGCAGGGCCGCGGCACGGCCAGCGCGCCGCCGTGCACCGGCCACAGCCCCGAGATGATGCGGAACAGGCTGGCAACAAACAGCCCTTTTTTAATACAATTGCTCAAATGATACTTTACGTAGCTGTATGTCTTGCGGAAAGTTGGATTTTTCGAACTAGTGTTTTTTTTTTAAATCTACTATTCCAACCAAAGAGTTTGCCTGTTTAACCACTTCTTAAATCAAGCTATAAACATGCCCGGAAAAACCTTTAATACTACCCTTAATTGTTAAAATTGTACTGTGTTTTTTTATCAAACTAAGAATTAAGCATAATTGTGTATTTTAATATTATGTACTGTAATTTTTTCGCCAATATTAAAAAAAAGACAGGGAGTTTTTTGTAAGAGGGACTTTGAATCTACTTGCAAGAGAAAGTTCAATTAGGTTTGTTCGAGAATGCCATTTTCAGTCTATGAAGATAGGAAAATAAACTTTAATCCCGTTGCAATACAGTTGAAAATAATTGCCTTGATTATTTACATCCTATTACACATCTGGTCGTGCGACGAGTAAATAAAATATCTACTTTTAGCTGCGCTGAGCGAGACTAGACAAGTAAAATAATTCTACCGGTTGTTCTTAGCTTAGGTCTTAGCTGCCTTGCATAGCTCCGGTGGAAACCCAGCCTTAACCCAAAAATATAATATCCTATGCCGGCGTCACATCCGGCGCAGTCCATACGAAGTATACATGTATGTCTATGGCTAAGGTCCAACCTGGATTTGCCGCAGCCGTTGGGCCCCACGATGAGCAGGTGCGTGCCAGGCGCGATATCGAGCGACACGCCGCTCGCGACCACGTCGCACGCCGGTGTCACGATAGGCACGCCGCGCAGATGGATCGACAGGTCATTCGTATACGTTATCTTGCCTGTGGAAATCAATTACTTATTTAGGAGCATTACGTAGTTGATTTCGGTGAAAATGAATAGGTTTTCAAGAAATTTCATGAGGATGGTCGGAGTATAGGAAAAATGAGAGCCCTGTTGACATTAGCATCATGATCCAATTTTTACCCAAATACTTTATGTACTAGTTGCGAATATTGTAGTTTCTGACAAGTCTTTTTTGACACTCTATTCCATCACTCCCCAAGACTGACTTTTCACACTAATCTTACATGTATGTACATGGCTACAACCCTTATTGCATCAGACTATTCTCGCCCCTCCTGGGCCACCATTATTAAACGAGACACAATTAGATCCAGAGAGATTCTTCTAATAACGTTAGGTCCGGCACACTATCAGGCCTAGGCCACTTTCATTAAAAAGGCTAACTTTTATGTTTCTCTGAATAGTAGCTGTCGTCTGGTGGTAATCTACCAGGACGATGCTCACTCGATGTAACTGATCTTCTAGTATGGTCGAAATCAAAAACATTGTTTTATCATATTCCATTGGTATAAGGTGCAAATTTGCATACACATTGTTTGACGTCAATCGTACGTGAATGTTCTGCATCGGTACCTTGTGGCACGGGCCGCTTGTCCCGGAAGGTGACCTGGAAGGCGCCGGGCGCGTCGCGCGCGGGCGCCACGTGCACGGCGCGCACGCACTCCCCGCGCGCCACCTCCCCGAACACGTCCAGCATGTCGCTCACGCGCTCCGCGTACCCGGCTAGCGTTACCACTTCCTGTAATCAAACCGAGTTTAAGAGTCGATGTTCTACTAAATTTCATGCCAGCTGTTCACTCGTCGAGACAACCCGAGACAGGCCAAAGGAGCGTCCTCACTGAGAGCATTCGCGTGTGAACATTCGGCGCGAACAACGAGTCGTGGGTAAGCTTTTTAACGCTCGGCTCAACGTCCACACCACTCGAACATTCACTAAATGCTCTCATTGAGGACGCTCCTCTAGAGCGAGTGTATAAATAGTGCTCTTGTCTTGTCTAGCTCGATATTTGTCTCGCTCCATGTCTCTGTCGCGGTCGATTTTAGCAAGTGATTATTGGCAGAGGCCCTCGACGAGTGTGTACAGTCGCCATCAGATATATTGTAGCGGGCGAGGTACTCAAATATTTCGGAGCAGCATTACTTTTCAATAAATTCGTTACACTAGTTATGGTCAATAACACCAGAACATGCAATTTGTCATAAATATAAGAGCAGCGACTTTTCAATAAATTCGGAACATATAACGAGGTAAAAATATCAGAAAGCACAGAACGTCAAAGGTATCTACGCAGTCAGGGTGATCATAAAGATCGGAACATTTATGGAAAATATACCTTAAGTCTGTATCACACAGTTTAAATTCGTTACTATAATTATTATGCATGTCTAACACACGTGTACACGTCACGAGTAGATTCGAATTCCAAACAAAAGATAAATACGTCATGCCAAAGATCGACATGCATAATAATTATAGTAACGAATTTAAACTGTGTGATACAGACTTAAGGTATATTTTCCATAAATGTTGCGATCTTTATGATCACCCTGCCTGCGTAGATACTTTTGACGTTCTGTGCTTTCTGATATTTTTACCTCGTTATATATTCCGAATTTATTAAAAAGTCGCTGCTCTTATATTTATGACAAATTGCATGTTCTGGTGTTATTGACCATAACTAGTGTAACGAATTTATTGAAAAGTAATGCAGCTCCGAAATATTTGAGTACCTCGCCCACTACAATATATCTGATGGCGACTGTACCGCCGGCATCACAACAAACCGAAGAATCTGACTACGATCTAGCAATAGTATTTGTACAAGTAGGTAATTAACTAAATCTAAACAAAAAAAATCACGTGCTTTTGTGCACTCATTGTGCTTGAGAATCAAAATACACCATTGATCTAATATATTTTGTATCTGTAGCTTGCCTTGATTGGAAAGCTTAATGAGTCACGTGATTTTCCTTGTTTAAGTTTAGTTCACTGTTGTTAAAAATCCTGCCAGCCTGCCAAGTTTACACAGAACTGCTGTAAATGTCGGTACAACTGTTGCAACTTGTATAAATATTTTTTATCGTGAGATGTTATTATTGGACATTTCCAAAAACCTTTTTAACATTTGGACTAAAGACACAGAAGAAAATTATGATAATCATCTTGTTTAATATATTTTTTACGACAATCTCAATGTACTCAATATGTCCACAGCCAAGCACTAACCTTGTAACTGGACATGAGCCGCTCTATGGCGTCGGCAGCGGAGTTGAGGAGGTGCCGCGACGTCGTCATGTACTCCGTTCGGGCGCTGATGCCCTCGCTCGCTGAACCTGCAAGCGACGGATCAACTGTAACTGACTGAATACTAGTACAGATGTAGTGTATAAAAATGCGACATTGTACTAGATCAGAAAAGCTAGATTTATGTCGACTTGTAACACCATTGATAAGCTAATTGAGAAAGCGAAATAAATACGAACTTATTCGATAAAACACGATTTACTAAATCTGTCACAGTAGTAACAAGTGAGCGGCCAGCACATCTTTTATTTTCTAACTTGTTGCTTAGTGCGTCTCTATCGTTAAAGACTAGTTAAAAAGCGTTGTCCTTGTGCTAGTCGTTCTGTTGGTAAACCATACGTAAAGAAACAGCTCCACGATTTTTTTAATAAAATTTTGTTATGGCCGTTGTAAGGAGCTTAATTGAGATGCGCCGTGTGGTCCGCGAATTAGCTATACTTGATGAAAATCGATTAGACATTTTAGTAGTAATCTGGTCTGAAATTACCGGGCAAGGATATTTATCTTATTAGTGGTTATTTTATTTCTCTCTGACGCGACTTGTAGCGAGGATTCCTGGAAAATAAGACACTTACTGTCCCCACGTGTGGCGGTGAGGATGGGCAGCGCCAGCATGACCATGCCGGTGCCGCTCCACACGTACTTCATGCAGAACTGCTCCAGCATCACGTACCACAGCTTCTTGTTGAACACTGACGTCATCTGTGCTACCAGCTGCTTGTAGGCTGACTGGAGCTGGCCTAGTTCAACCTGGAATGTAAGTTTATATTAGTATAAGTAAGTTGAGTATTTTTTTTTGGCGAAGGCGGTATGAGTCCAGAGCAAAACGAAGAGTTCTTTAGAAGAATTCTGTGCGTAGCGTGGGTTTAACCCTTTGAACACCTTACGTCGAATACAAAATGTGTCACTTACACGCCAAACATATTTGCTATGCTCTGCAAATTACAACTTAATTCATACGAAACAAAGTTTCTTTTGATCTTCAACTTATGGCACGACTTGAAGTTGGCGACCAGAGCCCTCTGTGGCGTTAAAAAGAAGTTACACGCTGAGTTAATACGAAAATTGTAGAAGTTCAATACAATATTACAGTATCTAAGAGCTGAAATGGCGAAAGAGTCGGAAGGTAGCAACTGGATCTTCATTTTAAACCCACTGACTTTAGATTCGTAACTTTCGTTTCAATAACAATATGATGTCTGTGCAAGAAAAGAAGCAATAAAAAGCAGGTTAAAAAATTGTATTTATAAACACGTACCTTGTGTCCGCCGTAGAAGGCGACCTCTTCTGCATGGGCGATGATGGAGGCGTGGACATGTCGAAGGTTGGCCTTCATGCGAGCCTCCTCGCCGGCCAGGGCGCCGAACCGCGGCGACAGCATTCGGAGCACCTGGCCCGTCATACAGATCACCACAGTCGCGAAACCGGGGCCTGGGGAATTATTATCAAGTCAGTATGTTCTCATAACCCACATAATCTATAATGGTAAGTGGCTCCATACAAATTTGCAATCTGAGGACGTCAAACGAGTCCATAACCCTGAGGACTGAGATGGAATGCCTCTACCCTAGTAATTTCACCACCGGTACCTACCGGATATTTTTATTTACTTATTTATTCTACACTTTCTACCCGCACGCATTCACATCACACTCACACACACTCAAAACTTGTTTTTTTTTTCTAATTATGTTGTGTAAAATCAATTTTCTGTTTCGTTTTAATTTTTTAGAACTTTTTACTAATCAACTCCGTGGGTCCCAAAATTCAGACTCGGCCTAATTTGGAATCCACGGGATACTGCTTGTGTTTTTGTAACCGTGTAATTTGTTTAAATAAATGTAATCTATTATATTCTAAGTAGAGTATGCAGTAAAGTGCTCCTTGTCTGTAAGTACTTGTATTTTTATACACCGTGCCCGGGACGTACGCGAAGGATTTTAACCATCGATTCTGGACCCTATTTGGAGTATATAATGTACATGTACATGTAGTCCAATAACGCATAATTTCCGAGATTTTTATTATTTAAAAAACAATTCCATAGTTAATTTAATTTGAACTCTGTCACCTTAACTTAAGGATTATTTACTAAAAAATGGATTAAATTAATTTATGTTGTACGTTGATGATATTGCTACTTACAACATGAATCTTACTTAGTAAATAATGCTTTAGGCTAAGGTGACAGAGTTCAAATTAAATTAACTATGGAATTGTTTTTTAAATAATAAAAATCTCGGAAATAATGCGTTATTGGACTACATGTTATACCACATTATATACTCCAAATAGGGTCTAGAATCGATGGTTAAAATGCTTCGGATACGTCCCGGGTACGGTGTATATCATTTCTCATTCCGTATTTATTTTGGTCCTCAGGGCCCCGGAGTCCAGTTTATCATAAGGTGGTCTGTGTAATCTTTTACCTTCTCAATCCTTATTAGCCTATGGCAATATGGCTTGTAAGCCCTATAAGAGAGCAACAGCCACGACTGTATAAATGCCATACAAATGTTGGAGGAAAAATAAAACGTCGGTGTCTTAAATTGTGCTTATTTCGTTAAACATTTAAAAGTCAAACCAAAGGCATTATGGTGTGCGACCTCGCCGCCTTCTCAATACCGTAAACAACCATCGTTGAGTCACAACTGATTGACACCTCAGAGTCATTCTGTTTTTGTGGTTGCACTGAGTCCTTTTCTCTTTGTTCTAGATTATAAAAAATATCAGGGGGACAACGTTACCTAGTGCCAAATTAAGCTCTAGACTAAGTTCTATGGGTCGGACAACGATATACACATACCTACCTACAAAGACTAATATTTAAATACATAGAAATTAACAGACTCCGAAACTATTATTACACTCATTTCATCATTCATCACTTATAGTGCTGATGTAAGTTTGTCCCATGTAATATGTGTCCAGTGTTTAAAAAAAAGCTTCGTTTAATTTCATTTGATCATACGCATAACTTCACTCACTGGGTTGCCAAGATACGAGCGCAGCCTAGTTTGGAGTCCATCGGATATTACTCTTAAGAACATTGTATGTTCACTTTATACAATGCTTCGTAGGCATGGTCACTACAAACAAAGCAAATTGCGCCGCCCTTTTTACCCGACTGCCGAAGGAGGAGGGTAATGTGTTTCACAGCCTATATATGTATGTTTGTTCCTTTGTGTCACTATAAAACCTAAACCCGTTGTCCGATGTTGATGATTCTTATGTCAATCGATTTGTCTTAATCTGGTGAGTGTCACTGAAGATATGTCAAAATTCAAGCGGCAACCAGACGCCATATTGTGTAAATTAAAAAAAAAGTCGACCAAGTATGACAAGTGCGGTATCATTGAATAGGGATTTAAAAATCATCTTTAGGTTTCTTTCATCATTTTTCCTTTTGAATGATCATTTAGGATTTATAATGATTTAAAGTTGGTTAGCAACAGTCGGGTTTTGAAAGCTTGCTTTTTGTTAAAGTTATTGTTCATCATCATTATCAGCCGAAAGACGTCCTCTGCTGGACATAAGCATTCCCCAAGGATCTCCATGACGGCTGCTTTTGTGCTACTCGCATCCACCTATACATGTCTCTTGGATCAATAATTGTCACTTAGTTCTTTCATCAAAAGTAAAACCTATACAATTTGCCAGATACTCACCAATGAAGATGTTTCCCTTCATCTTGCTGGAGTAGCTGGCGAGCGTCAGGACTATAAGCAGCAGGTCGAAGCAGGGCTTCGTCAGCGACCCGTAAAGATGGGCCACTGACTGCGTGAAAACTGAGACATCTTCCGTCAACCTGGAAACGATACTCGATATAGATCCTCCTTAGCTGTAGATCTCGCAATTTTTCTACGACGAGAACACCTGCAATTCTGTTCTCTTGGTTGGATTGGAAGACGTGTCTACAAACAAACTAAGAACCATAAATACAAATAATATTTCGGACAACCAGCCAATTGACAGATGAATAGTAAGCCAGTTTTTTTCGTAAAAATGGGAGTTATGACTTATTACTATTCAATTGGGCAAGTCATGCATGAATATGACTCATGAGTAAAAAAACGCACAAAAACATTAGAATAATAGACTCCTTCGCGTTATTTTAATCCTCGAGATTGGGCATTTTGCTCATGAATCATTTATTTCTGTGCTAACGTGGGCACATTCTATCATTTTCCCTACTTACCTATGATCAGCATTCTCGATCCTAGCATCCAGATTGGCTACCCTATAGTATGTCTGGTTCTTGAAGTACATATCGTATGCGTGGTTGACGAGGCGAGTCCTGAAGGCGAGCGCCAGTCGACTCTCCAGGTAACGGATCATGGAGTTGATGAAGGTAGCTGGTATGGCGATGCCGAACCATTGGAGGAGGAGCGCTGCGAAACGGCGGAGGTCCTTTTGGACTATGTGTTTCACTGGAATAGAAGAATGGAATGTTAGGTTAGTTTTAGAAAGGATCTTTTGCGCTCTAAGCGTCAGTTTTGGCACACTATTAAGATGGATTCAATGAGAAATTCATTCTCATTATATGGGGTGGGAAAACAAACGCTACATGCATACCTTAAATAATTGGAAATAGCAAATTCTACGCAAAGGAAAATTACTCCTTTTTTTAATAATAAATACTACAGTTATGTATATTTGAAAATTCGTCTTCTTTCACTGGGAATCGAACTGGTCGAATATGACAAAACAAAAAAGTCGACTGACTGGCTGTTGAGTTTCTTGCGGCGTTTCTTCTCAGCAGTGGTCTCTTGCGAAGTGCTAGTAGATTTTTGACATGTAAAAGTGCCCGTGCGGCCTACTTACTGAATAAACAAACATCTTTTATCTTTTTATCTTTTGTCGTGATTTTTTGCGGTCTTATTTAGTTTAAAGGTGTATGTAAAAATCCCCCATCACTCCATCAATCCAAACGATATCATACATAAGTGTACCAAATCTTGTATTTTCTTGCTTATCGCATCGAAGCGACAAAATAGCAGTAGACAACTTGCGCTAGCTGTCCAGGAACACTTACTTATAGACCCCTCCAGAGCAGCAACATATATGGACATCAGAGTCCTCGTGAACAGGCACAACGTATGGGCGGTGAGCAGTGCTACCTCGTGGCTACGGAACCCTGGCACCATGATTTTGGCCAGGGAGACCATTTGTCGGAGGAACTCCAGGTTTAGGCCTGGAACATGCTCTACCACAGGCGCCGGGTCTTCGGCATCTGCCTGGAATCACAAAAGCATTAAGGTGAGTTACGAACTAAGTCATAAATACCTATTCTCCGAATGATTTACGAACGAAAAGAGTTTGAGTTCTAGGGTCACTTATACTTTCACGGCACGATCATAACATTATTCCAAAGCTTATAGTAATAAGATACCCAACCAAAGGTTCAGGAAGAGCTTTTGATGCCGCAAACGTGGGCCCTTATTTTTTGACATTTATACAAGAAATGCAAAACAAGAAAGAAACAAAACAATATTAAAACTATTTGCTAGAGTCCGACAAACTCTTGCGCGATCGTCCCGTTCCACGGCGTCAGACGTTGGGTTTAGGGTTGGGTTAGCGAGGCAATTGATTGGCGCCGCATACTACGACGCGTAGTTGCACGCGCTTCCCTTCTCCGCTACATAACATAACCCACCCCCGCTACCGCCTAGATGCCTCATTCCCTCCAACGTCCGCCTCCTCGCGGGAGGGTTTTCTCACGAAGTTCTCGAACTATAGTTCTTATAAGATCGCTTGGACAATGTCTCCTATATAGAGATTACTTCCAAATTGTGGTTTCAGTACTCACGATGTTCTGTTTGTTGTCCGTGTCGACCTCGCCCCGACAGAGGGCGCACTGCTCCGCGCCGCAGCTGCCGCCGCAGGTCTGTCCGTTGGCGCCACCATTTTCCACTGAGTGGAGCTGCCCGTTTTTGGCTACCTAGAATTGAAGAATATTTCTTTACAGCGATTGTAGATTTAAGTCTTAACTTGGTGCCTTGTGCGGGCCTAGTCAATATGCATTCAAAAATCAAAGAGAATATAGATTTACCTAAGCTGCCAAGCGGGCACCTGTTATTCTATAGATTCTGACAGATTTCTAAAGTCGTAAGCTTCAGTAAAATGCATTTTAGCCAGGCAGTAGGGTTAAATAAGTTTCTATCAAAAATTTCATTTTGGGACAAGCTTTTGTTGCTTGTGTACTTTTTTTTGCAAAGTCATTATCCGCTCATCAAGACCAAACTAATGAGTCCCAATGCTGCGGGTCAAGTAGGGCGGAGATCCTGTCGCCATCCTCCAACTCCATCATCAGATCGGCTCTTAGAGCCCATGATATTGCAATGTCATCAGGTCAATGAAACATTTTGTGGCCAAAGGAAAATGCCAGGTCTCCATAGAAGCTTTGGCCTAAGAAAAAATGTGACAGTTAGTTATAGAATTGGGTTTATTTGATTTAGAAAAATATTTAAAACAATGCTGTGGTGTTCGTTTTCTGAAGAACTTGCCTTATTTTACTTTACGTTACATACTTCATCCTTTACTCGCAAGTTGTCTTATTTATAAAGTATTAAAATACTCAATTTAAATCTCATACAAAACAGGTCATATCAACATCCTTCGTATCTTTGAGCTTTTTTTTTAAGTGTTGTAATCCAAGATCTGGCATTGTCCTTTCAAGCCATTCCTTTAGCAGGAACTGGTTCGAAATTTACTTGCAAGATTTGACTTAAACAAGCTTTTAAAATGACAGCGGATTGGCAGATTGGTAGATTGGCTTGTGTAAAATGTGGTTACAAAATTATCAACGAGTTTTAAGAGTTGTTGGTAATTCTGTAGCTCTACCTACCTCACCTTCATTTATTTTCATTAGGATTGGGAAAATGTTATCAACCATTCAGCAAACAGGTCGGCAAAAATATTGTTGGCCTGATATTTTCGAGCAGTGTTGTGTTAATGAAGTTTACATTATCTTACCTTATAATTATTATTATTGTTGTGGCACGGAGGCTGCTTCCTCTCTCTAGTTCCGTACAGCGCACACGCGGCCAAAGCCACCCCCACTCCCACCCCCACAGCTATCGAGGGCTGAACCCTCGACGCTTGCTCCCTCAACTTGGTCAGTATCGCCGGCATCTTATATTATCTTTTATCTTATCTTATCTTCCTAAAGGCATCACTTAAAGAGATCTTAGCTTAAATCACAGTTGGTATAATCTCGGTAGACTATGGTTATAATCTTCGGATTAATTTCTATATGCGCGTGCGTCAGGTTTCGTCCATTTTTCTGAAACAATGGAAATAATATGTTAGTTAAAATACATTTAGTCCGTAAATATACCAACTAAATATGTTGTGTAAAATAAACATTAAAATATTTTTAAGATCTGATTTATAAATATAATTTCTAATACATTCTATGAATTAAGAGTCAGTATAAACTACACCGGAATGATTCAAGGTTTAAACAAAATAAAAAATGTACTAAATATCCCACGTTTTCATACAACCTGACCCATTGTATGGTCTACCGCGTTTCTATTGTATGTATGAATGGCCCGAGAACCCGTTCTTTAGTAAGCACATCAAAAGAGCCCTAACAATGGTCTTTTATAGTTTTTTCCGACGTTGAATAATGGCGACGCCACCTGTCTTTCGACACTTATTGAATACGCCGCTAATAGCATAACAGTATTGTTAAAACACTCTTTATTTATGAATCGCTATATTTATTAATTAGTCTACATGCCGCCGTATAAGTAGAACTGGTGCAAAGGATTGGGCTAGCTATCCAGAGAGTTAATGCAGCCAGTGTCATGGGGACCATGCCGCGAGCGGACCTGCTAGAAGGGGTGTTCTTTTTATAGTGGTGATTTTTATTTATATCTTTAATATTTGAGTAGCTTAGTTTAATTTTAATTTAAATACGTTTAGTTTTAATTTTTAATTTTATTAATGTTTTATTCTGTACTTAGTTGGATGTAAATAAAGTCATCAATTTAGTAGAACTTAGTCACTTAAAGGTTTTAATGGTCTTAATGGTCTTTTGTCGACGAGGAATCGCATTTTGTGGTAAAGGTACCTGAAACTGAGACATAGCGGGGTTCCTTAACCTTTTTGTAGTACTGTAGCGGACCACATTCAAACTTGAAAATAACCCATAAACCGCTTCTGCACGGGTGGCACAAGTTGTATTTTTTCGCTTGTCGCTCAGTGCGTCTCTATAGTCACTGACTAGATAGAAAGGGAGATCCGAGCGACAAACAAGTCGCGGGCAACTTGTGCTAGCCACACTGAGAGATAGATAGTAGGAGTAGGAGACTCTGACAACGAAGACGAATATCCTTTTAATAAATACCCCATGGAGGGTATAATACGTATGTCCGTCACTTTCTGACACGTATTTATATACGTACTTATGTACGAAAGTGACGGATGCTTTATCCACATTTTGTAACGCGA
This sequence comes from Acleris literana, assembly GCA_946894065.1. Classification (NCBI taxonomy): domain Eukaryota; kingdom Metazoa; phylum Arthropoda; class Insecta; order Lepidoptera; family Tortricidae; genus Acleris; species Acleris literana. The sequence continues at coordinate 7,088,335 of OX335694.1, forward strand.
TAAACGCATGCATAATAGGCCCGCAGGTTAAAAGACAAGCCAAGTCAAATTGCGATTACGCGTCGTATAGCGTCGTAAGATATTAAATACTTAAGTATTCAATAGGGAAGCAAGATAATATTTTTTGGAAAACCTTATCATATTAGACCGCCTGTTGTATACCTGTAGTTAAAATGTAGGTACTGTTCCGTGTTTTGTTTTTTTGGTGTTCAATTAAGAGTATTTTTATTGTATTGTATTGCATATTAGTAGTAGTAGTCATTTATTTCGTATAGGAAATTACATTATTAAAGTCGCATAGATATAATGAATTAACAATAAGTAAAAATCAAAAAATGACAATGCGTTCGAGATTTCGTTTTTCATCCGAAGATTATTTTTTTAGGTCTCCGGGTACATGTAGAATTAAGACAACATACGGAATACGTCCATAGAAGCCTTGAACTATATATATACAAGTATAATTAATAATTTGCCGATAGTGGAGATGATATGAATGAGCATTTATAATTATTTGTAAAAACCAAAATCAATTAATTGTAATATTGGTCGTAAGATTTGGGAATTCCATACAAAAAATTATATCACGAATACTAGTAAAAACAGACCTATTCTAATGTTTGCGTTTCAACAACACGCTGTATGTTATATACAGCATGTTTGTAAACGAAAAACATAAGTCAAAATCAAATCAAACACACTGTTGCTACGTAATTAAGGAATGCATTAAAAGTTAAAGTTACAGTTAAATTTTAATCATTCCGTTTTATATATTTGACAAGAATTTGTACATATCACTGTGATGTACACTGTTTTGTTACAAAGTTAAACTTAAAAAAAAATGGTATGAAGACATAAGTTATAAATGTGCTTATCATTAAATATACGTGCATCTTGTAATTAAACATAATTACCAATGTCATCATACACGTAAAACGGTGCCTTCATACGTAATACTAATAATAATATGATATTAAAATAAACCATAAAACTTACATACCTAGAATGAATAATAATCTAGAATTGTAGAAAAACAATGGCGTGTTATGTCAAAGTTCAAAACAATTGTGCAAAAATGGTATTTACCAAATTAGAATTACTGCTAAAAATAGCAATATTTCAGTTTGACTTATGTTAAAACTATTAACATAACGAGCAAATCATAAAATTTCCGTGTTCGCGAACACGCTGTTTTTTCCCAGCAAACTTGTAAAAATAAACACCAATAAAAAATATATATTAACAGTGAGGCTGCTTTTTATACAAAATGCGGTAACGTTTCTCTCCTGTTAAAACTAGTCCAATTTTTACGATTTTTGCAAGATATAGAAATTATGCAAAAGGTCTGTTTTCTTTTCCAAGGAAATATTTATTGGAAAGACACACTTGATTTAGGTGAGAGACGTTATCGACCGCTGCGAAGTTATTATCGATTTTTATTGACAGCTACGCGCTACACGACTACATAAACTTCCTATTTATCATGCTATAAAATATTATATACAGGTTGTGGAGAATTCTTTGTTCAAGTGGGACATGAATCATTTGCGATGACCAGGGTCATCGGGCGACAAAAAGCGCGGGGCAACATGTATACAAACACGTAGGCACAATAATTTATGCAATCGATCATGATCATCATTTACATATATTTATCATTATCCTTAATAAGAGCTATGCATTTGTCGGTGGAGTAATTTCCATTCTTTCCTATTCCAAGCCTTCTCTTTAACACGATGTTACTGTTTATCGATGTGGAAAAACGTGGATAAAACATCTGTCACTTTCTAACCAGTACGTAAGTGCGAAAGTGACGGATGCTTTATCCAGCGCGATAAAGGCGGCCCTGATTGATTTAAAAAGAGCTACAAAGTTGTATCATATCATCATTATTATAATAAGCTATGTCGTGTAAAACAACACGGTACAAAAAACAGTTGATTGTCATTTTGTTCTATTGTTAGTTAAGAATTGAACTACCTAACTTAAGAATTTAATTATATTTAGATTTTTAGCGGCCCCTATAACTAATTTTTCAACCTCTAAACTATTTAAAGTATTTCCCTGTTTAACACAGAAACAAAGCTTCGTACGATTTGTTAACGTACACAAGAAACATAACCTGTTTTGTTGATGTTCTACCGAACTAAATATTATTATTACCTACGTATTTTTATTGCGAAATTATTCTAAATACACGTGATCAAAACGTGCATACAAAAAACTTTGGATATATAGATCAAGAATAGCCGGTTATGGTTTTTGCTCGAGAACTTGGAGCCGTTGACAAAACATCCGTCACTTTTTGACACTTATATAAGTACGAAAGTGACGGATGCTTTATCCACATTTTATCACGCGATAAACGCAACCATACCAGGCCCGCTAATACGACTAGCCTTGGTCTTAGTCAGCTAAAGTAAGCAAGCCTCCCTCTTCCTCTAATTATGGTTCCGCACCCTAAGGGTATCAAACGGAACCCTATTTCTAAGACTACGCTGTCTCTGTCCGTCCGTCCTTTAACTTTGAAGAGCTGCATCTTTTGACAGTAAGATATAGCGGTTATGTTTTTCGGAATATGTTATTACCGCGAATTTTCCAACAAACAAAAATAAGTAAATGCTATAAGAAATATAATACAGCGCAAATCCTGCAACGCAGAAATGTTTTTAGCTTTTATAAAAATAGATGCGAGATAATTAACGCCTAGGCCAAAAATAGTACAGCAAGATAACGAAATAAGTATGTAAAAATAACAGTGAAAATGTATGCAATTTACATAACCTAGCGACTGCTCAAGTCAATATGTTGGTATATCTTTACTGATATCTACAGTCGTTGTAATCTTTATAAAAAATAATATGATCTCTACTAGCCCTAAGCGGTACTGAGCTTTGAAATATATACAAAATGAACAAAACTAATATAAAAAGAATAATATACCGTAGGTATAAAATGAAGCACCCTAGATCTTCCTAATTATATTAAGAGGATTCTGAGCCGACGCTTTTTTAAATTACGTTCCTGTAATTTTTTTGCATACTAACTTAGCTCGGGGTCCGTTTCTCATCCCCTAAATCTAGTCAGATTTTTACGAATATGTTATAGTTTTTATGAAAAACTAGGTCTGTACGTCCTTTTTTTTTCAATTAACTGATTTCTTTACAAGATATTAAAAAAATTAAAAATCTGTCTAGATTTAAGGTTAGAAAAATGTTAGCGCAATTTGTATGGAATGTTTTAGCTTCACAATCCTGTTAAACCTTCTAGAATATTCTATAGAGACTAACACTAGTAGGTACGTATTCTATGCAAGCGCCTCGCCCGCACGTGAGTTGCGCAGGATTCTCTGCGCACGCGACGCTCGCGCTGTTAGTCGCGTGAGTGACTCAGCGGTGAACGTACGTCTTTATGTTTATTCAGTTATATATAACGAGAAACTTAGCGTATTGACTTATTGGTCAGGGTATTTCCTGAACAAATAGCGTTAATTCTGCGAAGGATTTACTCTCGGATGTTCAATGAGAAAAAAATCCTGTGACTTCGTTCGTTAACCAAACCGAACCAAGGTTGTTGCTCATTCAACTGGTGCTACTATTATACATTTTGTGAAAGTTTACAAGGATTACCATTACCATGTTTAAATTTTTAAATAAAGATATTATTAGGAAAACTATACTCAATTTCGTAGATCTAACTATCCTATGACCCATCATAGGAGAGTTTTTGTGTCGGATAAAATTATAGTTCCTTATGATAAACGAAAACAAGTAGGCGCCTAGGCGGACAAAGAGGCAGTCTAAGGTTTGTTTAAATATAAAAAATACTGTTTGAAGCGGTCAAACTCTTATTTCAAAATAAAGTAAAGCAACGAACAAAAATATTATAATGTCTATTTTAAACGAAGTAAGTGATGGATACAAATATTGGCGGTAAAATTAAATAAATCATAATATAAATGAGTCCCAGGGGATAGAATTTGGCATCGCGGCAGACCAAGGCGAAGTTGGGGAGATGAGCTTGGTGCCTTCAATCAGGACTGGTGGGAGCCTGTCCAAGATCCACTAAGAAGTAAGGGAGGAAGGCCTTTGCCCAGCCCAATTAATAAATAATAATAAATATTTCAATATGTATTTAAATTAAGTAACAAACTGTGAGGAATAGATAACCTAACTTGACCAGAATATTGCATCAAACTCGCTCGCTCACTTCATTCTAGGAACGGACATAAAAACCGATTTACATTTCCTTCGGCCGACGAAAACTTGCCAACTTAACTCGCAACTACACGAGTGCGATAAAAAAGGTCGCAAAATAAATAAAACAAACAGCGTGTTCTTTTTATTCAACCGCAACATTGACCACGTTTATATAAAGGATGTTCTAAATTGCTTTTGCAGCCCTAGGTAAAGGTGCCTGTTTTATAAAGCTACAAATTACAATTTACAGGTTACAAGTCCCCATTTGACACTTACTCGACCAATGACGACCAGCCATTTGAGCAGTTTTGCCAGTTTAGACCTGTAAAATTGTAACTTGTAGCTTTATAAAACGCGCCCCAGATGCTAAAAAATATATGTGGTAACTCCAGACGCCGCCGCGGTATAATAAGTAGCATAGGTATATATTACAATTGAAAATCCTGTTAAATTTCCACGGTCACACCTTATTTTTTCGTTAAGTATTGCCCTTGCGTCGATTAAGTATAATTAATTTCGGTTGTAGGACAGACTTGCGAAATATTCGAATGCAATGTAAACAAGTATGTCGCAATTGATATAGGTACCTGAGCTTAAACACAAACATGTACTCGTATAGTATAAATAAGATGCATACTTTAATTTGCAATGTACACGATTTTACCTTAGTGCACATATCTGCAAAGCAATTAAGTGTAGTGTGAAGCTAAAGCATAGCCCTGTGCCAAGACAGAGCCAGACAGAATAGATATATGTAGCATTATCTATGTAAAGGGACCTTATTGTCGATGACGCTTACGCCGCACTGCGTCACGCGACGTTGTATTTATATCGGAGCATCTTTAACAATGGCGGAAGCGCCATCGACAATAAGGTCCCTTTCATAGATAACGCCACATATATATGACTTACCTTAGACCAGAGAGGATAGACCATATCGATTATTGGGACGTAAACCGGTAATCCGGTTATCCTTACTGATAAAATCAGCCTTAAAACCGATAATATTATACAGCACCAACCGGCAGTGAATTTTTACGAAAAAGTACTTAAATATAAAATGCATGCATGCATAGAAATAAAACGATTTTAAATTAACTTTATCTGACAAACAGTCCTAAATGATGATGGATGACCTACTACTAAATCGGTTTTAAATTTATGAATAAAACTGATAGTACGATATTTCAAAGTTATAGTAACACGATGTAGTACTGATCTTATTTTCCGTAATCGTAGGACTATATTACTGTAACATTATCGTAGTTTACTGTGATTCAAACGATTTCTAAAAATTTTACGGTCGAATGTTTACGTGATTACTGACCGCTTTGAGTTTTCCCAAAATCTATAGTTTACCAGCTGATTTTAATCGACCTGGAACAGTAATTTGAAATTTTAAAACCGGGATTTTACAATTTTCGAATTCGTTTATTGAGGACGTATATAGGCTGATGCCGATTACTTATGTATGTTATGTACGGTACGCTTAGTCATATTTAAACTGGTCACACTCTTGTCTGACCTTTATACTCTATTGCAAGAAAGGGAAAACTTATAACTGGGCTAAGGCTGGCGCGGTTCCTAAGACGAGCTGTCAGCACTAGTTTGGCTTCTTTATATTTTTAAACGCCTTTTATATCTATTATACAACTGTATCTTTAAGTATTTTCAAGATAAAACCTGGAGGTCAAAGTTTTTTTTTAAATAGAAAATGGGTTTACTTTTGAGTAACTCTTGCCCCGGGATTTTGAGTGATTTCGTAGATTTTGTCAACGATGAAGCGAGTTCACCCAGAAGATGCCTGTTCACCCTAGCTTTAAATTGGTTCGGATTGTATGCACTCGGAAATACAGACGCCGGAAGCGCATTCCACTTTAAGACGTGGCTACATTTTAATTAGGTATCTACGTATCTTTATAGGTAATTGGTACAAATGTAGATTTCTTGTACTTTAGTGAAACATTGTTTGAAATAATAGAAATAGAAATAGAAATAGAAATAGAAACATTTATTCGACGAACACAGAAAAAAAAACTGAACAGAGAAAAACATAATTTAAAAAAAGAAAAAAAAAGGATGGCAACACAAAAATAAAAACAAAAACAATATAGAAGGAAAGAATAATGTTGCCATGGGTGATTCTGTGACGTCGAAATTGACACCACTCAGCACTATGTCACAGCATAAACCGCGACGCTGGTTTTCAGTGGCGCCAACGTGACACACGAACGAAGAGACAGTGTTTAATTAAAGAATATAATAAATAGTAGTAGATTCACAAGTAAGATAATAATAAATAAATTAAATACATTTTTTAATATGAAAACTGAGTAAAATAGGTACAAAAATCGGTCAAGATAATTCGAACAAAATAAAAAAGGAAGGCAACTGAACACAGATAAAGGAAGAAGAGATTGAAAACATGCAATAGGGTAAAGAGCCAAACGGTACCACCAACATTAAC